>CM071949.1:12955000-13555000 GCA_036784905.1 Acrossocheilus fasciatus
TTACCAAATATATATCAGAAAAGTTGTGAGAGGAGTTGAGCACTTCCAGAAAAATGAATGGCTCTCTATGGGCCTCTGCTGGATATAGATGGTCATTACACTATTCTTTCAAAATCTGTGATTTCTACAAGTTTTTCTCTAACCACCAGATGGCAGTATTGTACACCTAACACCGAGATCAATATCAAGAAACAATTTAAATTAAATTTAGATCATCATTTATGAGATTTATTCATGAAAATGTAATATTTCACATGCAAGCTAATGGTGTAGTTGAGGATTTTTGTGGTAAACAGGTACAAAAGTACTTCATATCTCCCAAAACACAGCATTAATGTATAGATGAGAAGTAAACAAACAAAAAAAAAAGATATATTATTTGTATGATTAAAAAATTATAATTTTTTTACAATTAACTTTCAATTATACTCTTGATTTTGTCTTTCTTGATCATTTTATAACAAATATTATGTAGATAGATAGATAGATAGATAGATAGATAGATAGATAGATAGATAGATAGATAGATAGATGAGTTTGAATGGGTTAGAATAGTACATAGAAGGGAAGCTTGATTGAGTCTAATAGGCTTCAGTGTGTTTAGATTTGAATGTTTGTCAGTTGGAGCTGGCAAGGTCTGGGCTCATCTGAACATTCCGTCACTGTAAGTCTATGGGATTTTTATGATTTTTAATCTTCATTTTTATGAAAACCGTAAGTCGGATCAGTTAGAAAAGATATAGCACACCCGGCGTGATCAGTCTGAAGATCTGGGCTGAGTTTGGAGTTTGTAGAGTTAAAGCTCTAGGAGGAGTTAGAGTTGATAGTTTAGGATCAGAAGAATAATAATAATAACTAGACAAATAAAGTTTGTGAACAAACTTTGAAGTTGGCTTAAGAAAGTCTGACCTATTAAATGTAGTTTTAAAAGCTTGCAGTTTGAAGGTGTTCAGTTAAAGAAGTCTGAAGTTTAAATAAGATAGATAGGAATATTAAATAGATAGACAGATAGATGATAGATAGATAGATAGATAGATAGATAGATAGATAGATAGACAGACAGACAGACAGACAGACAGATAGATAGATAGATAGATAGGAATTTTAAATAGATAGATAGATAGATAGATAGATAAATAGGAATACTAGATAGATAGATAGATAGATAGATAGATAGATAGATAGATAGATAGATAGATAGATAGATAGATTGAAAAAATCTATATATTTTTTTTTTAATTTGTCAAAAAATAATAATAAATCCAGCATAATTCTGAAAATTTTCACACAGAGATGAAGGCCTGGTACTAGATCACAAATGCAATGTAGAAAAGACGCGCACACACACATACAAAAACACATGTGTGACTGCAACAAAGAGCATTTTTATAGAAATTGAAATAAAATCAATAAATTCTGCATAAATCTGAAAATGTCCACACAACAAAACTAAAGTCTGATACTAGAGCACAAATGCAATGTGGAACGAGCATACTCACTCACGTACACACACACACACACACACACACACACACACACACACACACACACACACACACACACACACACACACACACACACACACTCTCTCTTACACACATACCCACCAATCATATCTGCTTATTGCAGTTGTTTTTTAGTTTAGTTTTTTTTTTCGTTTTGATTTTATTTACATGTAAAAAAAAAAAAAAAAAAAAAAAAATTGAATTTTACTTTTTAGATTGAAATAAATATGTTTTAGTTTTAGTGACAACTTGTGTGGCATTTCTGCAAATTTATGTGGCATTATTGCAAAAGCGAGCACTTCAAAATACATCAAACAAACAAAAACAAATTCTAACCTTTGGGAAAAATACTGTTTTTAATGTATTTTATAAGGTTTCAATATATAATTACCAAATATATATCAGAAAAGTTGTGAGAGGAGTTGAGCACTTCCAGAAAAATGAATGGCTCTCTATGGGCCTCTGCTGGATATAGATGGTCATTACACTATTCTTTCAAAATCTGTGATTTCTACAAGTTTTTCTCTAACCACCAGATGGCAGTATTGTACACCTAACACCGAGATCAATATCAAGAAACAGTTTAAATTAAATTTAGATCATCATTTATGAGATTTATTCATGAAAATGTAATATTTCACATGCAAGCTAATGGTGTAGTTGAGGATTTTTGTGGTAAACAGGTACAAAAGTACTTCATATCTCCCAAAACACAGCATTAATGTATAGATGAGAAGTAAACAAACAAAAAAAAGATATATTAGTTGTATGATTAAAAATGTATAAATTTTTTACAATTACTCTTTCAATTATACACTTGATTTTGTCTTTCTTGATCATTTTATAACAAATATTGTGTAGATAGACAGATAGACAGATAGATAGATAGATAGATGAGTTTGAATGGTTAGAAATAGTACATAGAAGGGAAGTCTGATTGAGTCTAAAGGGCTTCAGTGTGTTTACATTTGTATTTTGACAGTTGGAGCTGGCAAGGTCTGGGCTCATCTGAACACATATTTTTTTAATTTGTCAGAAAATAATAATAAATCCAGCATAATTCTGAAAATTATCACACAGAAATGAAGGCCTGGTACTAGATCACAAATGCAATGTAGAAAAGACGCGCGCACACACGTGTGACTGCAACAAAGAGCATTTTTATAGAAATTGGCAAATAAAATCAATAAATTCTGCATAAATCTGAAAATGTTCACACAAAAAAAAATCAAAGCGTGATACTAGAGCACAAATGCAATGTGGAACGAGCATACTCACTCACGTACACACACACACACACACACACACACACACACACACACACACACACACACACACACACACACACACACACACACACACACACACACACACACACACACACACACACACACACACACACACACACTCTTACACACATACCCACCATTCATATCTGCTTATTGCAGTTGTTTTTTAGTTTAGTTTTTTTTTTTCGTTTTGATTTTATTTACATGTAAAAAAAAAATTAAAATTGAATTTTACTTTTTAGATTGAAATAAATATGTTTTAGTTTTAGTGACAACTTGTGTGGCATTTCTGCAAATTTATGTGGCATTATTGCAAAAGCGAGCACTTCAAAATACATCAAACAAACAAAAACAAATTCTAACCTTTGGGAAAAATACTGTTTTTAATGTATTTTATAATGTTTCAATATATAATTACAAAATATATATCATAAAAGTTGTGAGAGGAGTTGACCACTTCCAGAAAAATGAATGGCTCTCTATGGGCCTCTGCTGGATATAGATGGTCATTACACTATTCTTTCAAAATCTGTGATTTCTACAAGTTTTTCTCTAACCACCAGATGGCAGTATTGTACACCTAACACCGAGATCAATATCAAGAAACAATTTAAATTAAATTTAGATCATCATTTATGAGATTTATTCATGAAAATGTAATATTTCACATGCAAGCTAATGGTGTAGTTGAGGATTTTTGTGGTAAACAGGTACAAAAGTACTTCATATCTCCCAAAACACAGCATTAATGTATAGATGAGAAGTAAACAAACAAAAAAAAAAAGATATATTATTTGTATGATTAAAAAATTATAATTTTTTTACAATTAACTTTCAATTATACTCTTGATTTTGTCTTTCTTGATCATTTTATAACAAATATTATGTAGATAGATGATAGATAGATAGATAGATAGATAGATAGATAGATAGATAGATAGATGAGTTTGAATGGGTTAGAATAGTACATAGAAGGGAAGCTTGATTGAGTCTAATAGGCTTCAGTGTGTTTAGATTTGAATGTTTGTCAGTTGGAGCTGGCAAGGTCTGGGCTCATCTGAACATTCCGTCACTGTAAGTCTATGGGATTTTTATGATTTTTAATCTTCATTTTTATGAAAACCGTAAGTCGGATCAGTTAGAAAAGATATAGCACACCCGGCGTGATCAGTCTGAAGATCTGGTGCGAGTTTGGAGTTTGTAGAGTTAAAGCTCTAGGAGGAGTTAGAGTTGATAGTTTAGGATCAGAAGAATAATAATAATAATAATAATAATAATAATAATAAGAAGTTTAAATAGCATTTCAGTAAGTTGGCTTTCTCAAGCCAACTTAACTAGACAAATAAAGTTTGTGAACAAACTTTGAAGTTGGCTTAAGAAAGTCTGACCTATTAAATGTAGTTTTAAAAGCTTGCAGTTTGAAGAAGTCTGAAGTTTAAATAAGATAGATAGGAATATTAAATAGATAGACAGACAGATAGATAGATAGATAGATAGATAGATAGATAGATAGATAGATAGATAGATAGATAGATAGATAGATAGATAGATAGACAGATAGATAGATAGATAGATAGATAGATAGATAGATAGATAGATAGATAGATAGATAGATAGATAGGAATTTTAAATAGATAGATAGATAAATAGGAATACTAGATAGATAGATAGATAGATAGATAGATAGATAGATAGATAGATAGATAGATAGATAGATAGATAGAAAAAAATCTATATATTTTTTTTTTTAATTTGTCAAAAAATAATAATAAATCCAGCATAATTCTGAAAATTTTCACACAGAAATGAAGGCCTGGTAGTAGATCACAAATGCAATGTAGAAAAGACGCGTGCACACACATACAAAAACACATGTGTGACTGCAACAAAGAGCATTTTTATAGAAATTGAAATAAAATCAATAAATTCTGCATAAATCTGAAAATGTCCACACAACAAAACTAAAGTCTGATACTAGAGCACAAATGCAATGTGGAACGAGCATACTCACTCACGTACACACACACACACACACACACACACACACACACACCACTCTTACACACATACCCACCATTCATATCTGCTTATTGCAGTTGTTTTTTAGTTTAGTTTTTTTTTTTTCGTTTTGATTTTATTTACATGTAAAAAAAAAAAAAAAAAAAAAAATTGAATTTTACTTTTTAGATTGAAATAAATATGTTTTAGTTTTAGTGACAACTTGTGTGGCATTTCTGCAAATTTATGTGGCATTATTGCAAAAGCGAGCACTTCAAAATACATCAAACAAACAAAAACAAATTCTAACCTTTGGGAAAAATACTGTTTTTAATGTATTTTATAAGGTTTCAATATATAATTACCAAATATATATCAGAAAAGTTGTGAGAGGAGTTGAGCACTTCCAGAAAAATGAATGGCTCTCTATGGGCCTCTGCTGGATATAGATGGTCATTACACTATTCTTTCAAAATCTGTGATTTCTACAAGTTTTTCTCTAACCACCAGATGGCAGTATTGTACACCTAACACCGAGATCAATATCAAGAAACAATTTAAATTAAATTTAGATCATCATTTATGAGATTTATTCATGAAAATGTAATATTTCACATGCAAGCTAATGGTGTAGTTGAGGATTTTTGTGGTAAACAGGTACAAAAGTACTTCATATCTCCCAAAACACAGCATTAATGTATAGATGAGAAGTAAACAAACAAAAAAAAAAGATATATTATTTGTATGATTAAAAAATTATAATTTTTTTACAATTAACTTTCAATTATACTCTTGATTTTGTCTTTCTTGATCATTTTATAACAAATATTATGTAGATAGATAGATAGATAGATAGATAGATAGATAGATAGATAGATAGATAGATAGATAGATAGATAGATAGATAGATAGATGAGTTTGAATGGGTTAGAATAGTACATAGAAGGGAAGCTTGATTGAGTCTAATAGGCTTCAGTGTGTTTAGATTTGAATGTTTGTCAGTTGGAGCTGGCAAGGTCTGGGCTCATCTGAACATTCCGTCACTGTAAGTCTATGGGATTTTTATGATTTTTAATCTTCATTTTTATGAAAACCGTAAGTCGGATCAGTTAGAAAAGATATAGCACACCCGGCGTGATCAGTCTGAAGATCTGGGCTGAGTTTGGAGTTTGTAGAGTTAAAGCTCTAGGAGGAGTTAGAGTTGATAGTTTAGGATCAGAAGAATAATAATAATAATAATAATAAGAAGTTTAAATAGGATTTCAGTAAGTTGGCTTTCTCAAGCCAACTTAATAATAATAAGAAGTTTAAATAGGATTTCAGTAAGTTGGCTTTCTCAAGCCAACTTAATAACTAGACAAATAAAGTTTGTGAACAAACTTTGAAGTTGGCTTGAGAAAGTCTGACCTATTAAATGTAGTTTTAAAAGCTTGCAGTTTGAAGGTGTTCAGTTAAAGAAGTCTGAAGTTTAAATAAGATAGATAGGAATATTAAATAGACAGACAGACAGATAGATAGATAGATTGAAAAAATCTATATGTATTTTTTTTAATTTGTCAAAAAATAATAATAAATCCAGCATAATTCTGAAAATTTTGAGAAAGTCTGACCTATTAAATGTAGTTTTAAAAGCTTGCAGTTTGAAGAAGTCTGAAGTTTAAATAAGATAGATAGGAATATTAAATAGATAGACAGACAGATAGATAGATAGATAGATAGATAGATAGATAGATAGATAGATAGATAGATAGATAGATAGATAGATAGATAGATGATAGACAGACAGATAGATAGACAGATAGATAGATAGATAGATAGATAGATAGATAGATAGATAGATAGATAGATAGATAGATAGATAGATAGATAGATAGATAGAAAAAATCTATATATTTTTTTTTTTAATTTGTCAAAAAATAATAATAAATCCAGCATAATTCTGAAAATTTTCACACAGAAATGAAGGCCTGGTACTAGATCACAAATGCAATGTAGAAAAGACGCGCACACACACATACAAAAACACACATGTGTGACTGCAACAAAGAGCATTTTTATAGAAATTGAAATAAAATCAATAAATTCTGCATAAATCTGAAAATGTCCACACAACAAAACTAAAGTCTGATACTAGAGCACAAATGCAATGTGGAACGAGCATACTCACTCACGTACACACACATGCACACACACAACACACACACACACACACACACACACACACACACACACACACACACACACACACACACACACACACACACACACACACACACACACACACACACACACACACACACACACACACACACACACACTCTTACACACATACCCACCATTCATATCTGCTTATTGCAGTTGTTTTTTAGTTTAGTTTAAAAAAAAAAAAAAAATTAAATTAAATTTTACTTTTTAGATTGAAATAAATATGTTTTAGTTTTAGTCACAACTTGTGTGGCATTTCTGCAAATTTATGTGGCATTATTGCAAAAGCGAGCACTTCAAAATACATCAAACAAACAAAAACAAATTCTAACCTTTGGGAAAAATACTGTTTTTAATGTATTTTATAAGGTTTCAATATATAATTACCAAATATATATCAGAAAAGTTGTGAGAGGAGTTGAGCACTTCCAGAAAAATGAATGGCTCTCTATGGGCCTCTGCTGGATATAGATGGTCATTACACTATTCTTTCAAAATCTGTGATTTCTACAAGTTTTTCTCTAACCACCAGATGGCAGTATTGTACACCTAACACCAAGATCAATATCAAGAAACAATTTAAATTAAATTTAGATCATCATTTATGAGATTTATTCATGAAAATGTAATATTTCACATCCAAGCTAATGGTGTAATTGAGGATTTTTGTGGTAAACAGGTACAAAAGTACTTCATATCTCCCAAAACACAGCATTAATGTATAGATGAGAAGTAAACAACAAAAAAAAAGAAAAAAAAAAGATATATTAGTTGTATGATTAAAAATGTATAAATTTTTTACAATTACTCTTTCAATTATACACTTGATTTTGTCTTTCTTGATCATTTTATAACAAATATTGTGTAGATAGACAGATAGATAGATAGGAAACATTAGATAGATGAGTTTGAATGGTTAGAAATAGTACATAGAAGGGAAGTCTGATTGAGTCTAATGGGCTTCAGTGTGTTTACATTTGTATTTTGACAGTTGGAGCTGGCAAGGTCTGGGCTCATCTGAACACATATTTTTTAATTTGTCAAAATATAATAATAAATCCAGCATAATTATGAAAATTTTCACACAGAAATGAAGGCCTGGTACTAGATCACAAATGCAATTTAGAAAAGACGCGCGCACACACGCGTGACTGCAACAAAGAGTATTTTTATAGAAATTGGCAAATAAAATCAATAAATTCTGCATAAATCTGAAAATGTTCACACAAAAAAAAAATCAAAGCGTGATACTAGAGCACAAATGCAATGTGGAACGAGCATACTCACTCACGTACACACACACACACACACACACACACACACACACACACACACACACACACACTCTCTCTTACACACATACCCACCATTCATATCTGCTTATTGCAGTTGTTTTTTAGTTTAGTTTTTAAAAAAAAAAAAAAAATTGAATTTTACTTTTTAGATTGAAATAAATATGTTTTAGTTTTAGTGACAACTTGTGTGGCATTTCTGCAAATTTATGTGGCATTATTGCAAAAGCGAGCACTTCAAAATACATCAAACAAACAAAAACAAATTCTAACCTTTGGGAAAAATACTGTTTTTAATGTATTTTATAATGTTTCAATATATAATTACAAAATATATATCATAAAAGTTGTGAGAGGAGTTGACCACTTCCAGAAAAATGAATGGCTCTCTATGGGCCTCTGCTGGATATAGATGGTCATTACACTATTCTTTCAAAATCTGTGATTTCTACAAGTTTTTCTCTAACCACCAGATGGCAGTATTGTACACCTAACACCGAGATCAATATCAAGAAACAATTTAAATTAAATTTAGATCATCATTTATGAGATTTATTCATGAAAATGTAATATTTCACATGCAAGCTAATGGTGTAGTTGAGGATTTTTGTGGTAAACAGGTACAAAAGTACTTCATATCTCCCAAAACACAGCATTAATGTATTGATGAGAAGTAAAAAAAAAAAAAAAAAAAAAAAAAAAAAGATATATTAGTTGTATGATTAAAAATGTATAATTTTTTTACAATTACTCTTTCAATTATACACTTGATTTTGTCTTTCTTGATCATTTTATAACAAATATTGTGTAGATAGACAGATAGACAGATAGATAGATAGATGAGTTTGAATGGTTAGAAATAGTACATAGAAGGGAAGTCTGATTGAGTCTAATGGGCTTCAGTGTGTTTACATTTGTATTTTGACAGTTGGAGCTGGCAAGGTCTGGGCTCATCTGAACACATATTTTTTTAATTTGTCAGAAAATAATAATAAATCCAGCATAATTCTGAAAATTATCACACAGAAATGAAGGCCTGGTACTAGATCACAAATGCAATGTAGAAAAGACGCGCGCACACACGTGTGACTGCAACAAAGAGCATTTTTATAGAAATTGGCAAATAAAATCAATAAATTCTGCATAAATCTGAAAATGTTCACACAAAAAAAAATCAAAGCGTGATACTAGAGCACAAATGCAATGTGGAACGAGCATACTCACTCACGTACACACACACACACACACACACACACACACACACACCACTCTTACACACATACCCACCATTCATATCTGCTTATTGCAGTTGTTTTTTAGTTTAGTTTTTTTTTTTTCGTTTTGATTTTATTTACATGTAAAAAAAAAAAAAAAAAATCGAATTTTACTTTTTAGATTGAAATAAATATGTTTTAGTTTTAGTGACAACTTGTGTGGCATTTCTGCAAATTTATGTGGCATTATTGCAAAAGCGAGCACTTCAAAATACATCAAACAAACAAAAACAAATTCTAACCTTTGGGAAAAATACTGTTTTTAATGTATTTTATAATGTTTCAATATATAATTACAAAATATATATCATAAAAGTTGTGAGAGGAGTTGACCACTTCCAGAAAAATGAATGGCTCTCTATGGGCCTCTGCTGGATATATATGGTCATTACACTATTCTTTCAAAATCTGTGATTTCTACAAGTTTTTCTCTAACCACCAGATGGCAGTATTGTACACCTAACACCGAGATCAATATCAAGAAACAATTTAAATTAAATTTAGATCATCATTTATGAGATTTATTCATGAAAATGTAATATTTCACATGCAAGCTAATGGTGTAGTTGAGGATTTTTGTGGTAAACAGGTACAAAAGTACTTCATATCTCCCAAAACACAGCATTAATGTATAGATGAGAAGTAAACAAACAACAAAAAAAGATATATTATTTGTATGATTAAAAAATTATAATATTTTTACAATTAACTTTCAATTATACTCTTGATTTTGTCTTTCTTGATCATTTTATAACAAATATTATGTAGATAGATAGATAGATAGATAGATAGATAGATAGATAGATAGATAGATAGATAGATAGATAGATAGATAGATAGATAGATAGATAGATAGATAGATAGATAGATAGATAGATAGATGAGTTTGAATGGGTTAGAATAGTACATAGAAGGGAAGCTTGATTGAGTCTAATAGGCTTCAGCGTGTTTACATTTGAATGTTTGTCAGTTGGAGCTGGCAAGGTCTGGGCTCATCTGAACATTCCGTCACTGTAAGTCTATGGGATTTTTATGATTTTTAATCTTCATTTTTATGAAAACCGTAAGTCGGATCAGTTAGAAAAGATATAGCACACCCGGCGTGATCAGTCTGAAGATCTGGTGTGAGTTTGGAGTTTGTAGAGTTAAAGCTCTAGGAGGAGTTAGAGTTGATAGTTTAGGATCAGAAGAATAATAATAACTAGATAAAAAAGTTTGTCGAGACAAACTTTAAGTTGGCTTGAGAAAGCCGGACCAGAAAGTTAGAAAAGTTTGAAAAGTTTAAAAAAAGTTTAAGAAGTTTAAAAAGTTTAAGTTTGAAAAATGTTAAACGTTTTAAGTTTGATGGATTTCAGTCTGAAATAGTTTGAAGTTTAAAGTAGTTTTAAAAGCTTAAAGTTTGATAGATAGATAGATAGATAGATAGATAGATAGATAGATAGATAGATAGATAGATAAACAGAAAGACAGATAGACTTTAGATAGATAGATAGATAGATAGATAGATAGATAGATAAACAGAAAGACAGATAGACTTTAGATAGATAGATAGATAGATAGATAGATAGATAGATAGATAGATAGATAGATAGATAGATAGATAGACAGATTCTAAGGACCTCAGAGTGGTTGCTAGGGTACTTAGAGTGGTTGCTATGATGGTTGCTAGGCTAACTCTGGTGGTTTCTAGGGTGTTGCTATGTGGTTGCTAAGGTACCGAGTGTGGTTACTAAGGTCTTGCTATGCGGTTTCTAAGGTACCAAGGGTGGTTGCTAGGGGGTTGCTATGCGGTTTCTAAGGTACCCGGGGTGGTTGCTAGGGTGATGCTATGCGGTTGCTAAGGTACCCGGAGTGGTTGCTAATGTGTTGCTATGCGGTTGCCAGGGTAATCAGGGTGGTTGCTAAGGTGTTGCTATGCGGTTGCTAGGGTACTTGCGGTGGTTGCTAAGGTGTTGCTAGGGTACTTGTGGTGGTTGCTAAGGTGTTGCTATGTGGTTGCTAGGGTACCCGGAGTGGTTGCTAAGGTGTTGCTATGCAGTTGCTAGGGTACTTGGGGTGGTTGCTAGGGTGTTGCTATGCGGTTTCTAAGGTACCAAGGATGGTTGCTAGGGGGTTGCTATGCGGTTTCTAAGGTACCCGGGGTGGTTGCTAGGGTGATGCTATGCGGTTGCTAAGGTACCCGGAGTGGTTGCTAATGTGTTGCTATGCGGTTGCCAGGGTAATCAGGGTGGTTGCTAAGGTGTTGCTATGCGGTTGCTAGGGTACTTGCGGTGGTTGCTAAGGTGTTGCTAGGGTACTTGCGGTGGTTGCTAAGGTGTTGCTAGGGTACTTGTGGTGGTTGCTAATGTGTTGCTATGTGGTTGCTAGGGTACCCGGAGTGGTTGCTAAGGTGTTGCTATGCAGTTGCTAGGGTACTTGGGGTGGTTGCTAGGGTGTTGCTATGTGGTTGGTAAGGTACCCGGGGTGGTTGCTAAGGTGTTGCTATGTGGTTGCTAGGGTACCCGGAGTGGTTGCTAAGGTGTTGCTATGCAGTTGCTAGGGTACTTGGGGTGGTTGCTAGGGTGTTGCTATGTGGTTGGTAAGGTACCCGGGGTGGTTGCTAAGGTGTTGCTATGCGGTTGCTAGGGTACCCAGAGTGGTTGCTAGGGTGTTGCTATGCGTTTGCTAAGGTACCCAGGGGGTGGTTGCTATGGTGTTGCTAGGGTACTTGGAGTGGTTGCTAAGGTGTTGCTAAGCGGTTGCTAGGGTTCCCAGGGTGGTTGCTAAGGTGTTGCTATGCGGTTGCTAGGGTACTTGGGGTGGTATCTAAAGTGTTGCTATGCGGTTGCTAGGGTACCCAGAGTGGTTGCTAAGGTGTTGCTATGCAGTTGCTAGGGTACTTGGGGTGGTTGCTAGGGTGTTGCTATGCGGTTGCTAAGGTACCCAGGGTGGTTGCTAAGGTGTTGCTAGGGTACTTGGAGTGGTTGCTAAGGTGTTGCTATGCGGTTGCTAGGGTACCCGGAGTGGTTGCTAAGGTGTTGCTACGCGGTTGCTAGGGTACTTGGGGTGGTTGCTAGGGTGTTGCTATGCGGTTGCTAAGGTACCCAGGGTGGTTGCTAAGGTGTTGCTAGGGTACTTGGAGTGGTTGCTAAGGTGTTGCTATGCGGTTGCTAGGGTTTCCAGGGTGGTTGCTAAGGTGTTGCTATACGGTTGCTAGGGTATTCAGGGTGGTTGGTAGGGTACCCAGGATGGTTGCTAGGGTGTTGCTAGGCAGTTACTAGTTGTCACAGATCGTTACTATGAAGTTTTATAGAGTTCTTAGTTTGAATTAGCACTTAGCTAATCACTATTAGCATGTAGCTATTCACCGCTAGCATGTGTAACATGTTTGGAAGTCCTATTTGTTAGCATGAGTCAAAAGAACCAACTCCCAAGTCTATACGACATTCTGATGCAAAGATATAGGACTTGATAAATGGTTGCTAGGGTACTCTGTTTGGTTGTTAGGAAGTGGCTTGGCAGCTGCCAATGATAATGCTCCAAAGACTGTTTGCCAGTATGAATAATATAAACTAACCCCCATGTCTGTATGACATTCAGATTTGAAGATATGCCTGTTTGAGTTTGGGTTGCTAGGGTGCTCGACATTGGTTGCTAGGGAGTGGGTAGGAAGTGTCTATGGTGATTCATGGTTGACTGTTTGCTGCCCTGAGTCAAACGAGCCCACCCCCATGTCTCTATGACATTCAGATTTGAAGATATGCCTGTTTGGGTTGCTAGGGTGCTTGATAATGGTTGCTAGGGCGTGGCTAGGAAGTGTCTATGGTGATTCATGATTGGCTGTTTGCTGCCCCGAGTCAAACGAGCCCACCCCCATGTCTCTGTGATATTCAGATTGAAAGATATGGCCGTTGGGGTTTGGGTTGCTAGGGTGCTTGATAATGGTTGCTAGGGCGTGGCTAGGAAGTGTCTATGGTGATTCATGACTGGCTGTTTGCTGCCCCGAGTCAAATGAGTCCACCCCCATGTCTCTATGACACTGTGATCCGAAGATATCCATTTGGGCTTTTAACATGGCAGTCTATGGGATCAGTTGCTAGGGTGCTCTAAATGGTTGCTAGGGCGTGGCTTGATAGCTTCATAATGATCCTGAGAATATGATTGGTTGGCTGAGTAAAATGAGCCCACCCCCATGTCTCTATGATATTGTGATGCAGAGTTATGTTCAATGCAAAATTCCAATGTAAATTACCATAGTAGGAAAAACGTGTGCTGTTTCATGGGCCGTCCCTCACCATGTTATGTCAATGGGACAATTTTGGGGCGCTCTTGTGCCCCAGGGGTACAACTTATACCCCATTGCAGGGTATGTTCTCGCACAGCTTGATAGCCTCTCTAAATGTGGTGATTCATGTGTTTCTACGAAATTCTTGCTCTGAGCTACGACTCGTCAAAGTTTGCCGCAATGTTAAGTCTATGGGATTTTTCGGCTGATTTTTCGCCCACTGTACGATTATCGTACGCCCGATCGCTTAGAAAAGATATAGCACACCCGGCGAGATCAGTCTGAAGATCTGGGCTGAGTTTGGAGTCTGTAGAGTTAAAGCTCTAGGAGGAGTTAGAGTTGATAGTTTAGGATCAGAAGAATAATAATAATAATAAGAAGTTTAAATAGGATTTCAGTAAGTTGGCTTTCTCAAGCCAACTTAATAACTAGACAAATAAAGTTTGTGAACAAACTTTGAAGTTGGCTTAAGAAAGTCTGACCTATTAAATGTAGTTTTAAAAGCTTGCAGTTTGAAGAAGTCTGAAGTTTAAATAAGATAGATAGGAATATTAAATAGATAGACAGACAGATAGACAGATAGATAGATAGATAGATAGATAGATAGATAGATAGATAGATAGATAGATAGATAGATAGATAGACAGATAGACAGATAGATAGATAGATAGATAGACAGATAGACAGACAGATAGATAGATAGATAGATAGATAGATAGATAGATAGATAGATAGATAGATAGATAGAAAAAATCTATATATATATTTTTTTAATTTGTCAAAAAATAATAATAAATCCAGCATAATTCTGAAAATTTTCACACAGAAATGAAGGCCTGGTACTAGATCACAAATGCAATGTGGAACGAGCATACTCACTCACGTACACACACACACACACACACACACACACACACACACACACACACACACACACACACACACACACACACACACACACACACACACACACACACACACACACACACACACACACACACACACACACACACACACACTCTTACACACATACCCACCATTCATATCTGCTTATTGCAGTTGTTTTTTAGTTTATTTATTTTTTTTTTCGTTTTGATTTTATTTACATGTAAAAAAAAAAAAATAAAATAAAATTTTACTTTTTAGATTGAAATAAATATGTTTTAGTTTTAGTGACAACTTGTGTGGCATTTCTGCAAATTTATGTGGCATTATTGCAAAAGCGAGCACTTCAAAATACATCAAACAAACAAAAACAAATTCTAACCTTTGGGAAAAATACTGTTTTTAATGTATTTTATAATGTTTCAATATATAATTACAAAATATATATCATAAAAGTTGTGAGAGGAGTTGACCACTTCCAGAAAAATGAATGGCTCTCTATGGGCCTCTGCTGGATATAGATGGTCATTACACTATTCTTTCAAAATCTGTGATTTCTACAAGTTTTTCTCTAACCACCAGATGGCAGTATTGTACACCTAACACCGAGATCAATATCAAGAAACAATTTAAATTAAATTTAGATCATCATTTATGAGATTTATTCATGAAAATGTAATATTTCACATGCAAGCTAATGGTGTAGTTGAGGATTTTTGTGGTAAACAGGTACAAAAGTACTTCATACCTCCCAAAACACAGCATTAATGTATAGATGAGAAGTAAACAAACAAACAAAAAAAGATATATTATTTGTATGATTAAAAAATTATAATTTTTTTACAATTAACTTTCAATTATACTCTTGATTTTGTCTTTCTTGATCATTTTATAACAAATATTATGTAGATAGATAGATAGATAGATAGATAGATAGATAGATAGATAGATAGATAGATAGATAGATAGATAGATGAGTTTGAATGGGTTAGAATAGTACATAGAAGGGAAGATTGATTGAGTCTAATAGGCTTCAGTGTGTTTAGATTTGAATGTTTGTCAGTTGGAGCTGGCAAGGTCTGGGCTCATCTGAACATTCCGTCACTGTAAGTCTATGGGATTTTTATGATTTTTAATCTTCATTTTTATGAAAACCGTAAGTCGGATCAGTTAGAAAAGATATAGCACACCCGGCGTGATCAGTCTGAAGATCTGGGCTGAGTTTGGAGTTTGTAGAGTTAAAGCTCTAGGAGGAGTTAGAGTTGATAGTTTAGGATCAGAATAATAATAATAACTAGACAAATAAAGTTTGTGAACAAACTTTGAAGTTGGCTTAAGAAAGTCTGACCTATTAAATGTAGTTTTAAAAGCTTGCAGTTTGAAGAAGTCTGAAGTTTAAATAAGATAGATAGGAATATTAAATAGATAGACAGACAGATAGATAGATAGATAGATAGATAGATAGATAGATAGATAGATAGATAGATAGGAATTTTAAATAGATAGATAGATGATAGATAGATAGATAGATAGATAGATAGATAGATAGATAGATAGATAGATAGATAGATAGATAGATAGATAGATAGATGATAGATAGATAGATAGAAAAAATCTATATATATATTTTTTTTTAATTTGTCAAAAAATAATAATAAATCCAGCATAATTCTGAAAATTTTCACACAGAAATGAAGGCCTGGTAGTAGATCACAAATGCAATGTAGAAAAGACGCGCACACACACATACAAAAACACATGTGTGACTGCAACAAAGAGCATTTTTATAGAAATTGAAATAAAATCAATAAATTCTGCATAAATCTGAAAATGTCCACACAACAAAACTAAAGTCTGATACTAGAGCACAAATGCAATGTGGAACGAGCATACTGACTCACGTACGTACACATGCACACACACACACACACACACACACACACACTCACTCACTCTTACACACATACCCACCAATCATATCTGCTTATTGCAGTTGTTTTTTAGTTTAGTTTAAAAAAAAAAAAAAAAAAAAAAAAAAAAAAATTAATTTTACTTTTTAGATTGAAATAAATATGTTTTAGTTTTAGTCACAACTTGTGTGGCATTTCTGCAAATTTATGTGGCATTATTGCAAAAGCGAGCACTTCAAAATACATCAAACAAACAAAAACAAATTCTAACCTTTGGGAACAATACTGTTTTTAATGTATTTTATAAGGTTTCAATATATAATTACAAAATATATATCATAAAAGTTGTGAGAGGAGTTGACCACTTCCAGAAAAATGAATGGCTCTCTATGGGCCTCTGCTGGATATAGATGGTCATTACACTATTCTTTCAAAATCTGTGATTTCTACAAGTTTTTCTCTAACCACCAGATGGCAGTATTGTACACCTAACACCGAGATCAATATCAAGAAACAATTTAAATTAAATTTAGATCATCATTTATGAGATTTATTCATGAAAATGTAATATTTCACATGCAAGCTAATGGTGTAATTGAGGATTTTTGTGGTAAACAGGTACAAAAGTACTTCATATCTCCCAAAACACAGCATTAATGTATTGATGAGAAGTAAAAAAAAAAAAAAAAAAAAAAAAAAAAAGATATATTAGTTGTATGATTAAAAATGTATAAATTTTTTACAATTACTCTTTCAATTATACACTTGATTTTGTCTTTCTTGATCATTTTATAACAAATATTGTGTAGATAGACAGATAGACAGATAGATAGATAGATGAGTTTGAATGGTTAGAAATAGTACATAGAAGGGAAGTCTGATTGAGTCTAATGGGCTTCAGTGTGTTTACATTTGTATTTTGACAGTTGGAGCTGGCAAGGTCTGGGCTCATCTGAACACATATTTTTTTAATTTGTCAGAAAATAATAATAAATCCAGCATAATTCTGAAAATTATCACACAGAAATGAAGGCCTGGTACTAGATCACAAATGCAATGTAGAAAAGACGCGCGCACACACGTGTGACTGCAACAAAGAGCATTTTTATAGAAATTGGCAAATAAAATCAATAAATTCTGCATAAATCTGAAAATGTTCACACAAAAAAAAATCAAAGCGTGATACTAGAGCACAAATGCAATGTGGAACGAGCATACTCACTCACGTACACACACACACACACACACACACACACACACACACACACACACTCTTACACACATACCCACCATTCATATCTGCTTATTGCAGTTGTTTTTTAGTTTAGTTTTTTTTTTTTCGTTTTGATTTTATTTACATGTAAAAAAAAAAAAAAAAAAAAAAAAAAATTGAATTTTACTTTTTAGATTGAAATAAATATGTTTTAGTTTTAGTGACAACTTGTGTGGCATTTCTGCAAATTTGTGTGGCATTATTGCAAAAGCGAGCACTTCAAAATACATCAAACAAACAAAAACAAATTCTAACCTTTGGGAAAAATACTGTTTTTAATGTATTTTATAAGGTTTCAATATATAATTACAAAATATATATCATAAAAGTTGTGAGAGGAGTTGACCACTTCCAGAAAAATGAATGGCTCTCTATGGGCCTCTGCTGGATATAGATGGTCATTACACTATTCTTTCAAAATCTGTGATTTCTACAAGTTTTTCTCTAACCACCAGATGGCAGTATTGTACACCTAACACCGAGATCAATATCAAGAAACAATTTAAATTAAATTTAGATCATCATTTATGAGATTTATTCATGAAAATGTAATATTTCACATGCAAGCTAATGGTGTAGTTGAGGATTTTTGTGGTAAACAGGTACAAAAGTACTTCATATCTCCCAAAACACAGCATTAATGTATAGATGAGAAGTAAACAAACAAAAAAAAAAAGATATATTATTTGTATGATTAAAAAATTATAATTTTTTTACAATTAACTTTCAATTATACTCTTGATTTTGTCTTTCTTGATCATTTTATAACAAATATTATGTAGATAGATAGATAGTTAGATAGATAGATAGATAGATGATAGATAGATAGATAGATAGATAGATAGATAGATAGATAGATAGATAGATAGATAGATAGATAGATAGATAGATAGATAGATAGATGAGTTTGAATGGGTTAGAATAGTACATAGAAGGGAAGCTTGATTGAGTCTAATAGGCTTCAGTGTGTTTAGATTTGAATGTTTGTCAGTTGGAGCTGGCAAGGTCTGGGCTCATCTGAACATTCCGTCACTGTAAGTCTATGGGATTTTTATGATTTTTAATCTTCATTTTTATGAAAACCGTAAGTCGGATCAGTTAGAAAAGATATAGCACACCCGGCGTGATCAGTCTGAAGATCTGGGCTGAGTTTGGAGTTTGTAGAGTTAAAGCTCTAGGAGGAGTTAGAGTTGATAGTTTAGGATCAGAAGAATAATAATAATAACTAGATAAAAAAGTTTGTCGAGACAAACTTTAAGTTGGCTTGAGAAAGCCGGACCAGAAAGTTAGAAAAGTTTGAAAAGTTTAAAAAAAGTTTAAGAAGTTTAAAAAGTTTAAGTTTGAAAAATGTTAAACGTTTTAAGTTTGATGGATTTCAGTCTGAAATAGTTTGAAGTTTAAAGTAGTTTTAAAAGCTTAAAGTTTGATAGATAGATAGATAGATAGATAGATAGATAGATAGATAGATAGATAGACAGATAGATAGATAGATGAACAGAAAGACAGATAGACTTTAGATAGATAGATAGATAGATAGATAGATAAACAGAAAGACAGATAGACTTTAGATAGATAGATAGATAGATAGATAGATAGATAGATAGATAGATAGATAGATAGATAGATAGATAGATAGACAGATTCTAAGGACCTCAGAGTGGTTGCTAGGGTACTTAGAGTGGTTGCTATGATGGTTGCTAGGCTAACTCTGGTGGTTTCTAGGGTGTTGCTATGTGGTTGCTAAGGTACCGAGTGTGGTTACTAAGGTCTTGCTATGCGGTTTCTAAGGTACCAAGGGTGGTTGCTAGGGGGTTGCTAAGCGGTTTCTAAGGTACCCGGGGTGGTTGCTAGGGTGATGCTATGCGGTTGCTAAGGTACCCGGAGTGGTTGCTAATGTGTTGCTATGCGGTTGCCAGGGTAATCAGGGTGGTTGCTAAGGTGTTGCTATGCGGTTGCTAGGGTACTTGCGGTGGTTGCTAAGGTGTTGCTAGGGTACTTGTGGTGGTTGCTAAGGTGTTGCTATGTGGTTGCTAGGGTACCCGGAGTGGTTGCTAAGGTGTTGCTATGCAGTTGCTAGGGTACTTGGGGTGGTTGCTAGGGTGTTGCTATGTGGTTGGTAAGGTACCCGGGGTGGTTGCTAAGGTGTTGCTATGTGGTTGCTAGGGTACCCGGAGTGCTTGCTAGGGTGTTGCTATGCAGTTGCTAGGGTACTTGGGGTGGTTGCTAGGGTGTTGCTATGTGGTTGGTAAGGTACCCGGGGTGGTTGCTAAGGTGTTGCTATGTGGTTGCTAGGGTACCCGGAGTGGTTGCTAAGGTGTTGCTATGCAGTTGCTAGGGTACTTGGGGTGGTTGCTAGGGTGTTGCTATGTGGTTGGTAAGGTACCCGGGGTGGTTGCTAAGGTGTTGCTATGCGGTTGCTAGGGTACCCAGAGTGGTTGCTAGGGTGTTGCTATGCGTTTGCTAAGGTACCCAGGGGGTGGTTGCTATGGTGTTGCTAGGGTACTTGGAGTGGTTGCTAAGGTGTTGCTAAGCGGTTGCTAGGGTTCCCAGGGTGGTTGCTAAGGTGTTGCTATGCGGTTGCTAGGGTACTTGGGGTGGTATCTAAAGTGTTGCTATGCGGTTGCTAGGGTACCCGGAGTGGTTGCTAAGGTGTTGCTATGCAGTTGCTAGGGTACTTGGGGTGGTTGCTAGGGTGTTGCTATGTGGTTGCTAAGGTACCCAGGGTGGTTGCTAAGGTGTTGCTAGGGTACTTGGAGTGGTTGCTAAGGTGTTGCTATGCGGTTGCTAGGGTACCCGGAGTGGTTGCTAAGGTGTTGCTACGCGGTTGCTAGGGTACTTGGGGTGGTTGCTAGGGTGTTGCTATGCGGTTGCTAAGGTACCCAGGGTGGTTGCTAAGGTGTTGCTAGGGTACTTGGAGTGGTTGCTAAGGTGTTGCTATGCGGTTGCTAGGGTTTCCAGGGTGGTTGCTAAGGTGTTGCTATACGGTTGCTAGGGTATTCAGGGTGGTTGGTAGGGTACCCAGGATGGTTGCTAGGGTGTTGCTAGGCAGTTACTAGTTGTCACAGATCGTTACTATGAAGTTTTATAGAGTTCTTAGTTTGAATTAGCACTTAGCTAATCACTATTAGCATGTAGCTATTCACCGCTAGCATGTGTAACATGTTTGGAAGTCCTATTTGTTAGCATGAGTCAAAAAAAACAACTCCCAAGTCTATACGACATTCTGATGCAAAGATATAGGACTTGATAAATGGTTGCTAGGGTACTCTGTTTGGTTGTTAGGAAGTGGCTTGGCAGCTGCCAATGATAATGCTCCAAAGACTGTTTGCCAGTATGAATAATATAAACTAACCCCCATGTCTGTATGACATTCAGATTTGAAGATATGCCTGTTTGAGTTTGGGTTGCTAGGGTGCTCGACATTGGTTGCTAGGGAGTGGGTAGGAAGTGTCTATGGTGATTCATGGTTGACTGTTTGCTGCCCTGAGTCAAACGAGCCCACCCCCATGTCTCTATGACATTCAGATTTGAAGATATGCCTGTTTGGGTTGCTAGGGTGCTTGATAATGGTTGCTAGGGCGTGGCTAGGAAGTGTCTATGGTGATTCATGATTGGCTGTTTGCTGCCCCGAGTCAAACGAGCCCACCCCCATGTCTCTGTGATATTCAGATTGAAAGATATGGCCGTTGGGGTTTGGGTTGCTAGGGTGCTTGATAATGGTTGCTAGGGCGTGGCTAGGAAGTGTCTATGGTGATTCATGACTGGCTGTTTGCTGCCCCGAGTCAAATGAGTCCACCCCCATGTCTCTATGACACTGTTATCCGAAGATATCCATTTGGGCTTTTAACATGGCAGTCTATGGGATCAGTTGCTAGGGTGCTCTAAATGGTTGCTAGGGCGTGGCTTGATAGCTTCATAATGATCCTGAGAATATGATTGGTTGGCTGAGTAAAATGAGCCCACCCCCATGTCTCTATGATATTGTGATGCAGAGTTATGTTCAATGCAAAATTCCAATGTAAATTACCATAGTAGGAAAAACGTGTGCTGTTTCATGGGCCGTCCCTCACCATGTTATGTCAATGGGACAATTTTGGGGCGCTCTTGTGCCCCAGGGGTACAACTTATACCCCATTGCAGGGTATGTTCTCGCACAGCTTGATAGCCTCTCTAAATGTGGTGATTCATGTGTTTCTACGAAATTCTTGCTCTGAGCTACGACTCGTCAAAGTTTGCCGCAATGTTAAGTCTATGGGATTTTTCGGCTGATTTTTCGCCCACTGTACGATTATCGTACGCCCGATCGCTTAGAAAAGATATAGCACACCCGGCGTGATCAGTCTGAAGATCTGGGCTGAGTTTGGAGTCTGTAGAGTTAAAGCTCTAGGAGGAGTTAGAGTTGATAGTTTAGGATCAGAAGAATAATAATAACTAGATAAATAAAGTTTGTGAACAAACTTTGAAGTTGGCTTAAGAAAGTCTGACCTATTAAATGTTGTTTTAAAAGCTTGCAGTTTGAAGGTGTTCAGTTAAAGAAGTCTGAAGTTTAAATAAGATAGATAGGAATATTAAATAGATAGATAGACAGATAGACAGATAGATAGATAGATAGATAGATAGATAGATAGATAGATAGATAGACAGACAGACAGATAGATAGATAGATAGGAATATTAGATAGATAGATAGATAGATAGATAGATAGATAGATAGATAGATAGATAGATAGATAGATAGATAGATAGATAGATAGATAGATGATAGATAGATTGAAAAAATCTATATTTTTTTTTTTTAATTTGTCAAAAAATAATAATAAATCCAGCATAATTCTGAAAATTTTCACACAGAAATGAAGGCCTGGTACTAGATCACAAATGCAATGTAGAAAAGACGCACACACACACATACAAAAACACATGTGTGACTGCAACAAAGAGCATTTTTATAGAAATTGAAATAAAATCCATAAATTCTGCATAAATCTGAAAATGTCCACACAACAAAACTAAAGTCTGATACTAGAGCACAAATGCAATGTGGAACGAGCATACTCACTCACGTACACACACACACACACACACACACACACACACACACACCACTCTTACACACATACCCACCATTCATATCTGCTTATTGCAGTTGTTTTTTAGTTTAGTTTTTTTTTTCGTTTTGATTTTATTTACATGTAAAAAAAAATAATAATAAAATTAAATTTTACTTTTTAGATTGAAATAAATATGTTTTAGTTTTAGTCACAACTTGTGTGGCATTTCTGCAAATTTATGTGGCATTATTGCAAAAGCGAGCACTTCAAAATACATCAAACAAACAAAAACAAATTCTAACCTTTGGGAAAAATACTGTTTTTAATGTATTTTATAAGGTTTCAATATATAATTACCAAATATATATCAGAAAAGTTGTGAGAGGAGTTGACCACTTCCAGAAAAATGAATGGCTCTCTATGGGCCTCTGCTGGATATAGATGGTCATTACACTATTCTTTCAAAATCTGTGATTTCTACAAGTTTTTCTCTAACCACCAGATGGCAGTATTGTACACCTAACACCGAGATCAATATCAAGAAACAATTTAAATTAAATTTAGATCATCATTTATGAGATTTATTCATGAAAATGTAATATTTCACATGCAAGCTAATGGTGTAATTGAGGATTTTTGAGGTAAACAGGTACAAAAGTACTTCATACCTCCCAAAACACAGCATTAATGTATTGATGAGAAGTAAAAAAAAAAAAAAAAAAAAAAAAAAAAAGATATATTAGTTGTATGATTAAAAATGTATAAATTTTTTACAATTACTCTTTCAATTATACACTTGATTTTGTCTTTCTTGATCATTTTATAACAAATATTGTGTAGATAGACAGATAGATAGGAAACATTAGATAGATGAGTTTGAATGGTTAGAAATAGTACATAGAAGGGAAGTCTGATTGAGTCTAATGGGCTTCAGTGTGTTTACATTTGTATTTTGACAGTTGGAGCTGGCAAGGTCTGGGCTCATCTGAACACATATTTTTTTAATTTGTCAGAAAATAATAATAAATCCAGCATAATTCTGAAAATTATCACACAGAAATGAAGGCCTGGTACTAGATCACAAATGCAATGTAGAAAAGACGCGCGCGCACACGTGTGACTGCAACAAAGAGCATTTTTATAGAAATTGGCAAATAAAATCAATAAATTCTGCATAAATCTGAAAATGTTCACACAAAAAAAAAATCAAAGCGTGATACTAGAGCACAAATGCAACGTGGAACGAGCATACTCACTCACGTACACACACACACACACACACACACACACACTCTTACACACGTACCCACCATTCATATCTGCTTATTGCAGTTGTTTTTTAGTTTAGTTTTTTTTTTTCGTTTTGATTTTATTTACATGTAAAAAAAATAAAAAAATAAAAAAATTGAATTTTACTTTTTAGATTGAAATAAATATGTTTTAGTTTTAGTGACAACTTGTGTGGCATTTCTGCAAATTTATGTGGCATTATTGCAAAAGCGAGCACTTCAAAATACATCAAACAAACAAAAACAAATTCTAACCTTTGGGAAAAATACTGTTTTTAATGTATTTTATAAGGTTTCAATATATAATTACAAAATATATATCAGAAAAGTTGTGAGAGGAGTTGACCACTTCCAGAAAAATGAATGGCTCTCTATGGGCCTCTGCTGGATATAGATGGTCATTACACTATTCTTTCAAAATCTGTGATTTCTACAAGTTTTTCTCTAACCACCAGATGGCAGTATTGTACACCTAACACCGAGATCAATATCAAGAAACAATTTAAATTAAATTTAGATCATCATTTATGAGATTTATTCATGAAAATGTAATATTTCACATGCAAGCTAATGGTGTAGTTGAGGATTTTTGTGGTAAACAGGTACAAAAGTACTTCATACCTCCCAAAACACAGCATTAATGTATAGATGAGAAGTAAACAAACAAAAAAGATATATTATTTGTATGATTAAAAATTTATAATTTTTTTACAATTAACTTTCAATTATACTCTTGATTTTGTCTTTCTTGATCATTTTATAACAAATATTATGTAGATAGATGATAGATAGATAGATAGATAGATAGATAGATAGATAGATAGATAGATAGATAGATAGATAGATAGATAGATAGATAGATAGATAGATAGATGAGTTTGAATGGGTTAGAATAGTACATAGAAGGGAAGCTTGATTGAGTCTAATAGGCTTCAGTGTGTTTAGATTTGAATGTTTGTCAGTTGGAGCTGGCAAGGTCTGGGCTCATCTGAACATTCCGTCACTGTAAGTCTATGGGATTTTTATGATTTTTAATCTTCATTTTTATGAAAACCGTAAGTCGGATCAGTTAGAAAAGATATAGCACACCCGGCGTGATCAGTCTGAAGATCTGGTGCGAGTTTGGAGTTTGTAGAGTTAAAGCTCTAGGAGGAGTTAGAGTTGATAGTTTAGGATCAGAATAATAATAATAACTAGACAAATAAAGTTTGTGAACAAACTTTGAAGTTGGCTTAAGAAAGTCTGACCTATTAAATGTAGTTTTAAAAGCTTGCAGTTTGAAGGTGTTCAGTTAAAGAAGTCTGAAGTTTAAATAAGATAGATAGGAATATTAAATAGATAGACAGACAGACAGATAGACAGATAGACAGATAGATAGATAGATTGAAAAAATCTATATATATTTTTTTTAATTTGTCAAAAAAAATTAATAAATCCAGCATAATTCTGAAAATTTTCACACAGAAATGAAGGCCTGGTACTAGATCACAAATGCAATGTAGAAAAGACGCGCGCACACACGTGTGACTGCAACAAAGAGCATTTTTATAGAAATTGGCAAATAAAATCAATAAATTCTGCATAAATCTGAAAATGTTCACACAAAAAAAAATCAAAGCGTGATACTAGAGCACAAATGCAATGTGGAACGAGCATACTCACTCACGTACACACACACACACACAAACACACACACACACACACACACACACACACACACACACACACACACACACTCTTACACACATACCCACCATTCATATCTGCTTATTGCAGTTGTTTTTTAGTTTAGTTTTTTTTTTTCGTTTTGATTTTATTTACATGTAAAAAAAAAAAAAAAAAAAAAAAATTGAATTTTACTTTTTAGATTGAAATAAATATGTTTTAGTTTTAGTGACAACTTGTGTGGCATTTCTGCAAATTTATGTGGCATTATTGCAAAAGCGAGCACTTCAAAATACATCAAACAAACAAAAACAAATTCTAACCTTTGGGAAAAATACTGTTTTTAATGTATTTTATAAGGTTTCAATATATAATTACCAAATATATATCAGAAAAGTTGTGAGAGGAGTTGACCACTTCCAGAAAAATGAATGGCTCTCTATGGGCCTCTGCTGGATATAGATGGTCATTACACTATTCTTTCAAAATCTGTGATTTCTACAAGTTTTTCTCTAACCACCAGATGGCAGTATTGTACACCTAACACCGAGATCAATATCAAGAAACAATTTAAATTAAATTTAGATCATCATTTATGAGATTTATTCATGAAAATGTAATATTTCACATGCAAGCTAATGGTGTAGTTGAGGATTTTTGTGGTAAACAGGTACAAAAGTACTTCATACCTCCCAAAACACAGCATTAATGTATAGATGAGAAGTAAACAAACAAACAAAAAAAAGATATATTATTTGTATGATTAAAAATTTATAATTTTTTTACAATTAACTTTCAATTATACTCTTGATTTTGTCTTTCTTGATCATTTTATAACAAATATTATGTAGATAGATAGATAGATAGATAGATAGATAGATAGATAGATAGATAGATAGATAGATAGATAGATGAGTTTGAATGGATTAGAAATAGTATTGGATCAGTATGACCCCAATCAACTTTCTTTAGTTAAAAAATGTTTCCCTTCATCTCAGTGGAATAAGATTTTGTGACTTTTCAACATTTTCTATCTGTATTCACATAAAAAAAAGGGCTTGATTCGGTTGTTCTGAAGGTATGTATTTTTTTTTTTTTTTTACTAATATGGTCTTTGGGGTCAATATGACCCCAATTGAAAATGAATGGGAAATACGAAAAAATATATATATATTTTTTTAATTTGTCAAAAAATAATAATAAATCCAGCATAGGTCTGAAAATTTTCACACAGAAATGAAGGCCTGGTACTAGATCACAAATGCAATGTAGAAAACACACATGTGTGACTGCAACAAAGAGCATTTTTATAGAAATTGGCAAATAAAATCAATAAATCAATAAAATCAATAAATTTTGCATAAATCTATATATATATGGTCATTACACTATTCTTTCAAAAACTGTGATTTCTACAAGTTTTTCTCTAACCACCAGATGGCAGTATTGTACACCTAACACCGAGATCAATATCAAGAAACAATTTAAATTAAATTTAGATCATCATTTAAGATATTTATTCATAAAAATGTAATATTTCACATCCAAGCTAATGGTGTAGTTGAGGATTTTTGTGGTAAACAGATACAAAAGTACTTCATATCTCCCAAAACACAGCATTAATGTATAGATGAGAAGTAAACAAAACAAAAAATGATATATTATTTGTATGATTAAAAATGTATAAATGTTTTACAATTACTCTTTCAATCTTCACATTTTCTGTCTATTTCTTGTGTGCGTGTGTTTGTGTGTGTTAAATAGGGAAAGTATGTTTGCTTGTGTGTGTGTGTGTGTGTGTGTGTGTGTGTGTGTGTGTGTGTGTGTGTGTGTGTGTGCGTGTGTTAGATAAAGAATGAATGGAGAGTGAACGTCCTTTAGATAGATAGACAGACAGACAGACAGACAGACAGACAGACAGACAGATAGACAGATAGACAGATAGATAGATAGATAGATAGATAGATAGATAGATAGATAGATAGATAGATGAGTTTGAATGGATTAGAAATAGTATTGGATCAGTATGACCCCAATCAACTTTCTTTAGTTAAAAAATGTTTCCCTTCATCTCAGTGGAATAAGATTTTGTGACTTTTCAACATTTTCAATCTGTATTCACATAAAAAAAGGGCTTGATTCGGTTGTTCTGAAGGCATGTATTTTTTTTTTTTTCTTTTACTAATATGGTCTTTGGAGTCAATATGACCCAAATTGAAAATGAATGGGAAATACGAAAATATATATATATATATATATATTTTTTTTTTAATTTGTCAAAAAATAATAAATCCAGCATAGGTCTGAAAATTTTCACACAGAAATGAAGGCCTGGTACTAGATCACAAATGCAATGTAGAAAACACACATGTGTGACTGCAACAAAGAGCATTTTTATAGAAATTGGCAAATAAAATCAATAAATTCTGCATAAATCTGAAAATGTCCACACAACAAAACTAAAGTCTGATACTAGAGCACAAATGCAACGTGGAACGAGCATACTCACTCACGTACACACACATGCACACACACACACACACACACACACACACACACACAGACACTCTCTCTATCTGCAGTTGTTTTTTAGTTTAGTTTTTTTTGTTTCGACATTTATGTAAAAAAAAAAAAAAATTATATTTCACTTTTTGGATTGAAATAAATATGTACCTGCAATCAAGTTTTAGTGACAACTTGTGTGGCATTTCTGCAAATTTGTGTGGCATTATTGCAAAAGCGAGCACTTATACAGTTTTTAATGTATTTTATAATGTTTCAATATATAATTACAAAATATATATCATAAAAGTTGTGAGAGGAGTTGACCACTTCCAGAAAAATGAATGGCTCTCTATGGGCCTCTGCTGGATATAGATGGTCATTACACTATTCTTTCAAAATCTGTGATTTCTACAAGTTTTTCTCTAACCACCAGATGGCAGTATTGTACACCTAACACCGAGATCAATATCAAGAAACAATTTAAATTAAATTTAGATCATCATTTATGAGATTTATTCATGAAAATGTAATATTTCACATGCAAGCTAATGGTGTAGTTGAGGATTTTTGTGGTAAACAGGTACAAAAGTACTTCATACCTCCCAAAACACAGCATTAATGTATTGATGAGAAGTTAAAAAAAAAAAAAAAAAAAAAAAAGATATATTAGTTGTATGATTAAAAATGTATAAATTTTTTACAATTACTCTTTCAATTA
Source organism: Acrossocheilus fasciatus (assembly GCA_036784905.1). Lineage (NCBI taxonomy): Eukaryota > Metazoa > Chordata > Actinopteri > Cypriniformes > Cyprinidae > Acrossocheilus > Acrossocheilus fasciatus. The sequence goes on from CM071949.1 coordinate 12,984,123, forward strand.
TACACTTGATTTTGTCTTTCTTGATCATTTTATAACAAATATTGTGTAGATAGACAGATAGATAGATAGATAGATGAGTTTGAATGGTTAGAAATAGTACATAGAAGGGAAGTCTGATTGAGTCTAATGGGCTTCAGTGTGTTTACATTTGTATTTTGACAGTTGGAGCTGGCAAGGTCTGGGCTCATCTGAACACATATTTTTTTTAATTTGTCAGAAAATAATAATAAATCCAGCATAATTCTGAAAATTATCACACAGAAATGAAGGCCTGGTACTAGATCACAAATGCAATGTAGAAAAGACGCGCGCACACACATGTGTGACTGCAACAAAGAGCATTTTTATAGAAATTGGCAAATAAAATCAATAAATTCTGCATAAATCTGAAAATGTTCACACAAAAAAAAATCAAAGCGTGATACTAGAGCACAAATGCAATGTGGAACGAGCATACTCACTCACGTACACACACACACACACACACACACACACACACACACACACACACACACACACACTCTTACACACATACCCACCATTCATATCTGCTTATTGCAGTTGTTTTTTAGTTTAGTTTTTTTTTTTTCGTTTTGATTTTATTTACATGTAAAAAAAAAAAAAAAAATCGAATTTTACTTTTTAGATTGAAATAAATATGTTTTAGTTTTAGTGACAACTTGTGTGGCATTTCTGCAAATTTATGTGGCATTATTGCAAAAGCGAGCACTTCAAAATACATCAAACAAACAAAAATAAATTCTAACCTTTGGGAAAAATACTGTTTTTAATGTATTTTATAATGTTTCAATATATAATTACAAAATATATATCATAAAAGTTGTGAGAGGAGTTGACCACTTCCAGAAAAATGAATGGCTCTCTATGGGCCTCTGCTGGATATAGATGGTCATTACACTATTCTTTCAAAATCTGTGATTTCTACAAGTTTTTCTCTAACCACCAGATGGCAGTATTGTACACCTAACACCGAGATCAATATCAAGAAACAATTTAAATTAAATTTAGATCATCATTTATGAGATTTATTCATAAAAATTTTATATTTCACATGCAAGCTAATGGTGTAATGGAGGAGTTTTGTGGTAAACAGGTACAAAAGTACTTCATATCTCCCAAAACACAGCATTAATGTATAGATGAGAAGTAAAAAAAAGTCAAATAAAAGATATATTAGTTGTATGATTAAAAATGTATAAATTTTTTACAATTACTCTTTCAATTATACACTTGATTTTGTCTTTTTTGATCATTTTATAACAAATATTGTGTAGATAGACAGATAGATAGATAGGAAACATTAGATAGATGAGTTTGAATGGTTAGAAATAGTACATAGAAGGGAAGCTTGATTGAGTCTAATAGGCTTCAGTGTGTTTAGATTTGAATGTTTGTCAGTTGGAGCTGGCAAGGTCTGGGCTCATCTGAACATTCCGTCACTGTAAGTCTATGGGATTTTTATGATTTTTAATCTTCATTTTTATGAAAACCGTAAGTCGGATCAGTTAGAAAAGATATAGCACACCCGGCGTGATCAGTCTGAAGATCTGGGCTGAGTTTGGAGTTTGTAGAGTTAAAGCTCTAGGAGGAGTTAGAGTTGATAGTTTAGGATCAGAAGAATAATAATAATAATAATAATAATAATAATAAGAAGTTTAAATAGCATTTCAGTAAGTTGGCTTTCTCAAGCCAACTTAATAATAATAATAATAATAATAATAATAAGAAGAAGTTTAAATAGGATTTCAGTAAGTTGGCTTTCTCAAGCCAACTTAATAATAAGAAGTTTAAATAGGATTTCAGTAAGTTGGCTTTCTCAAGCCAACTTAACTAGATAATAATAATAATAACTAGACAAATAAAGTTTGTGAACAAACTTTGAAGTTGGCTTAAGAAAGTCTGACCTATTAAATGTAGTTTTAAAAGCTTGCAGTTTGAAGGTGTTCAGTTAAAGAAGTCTGAAGTTTAAATAAGATAGATAGGAATATTAAATAGATAGACAGACAGATAGATAGACAGATAGATAGATAGATAGATAGATAGATAGATAGATAGATTGAAAAAATCTATATATATTTTTTTTAATTTGTCAAAAAATAATAATAAATCCAGCATAATTCTGAAAATTTTCACACAGAAATGAAGGCCTGGTACTAGATCACAAATGCAATGTAGAAAAGACGCGTGCACACACATACAAAAACACATGTGTGACTGCAACAAAGAGCATTTTTATAGAAATTGAAATAAAATCAATAAATTCTGCATAAATCTGAAAATGTCCACACAACAAAACTAAAGTCTGATACTAGAGCACAAATGCAATGTGGAACAAGCGTACTCACTCACGTACACACACACACACACACACACACACTCTCTTACACACATACCCACCATTCATATCTGCTTATTGCAGTTGTTTTTTAGTTTAGTTTTTTTTTTCGTTTTGATTTTATTTACATGTAAAAAAAAAAAATAAATAAAATAAAATTTTGCTTTTTAGATTGAAATAAATATGTTTTAGTTTTAGTCACAACTTGTGTGGCATTTCTGCAAATTTATGTGGCATTATTGCAAAAGCGAGCACTTCAAAATACATCAAACAAACAAAAACAAATTCTAACCTTTGGGAAAAATACTGTTTTTAATGTATTTTATAAGGTTTCAATATATAATTACCAAATATATATCAGAAAAGTTGTGAGAGGAGTTGACCACTTCCAGAAAAATGAATGGCTCTCTATGGGCCTCTGCTGGATATAGATGGTCATTACACTATTCTTTCAAAATCTGTGATTTCTACAAGTTTTTCTCTAACCACCAGATGGCAGTATTGTACACCTAACACCGAGATCAATATCAAGAAACAATTTAAATTAAATTTAGATCATCATTTATGAGATTTATTCATGAAAATGTAATATTTCACATGCAAGCTAATGGTGTAGTTGAGGATTTTTGTGGTAAACAGGTACAAAAGGACTTCATACCTCCCAAAACACAGCATTAATGTATAGATGAGAAGTAAACAAACAAAAGAAAAAAGATATATTATTTGTATGATTAAAAATTTATAATTTTTTTTACAATTAACTTTCAATTATACACTTGATTTTGTCTTTCTTGATCATTTTATAACAAATATTATGTAGATAGATGATAGATAGATAGATAGATAGATAGATAGATAGATAGATAGATAGATAGATAGATGAGTTTGAATGGGTTAGAATAGTACATAGAAGGGAAGCTTGATTGAGTCTAATAGGCTTCAGTGTGTTTAGATTTGAATGTTTGTCAGTTGGAGCTGGCAAGGTCTGGGCTCATCTGAACATTCCGTCAATGTAAGTCTATGGGATTTTTATGATTTTTAATCTTCATTTTTATGAAAACCGTAAGTCGGATCAGTTAGAAAAGATATAGCACACCCGGCGTGATCAGTCTGAAGATCTGGGCTGAGTTTGGAGTTTGTAGAGTTAAAGCTCTAGGAGGAGTTAGAGTTGATAGTTTAGGATCAGAAGAATAATAATAATAATAATAATAATAATAATAATAATAACTAGACAAATAAAGTTTGTGAACAAACTTTGAAGTTGGCTTGAGAAAGTCTGACCTATTAAATGTAGTTTTAAAAGCTTGCAGTTTGAAGAAGTCTGAAGTTTAAATAAGATAGATAGGAATATTAAATAGATAGACAGACAGATAGATAGATAGATAGATAGATAGATAGATAGATAGATAGATAGATAGATAGACAGACAGACAGACAGACAGATAGATAGATAGACAGACAGACAGACAGACAGATAGATAGATAGATAGATAGATAGATAGATAGATAGATAGATAGATAGATAGATAGATAGATAGATAGATAGATAGATAGATAGATAGATAGATAGATAGGAATTTTAAATAGATAGATAGATAAATAGGAATACTAGATGATAGATAGATAGATAGATAGATAGATAGATAGATAGATAGATAGATAGATAGATAGATAGATAGATAGATAGATAGATAGATAGATAGATAGATAGATAGATAGATTGAAAAAAATCTATGTATATTTTTTTTAATTTGTCAAAAAATAATAATAAATCCAGCATAATTCTGAAAATTTTCACACAGAAATGAAGGCCTGGTACTAGATCACAAATGCAATGTAGAAAACACACGCACACACATACAAAAACACACATGTGTGACTGCAACAAAGAGCATTTTTATAGAAATTGAAATAAAATCAATAAATTCTGCATAAATCTGAAAATGTCCACACAACAAAATTAAAGTCTGATACTAGAGCACAAATGCAATGTGGAACGAGCATACTCACTCACGTACGTACACACACACACACACACACACACACACACACACACACACACACACACACACACACACACACACACACACTCTTACACACATACCCACCATTCATATCTGCTTATTGCAGTTGTTTTTTAGTTTAGTTTTTTTTTTTTCGTTTTGATTTTATTTACATGTAAAAAAAAGAAAAAAAAATTGAATTTTACTTTTTAGATTGAAATAAATATGTTTTAGTTTTAGTGACAACTTGTGTGGCATTTCTGCAAATTTATGTGGCATTATTGCAAAAGCGAGCACTTCAAAATACATCAAACAAACAAAAACAAATTCTAACCTTTGGGAAAAATACTGTTTTTAATGTATTTTATAAGGTTTCAATATATAATTACAAAATATATATCATAAAAGTTGTGAGAGGAGTTGACCACTTCCAGAAAAATGAATGGCTCTCTATGGGCCTCTGCTGGATATAGATGGTCATTACACTATTCTTTCAAAATCTGTGATTTCTACAAGTTTTTCTCTAACCACCAGATGGCAGTATTGTACACCTAACACCGAGATCAATATCAAGAAACAATTTAAATTAAATTTAGATCATCATTTATGAGATTTATTCATGAAAATGTAATATTTCACATGCAAGCTAATGGTGTAGTTGAGGATTTTTGTGGTAAACAGGTACAAAAGTACTTCATATCTCCCAAAACACAGCATTAATGTATAGATGAGAAGTAAACAAACAAAAAAAAAAAGATATATTATTTGTATGATTAAAAAATTATAATTTTTTTTACAATTAACTTTCAATTATACTCTTGATTTTGTCTTTCTTGATCATTTTATAACAAATATTATGTAGATAGATAGATAGATAGATAGATAGATAGATAGATAGATAGATAGATAGATAGATAGATAGATAGATAGATAGATAGATGATAGATAGATAGATAGATAGATAGATGAGTTTGAATGGGTTAGAAATAGTACATAGAAGGGAAGCTTGATTGAGTCTAATAGGCTTCAGTGTGTTTAGATTTGAATGTTTGTCAGTTGGAGCTGCAAGGTCTGGGCTCATCTGAACATTCCGTCACTGTAAGTCTATGGGATTTTTATGATTTTTAATCTTCATTTTTATGAAAACCGTAAGTCGGATCAGTTAGAAAAGATATAGCACACCCGGCGTGATCAGTCTGAAGATCTGGTGCGAGTTTGGAGTTTGTAGAGTTAAAGCTCTAGGAGGAGTTAGAGTTGATAGTTTAGGATCAGAAGAATAATAATAATAATAATAATAATAATAAGAAGTTTAAATAGGATTTCAGTAAGTTGGCTTTCTCAAGCCAACTTAATAATAATAAGAAGAAGAAGAAGAAGAAGTTTAAATAGGATTTCAGTAAGTTGGCTTTCTCAAGCCAACTTAATAAGAAGAAGTTTAAATAGGATTTCAGTAAGTTGGCTTTCTCAAGCCAACTTAATAATAATAATAATAATAAGAAGAAGAAGTTTAAATAGCATTTCAGTAAGTTGGCTTTCTCAAGCCAACTTAATAATAATAAGAAGAAGAAGTTTAAATAGCATTTCAGTAAGTTGGCTTTCTCAAGCCAACTTAATAATAATAAGAAGTTTAAATAGGATTTCAGTAAGTTGGCTTTCTCAAGCCAACTTAATAAGAAGAAGAAGAAGTTTAAATAGCATTTCAGTAAGTTGGCTTTCTCAAGCCAACTTAACTAGATAAAAAAGTTCGTCGAGACAAACTTTAAGTTGGCTTGAGAAAGCCGGACCAGAAAGTTAGAAAAGTTTAAAAATTTTGAAAAGTTTAAAAAAAAGTTTAAGAAGTTTAAAAAGTTTAAGTTTGAAAAATGTTAAACGTTTTAAGTTTGATGGATTTCAGTCTGAAATAGTTTGAAGTTTAAAGTAGTTTTAAAAGCTTAAAGTTTGATACATACAAAGATAGATAGATAGATAGATAGATAGATAGATAGATAGATAGATAGATAGATAGATAGATAGATAGATAGATAGATAAGAAACATTAGATAGATGAGTTTGAATGGATTAGAAATAGTATTGGATCAGTATGACACCAATCAACTTTCTTTAGTTAAAAAATGTTTCCCTTCATCTCAGTGGAATAAGATTTTGTGACTTTTCATCATTTTCTATCTGTATTCACATAAAAAAAAAAGGGGGGGCTTGATTCGGTTGTTCTGAAGGCATGTATTTTTTTTTTTTTTTTTTTACTAATATGGTCTTTGGAGTCAATATGACCCAAATTGAAAATGAATGGGAAATACGAAAAAATATATATATATTTTTTTTTTAATTAGTCAAAAAATAATAAATCCAGCATAGGTCTGAAAATTTTCACACAGAAATGAAGGCCTGGTACTAGATCACAAATGCAATGTAGAAAAGACGCGCGCACACACACATACAAAAACACACATGTGTGACTGCAACAAAGAGCATTTTTATAGAAATTGGCAAATAAAATCAATAAATTCTGCATAAATCTGAAAATGTCCACACAACAAAATCAAAGCGTGATACTAGAGCACAAATGCAATGTGTAACGGGCATACTCACTCACGTACGTACACATTCACACACACACTCTATCTGCAGATGTTTTTTTAGTTTAGTTTTTTTTTGTTTCGACATTTATGTAAAAAAAAAAAAAAATTATATTTCACTTTTTGGATTGAAATAAATATGTACCTGCAATCAAGTTTTAGTGACAACTTGTGTGATATTTCTGCAAATTTATGTGGCATTATTGCAAAAGCGAGCACTTATACAGTTTTTAATGTATTTTATAATGTTTAAATATATAATTACAAAATATATATCATAAAAGTTGTGTATTTTATAATGTTTAAATATATAATTACCAAATATATATCAGAAAATTTGTGAGAGGAGCAGCTGACCACTTCCAGAAGAATGAATGGCTCTCTATGGGCCTCTGCTGGATATATATGGTCATTACACTATTCTTTCAAAAACTGTGATTTCTACAAGTTTTTCTCTAACCACCAGATGGCAGTATTGTACACCTAACACCTAGATCAATATCCAGAAACAGTTTAAATTAAATTTAGATCATCATTTAAGAGATTTATTCATAAAAATGTAATATTTCACATGCAAGCTAATGGTGTAGTTGAGGATTTTTGTGGTAAACAGGTACAAAAGTACTTCATATCTCCCAAAACACAGCATTAATGTATAGATGAGAAGTAAACAAAAAAATGAAATATTATTTTAATGATTAAAAATTTATAAATATTTTACAATTACTCTTTCAATCTTCACATTTTATGTCTATTTCTTGTGTGCATGTGTTTGTGTGTGTTAAATAGGGAAGGTATGTTTGTGTGTGTGTGTGTGTGTGTGTGTGTGTGTGTGTGTGTGTGTGTGTGTGTGTGTGTGTTAGATAAAGAATGAATGGAGAGTGAATATCCTTTAGATAGATAGATAGAAATAGTCAGATGATAGACAGATAGATAGATAGATAGATAGATAGATAGATAGATAGATAGATTTGTATGAGTTTAAATGGGTTAGAAATAGTACATAGAAGGGAAGTCTGATTGAGTCTAATGGGCTTCAGTGTGTTTAGATTTAAATTTTGACAGTTGGAGTTTGACGGAATGTTCAGATGAGCCAATGTAAGTCTATGGGATTTTTTATGATTTTTAATCTTTATTTTTATGAAAACCGTAAGTCGGATCAGTTAGAAAAGATATAGCACACCCGGTGTGATCAGTCTGAAGATCTGGGCTGAGTTTGGAGTTTGTAGAGTTAAAGCTCTAGGAGGAGTAGCAGTCAGAAATTTTAGTCTCAGAAAAAGAATAATAATAATAATAATAATAATAATAATAATAATAAGTTTAAGTACAATATCAGTAAGTTGGCTTTCTCAAGCCAACTTAATAATAATAATAATAATAATAAGTTTAAATAGGATTTCAGTAAGTTGGCTTTCTCAAGCCAACTTAATAATAATAATAATAATAAGAAGAAGAAGAAGTTTAAATAGCATTTCAGTAAGTTGGCTTTCTCAAGCCAACTTAATAACTAGATAAAAAAGTTTGTCGAGACAAACTTTAAGTTGGCTTGAGAAAGCCGGACCAGAAAGTTAGAAAAGTTAGAAAAGTTTAAAAAAAGTTTAAGAAGTTTAAAAAGTTTAAGTTTGAAAAATGTTAAACGTTTTAAGTTTGATGGATTTCAGTCTGAAATAGTTTGAAGTTTAAAGTAGTTTTAAAAGCTTAAAGTTTGATAGATAGATAGATAGATAGATGATAGATAGATAGATAGATAGATAGATAGATAGATAGATAGATGAACAGAAAGACAGATAGACTTTAGATAGATAGATAGATAGATAGACAGATTCTAAGGAGCTCAGAGTGGTTGCTAGGGTACTTAGAGTGGTTGCTATGATGGTTGCTAGGCTAACTCTGGTGGTTTCTAGGGTGTTGCTATGTGGTTGCTAAGGTACCGAGTGTGGTTACTAAGGTCTTGCTATGCGGTTTCTAAGGTACCAAGGGTGGTTGCTAGGGGGTTGCTATGCGGTTGCTAGGGTAATCAGGGTGGTTGCTAAGGTGTTGCTATGCGGTTGCTAGGGTACTTGCGGTGGTTGCTAAGGTGTTGCTAGGGTACTTGTGGTGGTTGCTAAGGTTTTGCTATGTGGTTGCTAGGGTACCCGGAGTGGTTGCTAAGGTGTTGCTATGCAGTTGCTAGGGTACTTGGGGTGGTTGCTAGGGTGTTGCTATGTGTTTGGTAAGGTACCCGGGGTGGTTGCTAAGGTGTTGCTATGCGGTTGCTAGGGTACCCAGAGTGGTTGCTAAGGTGTTGCTACGCAGTTGCTAGGGTACTTGGGGTGGTTGCTAGGGTGTTGCTATGCGGTTGCTAAGGTACCCAGGGGGTGGTTGCTAAGGTGTTGCTATGCGGTTGCTAGGGTACTTGGGGTGGTATCTAAAGTGTTGCTATGCGGTTGCTAGGGTACCCGGAGTGGTTGCTAAGGTGTTGCTATGCAGTTGCTAGGGTACTTGGGGTGGTTGCTAGGGTGTTGCTATGTGGTTGCTAAGGTACCCAGGGTGGTTGCTAAGGTGTTGCTAGGGTACTTGGAGTGGTTGCTAAGGTGTTGCTATGCGGTTGCTAGGGTTCCCAGGGTGGTTGCTAAGGTGTTGCTATACGGTTGCTAGGGTATTCAGGGTGGTTGGTAGGGTACCCAGGATGGTTGCTAGGGTGTTGCTAGGAAGTTACTAGTTGTCACAGATCGTTACTATGAAGTTTTATAGAGTTCTTAGTTTGAATTAGCACTTAGCTAATCACTATTAGCATGTAGCTATTCACCGCTAGCATGTGTAACATGTTTGGAAGTCCTATTTGTTAGCATGAGTCAAAAGAACCAACTCCCAAGTCTATACGACATTCTGATGCAAAGATATAGGACTTGATAAATGGTTGCTAGGGTACTCTGTTTGGTTGTTAGGAAGTGGCTTGGCAGCTGCCAATGATAATGGTCCAAAGACTGTTTGCCAGTATGAATAATATAAACTAACCCCCATGTCTGTATGACGTTCAGATTTGAAGATAGGCCTGTTTGAGTTTGGGTTGCTAGGGTGCTCGACATTGGTTGCTAGGGAGTGGGTAGGAAGTGTCTATGGTGATTCATGGTTGACTGTTTGCTGCCCCGAGTCAAACGAGCCCACCCCCATGTCTCTATGACATTCAGATTTGAAGATATGCCTGTTTGGGTTTGGGTTGCTAGGGTGCTTGATAATGGTTGCTAGGGCGTGGCTAGGAAGTGTCTATGGTGATTCATGATTGGCTGTTTGCTGCCCCGAGTCAAACGAGCCCACCCCCATGTCTCTGTGATATTCAGATTGAAAGATATGGCCGTTGGGGTTTGGGTTGCTAGGGTGCTTGATAATGGTTGCTAGGGCGTGGCTAGGAAGTGTCTATGGTGATTCATGATTGGCTGTTTGCTGCCCCGAGTCAAATGAGTCCACCCCCATGTCTCTATGACACTGTGATCCGAAGATATCCATTTGGGCTTTTAACATGGCAGTCTATGGGATCAGTTGCTAGGGTGCTCTAAATGGTTGCTAGGGCGTGGCTTGATAGCTTCATAATGATCCTGAGAATATGATTGGTTGGCTGAATAAAATGAGCCCACCCCCATGTCTCTATGATATTGTGATGCAGAGTTATGTTCAATGCAAAATTCCAATGTAAATTACCATAGTAGGAAAAACGTGTGCTGTTTCATGGGCCGTCCCTCACCATGTTATGTCAATGGGGCAATTTTGAGGCGCTCTTGTGCCCCAGGGGTACAACTTATACCCCATTGCAGGGTATGTTCTCGCACAGCTTGATAGCCTCTCTAAATGTGGTGATTCATATGTTTCTACGAAATTCTTGCTCTGAGCTACGACTCGTCAAAGTTTGCCGCAATGTTAAGTCTATGGGATTTTTCGGCTGATTTTTCGCCCACTGTATGATTATCGTACGCCCGATCGCTTAGAAAAGATATAGCACACCCGGCGAGATCAGTCTGAAGATCTGGGCTGAGTTTGGAGTCTGTAGAGTTAAAGCTCTAGGAGGAGTAGCAGTCAGAAGTTTAGTCTCAGAAGAATAATAATAATAACTAGATAAAAAAGTTTGTCGAGACAAACTTTAAGTTGGCTTGAGAAAGCCGGACCAGAAAGTTAGAAAAGTTTGAAAAGTTTAAAAAAAGTTTAAGAAGTTTAAAAAGTTTAAGTTTGAAAAATGTTAAACGTTTTAAGTTTGATGGATTTCAGTCTGAAATAGTTTGAAGTTTAAAGTAGTTTTAAAAGCTTAAAGTTTGATAGATAGATAGATAGATAGATAGATAGATAGATAGATAGATAGATAGATAGATAGATAGATAGATAGATAGATAGATAGATAGATAGATAGATAGATAGATAGATGACCAGAAAGACAGATAGACTTTAGATAGATAGATAGATAGATAGATAAACAGAAAGACAGATAGACTTTAGATAGACAGATAGATAGACAGATTCTAAGGACCTCAGAGTGGTTGCTAGGGTACTTAGAGTGGTTGCTATGATGGTTGCTAGGCTAACTCTGGTGGTTTCTAGGGTGTTGCTCTGTGGTTGCTAAGGTACCGAGTGTGGTTACTAAGGTCTTGCTATGCGGTTTCTAAGGTACCAAGGGTGGTTGCTAGGGGGTTGCTATGTGGTTGCTAAGGTACCCGGAGTGGTTGCTAATGTGTTGCTATGCGGTTGCTTGGGTAATCAGGGTGGTTGCTAAGGTGTTGCTATGCTGTTGCTAGGGTACTTGCGGTGGTTGCTAAGGTGTTGCTAGGGTACTTGTGGTGGTTGCTAAGGTGTTGCTATGTGGTTGCTAGGGTTACCGGAGTGGTTGCTAAGGTGTTGCTATGCAGTTGCTAGGGTACTTGGGGTGGTTGCTAGGGTGTTGCTATGTGGTTGCTAAGGTACCCAGGGTGGTTGCTAAGGTGTTGCTATGCGGTTGCTAGGGTACCCAGAGTGGTTGCTAAGGTGTTGCTATGCAGTTTCTAGGGTACTTGGGGTGGTTGCTAGGGTGTTGCTATGCGGTTGCTAAGGTACCCAGGGGGTGGTTGCTATGGTGTTGCTAGGGTACTTGGAGTGGTTGCTAAGGTGTTGCTAAGGTGTTGCTATGCTGTTGCTAGGGTACTTGCGGTGGTTGCTAAGGTGTTCCTATGTGGTTGCTAGGGTACCCGGAGTGGTTGCTAAGGTGTTGCTATGCGGTTCCTAGGGTACTTGGGGTGGTATCTAAAGTGTTGCTATGCGGTTGCTAGGGTACCCGGAGTGGTTGCTAAGGTGTTGCTATGCAGTTGCTAGGGTAATCAGGGTGGTTGCTAAGGTGTTGCTATGCTGTTGCTAGGGTACTTGCGGTGGTTGCTAAGGTATTGCTAGGGTACTTGTGGTGGTTGCTAAGGTGTTGCTATGTGGTTGCTAGGGTTACCGGAGTGGTTGCTAAGGTGTTGCTATGCAGTTGCTAGGGTACTTGGGGTGGTTGCTAGGGTGTTGCTATGTGGTTGCTAAGGTACCCGGGGTGGTTGCTAAGGTGTTGCTATGCGGTTGCTAGGGTACCCAGAGTGGTTGCTAAGGTGTTGCTACGCAGTTGCTAGGGTAGTTGGGGTGGTTGCTAGGGTGTTGCTATGCGGTTGCTAAGGTACCCAGGGGGTGGTTGCTATGGTGTTGCTATGCGGTTGCTAGGGTACCCGGAGTGGTTGCTAAGGTGTTGCTACGCGGTTTCTAGGGTACTTGTGGTGGTTGCTAGGGTGTTGCTATGCGGTTGCTAAGGTACCCAGGGTGGTTGCTAAGGTGTTGCTAGGGTACTTGGAGTGGTTGCTAAGGTGTTGCTATGCGGTTGCTAGGGTTTCCAGGGTGGTTGCTAAGGTGTTGCTATACGGTTGCTAGAGTATTCAGGGTGGTTGGTAGGGTACCCAGGATGGTTGCTAGGGTGTTACTAGTTGTCACAGATCGTTACTATGAAGTTTTATAGAGTTCTTAATTTGAATTAGCACTTAGCTAATCACTATTAGCATGTAGCTATTCACCGCTAGCATGTGTAACATGTTTGGAAGTCCTGTTTGTTAGCATGAGTCAAAAGAACCAACTCCCAAGTCTATACGACATTCTGATGCAAAGATATAGGACTTGATAAATGGTTGCTAGGGTACTCTGTTTGGTTGTTAGGAAGTGGCTTGGCAGCTGCCAATGATAATGGTCCAAAGACTGTTTGCCAGTATGAATAATATAAACTAACCCCCATGTCTGTATGACATTCAGATTTGAAGATATGCCTGTTTGAGTTTGGGTTGCTAGGGTGCTCGACCTTGGTTGCTAGGGAGTGGGTAGGAAGTGTCTATGGTGATTCATGGTTGACTGTTTGCTGCCCCGAGTCAAACGAGCCCACCCTCATGTCTCTATGACATTCAGATTTGAAGATATGCCTGTTTGGGTTTGGGTTGCTAGGGTGCTTGATAATGGTTGCTAGGGCGTGGCTAGGAAGTGTCTATGGTGATTCATGATTGGCTGTTTGCTGCCCCGAGTCAAACGAGCCCACCCCCATGTCTCTGTGATATTCAGATTGAAAGATATGGTCGTTGGGGTTTGGGTTGCTAGGGTGCTTGATAATGGTTGCTAGGGCGTGGCTAGGAAGTGTCTATGGTGATTCATGATTGGCTGTTTGCTGCCCCGAGTCAAATGAGTCAAATGTCTCTATGACACTGTGATCCGAAGATATCCATTTGGGCTTTTAACATGGCAGTCTATGGGATCAGTTGCTAGGGTGCTCTAAATGGTTGCTAGGGCGTGGCTTGATAGCTTCATAATGATCCTGAGAATATGATTGGTTGGCTGAGTAAAATGAGCCCACCCCCATGTCTCTATGGCCACGTACACACTACAAGTTTCAGGAGTGACAACCGCATTTAAATGCGGGAGTGAGTCCCGTAAATTATCGTTCTATGTGTGTACGGAACAAGACTCGCTCCCGAATCTGCCATGAATGGCAGCGTGGTAACCATAGCAACGTTGTGGCGTCTCGGAGAGAATGGAGGCCCGCAGATTAGCTGGTTTTGTGTTAGCTGCTATTGACAAAACAAACATTAAACTGCAAAGACGCGCGAAAATCCGCAAAACGTTATTAAATCGCCGTCGGGAGAGGCGTCGTAATCTAGTTTTGTTCTTTAAACTGTTGTTATTAAACAGCCTACACTCTCTTGACCGCAATGTCTGGGTTGCTCCGAGACCACAGGGCTGGTGGGAGCAACTGCGGTGGAGGGAGACAGACTGGGTCCAAAACCTAAGAATGAGTAAAAACACTTACCTGCATCTCTGCCATTTACTTGCTCCGCACCTGGAGATCTGAGGTAAACAAACACTTGACGCATATTGGCGCGCTTCTCGTGACGTCATCATTAACAACTAGTTGTTCAGTTCAGTTCTGTACACACTGCATAGAATTTCTGTAAATGCGGTTGTCAATGCCTGTATTTTTCGGGAGTTAATGCGGTTGTGGAATGCGGTTGTCACTCCCGTATTTTAGTGAATTATGTGTGTACAGAACGCGATTAAGGAGTAAAAGGTGAACTGACAACCGAATTTAGCTGTAGTGTGTACGTGGCCTATGATATTGTGATGCAGAGTTATGTTCAATGCAAAATTCCAATGTAAATTACCATAGTAGGAAAAACGTGTGCTGTTTCATGGGCCGTCCCTCACCATGTTATGTCAATGGGGCAATTTTGGGGCGCTCTTGTGCCCCAGGGGTACAACTTATACCCCATTGCAGGGTATGTTCTCGCACAGCTTGATAGCCTCTCTAAATGTGGTGATTCATATGTTTCTACGAAATTCTTGCTCTGAGCTACGACTCGTCAAAGTTTGCCGCAATGTTAAGTCTATGGGATTTTTCGGCTGATTTTTCGCCCACTGTACGATTATCGTACGCCCGATCGCTTAGAAAAGATATAGCACACCCGGCGAGATCAGTCTGAAGATCTGGGCTGAGTTTGGAGTCTGTAGAGTTAAAGCTCTAGGAGGAGTAGCAGTCAGAAGTTTAGTCTCAGAAGAATAATAATAATAACTAGATAAAAAAGTTTGTCGAGACAAACTTTAAGTTGGCTTGAGAAAGCCGGACCAGAAAGTTAGAAAAGTTTGAAAAGTTTAAAAAAAGTTTAAGAAGTTTAAAAAGTTTAAGTTTGAAAAATGTTAAACGTTTTAAGTTTGATGGATTTCAGTCTGAAATAGTTTGAAGTTTAAAGTAGTTTTAAAAGCTTAAAGTTTGATAGATAGATAGATAGATGAATAGAAAGACAGATAAACTTTAGATAGATAGATAGATAGATAAACAGAAAGACAGATAGACTTTATATAGATAGATAGATAGACAGATTCTAAGGACCTCAGAGTGGTTGCTAGGGTACTTAGAGTGGTTGCTATGATGGTTGCTAGGCTAACTCTGGTGGTTTCTAGGGTGTTGCTATGTGGTTGCTAAGGTACCGAGTGTGGTTACTAAGGTCTTGCTATGCGGTTTCTAAGGTACCAAGGGTGGTTGCTAGGGGGTTGCTATGCGGTTGCTAGGGTAATCAGGGTGGTTGCTAAGGTGTTGCTATGCGGTTGCTAGGGTACTTGTGGTGGTTGCTAAGGTGTTGCTAGGGTACTTGTGGTGGTTGCTAAGGTTTTGCTATGTGGTTGCTAGGGTACCCGGAGTGGTTGCTAAGGTGTTGCTATGCAGTTGCTAGGGTACTTGGGGTGGTTGCTAGGGTGTTGCTATGTGGTTGGTAAGGTACCCGGGGTGGTTGCTAAGGTGTTGCTATGCGGTTGCTAGGGTACCCAGAGTGGTTGCTAAGGTGTTGCTACGCAGTTGCTAGGGTACTTGGGGTGGTTGCTAGGGTGTTGCTATGCGGTTGCTAAGGTACCCAGGGGGTGGTTGCTATGGTGTTGCTAGGGTACTTGGAGTGGTTGCTAAGGTGTTGCTATGCGGTTGCTAGGGTTCCCAGGGTGGTTGCTAAGGTGTTGCTATGCGGTTGCTAGGGTACTTGGGGTGGTATCTAAAGTGTTGCTATGCGGTTGCTAGGGTACCCGGAGTGGTTGCTAAGGTGTTGCTATGCAGTTGCTAGGGTACTTGGGGTGGTTGCTAGGGTGTTGCTATGCAGTTGCTAGGGTACTTGGGGTGGTTGCTAGGGTGTTGCTATGTGGTTGGTAAGGTACCCGGGGTGGTTGCTAAGGTGTTGCTATGCGGTTGCTAGGGTACCCAGAGTGGTTGCTAAGGTGTTGCTACGCAGTTGCTAGGGTACTTGGGGTGGTTGCTAGGGTGTTGCTATGCGGTTGCTAAGGTACCCAGGGGGTGGTTGCTATGGTGTTGCTAGGGTACTTGGAGTGGTTGCTAAGGTGTTGCTATGCGGTTGCTAGGGTTCCCAGGGTGGTTGCTAAGGTGTTGCTATGCGGTTGCTAGGGTACTTGGGGTGGTATCTAAAGTGTTGCTATGCGGTTGCTAGGGTACCCGGAGTGGTTGCTAAGGTGTTGCTATGCAGTTGCTAGGGTACTTGGGGTGGTTGCTAGGGTGTTGCTATGCAGTTGCTAGGGTACTTGGGGTGGTTGCTAAGGTGTTGCTAGGGTACTTGGAGTGGTTGCTAATGTGTTGCTATGCGGTTGCTAGGGTTCCCAGGGTGGTTGCTAAGGTGTTGCTATACGGTTGCTAGGGTATTCAGGGTGGTTGGTAGGGTACCCAGGATGGTTGCTAGGGTGTTGCTAGGAAGTTACTAGTTGTCACAGATCGTTACTATGAAGTTTTATAGAGTTCTTAGTTTGAATTAGCACTTAGCTAATCACTATTAGCATGTAGCTATTCACCGCTAGCATGTGTAACATGTTTGGAAGTCCTATTTGTTAGCATGAGTCAAAAGAACCAACTCCCAAGTCTATACGACATTCTGATGCAAAGATATAGGACTTGATAAATGGTTGCTAGGGTACTCTGTTTGGTTGTTAGGAAGTGGCTTGGCAGCTGCCAATGATAATGGTCCAAAGACTGTTTGCCAGTATGAATAATATAAAAATAAAATAGTTAAATAGTTTGAAGTTTAAAGTAGTTTTAAAAGCTTAAAGTTTGATAGATAGATAGATAGATAGATAGATAGATAGATAGATAGATAGATACAGTCAGATGATAGATAGATAGATAGATAGATAGATAGATAGATAGATAGATAGATAGATAGATAGATAGATAGATAGATAGATAGATAGATAGATAAGAAACATTAGATAGATGTTTGAATGGATTAGAAATAGTATTGAGGTCAGTATGACCCTGATCAACTTTCTTTAGTTAAAAAATGTTTCCCTTCATTCTCAGTGGAATAAGATTTTGTGACTTTTCAACATTTTCTATCTGTATTCACATAAAAAAAAAGGGCTTGATTCGGTTGTTCTGAAGGTATGTATTTTTTTTTTTTTTTTTTACTAATATGGTCTTTGGGGTCAATATGACCCCAATTGAAAATGAATGGGAAATACGAAAAAATCTTTTTTTTTTTTTATTAATTTGTCAAAAAATAATAATAAATCCAGCATAGGTCGGATCAGTTAGAAAAGATATAGCACGCTAAGTTAGATCAGTCTCAAGACTTGGGCTGAGTTTGGAGTTTGTAGAGTTAAAGCTCTAGGAGGAGTTAGAGTCAGAAATTTTAGTCTCAGAAAAAGAATAATAATAATAAGTTCAAATAGCATTTCAGTAAGTTGGCTTTCTCAAGCCAACTTAATAATAATAAGAAGTTTAAATAGCATTTCAGTAAGTTGGCTTTCTCAAGCCAACTTAATAATAATAATAATAAGAAGAAGTTTAAATAGCATTTCAGTAAGTTGGCTTTCTCAAGCCAACTTAATAAGTATGCAAGAGAACAATAGTGATGCCTTGCCTTTGGCAAGCACCACTAATAACTAGATAAAAAAGTTCGTCGAGACAAACTTTAAGTTGGCTTGAGAAAGCCGGACCAGAAAGTTAGAAAAGTTTAAAAAGGAGGAAAGAGAAAGACGCATTCGACAGAGCTTATGCCTGTATTGCGGATTGCCTGGACATCTACGAGCATCCTGTCCTACTCGTCCATCTCGCAATCCTGTGGCGGTGAGTGAAATTTCGAGATCTACTACCAGTTTAGAGAT
This sequence comes from Acrossocheilus fasciatus, assembly GCA_036784905.1. NCBI lineage: Eukaryota > Metazoa > Chordata > Actinopteri > Cypriniformes > Cyprinidae > Acrossocheilus > Acrossocheilus fasciatus. The sequence continues at coordinate 13,002,203 of CM071949.1, forward strand.
TGCAGTCACTCTGGAGATCAATGGGAGAGTTATGGAGACAGTTGCATTGATCGTCTCAGGAGCTGCTGGAAATTTCATGGATGTGTCATTCGCTAGAAATAATAATATCCCTCTTGTTCCCTGTGACTCTCACTTGGCAGTTGCAGCGCTAGATGGCCGACCCCTGGGCTCTGGCTGCATTCAATTCACCACTGAAGATCTCCAATTGAGGACCGGATCCCTCCACACTGAAATCATCCGCCTGTTTGTGTTGCAATCTCCACAAAACCCCATTATCCTGGGCCTTCCATGGCTGGAGCAACATAACCCCTCTATTTGGTGGACTAAGAAACAAATCATCCAATGGTCAGACTTTTGCCATCAAAATTGTCTCCGCAGCATGCCCATTAAAAGACGAAGTGAGACTTCCTTAAAAGATCCTTTACCCAACGAATATCAAGATTTAGCCGAGGCCTTCAGCAAAGTGAAAGCATCGCACTTACCTCCTCACTGAGCCAGTGACTGTGCCATAGATCTCCTCCCCGGAGCACAACCTCCCAAGGGCAGAGTTTTCCTGCTGTCACAACCCGAAGCAGAACCTATGAGGTCATACATCGAGGAGGAGCTCGCCAAAGGTTTCATCCGTCCCTCTACGTCACCCGCATCAGCGGGGTTCTTCTTTGTAAAAAATAAAGATGGAGGTCTTCGTCCCTGTATCGACTACCGGTCTCTTAACGACATCACCAGGAAGTTCCGTTACCCTTTACCACTCGTCCCCGAAGCCCTCAAACAATTCAGACGAGCTAGATATTTCACCAAACTGGATCTTCTTTGTGCCTACAATCACATTCGCATTTGTGAAGGGGACGAGTGGAAGACGGCATTCTCCACCACTACGGGGCACTATGAGTATCTTGTTATGCCATTTGGGCTGTCCAATAGTCCTTCAGTGTTTCAGGAATTTATTAATGAGGTTTTCAGAGACTGCTGAACCATTGGGTAATTGTCTACATCGACGACACCTTAATTTACTCGGAAACCTATGAGGAACATATCAGACATGTCAAAGCAGTCCTGAAACGTCTCATACAACACCAACTGTACGCCAAGGCAGATACAAGTTCCATCAAGAAAGCATCTCCTTCCTCGGATATGTGATCAGTTCCGGAGGAGTCGCCATGGACGATCAGAAGGTGCAAGCAGTAGTCAACTGGTCCCAGCCTACCACTCTACAATGCTTCTTAGGATTTGCTAACTTTTATCTACGGTTCATCCGTAACTTCAGTACGATCACGGCCCCCATGATATCCATGATCAAAAAGGGAATCCAACGTCTCACCTGGTCTTCGGCAGCTATAGCAGCATTCCAGTCACTGAAGGAGAGGTTCACGACAGCTCCTATCCTGCATCATCCCGACCCGGATATCGAATTCATCATGGAAGTGTATGCTTCCAGTACAGGCATCGGGGCAGTGCTCTCACAATGCCAGGGTGATCCTCCCAAATTTTACCCCTGTGCTTTCTTCAACCGCAAACTGAACCTGACAGAGCAGAATTATGACGTGGGCAACCGCGAACTCCTCGCTATGAAGGCAGCATTTGAGAAGTGGTGTCACTGGCTGGAAGGGGCAAAACACTCATTCACTGTTCTCACTGACCACTGTAACCTAGAGTATCTGAAATCAGCCAGCTGCCTGCTGATTCTGATTCAGTCTGCTTTGTTATTTGATGACCCTGAGTGTTTTCCGCCAGCCTTGATCCTTAGCCTGAACTTAGACTTTGATTCTGCCCTGTCTACGTTGTGTTTGAAGCCCGTGATTGAACTCTGCCTGTTTGACTTGCATTCTGTATTAATAAAGCTGCACATGGATCCTAACACCACTGACTCCTCGTTACAGTGACAGAGCAGAATAAGGATGGCAAAGCAAAGTGTGGATGCGCTGTCCTTGAAGGACTTGGACTTGGACATCAACAAACAAGGGGAAAAAAATCTAAAAAAAAAAAAAAAAAAAGATATTAAACTTGATGGAGGAAATGTGTTCTCTGAATACTTAATTGATGTGAATGAATGACTGGCTATTGTTATCCATGAAATGATCTAAACAAAACTCATCTTAGCACTGCACAGAAGCTGCATGAAGTGACATTTAGATGTGCCATTTATTAATTTAGACTGTAATTATCATTGCATAAATAATGTTATGAGATTAATGTTTTAAATAGTAAATTCTTAATATAGAGATATGTAGGAAAATAATGTAATATGCCTACTTTTAAATGGGAAACTTAAAAATGGCCAGCAGGTGGCAGAAGTTCGTGATTGAATCACTGAGTCGTTCGAACTATTCTTCCAAAACGGCTGAATCCAGGAGTGAATTAAACGACTGTTTTTATGAATGGCTCAGTGAATCAGTGATTCTCACAAATCAGCTCGGATTTGGATCTAACACAGAAACGAAACACAAACAGCACTCTTGCTCGTGTCGTAAGTGTCAGGAGCATTTTTTGCTCGCATATCTTGAAATTTCCAAGTTAGCAGTATCTATATTAAAACATAACATTATAAATGAATAAAAAAGAACCAAGTGCAAAGCCGTGATGGGACTGAGCTTGAATAGCTTCAGCGTCAGTGACTTTTTATAGGACAAAATCACTGTCAATCAAAAGGAGATGCAGACCCTCCAATCATCATGCAGAAGCCTGGAGTCCAGGCCAGCCCACTCCTCCATTCACCCCCAGAGACGCTGAGCGTCCGTGGGCGGGACATAATCGCAGCATTTATCCAATGACCATCTAGTTTCGAAGCACTGAAAAAAATTGTTCAAAGCAGCCCCATTGAAGACAATGGATGCTGGGCTTCAACAGGGAAATACACTGACGCTACGGGAATGTATGAGAAGGAAATCGAGTCAGCCGACTATATGTCAGCTATATGTAGCTGATTCTGAACGAACTAGGCTTCGAGATGAACGTGTTCTAATGCATTTTTAGTCAATAAAACATTAACACAATAGTACATATTTGACCATTATTTTTTTTGACATTTATAGGGGAAGCCGAGCTTCTCTTGCAGTCTTAAAGAAATCCCCACTGGTTTTTACTATGGTAAAACTAGTAATCATAACTGTAGTATCAGGGTTTTTTAGTTTTTCTCAAACTAAGGTTTTGATATCATGGTTCTAAAATAGTAATATTTTAGTAATGCTGGAGTAAAACTGTGGTACTAGGACCAGGGGTCTTCAACTAAAACGGCTTGAGGTCCAGTAATGAACCCTCCCTACAAGCTGAGGTCAGGTTTTAAATCTTAACCTTCTGTTTTGGCTGTACGTCTGGGTCCATATGGGACGGCTTCTGGGTCCGGACCCAGACCGCGGTCCACCTGTTAGTGACCTATGCACTAGAGGAAGCCTGAGTAGCACTAGTGGTACTCATACCACACTTCGAGATACACGGCTTTCAACATCTTAATTTGTTTAAATGTGCGATTATATGATATTTAGAAAACATAAACAGAGTATGTTATCTTTGAGACTACTATACAATTAAACATATAACACAATGCATGGCATTCACATCAGAAAAATGTGAAAAATCTTTAAGACAGACATTAACACATCTTACTAGCAACACACACATTAACATTAGCATATGTAATAAAGCAATACAAAACACACACACACACACACAGACAGGTATTTATCTTCTTCAGGTTAATGTTACATGTCATTTACCCATTTTTAATCTCTGGTAACATTATACTTTACTATTTTTGAAAGGTAAGATAGCGATTTTCTGACCTGATTTTGTCCTTGTGTTTGCTGGACCTCACAGATCCTTCCTGTGTTCACATTCTAGTTTTTGTTCTCCACTGACATGTCACGACTCAAATTCGCTCAAAATAAAAATTTAACAGGCAAATATAAAATGATTTGGGACCGACCGAGCAATCTCAAGGAGCAGCAGCTCACACACACAGTTAGTCAGCCGCCTCACTCAGAAAGATGATAAAAACGGTCATATTTTCAAACTTAGAAAGGCGCGAACAGTTTCATTGGCCAGTTTCCTTGATGACATCCAGATTAACCAATCATGATCAAAGCAATAAGGTAAACGCAGTGAAAATTATTTAGTTTTATTGTTGTTAATGATGATAATATGTTAAGATTTTAGAATAGGTTTAACAATCAAAATATTGTAAAATGCTAATAAAATAATTATAATGATCTTAAATAATTTAGTAATAATAATTTAAAAGGCAGAAATTTCTTTTGTATGCTGTTGAAGACATTAAGTTGATTCAACATACAGTTCTTGTAAAAAAAAAAAAAAAGTGTTTTTGGTAACCTTTTGCAACCATTTAGCATTAAACATTTTTTCAACGTTGTTTCAATTATTTCATTATTTCAACCATATTTCAACATTGAAGGTCGGTCTTGTCCTGGCTGAGATGTCATTATGTAACCATGACACAAGTGCTTAGAACACACACTGGAATTACTCAAACCTTCTGTATTTTTTCACCAGCATTTTACTTGTATTTAATTTGCTCATTTCATTTAAATGGATGGATATGTAAGTCGGATAAGATCAACAGTGTCAGAAGTTTCACTGTTGATCACAGTGGACCAACAGTAATGATTAACAATCATAAGTACAAACTAAAAATCAAGGCATATCATAAACAATTATTGAACAAATGCAACCTGCAACTTAATTCTCATATGAAGTATGTTCTGCTAGGCACCTCTCAAGTGTCTAAAGTTACCAGCCGATGTGCCATTTAGCTGGCTAACTGTTTCAATACTTTTTGATTTTGTGTGGTTAAGCGAAAAATGCATGCCTTTCATCATTATCAAATTTTAAAGGCTGCCAAATAAATTTTAAAAATAACTACAATTGTTGCTAGTTGCTTTGAAAAACAAGTCACTAGGGTAGTCTGAGAAATTGTTAAATTTAGCCACAAAAAAAAAAGTTGGCAACTCTGCAGGCCACGAGGACATTTCAGCATGTTCCGCCAAAGTCACAAATCACTCCCAATTTTTTTCCTCAGCCTTCAGCTACAGCAGCAGAAGCAAGCATGTGGCTGCCTCTGCTTGCAATGCAGGCCTTCACATCTCAGACTTTCCTTCTACTTCCCCTAACCCTACTTCCCCTAACCCCTTTCCTTTTCAGTGGCTTCCAGCTCCCGTAGTGGACACTAGCACGAGGCCACCCCTGCTAGCAGTGCAGGCTGCACAGGCTTTACAGCATTTTTCACCGAATGTCACAAACCCCCATGGCCTGCAGCTGAAGCAAGCATGAGTCTGCCTCCTGTTACTTCTAACTCCTCTTCCTTTCCAGTGACCTCCAGGTTCCATAGCAAATGCTAACGTGAGGCTGCCTCCGCTAGTGGTGCAGACCCATCCACTGTCTTTTCCTTACCCCACTCCCAACCCCCTCCCCTACCCATGGCCCACAGCCCAACTCTATCACGAGGACGCTTCCGCTTGAGGCACAGGTCCACACATCTCAGGTCCACACATCCCGCTGCTACTAATAACCCCTTTTCCTTTTTAGTGACCTTCAGCTTCCATAGCAGACGTTAGCGTGAGCACGCCTCCGCTAGCGGCACAGACCTATCCACAGCCCTTGCCTCACCCCACTCCCAACCCACTCCCCTACCCATGGCCCGCAGTGAGCATGCCTCCGCTAGCAGCGCAGACCCATCCACAGCCCTTGCCTCACCCCAGTCTCAACCCCCTCCTCCACCCATGGCCCGCAGCCCCACCGTCCAAGTCTAGCATGAGCATGCCTCCCATGCACCCACGATTCCTCCTCACTTTCCGTCCCTTTCTTCCACTCTCGGAATGGTTCCAAGTGCGAGCTTGCCTCCGCTAGCGGTTCTGGCGGCTACCTTTCCCCTTCCCCTTGCTCGCTCTTCTTGCAATCTTCCACTACACCATGCCCCTACCCATCCCGCTGAATGCTCTTGCCTGGGAACCACTCCCCCGTATCCAGCAGCATCAGGTCACAGATTTGTCAGAAGCCTTCAAGACCTATATGCGGTCAGATCGCTTCCATATCAAAGAAGCTCACCGAACCCTCATCAGCTGACCCCCTTTAATGCCAGTCCATCCCTGTTCACTCGAACTTCAGACCCGCCATAGCCATCCCCTCTAACCCCACCAAACCCACCCATAGCGGCCCATCTCCACTTCAACCGTCCCAGCAGCACCCTGCTCCTGCAGGAGCCTTTTCTATATTCCTCCACTGCCGCAGCAGTGTCTGCTCCCGCAGGAGCCTTTTCTATATTCCTCCACTGCCGCAGCAGTGACCGCTCCCGCAGGAGCCCTATCTGTATTTCCCCACTGCTGCAGCAGTGTCTGCTCCCGCAGGAGTCTGCTCCCGCAGGAGTCTTTTCGGTTTCACTTTATTTTGATGGTCCCTTTAACACATTCTATTGACTATAATTAATGTTGCACCTACATTTCTACTAACTCTCATTAGAGTGTTAGTAGTGTATTAGTTGACTGGTAGGGTTAGGGTTAGATTAAGTTGACACATTCTTGCAAAGTTACTTATAGCCAGTAGAATATCTGTTGGGAGACCAGCACAATAAGAAGTTAGTAGATATGAAGCAGACAGTCTACTAATACTCTTATGAGAGTTTGTTGACATGTAGTTGCAACATTACTTAGTGTCAACAGAATGTTCAAAAGGGACCATCAAAATAAAGTGTTACCGTCTTTTCTATATTCCTCCAGTAATTACCGAGCTCAGAGCCCTCTCCCTGGACAGCACGCCAAATACGCATAATCTTTATTCAGTTTATTATAGGTAAGAGTGAACTCGTGAATTAGTGTATTGCATGCAATCGCTGGAATATTTTATTTTAAAAGGCTCTAAAACAACTGCAAATGCTGTAGTTTGTATGAGCATGTGCGGACTGCACTCGTGATTGGTGCGGTTAGAATTTGCTCGTCTTCCACACTGTTCTCTGGCCAGACAGTCATTTATTAATGATCTCTGACCCGGTAATAATCAGATAAGTAGGTTAAGCTTGTCAGTGTGAGTTAAATGTATGTATTTATTTTCATTTTTAACTGATGTAAAAGTGAAACTGATTGAGTCATTCGGCTCCGCCTGAGGGGAATTGCTCCTCTAGGGCGCAATTTTTCTCAGCCAATGTAAGTCTATGGGATTTTTTTTTCATTTTTAATAATTAATAATAAAAAAACTGTAAGTCTGATCAGTCTGAAAATATATAGCATACAACTAGACATCAGGGCCCATGTCTCTGCCGAATTTGTGGCTTGTGGCTTTAAAGCCCTAGGAGGAGAGAGGTTTGGAAACTCTCAGAAGAAAATATAATAATAATAATAATAATAAGAAGAAGAAGAAGAAGAAGAAGAAGAAGAAGAAGAAGAAGAAGAAGTTTAAATAGCATAACAATTGGCCTTCGCCAAGCCAACATAATAAGTTTAAATAGGATTTCAGTAAGTTGGCTTTCTCAAGCCAACTTAATAAGTATGCAAGATAACAATAGTGATGCCTAGATAATAGATGAATAGATAGGCGTTCTTGAGCTGCCCCGCTGCAAAAAAAATAAATAAATTTAATTCAATTAAATAAAAAAATAAAAAATACATACAACAGTATTTTTCCCTTGCTATTTTCTGTTCTAATAAAAAAAAAAAGCCTACTAGGCTATGACAACAGCTTCAATAGAGCTGGCTAGCTGGATGCAAAATAAGTCATGCCTTTTATTGTTTTCCCTGTTTGTTATTTGTTAATTATTTGTTACATTCAGTTACGTCAAATATGTTGTAAATACCATTAAAATTAAGATTTAAAAAATGTAATGGTCTATCAGTATGTAGGAGATTACAGAAGTCACTTAAATGAAAAATGTTCAAAGTCTGAAATTAGAGCTTGAATGGATGGTGGCCTTCATCTCTGAACAACATGAAGAGGAAATGGGCAATATGTTTTGAATGATTACAAATGTTTAATGATTCGTTTACTGATAATATATCCACATTAAACTGAAATGTACTGACTCTGTATTTTATTTCATGCTTTAAGAGTTTAATTCTCGACTTACATTTTTAAGCAGTGATGATTGATTATTATGTGGCTTGTTTTTTTTTTAACAATTATAATATAAAAACCATATAATGATGAAAAAGTACAACATTGTTTTCATAATATTTTGTATAGACACTTATTTTGAATTGTAATGGAGAAGGTTTTATGACAACAAAAATCATAATTGCTAAAAATTAAACACTAATTTCATTCCTATTGTTTTTCAATAGGTCAAGCACCTTTTCATAAATATGACTGTTTCCGAGTATAACAGTATAACAGAGCATGTTTTATGTTTTTAAGCCTAAAATAACATTGTATTGTTTTCATGAAATATTGATTCTTCTTAAAGCTGCAAATAAATACATACATACATGCATACATAAGTAAAAGAAGCCAAGACCAACAAATGATTTTCTGTTTTTATGGATTAACATTGAAGACAGAATGTAGCTGGTAAATGCGGACCGCGCTCAAGCCAGCGGCAGTTCAGAAAAACACGGTCAAGCCAGCCGCGATTGAAATTATAGTGCGTGTGTATTGCTATGATTACGGTAATCACATGAACAACACAGAGAGAACGCGCTTTCAGAGCGCTTTACTTCTAGACGCCCAGAACTGAGATAGAATGACATTTTTCGGGATTTTTTTTTTTTTTTTTTTTGTACATCTGCTTTAATATTCGTTTTATTTATTGGTGTCTTTGATGTTTCTGTATTACTATATTCTTCTACCTTTCAAATCATTTCAAGATTCGATATGGGACATTATAATCGATTTAGATGGGTATTAAGACCCCATTTCTAATAAGTAGAAGAAATGAATGGTCTGTTCTTATTGAGGACATGTCCACCTCATATACAACCATTTTACTGCAGCGTTTTCGAAATATCGGACATTATGACACTTTAGAGGGCTATAAATACCCCATTTCTAATAAGTAGAAGAAATTAATTGTCAGTTCTTATATAGGACATTCCATACTATATGCAAACCTCATATGAAACCATTTTACTGCAGCGTTTTCGAAATATCGGACATTATGACACTTTACAGGGCTATAAAGACTCCATTTCTAAAAAGTAGAAGAAATGAATGGTCAGTTCTTATTCGGGACGTCCCATATTATATGCAAACCTCATATAAAACAATTTTACTGTAGCGTTTTCGAAATATCGGACATTATTCAATATAGAGTGCAATAAAGACCCCATTTCTAATAAGTAGAAGAAATTAATGGTCAGTTCTTATACGGGACGTCCCATACTATATGTCTACCTCATATGAAACCATTTTACTGGAGCGTTTACGAGATATCAGACATTATTACACTTTAGAGGACTATAAAGACCCCGTTTCTAATAAGTAGAAGAAATTAATAGTCAGTTCTTATACGGGACGTCCCATATTATATGCAAACCTCATATAAAACCATTTTACTGCAGCGTTTTCGAAATATCAGACATTATTCAATTTAGAGCGCTATAAAGACCCCATTTCTAATAAGTAGAAGAAATTAATGGTCAGTTCTTATACGGAACGTCCCATAGTATATGCAAAACTCATATGAAACCATTTTACTGTAGCGTTTTCGAAATATCGGACATTATTCAATTTAGAGCGCTATAAAGACCCCATTTCTAATAAGTAGTAGAAATGAATGGTCAGTTCTTATACGGGACGTCCCATAGTATATGCAAACCTCATATAAAACCATTTTACAGCAGCGTTTTCGAAATATCGGACATCATTCAATTTAGAGCGCTATAAAGACCCCATTTCTAATAAGTAGTAGAAATGAATGGTCAGTTCTTATACGGGACGTCCCATATTATATGCAAACCTCATATAAAACCATTTTACTGTAGAGTTTTCGAGATATCGGACATTATGACACTTTACAGGGCTATAAAGACTCCATTTCTAAAAAGTAGAAGAAATGAATGGTCAGTTCTTATACGGGACGTCCCATATTATATGCAAACGTCATATAAAACCATTTTACTGTAGCGTTTTCGAAATATCGGACATTATTCAATATAGAGTGCTATAAAGACCCCATTTCTAATAAGTAGAAGAAATGAATGGTCTGTTCTTATTGAGGACATGTCCACCTCATATACAACCATTTTACTGCAGCGTTTTCGAAATATCGGACATTATGACACTTTAGAGGGCTATAAAGACCCTGTTTCTAATAAGTAGAAGAAATTAATGGTCAGTTATTATACGGGACGTCCCGTATTATATGCAAACCTCATATAAAACCATTTTACAGCAGCGTTTTCGAAATATCGGACATCATTCAATTTAGAGCGCTATAAAGACCCCATTTCTAATAAGTAGTAGAAATGAATGGTCAGTTCTTATACGGGACGTCCCATATTATATGCAAACGTCATATAAAACCATTTTACTGCAGCGTTTTCGAAATATCGGACATTATGACACTTTACAGGGCTATAAAGACTCCATTTCTAAAAAGTAGAAGAAATGAATGGTCAGTTCTTATACGGGACGTCCCATATTATATGCAAACATCATATAAAACCATTTTACTGTAGCGTTTTCGAAATATCGGACATTATTCAATATAGAGTGCTATAAAGACCCCATTTCTAATAAGTAGAAGAAATGAATGGTCAGTTCTTATACGGGACGTCCCATATTATATGCAAACCTCATATAAAACCATTTCACTGCAGCGTTTTCGAAATATCGGACATCATTCAATTTAGAGCGCTATAAAGACCCCATTTCTAATAAGTAGTAGAAATGAATGGTCAGTTCTTATACGGGACGTCCCATATTATATGCAAACCTCATATAAAACCATTTTACTGTAGAGTTTTCGAGATATCGGACATTTTGACACTTTAGAGGGCTATAAAGACCCCATTTCTAATAAGTAGAAGAAATGAACAGTCGGTTCTTATACGGGACGTCCCATACTATATGTCTACCTCATATGAAACCATTTTACTGCAGCGTTTTCGAGATATCGGACATTATGACACTTTAGAGGGCTTTAAAGACCCCATTTCTAATAAGTAGAAGACATTAATGGTCAGTTCTTATACGGGACGTCCCATATTATATGTCTACCTCTTATAAAACTATTTTACTGCAGCGTTTTTGAGTTATGGGACATTATTCTAATTAGAGGGCTATAAAGACCCCATTTCTAATAAGTAGTAGAAATGAATGGTCAGTTCTTATACGGGACGTCCCACACTATATGTCTACCTCATATGAAACCATTTTACTGCAGCGTTTTCGAAATATCGGACATTATGACAATTTAGAGGGCTATAAAGACCCCATTTCTAATAAGTAGAAGAAATTAATTGTCAGTTCTTATAGAGGACATCCCATACTATATGCATGCCTCATATGAAACCATTTTACTGCAGCGTTTACGAGATATCGGACATTATGACACTTTACAGGGCTATAAAGACTCCATTTCTAAAAAGTAGAAGAAATGAACAGTCAGTTCTTATAGAGGATGTCTCATACTATATGCAAACCTCATATGAAACCATTTTACTGCAGCGTTTTCTAAATATCGGACATTATTCAATTTAGAGCGCTATAAAGACCCCATTTCTAATAAGAAGAAGAAATGAATGGTCAGTTCTTAAACGGGACGTCCCATACTATATGCTAACCTCATATGAAACCATTTTACTGCAGCGTTTTCGAGATATCAGACATTATGACACTTTAGAGGGCAATAAAGACCCCATTTCTAATAAGTAGAAGAAATGAATGGTTAGTTCTTATACGGGACGTCCCATACTATATGCAAACCTCATATGAAACCATTTTACTGCAGCGTTTTCGAGATATCAGACATTATGACACTTTAGAGGGCTATAAAGACCCCCATTTCTAGTAAGTAGAAGAAATAAATGGTCAGTTCTTATACGGGACGTTCCATATTATATGTCTACCTCATATACAACTATTTTACTGCAGCTTTTTTGAGTTATGGGATAGTATTCGAATTAGAGGGCTATAAAGACCCCATTTCTAATAAGTAGAAGAAATGAATGGTCAGTTCTTATATGGGACGTCCCATACTATATGTCTACCTCATATGAAACCATTTTACTGCAGCGTATTCGAGATATCGGACATTATGACACTTTAGAGGGCTATAAAGACCCCATTTCTAATAAGTAGAAGAAATGAATGGTCAGTTCTTATACAGGATGTCCCATACTATATGCAAACCTCATATAAAACCATTTTACTGCGGCGTTTTCGAAATATCGGACATTATGACACTTTACAGGGCTATAAAGACTCCATTTCTAAAAAGTAGAAGAAATGAATGGTCAGTTCTTATACGGGACGTCCCATATTATATGCAAACGTCGTATAAAACCATTTTACTGTAGCGTTTTCGAAATATCGGACATTATTCAATATAGAGTGCTATAAAGACCCCATTTCTAATAAGTAGAAGAAATTAATGGTCAGTTCTTATACTGGACATCCCATATTATATGCAAACCTCATATAAAACCATTTTACTGCAGCGTTTTCGAGATATCGGACATTATGACACTTTAGAGGGCTATAAAGACCCCATTTCTAATAAGTAGAAGAAATGAACAGTCAGTTCTTATACGGGACGTCCCATACTATATGTCTACCTGATATGAAACCATTTTACTGCAGCGTTTTCGAGATATCGGACATTATGACACTTTAGAGGGCTATAAAGACCCATTTTCTAATAAGTAGAAGACATTAATGGTCAGTTCTTATACGGGACGTCCCATATTATATGTCTACCTCTTATAAAACTATTTTACTGCAGCGTTTTTGAGTTATGGGACATTATTCTAATTAGAGGGCTATAAAGACCCCATTTCTAATAAGTAGAAGAAATGAATGGTCAGTTCTTATACGGGACGTCCCACACTATATGTCTACCTCATATGAAACCATTTTACTGCAGCGTTTACGAGATATCGGACATTATGACACTTTACAGGGCTATAAAGACTCCATTTCTAAAAAGTAGAAGAAATGAACAGTCAGTTCTTATAGAGGATGTCCCATACTATATGCAAACCTCATATGAAACCATTTTACTGCAGCGTTTTCGAGATATCAGACATTATGACACTTTAGAGGGCTATAAAGACCCCCATTTCTAATAAGTAGAAGAAATAAATGGTCAGTTCTTATACGGGACGTCCCATATTATATGTCTACCTCATATACAACTATTTTACTGCAGCTTTTTTGAGTTATGGGACAGTATTCGAATTAGAGGGATATAAAGACCCCATTTCTAATAAGTAGAAGAAATGAATGGTCAGTTCTTATACGGGATGTCCCATACTATATGCAAACCTCATATAAAACCATTTTACTGCAGCGTTTTCGAAATATCGGACATTATTCAATTTAGAGCTCTATAAAGACCCCATTTCTAATAAGTAGAAGAAATTAATGGTCAGTTCTTATACGGGACGTCCCATATTATATGCAAACCTCATATAAAACCATTTTACTACAGCGTTTTCAAATATCGGACATTATTCAATTTAGAGTGCTATAAAGACCCCATTTCTAATAAGTAGAAGAAATTAATGGTCAGTTCTTATACGGGACGTCCCATATTATATGCAAACCTCATATAAAACCATTTTACTGTAGCGTTTTCGAAATATCGGACATTATTCAATATAGAGTGCTATAAAGACCCCATTTCTAATAAGTAGAAGAAATTAATGGTCAGTTCTTATACGGGACGTCCCATATTATATGTCTACCTCATATACAACTATTTTACTGCAGCTTTTTTGAGTTATGGGACAGTATTCGAATTAGAGGGCTATAAAGACCCCATTTCTAATAAGTAGAAGAAATGAATGGTCAGTTCTTATACGGGACGTCCCATACTATATGTCTACCTCATATGAAACCATTTTACTGCAGCGTTTTCGAGATATCGGACATTATGACACTTTAGAGGGCTATAAAGACCCCATTTCTAATAAGTAGAAGAAATGAATGGTCAGTTCTTATACGGGATGTCCCATACTATATGCAAACCTCATATAAAACCATTTTACTGCAGCGTTTTCGAAATATCGGACATTATGACACTTTACAGGGCTATAAAGACTCCATTTCTAAAAAGTAGAAGAAATGAATGGTCAGTTCTTATACGGGACGTCCCATATTATATGCAAACGTCATATAAAACCATTTTACTGTAGCGTTTTCGAAATATCGGACATTATTCAATATAGAGTGCTATAAAGACCCCATTTCTAATAAGTAGAAGAAATGAATGGTCAGTTCTTATACGGGACGTCCCATATTATATGCAAACCTCATATAAAACCATTTCACTGCAGCGTTTTTGAAATATCGGACATTATTCAATTTAGAGCTCTATAAAGACCCCATTTCTAATAAGTAGAAGAAATTAATGGTCAGTTCTTATACGGGACGTCCCATATTATATGCAAACCTCATATAAAACCATTTTACTACAGCGTTTTCAAATATCGGACATTATTCAATTTAGAGTGCTATAAAGACCCCATTTCTAATAAGTAGAAGAAATTAATGGTCAGTTCTTATACGGGACGTCCCATATTATATGCAAACCTCATATAAAACCATTTTACTGTAGCGTTTTCGAAATATCGGACATTATTCAATATAGAGTGCTATAAAGACCCCATTTCTAATAAGTAGAAGAAATTAATGGTCAGTTCTTATACGGGACGTCCCATATTATGTGCAAACCTCATATAAAACCATTTCACTGCAGCGTTTTCGAAATATCGGACATTATTCAATTTAGAGCGCTATAAAGACCCCATTTCTAATAAGTAGTAGAAATGAATGGTCAATTCTTATACGGGATGTCCCATACTATATGTCTACCTCATATGAAACCATTTTACTGCAGCGTTTATGAGATATCAGACATTATGACATTTTAGAGGGCTATAAAGACCCCATTTCTAATAAGTAGAAGAAATGAAATGTCATTTCTTATACGGGATGTCCCATACTATATGCAAACCTCATATAAAACCATTTCACTGCAGCGTTTTCGAGATATCAGACATTATTCAATTTAGAGGGCTATAAAGACCCCATTTCTAATAAGTAGAACAAATTAATGGTTAGTTTCTATAGGGGACATCCCATACAGTATATGTATAACTCATATCAGTCAATTTTTCTGCAGCGTTTACGAGATATCAGACATTATTCAATTTAGAGGGCTATAAAGACCCCATTTCTAATAAGTAGAACAAATTAATGGTCAGTTCTTATACGGGGCATCCCATATTATATGCAAACCTCAAATGAAACCATTTAACCTCCAATGATGTACATAAAATGTAAAAAAAAAAAAAAAAAAAGTCATAAAATGTACAGCCGCATTGTTATGTTTCTGGGTCTCTGTGACCTTTGTTTATAGTTTTGTCTTGTTCCTATTTTATCTACTCCAGCTGGATTTTCTCCATGTTTTTGTTTTGTTTTGTTTTGTCTAATTAGCCCATTTTTGTTTAATCCCTTCTGTTCACTATCTTCATTGACAAGCTTTGTTCCTTGTGTACTGTAATTGAGATTTTTTTTTAAGTTTATTTAAATCCAACAATGGATGTACAAAGTACAGACAGAACCGCATGTTTTATCACTGTACACATTTTGTAGTACTCCGAAATCCAAGAGTAAAATGTTTTTATATCATGTATTGTAAGACTTCTTATACTTATTAGAAAAATAATGGGCTACTTAAAGGCATGTTATGTTAAGTAAAGTGACATATCTCCAAAATGCTAAAGTAAAATGGTTTGATGTGAGGTATGCATACTGTACGTTACATCTCCTATGGAAATTATGGAAACTATAGAAACTGAACAATATTTTTTTTCTACTTATTTGAAATGATGTCTTCATAGGTGTATAAAATAGAATAATTACATTTATCTCCAAAATGCAAATGGTTTGAAATGACATGTGCATATTGTATGGGACATCCCATATAAAAACTGACTATTAGTATTTTCTACTTATTAAAAATTAGGTTTTTATATATGTATAAAATAGAATGATGACATATATCTAAAAAAAATCTGTAGTATAAATGTATGAGGTATGCATAGAGTATTGGCTGTCTCCTTTAAAATTGACCATTAGTTTTTTCTACTTATTAGAAATGAGGTCTTTATGGGCCTCTGAAGTCAAATAATGTGATATATCTCGTAAACGCTGCAGAAAAATTGATTGATATGAGTTATACATTTACTGTATGGGGCGTCCCCTATAGAAACTGACCATTCAATTTCTCTAATTATTAAAAAATGATGTCTTGGTAACACTTTATAATAACTGCACGCTATGAATCATTAGGTAAGCATTAGTAAATTTCTCTGTTCTGTATCCCTCGGTGTTGTGTTTGTTTAACTTGTCTGTTTGGAAGATAAATGAGCCTTTAAATATGCTCTGTAAATGCTTTACAGGGTATTAATAGTCCTCACTTTAGATGAGCTCACAAAAATAGATGGCTGGCAACTACTAAATGTTTTATAACTACCTGACTTAATCATGAATTACAGCAGGAATATGTGTTAATAAAGCATTTATTAACACACTGAGCAACTATTGTCATGTGTCTAAATAATAAGATTTATAAATGTACATTTAAATAGTTTATTAATCATTTACTTACACTTTCTAAATGATCGTATGAACCACTGACAACTCCTAAATAACTGGTTTGTAAATAACATAATAATTTAGAAATGATAAATTGATCATTAATAAAGTATGAAAATACAATTATTAAACATTATAGATATGCTCAAGAACAAAACATTTATAGCTGTTTTTATAAACTGCTTACTAATGCCTATTAATGTTGTAACAATGCTTTATAAATAATGAATTGACTATTTACTAATAATTAACTAATGATTCATAGTGTGCAGTCATTATAAAGTGTTACCGATGTCTTTATTCGTGTATAAAGTACAATAATAACATATATCTACAAAATGCTGCAGTAAAATGGACTCATATGAGGTATGCATACTGTTTGGGATGTCCCTTATAGAAACAGACCATTATTTTTTTCTACTTATTAGAAATGGGATCTTTATACCCCTCTAAATCGATTAATATCCCATATCTTGAAAATGCTGCAGTAAAAGGGTTTTATATGAGGTTTGCATATAGTAAGGAACGTCCTGTATAAGAACTGATCATTACTTTCTTCTACTTTTTTGAAATGGGATCTTTATAGCCCTCTAAAGTGTCATAATGTCCGCTATCTCGTAAACGCTGCAGTAAAATGGTTTCATATGAGGTTTGCATGTTGTTACGTCCAGAGCCGTAAGGTTCTGTTGTGTGTGTTTTCCGTGTCTTGTTTTCTCTTTCTCTCTCTCTCTCCCTTCAGAACCTGTATCTCCCACCTGAGACTAATTATGAGCTCTGCTGTGATTGGGGAATGGGAGAGGAGAGCGAGTACTTAAACTACAGCTGCTACTCAGACCAGCAGTTGGTGGTGGCTGGATGGTGTGCGACGGCTGAGAACTCATCCTTAGACCTCAGAATTTATTGTGAAGCCTTAATTGGTGCTTTGGTGTACCTTTATCTCAATTGTGTTGAGATTGTTGAAGTAGAGTTTCTGCTGTTGGTTTCGTTGATTACAGCTAAGACTGATCCTTAATCTACAGAGAAGTGAGTGTTAACTTCAGTAGCCCATTATAAATTTTAAGCTTTAATTTATGTCTTTTGTTTTGGGTTCAGTAGGAAGGTGGGTGCCATTTTGTTTTGTATTACTTATTTTCTCCTGTTTATGTTAGTTTAGGGAGTTAGTTTAAATCTGCTGTATTTCGTTTTATTTTCTTAGAAGTTTAGTCAGCTGGTTTATACAGTTAGCTCCTTTATGTTTGTTATTTTGGCCTTGCCCCCTTCTGAAGTTAATACCTCCTTTAATGTTACTTTTGTTTAGATGGTAAATAAAAACTTCTTCTTTTTTTTTTGGTGAACTACTGTGGCTGTGTGGGTTATTATACCTTTTTCTGGGTCTGGAGACGTTTTCTCTGCCGTCGCACAGTGCCTCACCACCAACCATTTTTAGTTCTTTTGCGGTCTTTCCTAGACCACTTTAGACCGTAACAATGTAGTATGGGACGTCCCGTATAAGAACTGATCATTCATTTCTTCTACTTCTAAGAAATGGGGTCTTTATACCCCTCTAATTCGAATAATGTCCCATAACTCAAAAACGCTGCAGTAAAATAGTTTTATATGAGGTAGACATAGAATATTGGACGTCCCGTATAAGAACTGACCATTTATTTCTTCTACTTATTAGAAATGGAGTCTTTATAGCCCTCTAAAGTGTCATAATGTCCGATATCTCGTAAACGCTGCAGTAAAATGGTTTCATACGATGTTTGCATATAGTATGGGACGTCCCGTATAAGAACTGACCATTAATTTGTTCTACTTATTAGAAATGGGGTCTTTATACACTAAAACTAAAAAATGTAACTAAAAATATAATAAAATACCTAACTACATAATACTACTATTGTTAGAACCTGAAACTTTTGAACTGTGGGTGTCGTCTGGTCAGAGGAGAACTGGCCCCCCGACTGAGCCTGGTTTCTCCCAAGGTTTTTTTTTTTCTCCATTCTGTCACAGAGGGAGTTTTGGTTCCTTGCCGCTGTCGCCTCTGGCTTGCTCAGTTGGGGACACCTAATTTCTAGCGATTACCGCCGATTTGATTGCTCATATACTATTTAAACTAAACTGAGCTAGACAATGACATCTCTGAATTCAATAATGAAATGCCTTTAACTGAAAATTAAATGTTTAATCTTATTATATATTACTGACACTCTGTCCTCCAATTTGATACTGTTAAGTGCTTTGACACAATCTGTATTGGTAAAAGCGCTATATAAATAAAGGTGACTTGACTTGACTTGACTTGACTTTATAGCCCTCTAATTCAAATAATTTCCCATAACTCAAAAACGCTGCAGTAAAATAGTTTTATATGAGATAGACATATAATAAGGGACGTCCCGTATAAGAACTGACCATTTATTTCTTCTACTTATTAGAAATGGAGTCTTTATAGCCCTCTAAATTGTCATAATGTCCGATATCTCGTAAACGCTGCAGTAAAATGGTTTCATACGATGTTTGCATATAGTATGGGACGTCCCGTATAAGAACTGACCATTAATTTGTTCTACTTATTAGAAATGGGGTCTTTATAGCCCTCTAATTCAAATAATTTCCCATAACTCAAAAACGCTGCAGTAAAATAGTTTTATATGAGATAGACATATAATATGGGACGTCCCGTATAAGAACTGATCATTTATTTCTTCTACTTTTTAGAAATGGGGTCTTTATAGCCCTCTAAAGTGTCATAATGTCTGATATCTCGAAAACACTGTAGTAAAATAGTTTTATATGAGATAGAAATATAATATGGGACGTCCCGTATAAGAACTGACCATTCATTTCTTCTACTTATTAGAAAAGGGGTCTTTATACCCCTCTAATTCGAATAATGTCCCATAAATCAAAAACGCTGCAGTAAAATAGTTTTATATGAGATAGAAATATAATATGGGACGTCCCGTATAAGAACTGACTGTTCATTTCTTCTACTTATTAGAAATGGGGTCTTTATAGCCCTCTAAATTGTCATAATGTCCGATATGTCGAAAACGCTGCAGTAAAATGGTTTCATCTGAGATAGAAATATAATATGGGATGTCCCGTATAAGAACTGACTGTTCATTTCTTCTACCTTTTAGAAATGGGCTCTTTATAGCCCTCTAAAGTGTCATAATGTCCGATATTTCGAAAACGCTGCAGTAAAATGGTTTCATATGAGGTTTGCATATAGTACGGGACTTCCCGTATAAGAACTGACCATTAATTTCTTCTACTTATTAGAAATGGGGTCTTTATAGCCCTCTAAAGTGTCATAATGTCCGATATCTCGAAAACGCTGCAGTAAAATGGTTTTATATGAGGTAGACATATAATATGGGACGTCCCGTATAAGAACTGACCAATAATTTCTTCTACTTATTAGAAACGGGGTCTTTATAGTCCTTTAAAGTGTAATAATGTCTGATATCTCGTAAACGCTGCAGTAAAATGGTTTCATATGAGGTAGACATATAGTATGGGACGTCCCGTATAAGAACTGACCATTCATTTCTACTACTTATTAGAAATGGGGTCTTTATAGCACTCTAAATTGAATAATGTCCGATATTTCGAAAACGCTGCAGTAAAATGGTTTCATATGAGATAGAAATATAATATGGGACGTCCCGTATAAGAACTGATCATTTATTTCTTCTACTTTTTAGAAATGGGGACTTTATAGCCCTCTAAAGTGTCATAATGTCTGATATCTCGAAAACGCTGCAGTAAAATAGTTTTATATGAGATAGAAATATAATATGGGACGTCCCGTATAAGAACTGACCATTCATTTCTTCTACTTATTAGAAAAGGGGTCTTTATACCCCTCTAATTCGAATAATGTCCCATAAATCAAAAACGCTGCAGTAAAATAGTTTTATATGAGATAGAAATATAATATGGGACGTCCCGTATAAGAACTGACTGTTCATTTCTTCTACTTATTAGAATTATAGCCCTCTAAATTGTCATAATGTCCGATATGTCGAAAACGCTGCAGTAAAATGGTTTCATATGAGGTAGACATATAGTATGGGACGTCCTGTATGAGAACTGACCATTCATTTCTTCTACTTATTAGAAATGGGGTCTTTAAAGCCCTCTAAAGTGTCATAA
Organism: Acrossocheilus fasciatus; assembly: GCA_036784905.1. Taxonomy (NCBI): domain Eukaryota; kingdom Metazoa; phylum Chordata; class Actinopteri; order Cypriniformes; family Cyprinidae; genus Acrossocheilus; species Acrossocheilus fasciatus. The sequence continues at coordinate 13,023,107 of CM071949.1, forward strand.
TGTCCGATATCTCGAAAACGCTGCAGTAAAATGGTTTTATATGAGATAGAAATATAATATGGGACGTCCCGTATAAGAACTGACTGTTCATTTCTTCTACCTTTTAGAAATGGGGTCTTTATAGCCCTCTAAAGTGTCATAATGTCTGATATCTCGTAAACGCTGCAGTAAAATGGTTTCATATGAGGTAGACATATAGTATGGGACGTCCCGTATAAGAACTGACCATTCATTTCTACTACTTATTAGAAATGGGGTCTTTATAGCACTCTAAATTGAATAATGTCCGATATTTCGAAAACGCTGCAGTAAAATGGTTTCATATGAGGTAGACATATAGTATGGGACGTCCCGTATAAGAACTGACCATTAATTTCTTCTACTTATTAGAAATGGGGTCTTTATAGCCCTCTAATTCGAATAATGTCCCATAACTCAAAAACACTGCAGGGTAAAATAGTTTTATATGAGGTAGACATATAATATGGGACGTCCCGTATAAGAACTGACCATTAATGTCTTCTACTTATTAGAAATGGGGTCTTTATAGCCCTCTAAAGTGTCATAATGTCCGATATCTCGAAAACGCTCCAGTAAAATGGTTTCATATGAGGTAGACATATAGTATGGGACGTCCCGTATAAGAGCTGACCATTCATTTGTTCTACTTATTAGAAATGCGGTCTTTATAGCCCTCTAAAGTGTCAAAATGTCCGATATCTCGTAAACGCTGCTGTAAAATGGTTTCATACGATGTTTGCATATAGTATGGGACGTCCCGTATAAGAACTGACCATTAATTTGTTCTACTTATTAGAAATGGGGTCTTTATAGACCTCTAATTCAAATAATTTCCCATGTTACGTCCCCAGAGTTCTGGGTTCGTTTTATAGACATTTTGTTCTGTTATTGTTTGTGGTGTGTGTTTGTGTTTGTTTTACCAGGCAATGTGGCTTCTGTGACTGTCCCGGCAGCTGATTGGTGGTTCAACGGCTGATTGGGACCTGGAACTCCGCCCACTCGTCAGTGGCTGCAGCTGGCTGGGCTCTTTAAAAAGCCCAGTTTTTGATCAGTTCTCTCTCTCTGTTCCTGCTGTTGGTTTGGTTTGTACCCTGTCTGGGGATCTTTATGCCATTTAGACAATCTTTCTGACATATTTGATACTAACATTTGATTAATAGTTTAAACTGTTTTTGTGAGTTAGTAACCTGTTAAACTGTTTAAACTGTTTTGTGTGTTCTATTTTTGGAACTTGAAGCAGCAGGACGGAGAACTTGTTTGGTTATGGATCCTAATAATTTGTGTTAATTATTATTTTTCTTTTCTCTGTTGTTTATAGGGAGTTGGGGAGTAGATAAGAGCTACCCCGGGGTATACATCACCCGTAGGGATATTTCTCTGTCTAGAAACACCAGCTAGACCTGGGCGGACCACCAGCTGTAAGTTTGGTTAGGGCGCCTTGATCGTGTGCCAGATAGAGATTATTATATTTTTATTGGGGGTTATTATAGGTTAGGGGTGGGGTCTTTTCTTGTTTGTTTTTTTTTTGCTTTGGTCCGTCCAGCCCTCCCCTTTTCCCAGTAATTTATTATTGTTTATTATTTATACTATTACCGTGGCTAAATAAAAGCTTTGTTTTTACGGTATTTGGCTTTTTGTGTCCTTTTCTTGCTCCACGACTCCGTACCTCCTTTGCTGGCATTGGCAAGCACGAGCAGTGGGTTGTCATGCTCCCCTCCCTTTGGGAGCTGGAATGTAACAATTGGGGGCTCGTCCGGGATCTTGGCGCCCTGCTGCTTGGACCACCCGGTGCTCGGTGATTGGGGTATGGTGTTGGGGTGTGAGTAAGACCTAGTAGTTGTTGTTTTGTCTTGTAGTTTGTTGGTATTTGTAGTTTGTAGTGTTCGTTGTGTACTGAATAGTTCAGTATTGCACTAGCTGAGGTGTGAGCATGGCGGATACTTCAGAAGTGGCGGGCTTTATTGAAGAGCCTTTATTGGGTTCATTGGTTAACCTGTCTAAGGTGGATTTGTTAGCGCTAGCGGACTATTACAATCTTAAAGTTGAAAGGCAGGCTCGTAAAGCAAATTTAGTAGGTGTGATCAAAAGTCATTTGTTGAGTCTGTCAAGGGTAGGAGTTATGGCTGTGGAGGATGTGGAAACAGAGGATGAAACGGAGGACGAGGGCGCCGTAGAGAATCCATCGCCTGCACGGTCAAAGGGCGGTGTGGGAGGTGAAGAAGCTCCGGTGCCTCGAATTCTGCCGAGGTATGACCCGTTGTCCCCTGTGTCCCCCGAGTCTGTAGAGGTCGCTCGGCTGAAGCTGAAAACGGCCCGTCTGGAAGCAGACCAAAAAGATAAGGAAGACAAAAGGAGGTATGAGATAGAAATGAGAAAAATAGAGGCAGACAAGGAAGCTCGAATTCATATTCGGCGGATGGAGCTTGAGGCTGGGGTGTCTCCTCACCTAGTTGGCAAGCCAGGGCATTTTGATGTGGGGAGGAACATTGTGGTGGTTCCCCCATTCCGTGAGTCTGAGGTAGATTCATACTTCTCTGCCTTTGAACGGGTTGCTGCTGCCTTACAGTGGCCAAAAGACGTCTGGCCTTTACTCCTTCAATGTAAGCTAACTGGGAAGGCCCAGGAGGTTGTGGCCTCTCTCTCTATAGAGGACAGTTTACATTATGATGTTGTTAAAGCTACCGTGCTGCGTGCCTATGAGCTGGTGCCAGAGGCTTATAGATAACGATTTAGAAATTATAAGAAAAGCGGCAGTAAAACATTTGTTGAGTTTGCCAGGGACAAAGAGTCCTTGTTTGATCGCTGGTGTGCAGCTAATAAAACATCTACTTATGAGGCTTTGAGAAATCAGATATTGTTGGAGGATTTTAAGAACAACTTACCTGAAAGAATCGTGTTGCATCTTAGTGAAAACAAGGTGGCGACATTGGGTCAGGCAGCGGTCCTAGCCGATGAATATGCTTTAACGCATAAAACGGTGTTTACAGCATCCAGTCAGAGCAGGACATCCGCTTCACCAGCGGCCGGTGCCTCACGCTCTTCAGACCCTCCTACTGTATCTAGGAAAGAGGAGAGGGAATGTTTTTATTGCCATCGGAAAGGCCATTTAATCTCAGATTGTTTTTTACTTAAGAACAAGCCTAAGTCACCTCCGCCTTCTCGTAAGAGTGTTGGTTTAACTCAGTCTGTTTCTTACCAGGACACTAGAAGTGTTAGCGAGATACTCACAGGGAAACCAGACCTGGTGTATGCTCCGTTTGTGTCTGTAGGGAGGGTTTCATGCACAGGGAAAACTGAAGACCAGAGGGAAATTAAAATCTTACGTGACACTGGTGCAGCTCAGTCAGTTATTCTTACAGATGTGTTGCCATGGTCTGAACAGACATACTGTGGTTCACATATACTTTTGTGTGGTATTGAAGCCAAACAAATTTCTGTGCCTTTACACTGGGTTCACTTGCATTCTGATTTAGTTTCAGGTCGGTTCCGTGTTGGGGTGTTGCCTACGCTAGCAGTGGAAGGGGTAGCACTATTGCTAGGAAACGACATTGCTGGGGGTAAGGTGTCTCCAGTATTAGAAGTAACAGACAGACCACAATCTAATGTTTCTGACATTGTCTTAGTTCAGAAGTACCCTCAAGTGTTCCCTGCATGTGTTTTAACGAGGGCACAGGCTCGCATGCAGGGGGATACAGTGAATTTGTCTGATACTATTTTTGAGCAGGTTGAAACTGTAGATGTAGAGCTTAAACCAGAGGGGTCACCTTCGGTGCAGTCTGAGAAAGGGGGATGCGGAGTCGCTCCCCAGTTAGGTGATGTGATGTCATCCATCACCTTAGAGAGGCTGATTGAGTGGCAAAAAGAGGATGTCAGCCTGAATAAATGCTTTGATTCTGTGGTCTCTCTTGAAAAGGCAAAAGTACAGGAGACTGCTTACCTTGTGGACGCTGGTGTTCTAATGCGTAAATGGACTGTGCATAAAACAGGTGAGGACTGGGATACAGTTTGGCAGGTAGTTGTTCCATCACCACTACGACAGCAAGTATTGTCACTGGCTCATAACCCTGCATGGTCCGGACATTTAGGGGTAACTAAAACATACAACAGAGTCCTCCGACATTTCTTCTGGCCAGGATTAAAATCGGACATTGTGCAATACTGTAAAACCTGTCATGTATGCCAACTTGCAGGAAAAGTGAATCAACCTGTTCCTCGTGTGCCACTTCACCCGATTCCCGTGATTGGAGAACCGTTTGAGCGGGTGATTATAGACTGTGTGGGTCCATTACCAAAAACTCGAACAGGTAACCAGTTTCTGCTTACCATTATGTGCAGCGCCACTCGGTACCCGGAGGCTATTCCTCTCCGGACAATTACAGCTAAGACAATTATTAAAAGTCTGATTAAGTTCTTTTCCACCTTTGGTCTTCCCAGAGTGGTCCAGACGGATCAAGGAACTAATTTCATGTCCAAACTGTTTTCTTCTGCATTGAAAACCTTGTCCATATCGCACCAGGTCTCCAGCGCTTACCATCCAGAGAGTCAAGGGGCTCTTGAACGCTGGCACCAGACCCTCAAAACCATGCTGAGGAAATATTGTATGGAAACAGGTGCTGATTGGGATGAGGGGGTGCCCTTTGTTTTGTTTGCGGTGAGGGAAACAGTGCAGGAATCATTGGGGTTCAGCCCTGCTGACCTCGTGTTCGGACACACACCTAGGGGTCCGTTAAAAGTGTTAAAGGAGCGTGTTCTACTTGATGCGTCAAGTAGCACCCCTAAGAATGTGTTACACTTTGTAAGTCAGATGCGGGAGAGGCTGCATGCTGCCTGCATGCTAGCTCAGGAGTCTCTCTCTTCCTCTCAGTCACGTATGAAAAAACAGTATGATAAACAAGCAAAAGATCGTGCATTTTTGCCAGGGGATCAAGTACTGGTTTTGTTACCAATCCCAGGTTCATCACTGTCTGCCAGTTTTTCTGGACCGTATGTTGTGGAGCGCAAAGTCAGTGATACAAATTACATTATCAAAACACCAGATTGCAGGCGCTCTTTTCGTTTGTGTCATGTTAACATGCTTAAAGCCTATCATGTGCGTAATTCTTCTGATAACCCCTCTAGTGTTCCGGTTCAGTCTGAGGAATCCAGCATCGCGTTAGTGGTGTCTGAGCCTACTGTGGACCTAGAGGAGAACAATAATGATGGTTTGGAATTGCGTCACTCATTACAACAGTGTAAACGTCTTAGTAATTCAGAGATGTTACAAAACTTACCTTCATTAATGGAACATTTGGATGACCGTCAAAAAGATGATCTTGTGTCTTTAATCCAGTCTTTTCTTACTGTGTTCCAAGATGTACCTAAGAGCACGTCTGTTTTGGCGCATGACGTGGATGTTGGCAGCACATCTCCTATTCGCCAACATCCCTATCGGGTAAACATAAAAAAACGTGAGTTAATGAAAGGGGAGGTTGACTACTTGTTAAAACATGACATTGCAAAACGTAGTCACAGTGCTTGGAGTTCCCCGTGTATTTTGGTTCCGAAGCCAGATGGCACGTCTCGTTTATGTACGGACTACCGTCGAGTAAATGCAGTAACTATACCAGATTCCTATCCGCTGCCAAGGATAGAAGACTGTATTGACCGGATTGGTTCGGCTGTTTTTGTAAGTAAACTTGATTTGCTTAAAGGTTATTGGCAGGTGCCCCTAACCCCACGGGCTTCTGACATTTCGGCTTTTGTGACCCCTGATAATTTTGTACAGTATACTGTTATGCCATTTGGAATGTGCAATGCACCTGCTACATTTCAGCGTTTAGTTAACATTGTGTTTGATGACGTTCCCAACTGTACAGCTTATCTTGATGATGTAGTAATATACTCTCCTACATGGGCTGAACACCTCTCCACGTTGAGGTCGGTGTTCCAGCGTTTGGAAAACGCTTCGTTAACCCTCAACTTGGCTAAATGTGAATTCGGTAAAGCTACTGTAACATATCTGGGGAAACAGGTGGGCCGTGGGCAAGTGCGTCCCATTGCTAGCAAGGTGGAGGCTATGGCTAGTTATCCTGCCCCTAAAACACGCCGTCAGTTACGTCGATTTCTTGGAATGGTGGGTTACTACCGGACTTTTTGTAAAAACTTTTCAACGGTAGTAGCCCCCCTAACTACCTTGCTCAGTCCTAAAATACCTTTTAAGTGGTCCGCAGAGTGCAGCTCTGCTTTCGAGTCAGCAAAAGCACTGCTTTGTAGCGCTCCTGTGTTAACAGCTCCTAACTTTGACAAACCTTTCAAGCTGGAGGTAGATGCCAGTATGGTGGGGGCTGGGGCGGTCCTTTTACAGGAAGATGAGGAAGGAGTAGATCGGCTAATTTTTTTTTTCCAGGAAGTTCAATCCGTGCCAGTCACGGTACTCTACCATTGAACAAGAAATGCTTGCCTTATTGTTGGCCTTACAGTTTTTTGAGGTATACGTCGGTTCTAGTGTTTAGTAAGAGTATTCACAGACCATAATCCTTTTACGTTCCTTAAAAGAATGTACAATAAGAACCGCCGCCTTATGCGGTGGGCTCTGATCCTACAAGGATACAATATCTGTATCACTCATCTAAAAGGAACGTCCAATGTAGTTGCAGACGTATTGTCCCGTGTTTACCAGGAATAATTGTGTGCAAAAGGTGGTTTGCACACTTTTTGGGGGGGCGTGTTACGTCCCCAGAGTTCTGGGTTCGTTTTATAGACATTTTGTTCTGTTATTGTTTGTGGTGTGTGTTTGTGTTTGTTTTACCAGGCAATGTGGCTTCTGTGACTGTCCCGGCAGCTGATTGGTGGTTCAACGGCTGATTGGGACCTGGAACTCCGCCCACTCGTCAGTGGCTGCAGCTGGCTGGGCTCTTTAAAAAGCCCAGTTTTTGATCAGTTCTCTCTCTCTGTTCCTGCTGTTGGTTTGGTTTGTACCCTGTCTGGGGATCTTTATGCCATTTAGACAATCTTTCTGACATATTTGATACTAACATTTGATTAATAGTATAAACTGTTTTTGTGAGTTAGTAACCTGTTAAACTGTTTAAACTGTTTTGTGTGTTCTATTTTTGGAACTTGAAGCAGCAGGACGGAGAACTTGTTTGGTTATGGATCCTAATAATTTGTGTTAATTATTATTTTTCTTTTCTCTGTTGTTTATAGGGAGTTGGGGAGTAGATAAGAGCTACCCCGGGGTATACATCACCCGTAGGGGTATTTCTCTGTCTAGAAACACCAGCTAGACCTGGGCGGACCACCAGCTGTAAGTTTGGTTAGGGCGCCTTGATCGTGTGCCAGATAGAGATTATTATATTTTTATTGGGGGTTATTATAGGTTAGGGGTGGGGTCTTTTCTTGTTTGTTTGTTTTTTTGCTTTGGTCCGTCCAGCCCTCCCCTTTTCCCAGTAATTTATTATTGTTTATTATTTATACTATTACCGTGGCTAAATAAAAGCTTTGTTTTTACGGTATTTGGCTTTTTATGTCCTTTTCTTGCACCACGATTCCGTACCTCCTTTGCTGGCATTGGCAAGCACGAGCAGTGGGTTGTCATGCTCCCCTCCCTTTGGGAGCTGGAATGTAACATCCCATAACTCAAAAACGCTGCAGTAAAATAGTTTTATATGAGATAGACATATAATAAGGGACGTCCCGTATAAGAACTGACTGTTCATTTCTTCTACTTATTAGAAATGGAGTCTTTATAGCCCTCTAAAGTGTCATAATGTCCGATATCTCGAAAACGCTGTAGTAAAATGGTTTCATATGAGGTTTGCATATAATATGGGACGTCCCGTATAAGAACTGACCATTAATGTCTTCTACTTATTAGAAATGGAGTCTTTATAGCCCTCTAAAGTGTCATAATGTCCGATATCTCGAAAACGCTGCAGTAAAATGGTTTCATATGAGGTAGACATATAGTATGCGACGTCCCGTATAAGAACTGACCATTAATGTCTTCTACTTATTAGAAATGGAGTCTTTATAGCCCTCTAAAGTGTCATAATGTCTGATATCTCGAAAACTCTGCAGTAAAATGGTTTCATATGAGGTTTGCATATAGTATGGGATGTCCTCTATAAGAACTGACAATTAATTTAGGTAACACTTTATTTTGATGGTCCCTTTTGAACATTCTGTTGATACTAAGTAATGTTGCAGCTACATGTCAACAAACTCTCATAAGAGTATTAGTAGACTGTCTGCTTCATATCTGCCAACTCCTTATTGTGTTGGTCTCCCAACAGATATTCTACTGACTATAAGTAACTTTGCAAGAACGTGTCAACTTATTCTAACCCTAACCCTACCAGTCAACTAATACACTACTTACAATCTAATGAGAGTCAGTAGAAATGTACATTTACACATACAAATACATTTACCAGATGTTTTGATCAAAAGCGGATAATTCACGATTATTTCCCAGACAGCACACATATGTCTGGCCGACGTCGGCCCAACATCGAAACGTCGGCCTCACTACCTGAAACATCTAATAAACATCGGCCAGGCGTAGGCCGATATAATTCGGTCAGTACTCTGTTTTCCAGCTCATCAGTCGTCGGCCCCGAGTCGGTTCACGACCGCAGGCCGATGCCGCGCTTTTCTGTTTGTGCGCGAGCGCCCAGTTATTCGTCTCTTAGCAACCCACAGAGAGAAGACACTCATCCCGGCGACATCTGTGCTTTCAGGTAAGATTTCACTTCAGCTAAATTACAAAAAAAATACTACTTTGTTAATTCTGTGACACTTAAAAGGTACTAGTTAGGCACATTTGGTGTGCTACAGCACAGGTGAAGAGACTGTGGCTAATTTCCAACTAACTTGTTTAGCTAATGGTCACACTAGCGATTTTTAAAATTAATGTTTACGCCTTAATGCGTTTCCAGCCATTTCTCTGAGGGGAAATGTTAAAGCGGATTATTAAAGGGAAGTCCTAACTGCTTTTTTGCCGTGTTTTTCACTCTTTTACAGGCTGCCAGAAAGAATGCGTCTCTATACGGTGAGCTATTGTTGCTGTTGCTTTTTGAACTACAAATTGAGTTTTAAGTTCATTATTGAATATTAATTGAACGAGATTGTAATTTATTAATGTAATATTTTAATCCTATATGTTTATTTGTGTAAATGCTGTGTGGGCGTTGAGCTCTGCGCGAGCGGGGAGCATAGTTGCCATGGAAACGGGGCGTTGACACAACTACTGGCGAACAGTAATCTCAGTCTCTCGCTGCGGTTTTCACTGATTTCAGGTAAGTACTGTATAGTCCCTAAACTTAATCACACAAATATTACATACAAACATTCCTGACACGTTTCTTACTTGTTATTGACATGTTTCAATTAATATTTATTTTATAGAAATGGTTTAGTGTCTTCGAAAAAGTCTGTTAGCATCTTAGCAGTTTTTAGGTAGGCTAACTCTAGATTGAGCTCGTGTTTATGAAACTCTGGGCTTTTAATCAAATATTCGAATAAAATAAAAATTGGACTGTGTCCTATGGTGTGACAGCAAAAATGTAGAAGAAAAAAAACTACAAATAACTTGAGAAAAATGTATCTTCATTCTTAGAGTTACAAAGAGCATGAGAGAGGTTTATCTTCAATGTTAGTTTATTTTAATTTTATTTTATTATTTTTTATTTGCTGTCACACCATAGGACACATTGATATGTCAACTACCCATATGAGAGATTTTGATAGCTCTGTAAAGGTTTTGCTGGTGATTTGTCAATGGGTTGTTGGAAAAGGCTTTACTGAATCGATAACATAACTTACATGGAGAGTGTAATCGAAATTGAAAACAAGTTTTGATATTTCATGGTAAACAAATATTGATAAAAATTGTTCTGTGATTTCAGGAGGACAGAAAGAAACTCTACATAACAGAAGGGAAGCTCCAAGATTTCAACATTTCTGAAGGGAGCTACTGACTTAGAAATACAGGTGAACTGAAGAAGCTGAAATATAGATCATGAAATATATTAATGTGCATTTTTCAGAATATATTTAGCCAATTTTAAGAAGGCCTTGATATCAAAACGTACGTGACACTCAACCTAAAACTAAAAACATAGATTCCGTTATATTAAGATTATGTTGTTATTAGTAGTAGTAGCGGTAGTAGTAGAATTTGTTCTGTGTGTGTATGTGTGTATATATATTTGTTAATAATTGTTATATATTATTCTTTCTTTTATTTGCATTTTACTGCTGCTCTAGTTCGTTTCCTTCTAATAAACCTGGAGTTGCAAACTAAATATTGTTGGCTCTGTGACAGATTGCTTGTTTCTTTCCTAGATTCTTCAATGGTGATGACCTGCTGCACCCAGCAGAGTTGGAGTGAACCTACTGTCAGACAGTGGAGTACCATGGGGTTTCAGTCAGGGCCTTCAGTAAGCAACATGTACACATTTTACACATCTCTGTTACAGCTAACGTAGCCATATGCGTAATGCACATATTATGCCGCACACAGGCTCTCAACAACAATGACTGCTGATCAACAATTTCAACAGTCGGCTAGATTAGGGTGGGTTAAATGCAGAGTAAATTTCCCTACATCATGGTCAGTAAAAGTAATCTGCCAATACATAAGTAACTATGCACATTCATGTCACTCTAAAATGACAACGTGTCCAAAGCAGCAAAACTGTACAAATGCTGGACATCCACACACCAGACCACAGTATTATCAACGCACCACATACACCTCCATAACAATGTGCATGAAACAATACTCATCAAATAATAAAGCACTCACCTGACACTTGTAAATAAAGTCCCTGGGTCTATCATTCCATGCCTCTTTACTTGGATTAAAAAGTAAACACATCAACAAAATAACTTGTGCTCGGTGCTAGCTGTTAGACACTCATAGCACTCATAGTTGCAATCTTTTAAATGGCGCATAAAAACTTTGCTGGCCTTTGTTAGCGAATTCAGTTTGGGTGTAGGTCTTCCTTTCTCAGTTATTCTCGTTTGTCTTCAAAAGAGCGCCTTGAAAAGGTGTTTTTAGTAGCTAGGCAACAAGATCTGGTGTAGGCGCCGATGACTGCAGCTGTCATTTCCTTTTCATTGAATTTCACTTTCGTACCTTGGAAATCCCTGACTAAAAGGGTGTTATAATGCTGGGGGTAGCACTGGGTACGTCACTAGACTCAGAAGGCGGGCTGTCATTGAACGTCAAAATTTGATTGACTGATGATTCTGTCACTAATTCTTGTAACTGGGTATCTTGGAGAAAGAATAAACATTGTTCTTTTACATATATTACCAACATTGTAACAATACAAAATGGACTGAAAATGTTTTAGCTTACCCTTTAATAATGTTGAAGGATAATGTTTAACTGAACACAAAACTAGAGACTTGTTTAGTAAGATTTTATCTGAACATAAGTGACACTCGACCTAAAACTAAAAACATAGATTCTGTTATCTTAAGATTATATTATTAGTAGTATTAGTTATATATGTATATGTTATTATATTGCTAAATATATTATTCTTTCTTTTATCTGCATTTTACTGCTGCTCTAGCTCGTTTCCTTCTAATAAATCTGGAGTTGCAAACTAAATATTGTTTGCTCTGTGACAGATTGCTTGTTTTGTTCCTAGATTCTTCAGTGCTGATGGCCTGCTGCACCCAGCAGAGTCAGTGTGAACTCCTGTAAGACAACACCACCAAGATGCTATAAACCACAGGATTAGTAAGTAAAGTCTCGAACATACCAACCCAAACTTATGAAACAGTAGTGTATGATTATTTTATTTTTTTTTGTTTTTGAAAGTCTCTTATACCAACCACAGTTTAATTTATGAAATTAATACAATTTACTACAATTTAAAATAACTGTTTTTTATTTGAATATATTTGGAGAGATAATTTATTCCTGTGATGATAAAGCTGAATTTTGTGTCACATGATCCTTCAGAAATCATTCTAATTTTCTGATTCTTATCAGCGTTGAAAACAGCTGTGCTGCTTCATTTTTCCAGGATTCTTTGGTGAATAAAACAGTACAGCATTTGACACTGATAATAATCAGAAATGTTTCTTGAGCAGCAAATCAGCATATCAGAATGATTTCTGAAGGATCATGTGACACTGAAGACTGGAGTAATGAATGTTCTGCTTTGATCACAGAAATAAATTACATTGCATAATATGCAGAAAACTGTTGTTAAATAGTTTGATCAAATAAATGCAGCCTTTGTGAGCAGAAGAGACTTCTCTCAAAGACGTAAAAAAATCTTACTGACCCCAAACATTTAACAGTAGTGTAAATTACAAATATGATGTTCCACCCTCTTAAATATACTGTGGCATGTGTAGTACATTAAAATACATGTTTTAGCCAAGTATTCACACAACACATCCGATAACCTTGTACTCCAGTTATATGTCTGAATAATATGAACAGCAGCTATGCTAAACTTTCTTCTTTTGATTTCCTGTTTCTATTTTAGGATGCCCATCCCGAGGTTACTAGAGATGAAGCCAGCTCCAGTTTGGATCCAAACTCACTTGTGAAGATGCCAACGCTCACAAAGACTACAGATGACGGCTACTGTACATGGACACACAAAACACTGGACACACAAAACAAATATTATCCTTATTTTGCCTATAAGGGTAAGTTTGACGATTTTCAACCCGCTATTGTATTATTGCAACGTCTGTAGTATCTGTAAATGAACAATATTTACTCTTTCTCTGAGTTATATGGACCCTATTTGTCCCCTTTTATTTGTAAGCAGCACTCCGCAGGATGACACAAAATGAAATGAGTTTTGACAAAATGACACAAACACTTTTGCAGCATCTAAATGAAAAAATGCTGTTTTGCATCAGTTTTGCTGACAAATACACTGGGTATCTTGGGGAAAGAATAAACATTGTTCTTTTACATATGTTACCAACATTGTAACAATACAAAATGGACTGAAAATTGTTGAACTCACCCTTTAATAATGTTGAAGGATAATGTTTAACTGAACACAAAAATAGAGACTTTAGTAAGATTTTATCAGAAAATATTTTTAGAATTTTTATCATGCTATTTAAAAATTTTAACTGCTTATTTATTGTTTGCCTGGTTTTTAATTTGTGTTTATGCAACTGTTGTATTATTGTATCTCAGTTTTTGCCATGAAGATAGCCTTTGATGCTGACAGCACAGAGCACATGACTTGTTTTATGAACTACTGTCATATGGACATTATTTTGTTGCCAGAAGATGGTCTTCCCCAGTGAGTCTCAGTCACCTCTGGCTGATTAAAGGATGTTTTTAAATTGTAACCTTGAAATATGCATATTCTGTAAACCTACTTTGAAATGATAAGTATTGTGAAAAGTGCTATACTTATACAATATTTAACCATGGTTTTACTATAGTAAAACTGTAGCAAGCATGACTATAGTAACCATGTGTTTTTTTTATTTTTAAAACCATGGTTTCGATGTCATATTCTATAGTAACATTGTAGTAATACTTCAGTAAAACTGGTAACTATGACTATAGTGACCATAGTTTTTGGAATTATGGTAAATGTTGTAACTATGGTTTTACTGCAAATGCTGTAGTAATGGTTATTTTTGTACTTACTATGGTTTTACTGCAACAGTCATAGTTAAACCATGGTTACTGTGGTAAAACTATGGTTGATTTTGAGTTTACTATGGTTTTACTGCAAATGCTGTGGTAAAATCATGGTTAATTTTCAAAAGACTACAAATAATCATGAATTATCCGCTTTTGATCAAAACATCTGGTAAATGTATTTGTATGTGTAATGTGTTAAATGAAAATATTAATAAAGTTGCAGCTGTTCTTGAGAGTGGTGTGTATTGTTTTATTATAAACCAGCGGCGGCAGCTGCAGGTGGTCCGTAACGATGAGCAAAACGCCGGTGAACTGCGTCCACGCAGAGCGGCCGGGATTTACAGCTGCGTCGTCCCAACATCGGCCGGAGGGCATAGCCGATCAGAGGCCGAGGTCGCGGCGACGTATTGCCGATTAGCAAACGATCCCTGAGCGACATCGTGCCGACGTCGGCCAGACGTACGTGTGCTGTCTGGGTTGTAGTCTTTTGAAAATTAACCATGATTTTACCACAGCATTTGCAGTAAAACCATAGTAAACTCAAAATCAACCATAGTTTTACTACAATCACCATGGTTTAACTATGACTGTTGCAGTAAAACCATAGTAAGTACAAAAATGACCATTACTATAGCATTTAAAGTAGTAAAACCATAGTGAAAATAAAAAAACATAGTTTTACTACAGTAACCATGGTTTAACTATGACTGTTGCAGTAAAACCATAGTAACTACAAAATAACTGTTACTACAGCATTTGCAGTAAAACCATAGTTACAACATTTACCATGATTTCAAAAACTATGGTTACTATAGTCATAGTTACCAGTTTTACTGAAGTATTACTACAATATTAATATAGAATATGACATCGAAACCATGGTTTCATAAATAAAAAAAAAACACATGGTTACTATAATCATGCTTGCTACAGTTTTACTATAGTAAAACCATGGTTAAATATTGTATAAGTATAGCACTTTTCACAATACTTATCATTTCAATGTAGGTTTACAGAATATGCATATTTCAAGATTACAATTTAAAAACATCCTTTAATCAGCCAGAGGTGACTGAGGCTCACTGGGGAAGACCATCTTCTGGCAACAAAATAATGTCCATATGACAGTAGTTCATAAAACAAGTCAAGTGTTCTGTGCTGTCAGCATCAAAGGCTATCTTCATGGCAAAAACTGAGATACAATAATACAACAGTTGCATAAACACAAATTAAAAACCAGGCAAACAATAAATAAGCAGTTAAAATTTTTAAATAGCATGATAAAAATTCTAAAAATATTTTCTGATAAAATCTTACTAAAGTCTCTATTTTTGTGTTCAGTTAAACATTATCCCTCAACATTATTAAAGGGTAAGTTCAACAATTTTCAGTCCATTTTGTATTGTTACGATGTTGGTAACATACAGTGTTGGGCACGTTACTTTAAAAAAGTAATTAGTTATAATTACTAGTTAATTCTCACAAATAGTAACTGAGTTAGTAATTGCGTTACATCATTATAAAAGTAACTAATTACCAGGGAAAGTAACTATTGCGTTACTTTTTACAAAATGTTCAAATGTCAAATAACTTTGGATGCCCCCAATATTAAATATGTTAAATTAATGAAATAGACACTAAAAAGAATAAATTATTATTATAAAACATTGTACATTAATCTACACTATTTATCTACTGACACTTAGTATCAGTCAGTCAAGAATTATAATATAATATTATGATAATTTTATATTATATGATGATAGAACTTTAGTAATTAGAATAACCAAGTATGAATGCATATCTGTCATCAATATAAAACGCACTAAGGATTAATGAGCTGCTGGGTTCATGAATATTAATCACGTTGTCTGAGTTCGCTCCAATTGATTTGCTGAAATCAAAATAATAGGTGAGCGCCAGCCAATGAGATTGTCGTTTGCGCATTAGCTCCGCCCACTACCAGAGAAAGCGGCAGTTCTTAAAAGCTGAAGAATTCCAAAGGAACTCTGTTATTTTGACAGGAAAATACAACACAGAATATCGTTTACATGTAGCGCGTCAATTCTGCATGTTATGAAAGACTCGCTCTGTATCTTTCTTTGCCTGCGTGTGTGTGAGAGAAAGCGACTGCGAGTTGTGCGCTTCACACTAGAGTTTACGGCACGTCAACACTGCGCATCCATTCAATATTCTAATAATATAATTTAGTAACGCCACATTTTATTGTCAGTAACGGTAACGGCGTTATAACGGGGGAAACAGTAATTCGTTTGATTACTCCCCTTACGAAAATTAACCATGGTTTTTTTTGTAGTAACCATGGTTTAACTATGGTTTTTGCAGTAAAACCATAGTAACTACAAAATAAACCATGGTTTTACCACAGTAACCATAGTTAAACTATGGTTTTTGTTGTAAAACCACAGTAACTACATAATAAACCATGGTTTAACTATGGTTTTTGTAGTAAAACCATAGTAACTACATAATAAACCATGGTTTAACTATGGTTTTAGTAGTAAAGCCATAGTAACTACGAGAATGATCATGGTTTTACTACAGTAACCATGATTTATCTATAGTTTTTGTAGAAAACCATAGTAATTGCAAAATGAACTATGGTTAACAGCATTTGCAGTAGAACCATTACAAAATAACCCATGGTTTTTCAAAAGTATTAACTACAGATTTAGTTATTTCTTACTCTTAAAAAAAAAAATAGGGCTCAATAAATTAATCATAATTAATCTCATGATTTCTGAAAATGAAACAATCAAATTTGGCAAATGTGGTGTCAGTTATTACAAAAAATACAGTCTTAAAAAAATGGTTATTTGGCAGGGTGTACGGTTCCATGAAGAACCTTTAATATCCAAAAGAACCTATCCATTGCACAAAAGGTTCTTTAGACTATATAATGGTTCTTCACAATCAACATTTTTGTCAAGTCAAGTCAAGTCACCTTTATTTATATAGCACTTTTACCAATACAGATTGTGTCAAAGCACTTAACAGTATCAAAACAGATAGAAATACTGTTTCCCTACTACTCTCACTTTCCAGAAAAAAAAATAAAAATATTTTTTTTCTGGAAAGTGAGACCAAGTGAACTAAATGTTCCTTGCTGCCTGGTCCAGAACTCATTCCAGACTCATTTTCTTTTAGTTGTGTTCAATTAAAGCTCAATAAAGTATTAATTTTTAGTTATAAATAGTGTCGAGGTGTTTTGTTTTTTTTTTTAATTAAAAAAGACCAATAGATCAGTCCTTTTATACTTTTTACTCCTATTTTAATGCTGTTTTGCATGACTCAAAAAATGTATTATGCTAGTTATTTAGCAAAAGCAAAGTTTAGTATAAAAATCCTGTTTTAAAATGAAATAAAAAGGCTGAGTGATACAAATCTTAAAATATCATTTATTTTTTATTTATCCCACTATCATACATTTTGCACCAATGTATTGGTCGTAGAGCTACAAAATGAGTTTCAAATTCGCGATTTAAAGAAAGATTTTAAGAGGTTTATGAATGCTGCATGACTGACGTGTTTAAATGGACTCGAGCGCTGAATTCGCGCGCTCATTCAAATGCTGGAGCGGAGGGAGTTGCCATGGAAACGGTGTGCAACACTGTAACTGACGAACAGTAAATCTCCGTCTCTCGCTGCTGTTTTCACTGCTTTCAGGTGAGTTTAGTCCCTAAAATCACACAAATATCACACACAGCTGTTCCAGACACTTTCTTACATGTAACTGACATGTTTATGTTGAATATTTACTTCACAGAAATGTTTTACAGTCTTCGAAAAAGTCTGCTAGCATCTGTTTTCAGACGAGGTATGTTAGGCTAACTGAAGCTTGAGCTCTTGTTTATGAAAGTTTGGGTTTTTAATAACATCTTTATGTGTAGATGAGAGGTTTTGATAGCTTTGTAAAGGGTTTGCTGTCAGTTTGTCAATTGTAATTTGTCTAACTTTTTTAAAATATGCGCTGTACTGTTAATGTAACGTCACTTACAGAAGCACGAATTAACTGAATCTAACATTAGTTCAAAAGTGCTTTGATCTTTCATGGTAAACAAATATTGATTAAAAAAAAATTGTTCTGTGGTTTCAGGAGTGATAGCATAATCTTTCTACAAAGGAAGAGAAGCTCCAAGATTTCAAAATTTCTGAAGGGAGCTGCTGACAGAAATGCAGAAAACACAGGTGAGCATAGAAGAAATATGCATTCATATGCATTTTTTTTCACCATATTTTCTTATATCACCATGCATCTGTTATATTACAGTTCATTAAAGGAAGGTTTTGACAGGTAGTGACACAAACCTAAATACATAAATGTTAATAATTTTATTTTAAGAAATGTTTTGTGTATGTGTGTGTGCATGTACCGTTTTCTTTTCTGCATTTCACTTCTGCTCTAGCTTGTTTCCTTTAAATAAAGCTAAATATCGTTGGCTCTGTGATAAATTGCATATTATGTTTCTAGATTATGATGGCCGTGCAGCAGAGGAGCGCAGAGTCTCCTGTCGGACAATATCTCTAAGTCGCTATGAACCATGTGACTAGTAAGTAAAACCTCAAACATACAGGACACTACTGTTCAAAAGTTAGAGGTTGGTATGATTTTTTTAAAAATGCTTTTTTGAATGTGTTTTTTAAGTAAGTCTTCTGCTCACCACTACTGTATTTATTTGATTAAAAATACAGTAAGAACAGAAATATTATAAAATATTATCATTTAAAATACCACTTTTTTATGTGAATATATTTTAAAATGTAATTTTTTTTTTTTTTGCTGTGATCAAAGCTCAAAATTTTCAGCATCATTACTCCAGTCCTCAGTGTCACATGATCTTCAGAAATCATTCCAAGATGCTGATTTGCTGCTCAAGAAACATTTCTGATTACTACCTTTGTTGAAAACAGTTTTTGCTGCTTAACATTATTATGGAAACAATACCATTCATTCTGTGGTAAGAAAATAAAGAAATTAATACTTTTATTAATCAAGGGTGTATTACATTTATCAGAAGTAACAGTGAAGACATTTATAATGTTGGAAAAGATTTATATTTACTAAATTGTTTAATACATTTAATAAATGTTGTTAATTGTACTTTCTATTCATCAAAGAATCCTGAAAAAGGTATCATCGTTTCCACAAAAATGTTAAGAAGCAAAAACTGTTTTCAACTGTTTTAATAATAAGAAATGTTCTTGAGCAGCAAATCAGCATATTAGAATGATTTCTGATGGACCATGTGACCCTGAAGACTGGAGTAATGATGCTGAAATTTCAGCTTTGATCACAGGAATAAACAATATATTAAAATAGACAACAGTTCTTTTTAATGTGTAATTATATTTTGCAATATTACTATTTTTTTCCCCCAAAAAACACTGTAATGTTTCCAAAATCTTGACAGTTACTGTATAACAATTGTTACTATATTGCTTAAATACCATTAATTGGATGGATTTGTGGCCCAAGATGCTGGGATAGGCTTCAGCCCCCAAGACCCTAGAAAGAATAAGTGGTGCGGAGAGTGAATAGATGGATGCATGAACTTCCAAAATACTTTGACTTGCTTTGATTTTGTTTCTATTCTGACTGCTGTTCAGCTTAAAAATACCTTTCCATTATCGTTGTTTGTCATTTTGCATCATTATACCTGTGCTAAACCTATTAAAATTAAGAAACTAATGAAAGGTGTTTTTTTTTGTTTTTTTTTACAGGATCCTATGTACCCAGCCTCAACCATTCATCAGAAGAACTGTGAAAGCAGGAACTCTTTGAACCACCAGTGGCAGTTTCCACAGGATGAAAAAGGACATAGTAGTGGATGATGAGGTACTGACATTAACCTGCCAAAAAAGGTTCTTCTGTGACATCGCCGCGAAACCCCCTTTTTAGTTCTTTCTGTCACCTTTTTTTAAGAGTGTAGATGAGTGTGCAACTGACCAATAACAACTGAGTATTCCAGCAAGTTGTTTATTAATACTGTGTATATATTATTCTCGTTTTTAGCTCCTGAAACCATATGGGGTCAAGATCAAGACAACCAAACCAAAAGTGGACTGTAACCTACTGGACTATATGATAGACTTCATACTGACAACTACTGCCATGTATGCAGCATCAAATGTTTTTGAAAAAAGGGGCATTTCCTTCACCAAGTAAAAGTGTGGAGGATTCATCTGGCCTTCATCCGCCCCCATGAGGTGACTCGATGTAGAATAAATCAACTTGCTTTAGGCTTGAAATGACCGAAATCTTCTCATGTGAGTTGATATCATTTTAAACATTCTTTAAAGTACTTCTCATTTCTTGTGAATGTATTTTGTAGTATGTGTAAAACTTTTCCACTGAAAGAACCTTTTTTACCTTCAATGATATTGTAATCAAGGTTGTTAATGCTATGGACTGCACACATCTGCCTGTGTTGGGCTTCAGGTCGTATAAAACTAGGCCTGGCTGCAACAACTAATCGATAATTAAAATAATCATCAACGAATTTGAATATTGCATCAAAACAAACAGACCGCTCATAATTCTGACTAAAATACACATTTTGCTCAAATATTTTTTTGTTAGAAATTAAGTGTAGGTTTAAAGCCCTACATGTAACACAAGTAATCATATTTAAGAGAGCAGTAACAGTAAAGGCACTATTGTTGGAATTGTCCGTTAATATAATATAATATAATATAATATAATTACTCTGTTCAGACGAATGATTGTGTTTGTTCCTCGTACCTCTTACAAGTTAACATTGAGTTTTTTTGTTTAAATTGTTTTAAATTCTGTTGCAAAATAACAAGCAATCTGTTGTTTTTAGGTTTAGAATGTAATGTTTGTATTTTAACATTTTAATGCTTATAATGTACAGCAGAGCCTACATAGATACATTCATTATATTTGTTTTCATAGGCAGGATGTGAAATGTCATTCTTTAAAATAATGAATTAAACATTTTAATTAAAAAATAATATATATATATATATATATATATATATATATATATATATAATTTTTTTTTTTTGTCATCCAATTACTAATATTAAAAAAAAAAATCTACAAATAAATTGATTATCAAAAAAAATTGTTAGTTGCATGCAGCCCTACATAAGATATTGTTAAAGAGGTAGGAGGTATAATATTGTGTGTGAACACTAAGTCATGTTTATTTGTACAACATGTAATTAATTTCTATAGAGTTAATGCACTATTACAGTGAAACAATTTGAAATTTTTATTTTGTAAATTAGCAGAAAACCATCTCTACCACTGCAGTGCTTTATCACTATTTTTTTAAATAAAGTTATAGTTCATAGTTCTGAATCATTTTGTCATGTGACAACAATATTTTCTTTCAGATGATGCAACTGCTATAATAAAGCCTGTATCATAGAATAGTAACTTGTCATTCTGTTTTTATTTTGTAGATGTTTGTTGAATAACTAGGCTTAAATGTAATTTGAAGTACTTTTGTAAAACCATGGTTAAACTATGGTAATACAACCATAGTTAATTTGTGGTACTTGAACCATGGTTTTTAAAACCATGGATCGCACCAAAAAACCATGGTTACTACAGTCATGGTTTACTACAGTTTTACTATAGTATTACTACAATATAACTGTAGTAAAACCATGGTATCAGAACCATGGTTTTTTAAAACCATGGATCGCACCAAAAAACCATGGTTACTACAGTCATAGTTTATTACAGTTTTACTATAGTATTACTACAATATAACTGTAGTAAAACCATGGTATCAGAACCATGGTTTTTTAAAACCATGGATCGCACCAAAAAACCACGGGTACTACAGTCATGGTTAACTACAGTTTTACTATAGTAAAACCAGGGTCGTTACTGAAAAAAATAACGCCGTTAGTAACGCCGTTTATTTATAACGCCGTTATTCCCATCACTGGTAACATATGTAAAAGAACAATGTTTATTCTTTCTCCAAGATACCCAGTCAGCAAAACTGATGCAAAACAGCATTTTTTTATTTAGATGCTGCAAAAGTGTTTGTGTCATTTTGTCAAAACTTATTTCATTTTGTGTCATCCTGCGGAGTGCTGCTTACAAATAAAAGGGGACAAATAGGGTCCATATAACTCAGAGAAAGAGTAAATATTGTTCATTTACAGATATTACAGACGTTGCAATAATACA
Source organism: Acrossocheilus fasciatus (assembly GCA_036784905.1). Taxonomy (NCBI): domain Eukaryota; kingdom Metazoa; phylum Chordata; class Actinopteri; order Cypriniformes; family Cyprinidae; genus Acrossocheilus; species Acrossocheilus fasciatus. Next base: position 13,044,955 of record CM071949.1, read on the forward strand.
ATAGCGGGTTGAAAATCGTCAAACTTACCCTTATAGGTGTCACGGGTCCACGGGGAGCAGGAACGAGGAGACGAGGAATACACTTAATGAGTCTTTTATTAAACTAACAGGAAACACAGAGAACAGGCAGGGTAGACATTCAGGGACACTTAAAGACCGACAAACATAGACAGCAAGGACTGGGGTTTATAAGGACAGGACAATTATGGAACTAAGGAGACACACCTGGAATCAAATTAACACAATCAGACAGGGAAGAAACTGGGTCACAGGAAAACACATGAGGAGCAAAAACACAACAAAACAGTCCAGGGGCGTGACAATAGGCAATATAAGGATAACATTTGTTTTGTGTGTCCAGTGTTTTGTGTGTCCATGTACAGTAGCCGTCATCTGTAGTCTTTGTGAGCGTTGGCATCTTCACAAGTGAGTTTGGATCCAAACTGGAGCTGGCTTCATCTCTAGTAACCTCGGGATGGGCATCCTAAGATAGAAACAGGTAATCAAAAGAAGAAAGTTAAGCATAGCTGCTGTTCATATTATCCAGACATATAACTGGAGTGCAAGGTTATCAGATGTGTTGTGTGAATACTTGGCTAAAACATGTATTTTAATGGACTACACATGCCACAGTATATTTAAGTGGGTGGAACATCATATTTGTAATTTACACTATTGTTAAATGTTTGGGGTCAGTAAGATTTTTTTACGTCTTTGAGAGAAGTCTCTTCTGCTCACAAAAGGCTGCATTTATTTGATCAAAATGAAGTAAAAACTATTTAACAACAGTTTTCTGCACATTATGCAGTGTAATTTATTTCTGTGATCAAAGCAGAACATTCATTACTCCAGTCTTCAGTGTCACATGATCCTTCAGAAATCATTCTGATACGCTGATTTGCTGCTCAAGAAACATTTCTGATTATTATCAATGTCAAATGCTGTACTGTTTTAAAACTTTATTCACCAAAGAATCCTGGAAAAAATGAAGCAGCACAGCTGTTTTCAACGCTGATAAGAATCAGAAAATTAGAATGATTTCTGAAGGATCATGTGACACAAAATTCAGCTTTATCATCACAAGAATAAATTATCTCTCCAAATATATTCAAATAGAAAAGTTATTTTAAATTGTAGTAAATTGTATTAATTTCATACATTAAACTGTGGTTGGCATAAGAGACTTTCAAAAACATAAAAAAATAAATAAATAATCATACACTACTGTTTCATAAGTTTGGGTTGGTATGTTCGAGACTTTACGTACTAATCCTGCACTGTAACCGATTTTTGTAATTTGAACAGTATTTTACTGTATTATGTACAGTAATATACTGTAAAATGTATATACAGTATTTTACTGTAAATTGCAAAGGATTATGGGAAAATATATGGTCATTACAGTAAACTACTGTAAATTTACAGTAGTGAACTTGCCCGCGGAAAACTGACCAATGGCAAGGGAGATTTATTTTGTTTGCTGTTTGGTGGAAGCAGCGGTAAAAGGACAAAAGAGACAAGTTGCACTGTTAACTGGACAAAAAAGGTTAGTAGGCCTATATTATTTCTGTTTTATGCAAAACTGAGATATTTTAAGGTGTTTTAACTTATCAATGTTAGCAAACTAACATTATTCATCGTGTCGTTTTTCATGTCGGGATTTTGGGATCTTTTTTTTCTGACTGATGGCCGGATTAACGCCGCCATAACGGTGATAATGTCGACTGGTGAGTAAATTAAGGTCACCTATATTAGCCAAAATAAACCTTATTAAACCGAGAAACACGTTTGTAGGTTTTGTTGCCCTTTGATGCAAGTTAGTTAATCTGGCGAGTCGTTATTTAACCTTAACAACGAACTAACGTGAAATAATGTTACTGAGGTAAAGTGCGTAGGCAACACCACTGTTTCAATTCAGTGGAGATTTTAAACAGTATTTTCAAGTACTTCTTTTGTTTGTTCTTGTCAAATTTCTGGTCTAGATTTCGTCGACAACGTCGGAGGTGTATTTTGGAGTCTCTTCTTGTGAATGCCATAGTTTCAACTGGTAAGTTAATAATGTCAGTTAGCCGAAGTTAACGAACACAGAGAAGCATAATATATTTTGTACACTGCCTCTTTATCACAAGTGTAATTATCTTCAAATGCTATTTAAGTTAGAAACGTGTGTACCAATGTTGTATGTAACTTTAGAGACGGTCCAGTGAGAGACGTAAAATAATACCGCGAGCTAACATGAAATACTGAGGAAAACTGAGTTAAGAAATACCACTGTAAAGTACATCTTTTGTATTTTATTTTCAAGTTTGTGGTCTTGTGGTCATGTCGTATGCATCGGAGGAGTATTGGAGTCTTTTCCTGTGATTGCCGTCGTAACAACAGGTGAGCTTTCATCTAATGCTACTAAAGTAGCTGAATTAGCCACACTGTTCTCCACTAACTTACTTTTTAAAGAGAGGAACGGATTAGCAATATATTAATATAGTAGCCTAAGTTTTGCTTACAAATATAAAAAATGTGGTAACACTTTACAATAAGCTTCATTAGTTAACATTAACGTTATTAAAAACATTAATGAACAATGCTTCTACAGCATTTATTAAGCTTAGTTAATGTTAATTTCAGCATTTACCAATGCATTATTAAAATCACAAGTTGTGTATGTTAACATTAGTTAATGCACTGTGAACTAACATGGAATAAACAACAACTCTATTGACATTAACTAACATTAACAAAGATTAATAAATAGTGTAATAAATGCATTGCCCATTGTTTGTTCATGTTAATTAATACATTAACCAATGTTAACAAATGACACCTTATTGTAAAGCGTTACCAAAAATGTTTATTTTAGTCAAAATGTTTGTATTACTGTACGGTAGTTTTTTTCTGATCATAAACTATAGTAACAATAAAAGTGTGTTGTGACTCTGTCTGTTACAGGAGATTTCTCCAAGCAAAAACAGGATCCTGAATGAGGACAGAATCATCATACAGCCAGCTGTCCGTTTTACAGAAATGCAGAATTAGGTAACCCAAAATACATTTTGTTTTACATTGCATTTACATTCATGCATCTGCCAGATGCTTTTAGCCAAAGCAAGTTATATTGTATTTAATGTAGGGGAGCATGGGACACAACCCAGCACTGACTTTCTTAGCATGTGTCAATCCATGTGGGGTTCAGAGTATAATTTTTTTATACACTTTAATTTCACACTTGTCTAGTACAAATATGTTGCGTTGTTTCATAATTACAGGTGTATATGTTTTTTGTTATTTATCTCAAAAGAATGGAAGTGACAACATGCCCCGTAGGTGGGGTACATTGTAACATGTGAGGGGCACGTTGTAACATAACCATATGACAGCTTAAAATATTATCGGATCTAATGAAAAAATATACAAGACAAACTAAAATATTTTGTCAATAAAATAAAATCATTAACTTTTTCAAATAAAATAATGGTGTTTTTTAAGAATTAAAAATAATCTAATTTTGGAGTTTGACAATGAAAACATTGCAACCATGCTTGGGACGGCCCTGATCGCAACACACAGCTACATATACAGTGAAGTTCAAAACAGAGTGCGCAAATGAAGAAACACATTCAGAAATGATACACTCCCTTCCCTCCACACACAGCTGTCATAGGACACAGGACACAAGACACATAAACGAGCCAAAATGCTTTACATTTCTTAAAATAACAATTTCTGAACATTAAACATCGATTCTCAATCTTTATTCACCTGCTTCTTGTGGCTTCTCATTGAAACTCATAAAAGTAAATGGTGTAAATTGCATTGCTAATGTCATAGAATAGCATAGTTTAATAATAGCGGGGCACATTGTAACACAGTGTCTTCTAAACTGATAACAGATTGGAGATGAAAATAATAGCAGATTTGTCTAATTTTAAATTAATAATAAAAAGTGAGATGACAATTTACTTCAGCCAGAAATGTACTTCTGCTTTGGTAGACTAAATATTCAGCTCATCTTCAAAATTTTTGAATTTTGGTGCACTTTATTCTCTATATAGTGATGATATGGCAGCTAGTAAATACTGTACATTTGGTTATGCTAGCATATGTGGAAATGTTTAAACCATGTGTGTTACAACTTACCCTGTGTTAGTTTGTGCCCTGCGCTCCCCTACACATTTTATTAAGTTATTAATTCCCTGGGAATCAAACAGGGAAGGGGTGTGTGCGCATCAAGATTGAATTTTCATGTTGATTCACTGATCCATTCATAAAAAACACTTTCTTCATTCCTGAAAGTATCAGCAGTTTTTAATGAATAGATTGAATAAATGACTCAGTGGCTCAGTCATTAAGACAGTGGCTTGCTGCCACCTACTGGTAATTTTAGTCTCATTTTTAAAAGTATCATTCTATTTTTTTTCTATCATTTACATATTTTTGTGTTTATATTTAAAACATTAATTTCATAATATTATTTATGCAATTTGTAAGTGCAAATTGTAATTAATTACACTTGTCGCTTTAAAAAAAAAATGAAGCCACGTAGTCAATGTAACTTTTCAGCAAAGCCTGTTTTATTTGACTTGTATCCCGTGTATTCTGATACATAAATTAATGTCTCTGGGCTAAGGCCCGTATATCCACTCACCCTAGAACCGCCCCTGGAATCAAACCCATTAATTCAGCATTCTAGCACTTTGCTCTACTGATTGAGAATGCATTTTAAAAAATGGAGCTTTAATAATTTGAATGTGATGAATTATCAACTAATTATGTACCTTCCGTTGTAGGTGCGTTCAGATGTAGTATATAAGGTTTTATTAACGTTAAAGTGCATACGGCACCAAGTTTGACAGTTGAGGCAAATTCTGTGAACACTGCTTGGAAAAATAATGTTTTTTTTTGTTTTGTTTTTTCTTTTTTCTTGTGCTTGCAGGTTCATTCAGATCTTTGTGGCACCAAATGCATTGAAAGTCAGAGGTCAGCTGGAATTCTGGAAAGAGGGTACAAAGAAAAAGGATCTGCCTGAATCCCATCCTGCTGTTTCTCATCGGAGAGCTTGTCAAGTTTGACTGTCAAAATTTCTGCAATTTAACACAACACAAACTCATTTTTACTGTATTATTTTATTTTATTAACACTACCAGTCAAAAGGTTTTGAACAGTAAGATTTTTAATGTTTTTAAAGAAGCCTCTTCTGCTCACCAAGCCTGCATTTATTTGATCCAAAGTACAGCAAAAACAGTACAATTTTGAAATATTTTTACTATTTAAAATAAATGTTTTCTATCTGAATATATTTTAAAATGTAATTTATTCCTGTCATCAAAGCTGAATTTTCAGCATCATTACTTCAGTCTTCAGTGTCACATGATCCTTCAGAAAAAATTCTAATATTATGATTTGCTGCTCAAAAAAAACTATTATTATTATTATCATTCTTCTTCTTCTTCTTCTTCTTCTTCTTATTATTATTATTATTGTGTTGAAAGCAGCTTCAGGTTTCCTTGATAAATAGAAAGTTCAGAACAGCATTTATCTGAAATAGAAATATTTTGTAACATTATAAATGTCTTTATCTTCACATTTGATCAATTTAAACCATCCTTGTTAAATAAAAGTATTAATTTCTATAGTATAAGTAGTAATCCCTATAACCCTATATCCCCCCCCCCCCCGAATACTGAATCTAAGTTTTTGATGGGCATAGTGTATAATGTTACAAAATCTTATTATTTCAGATAAATGTTGATCAAAGAATCCTGAAAAAATTTACCCAACTGTTATGATGATGATGATGATAATAATAATAATAATAATAAATGTTTATCAGTATATTAGAATGATTTCTGAAGGATCATGTGACACTGAAGACTGGAGTAATGATGCTGAAAATTTAGCTTTGATCACAGGAATAAATTACATTTAAAAATATATTCAAATAGAAAGCTGTTATTTTAAATAGTAAAAATATTTCACAATATTACTGCTTTTGCAGTAAATAAATGCAGGCTTGTTGAGCAGAAGAGAATTCTTTAAAAACATCAAAAATCTTACCGTTCAAAAACTTTTGACTGTTAGTGTACTGTGGGATTACAAATTTACTGAAATGTTTAATTTAGGTTCCAATGTAATAGTATATATACTGAAGAAGTTATATACATTGTATTTAGCATTTATGGTGAAGATGATGACATCAGATTAACGATTCTGTTAAACAAAGCTTGTAGCAAAAGGTTCCTGCCAGTTCCTGTTCATTCCATTGTAAGTTAAATGAGTCAGATCCCTGAGACTCCAATCTTTTGTTCTGCAAATGGCTTTCGGAGCCCCCTGGCCCAGACATGAATCGTTAAACTGATTGGACTATCAATGCAATCGAGTGTTGTTGATTGGGTCTGTCTTTCTCATTTGCATGCTTTGTTTAAGGTCGTCACCTAGGTGCCTTGTTTCCATTCCTAAGCACTGCCCCCTAAATGTATTAAAACTACAATGTATCACTGTTTTAGTTAGACTTGGAAGACTACAGCCAAGAGCAGTGAGTTCTCTTCTCAATAAAGAGGAACTTCTGCATGAAAAGATATCCCAACGTCTCCTGGTCTTTGCTTCGAAAAGTGGAACAAACTTTAGAAGATAAAAGTTCACAACAGATGGTGCTGTGACCCGGATAGAGTTCCAGCTTCTCTCCAGAATCCAGATTGAAAACTTCAAGCTCAAACAAAGATCTTTGGAAATCCAGCAAAAACTTTCAGCTGAACCAAGATTTCCAGACTGAACTTTTCTTTCAACCAACGTGTGGTGAGTGCTGTCTCTAATCCAAAAGAACCTTTAAGACCAGTACCAATTTGTCATCCTCTGCGCCGACAGAGACGGGCTAACAGACAGCTGTAGGTTTTGTTAGCTAAGTTATCCTCTAAAAATGTTAGAGATGAAAGTTATCCTCTGTTTTTTGTTAGGCAGGGAAGATTAGCATCACGTGTTAATAGTGTGTTACCCTCTGTTTTTTTGTTAGGCAGGGAAGATTAGCATCACGTGCTAATAGTGTGTTACCCTCTGTTTTTTTCAAGCAGGGAAGATTAGCATCACGTGCTAATAGTGTGTTACCCTCTGTTTTTTTTCAAGCAAGGAAGATTAGCATCACGTGCTAATAGTGGTTATCCTCTTTCACAGAGAAGGTTAGCATTTCATGCTAATAATAGTGGTTACCCTCTGTTTAGGCAGGGAAGTTAAGTGTGACGTGTTGGTAATTTGAAAAGTTAACAATAGTAAGCTGTGTTAACAAGTGTACCCTCTGTTGATCAGAGAAGTTTTAGTGTTTTTGATTGTGTGGTAACAAAGAAACTCACAAAATGGGTAGAAGGAATGCTAGGCTGATCCCAACAACTGAAAATGGTGGTCTCGCGACTCCATCTTGGTCAGATAGTGAATTCAAAACACTGTTAGGAGAACAAATGAACCTAATAATCACTGAGAAAATTAGACAAGAACTAATTCAGAAATATGAGATCCATCCAGACAAGACGTGGTCTGTAGATGAGTGTAAAAAGGTATTAGGAGCATGTATTCGCAAGAACAATGTGAAAGGCATTATCTGCTGCCACAGAGAATTTGGTTTAGTACTAGCTACAAAACAATCTCAGCGTAACTCAGAGCTAGAGAGACAGAACAATGAGCTTCGAGCTAGAGTATCCTCTTTGACTAAAAAATTGAACCACAACAAAGCTTCAGCAAAAACTGATGTGGAAGAAGTCAGTCAGCCTGATAACAATTATCCTGACTTACAAGCTTTCTTTGAAACAGATGTAACCATCCAATCAGTAACTGATGTGCCTGTAGATTCAGTGAAGGTATGTGGCGCTAAGAGAAAATTTCAAGAAATTGAGGAAACTGACAGTGTTCCTCTCAACTCTTCTGTTGTCCAAGTACAAACTATTGCCAAAGCATTAGGACCTCAAGATATAGAGAGACTATCTCAGAGCTTACCCTCAGCACGCACAGAGATTTCTGAATTTAGAAGGGCATTGATAAAAAAAATGCGTCTCTACGACATGTCGTTAGCAGAAGTCACACAGCTGATGTCACAAATTCTAACTGAATCTGAATTCAACAGTTTTGAGTCTGCTGTTACTTCTGAACTACAACATGCCAGTAAAGACGATTTGAGAGAAGGTGTTTTGAACATTCTAAAGAATATCATGGGACCCAAAATAGACTGGTCCAGAATCACTAACTGTGTGCAGAGGAAAGAAGAATCTGTAAGTGAATACACCGAAAGGTTTTGTCAGACAGCTGTAACTTACAGTGGAATAGTGGATGATCCTGAAAGTGTGCTTGATGACAGAGGACCACTAGTTCGAACATGGTTTGATGGCCTTTTATCAGAGTACAGATCGGCTTTGCCATTCTTAGATCTAGCATGGTCCACTGGAAGCTTGCAAAACAGCTTAGATAGGTTAGCTACTTGGGAAAGAGACTCTGATGTTAAAGCCAGAGTAAAGATTGCAGCAGCGTCCTTTAAGGTTAACACAGAGAACCGACCGAAACGTAAATGTCCTAAGAAGGAGAGCAGTTGCCATTACTGTGGAAAGTTAGGACACTGGATGAAAGAGTGTAGGAAAAGCAAAAAGACTTTAGGAGAAATTAACAGCTTCACTCAGCTCCTACTCAGTCTACTTAGTACTTTGAAGCAACCACTCCCCGCTTCACCGAACTGTTGGAGCCATTTGCTCAGGTGTTAACTGTTACGGCTGTGAGTGCTTAATTTCCCCAGTAATATACAACAAAGCTGAAAGCTTCTTTGTAAATAAAACTACAGGAAGGTTACTGTCACTTCCTTCCATTGAGAGAATGTTAATTAAGTACACTCACAGCCTTCAAAGCTATACTACAGCACACTCCAGTCACTCACCTATCCTCTCTGAGTTATGATGTTTATGACTGATGTTCCATTAGAGGATGGAGATGTCACACACTAAAGTTTGCACACCACCTACAGGGATAGAACAGGACACATGGACCAGTGAGGAGACCCAGGGAAGAACCGTATGCATCAGGCTACGGGGGCTAACCCTGCGGTGAAGATAAACCTTATAGGTCATTCCCCATACAATAGTCCATCCTTCTCCTCACTGTCCTTTAGGTGTCTCATAAATTAAGAACCAGGGAAAGAAGGAACAACAATAGCAGACTCAGATTGAACAGAGGGTATAACTCTAATGTTTGCAGTCTTTAGAACAAATACTGCTCTGTCTTTTGTTTTCTTTCTTCCTCTGTGCAGATGCTGTCCTTACATATGGCTGTCCCCAGACCCATACGCGCCAAACCCCTCACCTGCGTATGAAGCCAACAACAAGAACCACTACCGAGCCAACTGTCACAGAAGACAGAACAAAGAAAAAAAAAATACACAACGCAGAGAATCACATACGAGAACTTGACCAAGACATTCTTGATCTTTCAGCAAAATTACACCTGATGGCTGAAGATAATTCTTCATGGTTCGGAAACCTGTTAGTATCAAGTGTTTCATTCAACAAATGACTCACGCCCATCACGAGAAATGACAGTTCCAACCAGAAAAGACTATTAAGAACTTCACAGAGCTGCATGTTTGTTTCTGTGTCAGCAAGCAGTTCGTCCCTACAGACAATCAACACAGAACAAGTGCGATGAGCCTGTAACGATCCCAAGTTACAAGAATAAACTTTTTAAGTGTCTAAATTTGTATTTTGTGAGAGTTATTAGAACTCTCAAAGGGGGAATTGTGGGATTACAAATTTACTGAAATGTTTAATTTAGGTTCCAATGTAATAGTATATATACTGAAGAAGTTATATACATTGTATTTAGCATTTATGGTGAAGATGATGACATCAGATTAACGATTCTGTTAAACAAAGCTTGTAGCAAAAGGTTCCTGCCAGTTCCTGTTCATTCCATTGTAAGTTAAATGAGTCAGATCCCTGAGACTCCAATCTTTTGTTCTGCAAATGGCTTTCGGAGCCCCCTGGCCCAGACATGAATCGTTAAACTGATTGGACTATCAATGCAATCGAGTGTTGTTGATTGGGTCTGTCTTTCTCATTTGCATGCTTTGTTTAAGGTCGTCACCTAGGTGCCTTGTTTCCATTCCTAAGCACTGCCCCCTAAATGTATTAAAACTACAATGTATCACTGTTTTAGTTAGACTTGGAAGACTACAGCCAAGAGCAGTGAGTTCTCTTCTCAATAAAGAGGAACTTCTGCATGAAAAGATATCCCAACGTCTCCTGGTCTTTGCTTCGAAAAGTGGAACAAACTTTAGAAGATAAAAGTTCACAACAGTACTTACTTGTTTTTGCTTTTCAGTATGTGTATGTTTTGCCATGATACAAAGTGCCCAGGGGACTGTTGTGATGCCCTTTTTTCAGCTAGTTCATCCTAGAGATCAAGACTTGTAATTTATACTATTAAAAAGAAAATGTTCAACAATTAAAAAGAATATTATCAGACCTAATGCTCATGAGTTATTGTGATTTTTATGGAGTTGGGGTGGTAAAAATCACAGTGCTATACCACAATTAGATTTTTTTTTACAGGTAAAAAATGTTTAAACTACATGAAAATAAACACTACAGCACTGATACTGTAAATGAAAATACGGTAAAAATACTGTAAATGAAAATACAGTTATAATACTGTAAATGACAATACAGTAATAATACTTTAAATGAAATACAGTAATAATACTGTAAATGACAATACAGTAATAATACTGTAAATGAAAATACAGTAAACCCATTACTATACTGTAAATGCAATTACAGTAATAATACTGTAACCATTTTTACAGTAATTTACTGGCATCCAGCTGCCAGTAAAATACTGTAAAATTTACAGCAACCTTTTTACAGTGTGTGGTTTATAGCATCTTGGTGATGTTGTCTTACAGGAGTTCACACTGACTCTGCTGGGTGCAGCAGGCCATCAGCACTGAAGAATCTAGGAACAAAACAAGCAATTTGACACCGAGCAAACAATATTTAGTTTGCAACTCCAGATTTATTAGAAGGAAACTAGCTAGAGCAGCAGTAAAATCCAGATAAAAGAAAGAATAATATTTATAGCAATATAATAACATATACATATATAACTAATACTACTAATAATATAATCTTAAGATAACAGAATCTATGTTTTTAGTTTTAGGTCAAGTGTCACTTATGTTCAGATAAAATCTTACTAAACAAGTCTCCAGTTTTGTGTTCAGTTAAACATTATCCTTCAACATTATTAAAGGGTAAGCTAAAACATTTTCAGTCCATTTTGTATTGTTACAATGTTGGTAATATATGTAAAAGAACTATGTTTATTCTTTCTCTGAGATACCCAGTTACAAGCATTAGTGACAGAATCATCAGCCAATCAAATTTTGACGTTCAATGACAGCCCGCCCTCTGGGTCTAATGACGTACCTAGTGCTACCCCCAGCATTATAACACCCTTTTAGTCAGGGATTTCCAAGGTACGAAAGTGAAATTCAATGAAAAGAAAATGACAGCTGCAGTCATCGGCGCCTACACCAGATCTTGTTGCCTAGCTACCAATAACACCTTTTCAAGATGCTCTTTTGAAGACAAACGAGAATAACTGAGAAAGGAAGACCTACACCCAAACTGAATTTGCTAACAAAGGCCAGCAAAGTTTTTATGAGCCATTTCAAAGATTGCAACTATGAGTGCTATAAGTGGCTAACAGCTAGCACCGAGCACAAGTTATTTTGTTGATGTGTTTACTTTTTAATCCAAGTAAAGAGGCATGGAATGATAGACCCAGGGACTTTATTTACAAGTGTCAGGTGAGTGCTTTATTATTTGATGAATATTGCATCATGCACATTGTTATGGAGGTGTACATGGTGCGTTGATAATACTGTGGTGCGGTGTGTGGATGTCCAGCATTTGTACAGTTTTGCTGCTTTGGGCACGTTGTCATTTTAGAGTGACGTGAATGTGCATAGTTACTTGTGTATTGGCAATTACTTTTACTGACCATGATGTAGGGAAATTTACTCTGCATTTAACCCACCCTAATCTAGCCTACTGTTGAAATTGTTGATCAGCAGTCATTGTTTTTGAGAGCCTGTGTGCGGCATAATATGTGCATTACGCATATGGCTACATTAGCTGTAACAGAGATGTGTAAAATGTGTAGATGTTGCTTACTGAAGGCCCTGACTGAAACCCCACGGTACGCCACTGTCTGACAGTAGGTTCACTCCAACTCTGCTGGGTGCAGCAGGCCATCACCACTGAAGAATCTAGGAAAGAAACAAGCAATCTGTCACAGAGCAAACAATATTTAGTTTGCAACTCCAGGTTTATTAGAAGGAAATGAGCTAGAGCAGCAATAAAATGCAAATAAAAGAAAGAATAATATATAACAATTATTAACAAATATATATACACACATACACACACAGAACAAATTCTACTACTACCGCTACTACTACTAATAACATCATCATCTTAATATAACAGAATCTATGTTTTTAGTTTTAGGTTGAGTGTCATGTACGTTTTGATGTCAAGGTCATCTTAAAATTGGCTAAATATATTCTGAAAAATGCACATTAATTTATTTCATGATCTATATTTCAGCTTCTTCAGTTCACCTGTATTTCTAAGTCAGTAGCTCCCTTCAGAAATGTTGAAATCTTGGAGCTTCCCTTCTGTTATGTAGAGTTTCTTTCTGTCCTCCTGAAATCACAGAACAATTTTTATTAATATTTGTTTACCATGAAATATCAAAACTTGTTTTCAATTTCGATTACACTCTCCATGTAAGTTATGTTATCGATTCAGTAAAGCCTTTTCCAACAACCCATTGACAAATCGCCAGCAAAACCTTTACAGAGCTATCAAAATATCTCATATGGGTAGTTGACGTATCAATGTGTCCCTATGGTGTGACAGCAAAAAAATAAAAAAAATAAATAAATAAATAAAATAAAATTAAAATAAACTAACATTGAAGATAAACCTCTCTCATGCTATTTGTAACTCTAAGAATGAAGATACATTTTTCTCAAATTATTTGTAGTTTTTTTTCCTTCTACATTTCTCCTATCACACCATAGGACACAGTCCAATTTTTTATTTTATTCGAATATTTGATTAAAAGCCCAGAGTTTCATAAACACGAGCTCAATCTAGAGTTAGCCTACCTGAAAACTGAAGATGCTTTTTCGAAGACACTAAACCATTTCTATAAAATAAATATTAATTGAAACATGTCAATAACAAGTAAGAAACGTGTCAGGAACGTTTGTATGTAATATTTGTGTGATTAAGTTTAGAGACTATACAGTACTTACCTGAAATCAGTAAAAACCGCAGCGAGAGATGGAGATTACTGTTCGCCAGTAGTTGTGTCAATGCCCCGTTTCCATGGCAACTCTGCTCCCCGCTCGCGCAGAGCTCAACGTGCACACAGCATTTACATAAATAAACATATAGGATTAAAATATTACATTAATAAATTACAATCTCGTTCAATTAATATTCAATAATGAACTTAAAACTCAATTTGTAGTTCAAAAAGCAACAGCAACAATAGCTCACCGTATAGAGACGGATTCTTTCTGGCAGCCTGTAAAAGAGTGAAAAACACAGAGAAATGGCTGGAAACGCATTAAGGCGTAAACATTAATTTTAAAAAGCGCTAGCGTGACCATTAGCTAAACAAGTTAGTTGGAAATTAGCCACAGTCTCTTCACCTGTGCTGTAGCACACCAAATGTGACTAACTAGTACCTTTTAAGTGTCACAGAATTAACAAAGTAGTATTTTTTTTGTAATTTAGCTGAAGTGAAATCTTACCTGAAAGCACAGATGTCGCCGGGATGAGTGTCTTCTCTCTGTGGGTTGCTAAGAGACGAATAACTGGGCTCGCGCACAAACAGAAAAGCGCGGCATCGGCCTGCGGTCATGAACCGATTCAGGGCCGACGACTGATGAGCTGGAAAACAGATCACTGACCGAATTATGTCGGCCTACGCCTGGCCGATGTTTATTAGATTTTTCAGGTAGTGAGGCCGATGTTTCGACATTGGGCCGACTTCGGCCAGATGTACGTGTGCTGTCCGGGATATAATTTATTGGCTTATCACGTTTGACTAATAGGTGGCGCTGTTTTCAAATCGATGTGGTGTGTTCTGTGTGAGGTGACGATGGCACACACAAAATTTGGTGTCAATAGGCCAAAGCATTGCAGTGATACAGTCTCAACTGTGATTTTGGCATCATGCCTCAAATTCGTTGCTGCGGTATGTAAAAACGGCTTCGTCTATCGACACGAAATCCATAACTTTTGGTCACTTTAGGAGGAGTTCGAAAAAGTAGGTTTTCAACATAAATCAAAATGGCGGAAAGAAAGTTCGGCTTATTATGACATAATTGGTATGTATGTTGTCGGCATGACCCAAGGAATAATTTGAGACCAGTTTCATTACAATAAGCTAATACAGTCAAAAGTTATTAGCATGTTTGGACATTTCATTATTAATAATTAATCAATGGTTTATTACTCTTGACCAATAGGTGGCGCCGTTACCAAACTGAAGTGGCATGGTCAGTGTGAGGTGACAATGTCACATACATAAAGTTTTGCTGAGATACAGCCTCAGATGCAGTTTGGCATCTTTCCAGCAAATTTATGCGCTAAACGAAAACCATGTAATATATCGACACAAAATCCAAAACTTTTTGCCAGCATGGTCTGAAGATGATCCGAGTCAAATTTCGTGAAAATCGGACTAACGGTCTAGGAGGAGTTTGAAAAAGTAGGTTTTCAACATGAATCAAAATGGTGAAGAGGAAGTTTAGCCAATTATTGCAAAATTGGTATTGATGTTCTCGGCATGACCCAAGGAATCTATCAACATCAGTTTGATTACAATAGGGTAATGTAAGCAAAAGTGATTAGCATTTTTAAAAATTTCATTATAACTTTTGACCAAAAGGTGGCGCTGTCCCCAGACTTTTTGAGTACCATCAGGGCATGGTGCCGAAGAACCACACCAAGTTTCGTAACGATATGTTAATACATGATTTGAGCCAATTTTGGTGAGAATTGGACAAACCGTCTAGGACGAGTTCGACAAAGTAGGTTTTACGAACAATTGAAGATAGCGAAAAAACTAAACCTTATGATTTTTGAATTTCATTCGACTTGGCATGAGTTAAGGATTCAGAGGAACAAATAATTTACGGTTGAACTTACGGTTCAAAAGTTATTAACATAAACATGAGTGAAATTTTGGACAAGTGGTGGCACTAGAGAGTTTGATTTAGAGACTCCAAATTTGCTATGGTTAATGTTGACACTATCCTCTATCAGTGTGCCAAATTTTACAACTTTCCCTCAAGCGGTTCTACGGGCTGCCATAGACTTTCACAGCGGAATAAGAATAATAATAACGCCAACAAACACAATAGGTGCCTACACACCTTCAGTGCTTGGCCCCTAATAAGTTTAAATAGCATTAAATAGCCTTCACCAAGCCAACATAATAATAAGTTTAATAAATAGCATAACAGTATGTTGGCTTCTATGGAAGCATATGTGTAGCAAAATTCAATGTGCAATGTAATATGCAAAATGGCAATGCAATATTCAAAATGGCAATGCAATATTAAAAATGGCAATGTATTTCTGTATTTAAATTTACATTTTCCATTACCCTATATGTGCAAAGTTTGGTGCAGAAGGAAAATGAAAATGAAATTATAGTATTTACATTTGCCATTTCCAACAGTAGTCTTAATATGTAAATTGCATACCATTTTAACGCTTTATAAGTAGCGAAATTAAAATGAAAATATATAACCCGAATTGATTTGATATGTGTAACATGTCCAAGCAGAAATGGTAGCAAAATGATCATTTAAATGTTATTTGTCCTAAATGCATTTAGACTAACAGTTAGGACACTTGCGATTGCATTTTCATCACAACTCGTGGGATATGTGTAGCAAAATTCAATGCGGCTTTGAAAATGCATTCCGAGCTAACCACGCCCACCCTCCGTCATTCATTGCGTCAAGGTGGGGATTGGCGGAAGCGTGTTACGTTTAGATCACTCGAGACATGGCGGCTGGAGATCTGATAATATCGTTGAATTCACTGGCAAATGAAGTGGAGCGTGAACGGAGATCAGCAGATTTTTACGCGTATGTAGGTGACAGAACTAGTGGGACGACCGGTGTTACGGTTTAACTGGTTTCCGTGTTATCTGGTGACCAACTTGCTGGTTCAGGTCTCCGCTCCAGATGTGATGGAACGACCACTGCAGATTCGCCGATTCTGCAAGCTCAAACTGCCGTGATATTAAACTGTCTAATAAACGCACACTTGCTCATTACACGATTTTGGTATTCTTGTAATGATTACAAATCAATGGTATGATCGCCCGTAGCGGCTGAATTACAGAAAAAATGGAAAAAAAAACAAAAAAAAAAAAGTCTGTTTGGCACGGGTTTCGAACACGCGCTAAAAATAGTCACGCTGTGGGGATGCCAGTAATGAGCGCACTGAGCTACCGAGCAGCTTTGAATTAACTTTCGGCGTGACATTGTACAACATGGCTGAATCAAGGAAATGTGCCCGTGTTAACTTGTGACCTCTGTTCACTTATGAAAATGAATATTATAGTAAAAGTAGATTACATTTTATGGTTTGTGATGGTAAAGTACATTTCATTGAGTCTCAGACAACTAGCCTAAATTTGGGGCTACAGTGGTTTAATTACAAACGATATAGTTAAACTATATTTACTATAGTAAAAACATGGTATATTTTCCGGGCGATCATACCATTAATTCAACGATATTATCAGATCTCCAGCCGGCATGTCTCGAGCGATCTAAACGTAACACGCTTCCGCCAATCCCCACCTTGATGCAATGAATGACGGAGGGTGGGCGTGGTTAGCTCGGAATGCATTTTCAAAGCCGCATTGAATTTTGCTACACATATCCCACGAGTTGTGATGAAAATGCAATCGCAAGTGTCCTAACTGTTAGTCTAAATGCATTTAGGACAAATAACATTTAAATGATCATTTTGCTACCATTTCTGCTTGGACATGTTACACATATCAAATCAATTCGGGTTATATATTTTCATTTTAATTTCGCTACTTATAAAGCGTTAAAATGGTATGCAATTTACATATTAAGACTACTGTTGGAAATGGCAAATGTAAATACTATAATTTCATTTTCATTTTCCTTCTGCACCAAACTTTGCACATATGGGGGTAATGGAAAATGTAAATTTAAATACAGAAATACATTGCCATTTTGAATATTGCATTGCCATTTTGCATATTACATTGCACATTGAATTTTGCTACACATATGCTTCCATAGGCTTCGCCAAGCCAACATAATAATAAGCTTAAGTAGCAGATCAGTAGGTTGGCTCTCTCAAGCCAACCTAACTAGTTATAGAGGCTAAATATCAGAGGTATGCTAACTACATATTTTAGCTCTTATTAACCTGTTAGCAATTTAGTGTCCTGCCAGCGGTACACTGGGTGTGTTAGGGGTTAATGAAAGTTTGAGCTTTTAATCAAATTTTATGTGTAGATGAGCAGTTTTGATAGTTTTGTGAATGATTTACTGGTACTTTGTCAATAGATAAATGGAAGTAACTATAAGATAATTAATATAACCTAAAAGTCTGCACTGTGGGGTCAATCGGTAATGTCACTTACATGGGCTAATTGGCTGAAACTATTTCAAACACGTTTTGAACTTTCATTGCTAACAAATATTGATAAATTGTACTGTGATTTCAGGAGCGTCAGAGAAAAAAAAACTAAAACAGGGGAAGTTACAAGAAAATTTCTAATGGGAGCTGCTGACAGAGATAAAGGAAACACAGGTGATCTGAGAAATCTTATTAAATAACTTGTATATGCATTTTTCACAATATATTTCAAATACATCCTCATGTATCTGTAAATCTAAAAATGTGAATTCTGGTATCTTCATTATTATTTTTTGTATATTATTAGGGGTTCAAGCACAAAGTCTTGTAATTGTAAGGATTTTTTTTTTTATTATTATTGTTCTCCGGTAAAACTGATCGTGCAGCCCAAACCGTAAGGCGTAGAGAGCTGAAACTTTGTCAGATCGTAGTAGTTTTGCTCCCTACTCAGATACAAAGCCTCGCCCCAATCGGCCTAACGGTAGCGCTACAGCGCAAAAACCTAAAATTTTACACATTTTTGGCTGTAGCTCGTACACTGTTTGTTGTAGACTCATAATTTTAACATCGTTGTGATCCTTGTGTCAGCCCGAAGAAAGTACTTAGCCAGATTTTCTCTAAATTGCATGTTTTTTTTTTTCTGCAAAATTTAGTTATATCTGAGACATACCTTTGCAAACTAGTCCTAGGTTTTTAACCTGATCGGAATCAAACCACTTTAGAAATATTCCCTGGACACTGATTGTCAATAATTAGCAAAAAAAGGTTGAAATTTTGATTTTCGCGCGAAACAGTACATCAATTAGCGTCTATGCTAACGTTAGCCAAATGTTATTTGAAGCATAAATCTGGAACAGAATGAGATATCTTCACCAAACTCGGTACAAATGTGTATGAGCTCAATCTTTGGTCAAATTAAAAAAAAAAAAATGTACAGCTCTGCCACTTGGGGGATCTATAAGACTGAAAAACATAAAAACAGCTTTAACTACGCGACCGTTAGTCCAATCGACTTGAAAATTGGTGTGCAGTGTCTTGGTCCAAAGGGGCACCAGTGTATGTGAGGTAATTTGATTATCTCATAAAACATGGCCGTGATTGGCCAATTAATTTTAAACACCTATTAAACAAGGTTAATGGAGGTTGATCGGAACGAAACTCGGTGGGCATGTTCAACTCATGGCCCTAAAGGTCTGTAAGAATTTTGAAAGAAATCGGCCACTAGTTGGCGCTAATGAGTTTTTTGGCTCTGTAATCATGTGGCGTTTCACAAATCCACACAATATGTATATCATTTGATAGATCTCCTCATAATGAACAAATTTGCCTCAAGAACTACTGCTGTCAATCAAATCGTTCATTAATTATTCACAAATATGTTAAATACCTACTTTTGCAAACTAGTCTCTGTTTTTTTGCTCAATATCGATCTAGATCAATAATTATCGAAAAAAAAAATAATTTTGTCCTTTGGTTAGCTATAACTGGCTCATTTAAAAAGTGGGCGTGGCCACACATACCTAAAAGCTTATAAAGCCTAGGAAAACTCAAAATTTTACGAAACTTGATGCAAACATGTGTCACATGACTCTTAACAAGCAAGAAAAGTTTAATGGAGATCGGACTATAGGTGGTGCTATAACAGTAAAAAAAGCCTCCAAAAACACTATTTTTCCATAGTAAATGACCTCAAACTGCAATAAAATATTCATAGTATTCACTTATACACTATATCTTCATGTCATACAATTGATCTTCAAGTATTGTTCTTTAAGTATTTGAGATTATTTTAAAAACCTGCTTTTGTGAACTAGACCTCAGATTTGAACTGAAAATCAATAAAATCAGTGCAGTACTATTCTCTAGGCTCTCTAGGTCAATAATTATCAAAAAAAAAAAAAAGTTGATCATTTGCATTTGGACAACTATAAAACGGTCATCTTATAATATGTTCTTTACATAGTGATATACCACTATAATAGTTATAAAGGTTAAAAACAGTATTGTATGATAAATTGCTATTTATAACCACTAGATGGCAGCGGAAGACCACTAATGGGCTTATTAAACTCTCTAACAGAACTGTTCATAGCTTTTCTCATGTAGATATTATAAAATCACTGTTACAACATTTAAAATCAAATTTAATTCAAGTTTACCATTTTATATCATGTCAGTTTTTACAATTTTGCCATATTATGATCACAGAGAAATATAAACTCTTAAAAAGAGAAGACTTGCAAAAACTATTGTCACCTATCATTTATTTCAAATATCTATATCTGCAACAAAATGTGTTTGCATGTATGTCCATGTATAAGTATGTCTCTGTGTGTAAGCAGGCTTAATGATGATTAATATGATAGTTTAACCATTTCATTTCTTCTTGTGTGTGCGTGTGTGTATGTGTATAAATATGCTTATAGAGTATTAATAAATTAGTTTAATCATTTAAATTCAGTGTGTGTGTGCATGTATGTCTTTGTATGTGTGTGTCTGTATGTGTAACCAAGCTTAACTATTATTAATATCATAGTTTGACCATTTCATTTCTATTTGTGTGTGTTTCTGTGAGCCTATTGTCCATTTTCAATGTGCTTCACTGCCAACAATACATCCAGGCTGGCCTAGACCCTAAAAGCCCACCACCTTAGGCCTCAAAATGCTTGAACCCCGGTTATCGCTGCTTGCAGCTATATTTATTATTATTATTGTTATTATTATTATTTCTCTTTTCTGCATTTCACCTTTGCTGTAGTTTGTTTATTTCTAATAAACCTGACATTGTATAGTATATATTGTTGGCTATGTGACATATTGTTCCTATATTCTTCCATGCTGATGGCCGTGCTGCAAAGCTGGAGCGGATCTCCTGTCGAAGAACATCTCCAAAGTGCCATGAACCATCTGACTAGTGTGTAAAACCTCAAGCATTCAAAAGTTGATTAAATATTCCAAAAAATATATACTTCATACACAACAACCTACAGAGGTGTCCATCATAATAAAAAAAAAGACACAGATGATAATACAAAAGTTCCTTGGAATTAAAATTAATAACGGTAAGACAGAACCACAGTACTGTGAACATGCCTCACTTCAAACTGTAACTGTCTGTATGTATATTATTTTTTAAACTTTAAATTTAGTGAAATGTTTGTTCAAGTAGACTTTATTGCTTGTGGAAACCTCATGTGAGCCTGAAAGGTACTTAAAACTTAAAATCTTATTTGCACTCTTGAAGACTGTTCACTAAAGACTACATTTCAGTCCGGCAGAATTTTCTGCACACTTCACCACCGAGGCCAAAATGAGCACTGTGAATGTAAAAGCCTGACACTGCATTGTTTGTTTGAATTGTATTTCAGGGCAGTTTGTGAAGACAGATAATCAGAAGATGCAGTGACAACCTGGACAGAAGTCCGTTCCAGCCTCCACGCCAGACTTCTCACTCACAAGGATTGCTGTCTACTAGATATTATGTGAACTCTTCAAAATTAGGTACATGCAGATATTATTCAGGGACATGAACACTTGAATATTGCAAAAGAGATAGTACCTTATTTAAGAATTTAATGTTAATTGTTTTTTTTTTTGTTTTTTTTCGAAAGCACCTAAAAGCCAATTCACACTGCCATACTCCAGGGTGAACACACTGACCAAACAAAACAAATAAGCACATTTTTTAAATAGTTTTTGTGGAAGTGTGAACTGACCACAATGTTGTTAAGGCTTAAGTATACTTCATTTTTGTGCACGTATGTGTACAGTCGAACACGTAGCCTTTTAAAGTATACTCCATTTGAAGTTGTGTGCGAACACGGGCAGTCAACACATGCGCTCTAGAAAGCTTCATCCATGTTCCGTGGCTGCTCTATTTTTCCCTGTTAAGTCATGACTGATAACAAATATATTTGAATTCTTTTAAACCAAAGCAGAGCTGTCTCATAACCTCTCAATCAAATGTCAATGTGAGCGTCTGGTGTTGCTGTCTCCCCTCGCTGTTTTATTGTCTTTGTCCGTCTCTTTAGATTTGTTTTCTACTGTGAAACAACGGACCAGGACACCTTCTGAAAAAAAAAAACAGAGTACTGCAAAATAACTGCAGTGTGCATGTGCGACCTAAGCGTACTAAGTACGTACGGTTACATAAATCAAGTGGTGCGCGTACAGTATGCGCGTACTGTTCTTGTCAATTCGCTTCACACACACTGTATGCTGCCCCTCGCATATGCGTAAAACGTGAAGTATACTTTGGGCTTTAGGTGTGAGATTCATTCAACTTGGTTTGCTGCAATACAGATATCCATAAGTGCACCAGTGTGAAGCAGTATTCCCCCATAAAGGGGGAATATCCATAAAGTGATTGTTTATTTTTAAATGGTGAATTGCCAAATAAAAAATTGAAGTGGGTTGGTTAAGGGCCTGGATTAGCTGATGTATTATAATGCTTGATTCAGGTTCAATGTGGGAGCATGTGATTATTTGAGGAATTGTACATGCTTAATGATTAAATATTTAAATGCAATGTTCCTACTAAGACTTACATATTTGTGCTTAATGTTTTGACCCTGGATGCTTAAAAAAGGGTAATATTTCATTTATGTTACAGAAACTGGTGTACTCTCTAAATGTACTCTTTATTTGATGTGTGTGTATATGTGTGTGTGTATTAGGCTTGGGCGGTATCCAAATTTTGATACCGTCAAACCTCCTCCCTATTTTACCTCGGTATACGGTATTACCGTGAATAATAAAAAAATTATGACATAAGGCTCAGACAGTGTCACCTTAGGTTCGAAGTATTTCCATCTCTCGCGGTCACCTTTTTGTTGCACAATTTGCAAATTGCCTCGTCCGTATTTACCGCCTCTCCCTTCTCGTTCGGTCGAAACCCGAAATACTGCCAAACTGCAGAAGTTGTGTTCTTTTTCGAGACCCTGGGGCCGGTTGCACGAGCTGAACGTAAGTTACAACCTAGCCTAGTTTTGACATAAATGGGCACTAAGTTACAACTTACGGACTAGTAAATATTTTTTCATTGCACCATTACACTTAGTTGAAGTGTAACTCTACGTATAAACTAAATATTTACGGACGCGTCTGGTCAGGAGTAACGGTTGGAATAAAATAGCAGACTGAGTGAATTGCATCAATATGCTCTTCTTTTACCTGACAACCTCCAATCCTTTAGGCATATATGATGCTGCTGACATTTACACTCACGTACATATTAAGAGAGAGAACAATATGTGAATAAAAGTACTTTGTTTCTTTTTTAGCCCGTCTTCAACCCCATCTACAGCGCGCCTCTGTGCACTTCGGTCCGTGTTTGCGCATGTCAGATGAAATAATAAATAAATGGCATTTCTTATGTTTTTTTTTCTTTCAGTATTTATTGATCCTTATTTATTTAAATTACAGTTTCTGAATGTTATTTACATATAAAAATAGCTTACATATAGACGTTATTAATGTATCGTTATTAATGTATCATTATTAATGGAAACCTGTTTTTACCGTTAGTATACGTGAGGCGAAAGAAGTTAGAATGAAGGATTAATTCAAATCAATAACATTTAAACAAGTTCTGCTCGCGTATTTGAAGGTTTCTATTGGATGATTTAGGGTAAACGTCATTTTATGCGACTACGCATTACTTTACGGAGAGCTTAAGAACTAATAGCTACGTCCTGCTTAACGAACAGCTGGTGCAACCGAAGTAAGTACAAATTTAGTTACAAACTAGCAAGTAGTTACTAGCCTCTAGTGTGAACTTAACATTCTAATTTAAGTAAGAACTTACGAATGGCTGGTGCAACCCTACCCTGGTCACTTGGTGCGCGACTCGCCATCTTTCCCCCTCTCTCTTTCTCCTCCACGCTGTCACGTGATGACAACCAAGCATACGCATTTTTAGGCATTAGATAAATTATATTTAATATTTAATCCTCATCTCCTATATAAGTGCATTGTTTTTATGACGGTATAACGGTATTGAAACTGATACCGTTGCTATTTTTAGATCCCGCGGTATACCATATTACCGTATTACCGCCCAAGCCTAGTGTGTATATATATATAATAATTATAATTTGCCCCTTCATAATAAATCAAATAGAAATTGGACACTGAATGTTTTTTTTTTTTAAAAAAAGGCTCCAGACAATGCAACTTAAAAGTAGTAGTGACAATATCAATTGAAACTCGTTGATGACTAGAAACATGGATGTTTAAATGTATATGTTGAGTGTTTGTACAACTGTAAAATGTCAGGTGTCAATGCTTTGATGTTAAACATGATTAAATATTTGTTCAGAATACTGTCGTTGTTGTGACTATTCATCTGGGAGGGGTGTGTATCAAGTGGCTTGGTAATGGTTTTGTTGAGGCTGACATGTGGAACCCATCTGGTCCAGCGTATAGGTCCAGAATAGGGCCAGCTATGGTCATACAGGTGGCTGAGATATGGGTCTGTCATGGCCCTTTTATGGCCCATTTGTGGACCATATTTTGGCTGCCAGGTTTAGTTCACCTGTGGCTCAGGCTCAGGTGTGGATCAGTTTTGGGCTTTCTGGTTAAAGACTGATGTTGATATGGTTTACTTTAGGTTGTGTTTTGGTTCCAATGTTACGTTTTGGTCAGCCCAATTCAGGGCCCGTTATGGGTAATTAACTTGGCTGAGACTTGGGCCAGTTATGGTGCACATGTGACCCTTATCTGGAATCCAAACCTGGTCCACACTAGGACCGTAATTCATTGCGGTATGTGGGCCAAGCAAAAGCTGGCTGTGTGGGCCGGAGCTGGGCCAGAGAAAAAATGCTATGTGGGTAGTGAACCCGATCCACTCAATTTATTGTCTCTTTCCCATCTCTCCTGTTCTCTCCTGCTTACTTTCCTCTTTACTCTTCACATGTGTAGGGAACTGTAAGAACCATCAATCAATTCTAAGTGAATGAAATACACAATCTTGTCAAAGATG
Source organism: Acrossocheilus fasciatus (assembly GCA_036784905.1). Classification (NCBI taxonomy): domain Eukaryota; kingdom Metazoa; phylum Chordata; class Actinopteri; order Cypriniformes; family Cyprinidae; genus Acrossocheilus; species Acrossocheilus fasciatus. Next base: position 13,069,681 of record CM071949.1, read on the forward strand.
ACAAATCAGCCTAATGGATTTGATTGTAATCAAACCCTCCTTCATTCTTCCTAACCTCCCTACATTTGGAAACACAATCCAAATTTGAGCATCTCATCCAATTCTGAGATCAATTTAACAGAGATAAGTTTTGAGCAATTTTCACCTTCGCTGCTCCCTGGTAAGCAGTCCAACTGCAAGGTGTACAGTGTCAATCCTGTCAGACTAAAGGCCAATTCACACCGCACAGACAAACGCCAATAAACTCCAACAAACAAGTTGGCTCAGGTTGGCTGTTGGATTTAGAATCTTATGAAAAATAACAGTCATGTTCACACTGCACCAACAGACACCGACCAACTCGCACTGACTGGGGAGAAAATGGACGATCTAAGCATGTTCAGTCGGGTCAAAACAAACTCCAACCAACACCAACCAATGCCATCAGGGGTAACACACTGATCCAACAAACTCCAACAGACTAGTTTGTTGGAGTTTGTTGGCGTTTGTCTGTGCGGTGTGAATTGGCCTTAAGAAAAGAGATATCAAGATTATTATTATATTATTTTGTCTAAAACAGAGATTTAATAATGTTGTTTTCCTCCGTGATAACATTTAATTAAAAAAAACAAAACAAACAAAAAAAACCCTTCCTCATTTGAAAAAAAAAAATGAATCGTTTATTTTAGTTGAATTGTGTTTTCACCCTTTTATCTCTTTTCCCTTTTCCTCATTAGAGTGTCAAAGTCTTGACATCCCAGTCTACCTACACTGTAAAACTGGATAAGTTAATATAACAAAAAAATGAAAAAAAAAAGTTGAAACTGATTACATCTGTCACGGTGCACACGGCAGGGAGGAACGAGGAACACTGAGACGAGGATAAACTTCAAAATAATAGTCTTTAATGAGGCCATCAGGGGCCTGTACCATGAAGCCGGATTAGCTGGCTAGCCAGGTAAGTTTCAGTTTAGTTTGCCCCAACTCTGGGTTTTAGGTACCATGAAGGTAGCTCGGCTTTAAGCGTTGTTTGTCGCCATGGTATCTTATGCTGCACGGCTAACCTGCTCCGGGGCAGGTTATGTTCTGGATTTGAGATCTCAGACTGAAATTCGACCAATCAGCTGTGATCAAAGAAACATATAGGTGATGTCACATATCCCAGTGTCGGTTGCAATGGCTTCACCTTTTCTACCAAATCCTGTGGACATCTCCGCACAAATTGTTAGACGAGCACTTCGTAGAGAAAGAGTTTTTAGGGACAGACAAAATCCCCTAGCTTTTCCTGATACTTACTTGTATGAAAGATACAGATTCTCCGCGGAAGGAATCTCTTATATTTGCGAACTTCTTGAGCCGCACATATCAAATGTGACACGTCGAAGTCATGCTCTTACTGTACCGCAAATGGTATGCATTGCGTTGTGTTTTTTTGCAAGCGGTACATACTTGTATGCGGTCGGTGATGCAGAGAATCTTGGGAAAAACACGGTTTGTCGAACCATTCGCAAGGTAGACCTCGCACTGCAGGGGTACATGAATAGCTTCATAGTGTTCCCTGGACATTTATCGACCATGTCCATAAAAGAGGGCTTTTATAAAATTGCCGGTAAGATTGATAGGGTGACACTACATGAACAGATTTACTTTTAGACATTCACTTTTTTTCTCCCCAGAAAGCAGATTTCACTTAGAACACTTAAATTATACAATACAGTACATGTTCGTATTCTAAATCTTTTAACAAATATATTAATCTTATGATAGGATTCCCTAGAGTCATAGGAGCAATAGACTGCACACATGTTGCAATCTCCACAGCTCTTGGAGAACATGAGGCAGATTATGTGAATAGAAAGTCCTTTCACAGCCTCAATGTTCAGGTAGGTGTACTATAGATTCAAGATGACTTATTTTCAGTGAGATGAATCATTAACACATGACAATGATCTACTGTACATTTCATCTGCAGATAACTTGTGATCATGAATGCATGATCACAAGCTAGGATGCCAAATGGCCTGGCTCAGTGCATGACTCACGAATTTTCCGTGAGTCTGTGTTGTGTCAGCGCTTTGAGGAAGGCAAGTTACAGTACAAAACACTTTAAAGTGTTCTTTTTAATTGACAAAGCAAAACTTATACAATTTTCCCCTTTTCTGTTCTGTGACAGGGCTTTTTGATGGCCTGTTGGTAGGAGACAGGGGTTATGCATGCCAGAGATTTTTACTAACCCCCTATCCTGACCCTCAGACAAGGCCACAAAACCGGTTCAATGTGGCCCTCAGTAAAACCAGGGTCAAGATTGAGATGACCTTTGGCATCCTAAAGGCACGTTTCAACTGCCTTTGGCGGTTAAGGGTGTCACCAGAGCGGGCATCACAGATAGTGGCTGCATGTGCCATTCTGCACAATATAGCCACTATCAGAAAGGAGCAAGCACCACCACTAAACCAGCTTCTCCCCGATGAAATTGACCCAATCACACTTGACCACCCAGCTGGCACAGCTGTCAGAGATGCAATCACCATACAATATTTTACTTAATAAAAGTAAATTGAAACTGCAGATAGGTCTCAAATGGTTTTATTGTTGATGTGGCTAGGGAGGGAGAAAGAGGGAAAGATGCATTAATAAGTATTAAGTGTTCATACTAATGTGTTGCCTGTTTTAGTAAGTCCACATACTGAGATCTGTTTTTCAATCTGTTTGATCTCCAATTTATTTTTTTTTTAATTTGGAGGCTCCTCAGCTCACAGTCCAGCTCCTTTAGAGTGCAGTCCAATTCTAGGCTCCTTTTGTAAAGGGCCCTGACAGAGTCAGTTTCCACCTGAAACATAATTCCACCACAAACAATCATTACAAGTCTTAAGGTAAATCAAATGACAAAAGGCATGACTTAATACAGGCACAGGACTGGCTGTAATTTATGTCAAGGGTTTAAAGCAGTACCTTGTTCACATTCCTTCTGAAGCCCATTGAGGTAGAGGTGTCAGTTTATGGGGCAGGTTGTGAAAAATCCTACAATAAAAGATAAGGGCTAGTCACATTTGTGTGACATTAAAATGTGTGCCATTAAAAAAAAAAAAAAAAATGCATTCACCTCAGCAATGGTTTCAGAACACACAGAGAGGGTGTCTTCGTCATTTGCTTCACCCTAATAAATAAAAGTAGGCCAATGTAAAGCGTAACTGTTGTAAAGCATATTCATAGTGTTCTGTCTGTTTCAAGCTCACCTCTGTGTGGGAGACTGTGTGAATGTGTGCCGGCTTCAACAGGGACACTGTATTTTCCTCTACTGCAGAACATACAGTCAGCCACATGTACAACTTTTAAAAGTCATAAGTCACCTTTATTTATATAGCGCTTTTACCAATACAGATTGTGTCAAAGCACTTAACAGTATCAAATTGGAGGACAGAGTGTCAGTAATATATAATAAGATTAAACATTCAATTTTCAGTTAAAGGCATTTCATTATTGAATTCAGAGATGTCATTGTCTAGCTCAGTTTAGTTTAAATAGTATATGAGCAATCAAATCGGCGATAATCGCTAGAAATTAGGTGTCCCCAACTGAGCAAGCCAGAGGCGACAGCGGCAAAGAACCAAAACTCCCTCTGTGACAGAGTGGAGAAAAAAACCTTGGGAGAAACCAGGCTCAGTCAGCTCAGTTCTCCTCTGACCAGACGACACCCACAGTTCAAAAGTTTCAGGTTCTAACGATAGTAGTATTATGTAGTTAGGTATTTTATTATATTTTTAGTTATATTTTTTAGTTTTAATGTATTTTAATCGAGGTCTCCGGGGGTCATCTGGGTGTCCTGGTCTCAGCTGATGATCAGGGCTGCAGACATCATCTCTTGGTGCTGATCCACCATCTGATCATAGGAAAGAAACAGACAAATATTAGCGTAGATGCCATTCTACTTACGATGTAACGAGTACACCGTGTGTTGTGGGAAGTGTTCCCGGTTCCGGTTGATCTAATTAATGCAGCCTAACAATCCTTTAACGGATTTGAATAATAGAAGCGTATTAGTGTGTTATGTGTACGCCAGGGTAAAGAGATGGGTCTTTAATCTAGATTTAAACTGACAGAGTGTGTCTGCCTCCCGAACAGTGTTAGGTAGATTGTTCCAGAGTTTGGGTGCTAAATAGGAAAAGGATCTGCCGCCCGCAGTCGATTTTGATATTCTAGGTATTATCAAACGGCCAGAGTTTTGAGAACGCAGCGGACGTGGAGGACTATAATGCGATAAGAGCTCGCTCAAGTACTGAGGAGCTAAACCATTCAGGGCTTTATAAGTAATTAACAAGATTTTAAAATCTATCCGATGTTTGATAGGGAGCCAGTGCAGTGTTGACAGGACCGGGCTAATATGGTCATATTTCCTGGTTCTAGTAAGGACTCTAGCTGCTGCATTTTGGACTAACTGTAGTTTGTTGATCAAGCGTGCAGAACAACCACCCAATAAAACATTACAGTAGTCTAGCCTTGAGGTCATAAACGCATGAACTAACATTTCTGCATTTGACGTTGAGAGCATAGGTCGTAATTTAGATATGTTTTTGAGATGAAAAAACGCAGTTTTACAGATGCTAGAAACATGGCTTTCAAATGAAAGATTGCTATCGAACAGCACACCTAGGTTCCTGACTGATGAAGAAGAATTGACAGAGCAGCCATCAAGTGTTAGATAATGTTCTAGGTTGTTACATGTGGGGTTTTTAGGTCCGATAACTAACACCTCTGTTTTTTCAGAATTTAGCAGTAAAAAATTACTCGTCATCCAGTTTATATCGACTATGCATTCCGTTAGTTTCTCAATTTGGTATGTTTCACCGGGCCGCGAAGAAATATAGAGCTGAGTATCATCAGCATAACAGTAGGTAGTAACAGTAAAAGGTAGTAATGCATTGCACACATACCCAGTGTCACTTGCTTAGAGGAGCCAGCACCAGGGTCAGATTGTACAGCACCTGTAATACCATCCATAATCGGCCGCCCCTTATTGCTACTCAGAGCCAGCTCCTCTGCTACAGTGTATTCTGGGGGAGGTGGCCCTCCCCCAGTTTTCCGAATGTCACACTTTTTTCTGTTTGCTGCAAAAAAGTTTTTGTGAAAATGTTCACGAAAATAATAAAAGGTTATGGTAAATACTCACCACTTTGAATGATATTTTTATATTTTGTCTTTATCTGCTGCCAAGAACGTTTGTAGTTGGGGTTGCATCTAAAAATCAATGAATAACCTATTAATCTATATGACGTAGGCCTAATATACAGTCACATTTTTATACACAAATACGTTTATACATACAGTATACGTATACACACACATTTTAATTTAAGCATTAATACATTTTTAAAATAAAACTTAACTGTTAACATACGTCTAATGCACAATGAAGTAACATGAGTAACTTGAAGAACTAACGGAATTAACATTAGATTAATAAATGCTGAAAAACTATCGTTCATTGTCAATTCATGTTAGCTAATGCATTACGTTCTCTAAACAAATACAACCTTATTGTAAAGGCATCATATACACGCGCGCACACACACATACATCATTTTTAATTAATATTGAATGTATATTTGTTTAACTTACGCATTAACGCAATCAGCGATCTTTTTCCAACATTCTTCTCTTGCTTTGGCAGCAGATACAGTATTACTGCGTGCTTGAAACACGTTTATATTCTTCATACTTATGAATAATTATTTCTTGCTCCTCCGCAGAAAAATATACAGCTCTCGCTCTATCCATATTGAACGCGATTGGTTGTTCGGTGCCGACGTCACTCTTTTATGTGCACGCGCCCGTGGAGTAATCATAGCTTAAGCCTTAAGGATCAAAGCCCGAGTTGACAGAGAAAGTTGATGAGCTGCTTCATGGTACCAATTAAGCCTGATTGCATCGGTTTGGTTTTGTCAACTCAAAACTAATCCTGTAACCCCGAGTTTGTTTAGCCACCATCACGGTACAGGCCCCAGGACAGGGCAAGATAAGGCAAGGCTGAGACAGACAGGAACACCGGGGAATAACGAGCAGACCAGAAGACATCTAACTCAACAGGTAGGAACTAAATACAATTACAGATAATGACTAAAACACAGCTGGACAAGACTTAACTAATAAATCACACTTAACAAGGACAGGAACAAGACCAAATATGGACACAAGAGGCGGGAACACATGACACACATGACAGAGGACTGACAACATCAAAATTTTATATTTTATAAGTTATATTAACTAAAAAAAAACATTTTCTTTAAGTAAATGTTACTAAGTCATTTTAACTAACTTAAATCTTACAAGTTACTATAACATTATTGATCAAGTTAATTTTACAAGGAGTTTTTGGGTTCACAGAACAAATAAAAATTAATTAAAGATTACTTTTTTTTGTTACATTATAATTAAGTTTACCTTCGTAAAAAAAAAAAAAAAAAGCAACCACAAATCATTAACAAAACATCAACATTAAATTGTTTGTCAAATGGAAATACATTCTCCAAAACAGTGCAAGGCCTTTGAGAAATGAGCCGAGATAATAACTGTCACTTTTAGAAGTGGACAATATGGATATCTGGATATCACCCAGCTGTAAACACTTCCCTAAAATAGGAACACTTCCAAAATTCACATCTAACTGTCACACCCCTGGGGCCTGTTCCATAAAAGACGCTAAGAAAAGCGGGAATTAAAGTCCAAAACCTGACTTGAAATAGCGTAACAAATCAATTGGGACTAAAGTGGTTTCATAAACGACAATTTAAGTTCACACAATCTCACTAATGCGATCCAGGTTCAGTAAGTCAGGATAATTTGATGTGCACGCTTATTCTTAAGCAGCCCTTAATGTTGATCATGGATCAAATCGATCCATCATGACAAACAGCGAATATTTGTGTTGTTTAATGAATTTGAGACGTTGTGTTTTCCTCAGTGCATAACTGACACGTCACAGGTATATTTCTCATCTGTAAATGTTAGAAAGTAATGCAAATATATCCATTTTGCTGTCAGGAGTGGGCGAGGCTTAGCGAGCACTGCTGAGTGCATGCCTCGTTACACAGATGGAGCAGAACAGAATAATAGCGCAAGAATTCTGAATAAAATATACATTCTGCTAAAATATTTGTAGTTGGACATTAAATGTGAAATGTAGAATTTTAATCCTACATATAAGTGTATTTTTATTCATACAGGCCAGCAATAACTGTAAATCAAATGTAAGCTGACTAATACAGCCATACTGGCTCAAATGAGTTAAATGTGTGTTCCTCTTATCAGTTAAAATGTAGTCTGATTTCTATTATTTATTTTAATTTTTAATTCAGTGATTTTAACTCTTGATTTAGTGTTTTTAATGCTTTAAAGAGCCATTTTAGATTGCAATGTTTTAATGTTCTAATAACCATAAAAGGTGCAGCTGTCATAAATTCGGAGAGAAATGCTGCATGGCTAGAAACTGCTGATCAACTAAATGTGCAATGTGTCATTAGCCTATTTTGGGCACAATACATTAAATGCAGTTGGTTGTAGCCTATTTTTTATTTATTTGATTATTTAAGGTGTATTTTCTGTATACTTTTATTTTTGGACTGATGATAAATTCAACTAATTGTATGTGAGCGAGTCAGTGGTAATATCGATGCGTTCCTATTGGTCCGTGTTAGAGGAGCTCAGGTTAGCCTGACAGTTAGCTTGCTCCTGACCAGGTTAGTTTGCCAGCATAGGTTGCCACAGCGACTGAGCTTGAGCTATGGTAATTTTGCTTTCAGAAACCAAATCAAGTGAAAATAAGTCAGAATTACTGAAATAAGCCTGGCTTATTTGGTAAACTTGTTTTATGGAACAGGCCCCTGGACTGTTTTGTTGTGTTTTTGCTCCCCATGTGTTCCCTGTGACCCAGTTTCTCCCCAGTCTGATTGTGTTAATTTACTCCAGGTGTGTCTTGTTTTCCCTGATTTCCCTGTCTTTAAAAGCCCCAGTCCTTTCAGTTAGTGTTTGTCGGGTCTACTTGTTGGATGTCGTGTGTTTCTCGTGTTCCTGTTTTGGAGTTTCCCCTGTGAGTCCAAGATTAAAGCTGTTTCTCCACGTCGCTCTCATTCCTCCCAGCGAATCGTGACAGAAAACCCAACCCAAAAAAGAAAAAACACCTCACAGTAACCTCTGTTTTGTTTCTCGTTTTACCCAGTGCTTTTTGTTTCTGTTGTGTCTCCTTATGGATCCCCTCCTTTGCCCTGAATTTCTCCTCCTCCTGCTGGAGCAGGGGGAGCGTTCGCTTGAGGACCACACAAGACTGTTTCTGATTGTAGCTAACACCACCAGCTACCCGAACGACGCGAGCCTGAACGCCGCGTGCAGAGCGCTGTCGTCTGAGGATAGTCCTAGAGCGGAATTCGCCGCCTTCGTGGAGTGGACTATGGTGAGAAACAGATCACCACTCACCGTCTCTCCTGGGGATGATCTTGCCAGATCCACTCCAGGTCCAGTGCCCGACCCAGTGCCTAGCCCACCATCTCCCCGCTGCATGGAGCGCATGCCTGGACTGTTTTGTTGTGTTTTTGCTTGCCATGTGTTCCGCCATTCTTCTGCTTGTAAACAAGGCTCCGAGCATGCATGCTCTACATCAGCATGGAGTATTTTACTAATGTCCTTACTACATTTCTGTGCCTGGGAACATTTCAGTTACATTGCTGTCTATGCAGAGTTAGAAAGCTCTCGGATTTCATCAATTATCTTAATCTGTGTTCTGAAGATGAACGAAGGTCTTATGGGTTTGGAACGACATGTGGGTGAGTACTTAATGGCAGAATGTTCATTTTTCGGTGAACTATCCCTTTACATATAAAACGTTTTCAAGAGAGCTAAGAAAATATTTTTACCTGTGACTCCATTTTAAAGCAGGCCAGCAATCCAGGATCTCACCAATTGGTAGGTTCCAGTATCTCTATACAATGAATGCGCATTACAATTAATAATTGGACATCAATATACCAAACTAAACTTCCAGCTGCTTCACTTTTATCCTGAAAAGAAACCGATTGAGAAGTTACTCAGGTTGTAATATTTGCCAAAACGCCAGGAAAATTCTTTTTAAACTGAGCACATGAAATAAATCAGTTATTTAACTTACTAGGCATTATAAGAAAACTGGTGCTTAATTCAATCCCATAATACAAACGTGTGTGTGTGTGTGTATATATATATATATATATATATATATTTATATATTTATATTTGTTAGACTGTGTCCTGTGTTTTCCCCTCCTCTCGTGTCCTTATTTGGAGTTCCTGTCCGTGTCATAGTTTGTCATCATTAGTTAATATGTCTCCAGTCCTGTGTTCTTAATTATCTTGTTTTCCCCAGTGTACTTAAGTCCTGTGTTCCCTCGAGTCTTTGTGCTGTCTTGAATGTCACTACGTGAATGTCACCATGCTTGTCAAGAGTTGTATGTGTATCATGATTGTTAATAAATGTTTAGCCAGAAGTTCCTCGTCTCCCTGGAGTCAGCCATTGCGTGACATTTTTTTATATATATATATACTGTATAATTTGCTCTAATGTTACATTTTAAACAAGAACACAAATGCCTTAGGTAAGTGACACAAGCTTTACTGGTATGGCTTGAGCCAACAATTTGAATACATTTATAAATGCCTATCCTTACAAAAATGTACAACTCGTGGAACAAAGTGAATCAAATTATTGGGAAACCTCTATGAAAATTTTACTTTATGTCCAGCAAAGCAAGCCAAATAAACATACAAATCAAAACACTTTGAGGTCATTACAACTTGTTACCCAAAAACTTTTTTTAATGTGTTCACACTCGATGCAAAAAGACAGACTTTGATTTATTTATATATGTGTATGTGTGTGTGAGTGACGAGCGTCCCGACATTTCATCAAACACGAAACACCTGCACCTGCTCATCACAACGGGATCGGACACACCTGCAACTCGTCAGCCCGCGGCCAGATAAGCCGCGTGAGGCTGTACGACGAGGAGGATTCCGCTCAGGCTGAAGACTAATGTGTGTTGTCTCTTTCCTTTCCCTCAGAAGCCAGCGAGTGACCGAGCACGCTCTGACGAGAGCTGCACGCCAGATTCACCGCACCACGAGGAAGCACATTAAGAGCACCACTTGACGCCAGCCTTCCACCTTTCACCTTGCATCTTCACTTCTTGTTAATAAAATCCACCTTCCGGGGTATTTATTTGAGCTCTCCTTGTCGCGTGATTCTTCCACCCCGTCACTATATATATATATATATATAACACACACAGTATCTCAAAGAAGTGAGTACACCCCTCACATTTTGGTAAATATTCTATTATATCTTTTCATGTGACAACAATGAATAAATGACACTTCGCTACAATGTAAGGTACACTGTAAAAAATATACTGTAGAATTTACAGGATGTTACTGGCAAAAAAGTTGCCAATAAAATCTTGTAAAAATGATAGTTAATTGCTGTAAAATGGATTACAGTATAATACTGCAAAGCAAATCACAATTAATTGCTGTATGTGAAATACAGTAATTTGTTGTATTTGTACAGTAACATTGAATTATCTTGTTTATATTACAGCAATATTTTGTAATCTCACGAAAGTACAGTATTTACCTGCCACCAAAAGTTGTCAATAAAATCCTGTAAATACCCCTAAATCCAAGATGATGTTGTAATAATTTAACAATGAAAATGCTGCAAAGAATAATTTTAACAGTCAACTGTAAAATACTGATTTAAATGAATTATCATGAGAACTATCTTATTACATTTACAAACGAATACAAACCAAGTCAAATATGTTGCAAATAAATATTTATTAAAACTGGCAGGAAGACATTGCAAGGCTTTTACTGGTAAAAATAAAAATGCCAGTCTTTCAACAGTTAAAATCTTATCATAAAAATAACATAGCATCAAAAAATAACTAAAAAAACCTGTTATATCACAAAATAAGTCATATTCTGAGTAGAACATTAACTTTCTATAAAAAAAAAAATTAAAGTCAATCAACAGAATTTGTATAATTTTGGTTAAAGGATTAAAATAAAATGCTGGAATTAACATTATACCACAAATTCTGTTGTTTGAGCTTATGCTATATTAAATTTAGAATATTCCTGCAAAAGACAATTTAATAAATACATGCTGAAAGTCCATCAACTTTCTGAGATAAGCAAACACATGAGGGTTGTCCCTCTTGTCTTAGACCTTTCTACCTGTTTTGCCTCTGTATATCTGTCTTGTATCCAGTGAGTGTTGTGATTCCAACAAAATATCTGCACATAAAAACAAGCAGAAGCTTTAGAATAAAGTTCAGTATTGAATGAAATTAGCTCAATAAAATAAATGTAAAAATGCCACTTATACAATACAATCAGCATTTACCAGTACTTAAACTAAATAAGTAAGCTTTTTCACAAATGAAATTACTCAAGTAAAACATGTTACCTTTGAAATAATTCAAGTGTGCAAAAGACGCCTGCTCCCGGGACGCCAGACTGAAGTTGTAATAAGACTGCAAATCCAGCCACAAATTTGAGGTATGAATTCACAACCATGTGACCCTCTAATAGACCTTGTCAAAAGGCACTGGGTACACCTGAAATTAATAAATATAAGCAATAATGTAACTTACAATACAGTATTTCAATATAATATGTAATCTAAAATACAAGTTTATTAAATGATTTACAACAGAATTAATACATTACCTAATATAATCAGCTTCAGAGAGTATTGAAGCATCAAACATTTCTCCACATCAGCTGCTATTCTTTGCACCTACAAGAAATAATGAAAATTATCTTGTGATTTAAAAAAAAAATGCATTTACATAAATGAGACCAAAATGAACACCCAAAAAGGCATATATTTTAATATAAACTTTTACATTTGATTAATAAATTCAATTATAACAATACATTGTAGAACTGTACCACCAATCAAATTAAATAATGTATAATGCAAAATTACAACTGTGTTATGACATTAATGTTTTACATTAATTTTTGAAATTACAAATAAGAAACATTGTAAAAATGCAATGCTACTTTTTAAACGTGAAACTAAAACGCCATTAGGTGGCAGCAAATAATTTAATGAGTGAGTCAATTGAGTCATTCATTGTACCGATTTGTTCAGAATGCTGAATCATTCAGTAAAAACACTGCTGAGTTTTGCTTTGATCTTTGTTTGAAACTATTTTTGTTGGTGAAATAGAACAACAGTCAATATTGTGTCTAAAAAGTAAGTAACTTAATGTTAACTAATTGTGTATTGAACTACGTAAAATTTGCAATCGTGATAATCAGCAACAGATTACTTATGCTACTTAATAATATCATATGTTATAAATAAACTCAACAATTTGAACATTTACATCATGTTTCTTCTGTGAGTTTATGTGTGCCGTTAAGGTTATTTGTTTTGATGTTGAATGTAACATTAGCAAAATCAGAATCAGTCTCGCGTTTCAATGCTTCCCTAGTTTTTTTTTTTTTTTTTCACTCAAGTTTTAATCATGCTAACTTGTCTAATCGGGCATGTAAAGATGTATTTCACAAAAAAAATTGCCCCGGACAAGCTTTAATGTCGAGTACAACTACAGTGGCAATAGACACAATTTCTAAATTTACATGTTGTTTCTAATTATAGTAAGATGTCACGTCAATATGGGACAACTGAACACATATAAACAAATGAAATTTCACATATTTTGCTGTTCGTCAGTCATTTCGACAGATAGAAGTTAATGTTACTATGACAATCGTTCACACTGGGCATTACCTTACAAGTTGGGTAAACACTATTTTAAATGCTCTCAATAAGAAAATTAAACTGCCAAAATGAGAAAAATGCAGCATTTAGCCTAACTATGCTATGATAGCAATTTACAGCTTACTGCACAAACCAAGGCTGCTTGTCTAAATGTGTGATAGCAGGCTATTGTGACATGATATCCCTTATACATTAACTTAAATAAATATAAAAGGATATATTTATTAAGTAAAATTAAGTGAACTTACCAGGAATTATGAATAAAGCCTCTAATCTTCAATTGTTTTGGCACTGCTCCAGTCGGCTGGATTTCAGATTTGAACGATGGGCGCACAATCCCATAATGCCACACTATAGTAAAGTAGTGTAAAAAGCAGGAGCTACAGTGATAACACCTGCTTCTTGTAAATTAATTACAGTTGACATGGAAATATACAGTTAACAACTGTAAAACCTTATTTGACCCATAATGCATTGCGAATTACAGCTACATCTTGAAAAATGTTTAAACAGTAAAATTCTGTAAAACTTTGCTGTAGAAACTACAACAATTTTTTACAGTGTAGTGAGTGTACAGCTTGTATAACAGTGTAAATTTGCTGTCCCCTCAAAATAACTCAACACACAGCCATTAATGTCTAAACCGCTGACCACAAAAGTGAGTACACCCCTAAGTGAAAATGTCTAAATTGGGCCCAAAGTGTCAATATTTTGTGTGGCTACCATTATTTTCCAGCACTGCCTTAACCCTCTTGGGCATGGAGTTCACCAGAGCTTCACAGGTTGCCACTGGAGTCCTCTTCCACTCCTCCATGACGACATCACAGAGCTGGTGGATGTTAGAGACCTTGTGCTCCTCCACCTTCCATTTGAGGATGCTCCACAGATGCTTATGCTTGGCCAGTCCATCACCTTTACCCTCAGCTTCTTTAGCAAGGCAGTGGTCGTCTTGGAGGTGTGTTTGGGGTCGTTATCATGTTGGAATACAGCCCTATGGCCCAGTCTCCGAAAGAAGGGGATCATGCTCTGCTTCAGTATGTCACAGTACATGTTGGCATTCATGGCTCCCTCAATGAACTGTAGCTCCCCAGTGTCGGCAGCACTCATGCAGCCCCAGACCATGACACTCTCACCACCATGCTTGACTGTAGGCAAGACACACTTGTCTAAGTATTCCTCACCTGGTTGCCGCCACACACGCTTGACACCATCTGAACCAAGATAAGTTTATCTTGGTCTCATCAGACCGCAGGACATGGTTCCAGTAATCCACGTCCTTAGTCTGCTTGTCTTCAGCAAACTGTTTGTGGGCTTTCTTGTGCATCATCTTTAGAAAAAGCTTCCTTCCGGGACGACAGCCATGCAGACCAATTTGATGCAGTGTGATGCGTATGGTCTGAGCGCTGACAGGTTGACCCCCCACCCCTTCAACCAACCAGCACTCATACATCTATTTCACAAACAACCTCTGGATATGACACTGAGCACGTGCACTCAACTTCTTTGGTCGACCATGGCATGGTCTTTTCTGAGTGGAACCTGTCCTGTTAAACCGCTGTATGGTCTTGGCCAAGTCAAGTCAAGTCATCTTTATTTATATAGAGCTTTTAACAATACAGATTGCATTAAAGCACTTAACAGTATCAAATTGGAGGGTAGAGTGTCAGTAATGTATAATGATAAGATTAAACACTCAATTTTCTAAATTTTCAGTTAAAGGCATTTCATTATTGAATTCAGAGATGTCATTGTCTAGCTCAGTTTAGTTTAAATAGTATCTGTGCAACCAAATCAACAATAATCGCTAGAAATTAAGTGTCCCAAACTGAGCAAGCCAGAGGCGACAGCGGCAAGGAACCAAAACTCCCTCTGTGACAGAATGGAGAAAAAACCTTGGGAGAAACCAGGATCAGTCGGGGGGCCAGTTCTCCTCTGGCCAGACTAAACCCGCAGTTCAATTCCAACCACAGCCATGTCAGATTGCGTAAAGGGCTTATCCGATTCCTGTGGTCTTGTCCCGATAGAGCATTTTAATTTATAATTTAATTTATTTGTTATATTTGTGTTTTATTCATTATTTGAAGTTTTAATTTATATGATTTATTCATTTGCTATAATTTTAATGTATAGTTTAATGCATTTATTGTTTCTTGGTGTATTTTTATAATATATATTTGTTTGTTTATTATAATTTAAATTTATGTCTCAGGGGCTCTGCGCTGACGATCAGGGATGCAGACATCATCCCCTTGGTGCTGATCCACCATCTCATCGGATACGGATTGAGAAACAGAATAAGAAAGAAACAGACAAATATTAGTGTAGATGCCATCCTTCTTATGATGTAACGAGTACATCGTGTGTTATGGGGAGTGTTCCCGGTTCCTGTTGATCTAATTAATGCAGCCTAACAATCCTTTAACGGATTTGAATAATAGAAGTATATAAGGGTGTTATGTGTATGCCAGGATAAAAAGATGTGTCTTTAATCTAGATTTAAACTGACTGGGTGTGCCTGCCTCCCGAACAGTGTTAGGTAGATTGTTCCAGAGTTTGGGTGCTAAATAGGAAAAGGATCTGCCGCCCGCAGTCAATTTTGATATTCTAGGTATTATCAAACAGCCAGAATTTTGAGAACGCAGCAGACGTGGAGGACTATAATGTGATAAGAGCTCGCTCAAGTACTGAGGAGCTAAGCCATTCAGGGCTTTATAAGTAATTAACAAGATTTTAAAATCTATCCGATGTTTGATAGGGAGCCAGTGTAGTGTTGACAGAACCGGGCTAATATGGGCTAATATATACTTCCCGGTTCCAGTAAGGACTCTAGCTGCTGCATTTTAGACTAACTGTAGTTTGTTGACCAAGCGTTCAGAACAATCACCCAATAAAGCATTTAGATATGTTTTTGAGATGGAAAAACACAGTTTTACAGATGCTAGAAACATGGCTTTCAAATGAAAGATTGCTATCAAACAGCACACCTAGGTTCCTAACTGATGAAAAAGAATTGACAGAGCAGCCGTCAAGTGTTAGATAGTGTTCTAGGTTATTACATGTGGGGTTTTTAGGTCCAATAATTAACACCTCTGTTTTTTCAGAATTTAGCAGTAAGAAATTACTCGTCATCCAGTTTTTTATATCGACTATGCATTCCGTTAGTTTCTCAATTTGGTGTGTTTCACCGGGCCGCAAAAAAATATAGAGCTGAGCATAACAGTGAAAGCTAACACCATATCTCTTGATAATATCTCCCAAGGGTAACATGTAAAGCGTGAAAAATAACGGCCCTAGTACTGAGCCTTGAGGTACTCCATACTGCACCTGTGATTGATATGATACCTCTTCATTCACTGCTACAAACTGATGGCAGTCAGATAAGTATGATTTGAACCATGCTAAGGCACTTTCACTAATGCCAACAAAGTTTTCTAGTCTATTCAAAAGAATGTTGTGGTCGATTGTGTCGTACGCAGCGCTAAGATCCAGTAGAACTAATAAAGAGATACTACCACGATCAGATGATTGAAGCAGGTCATTTGTAACTCTAATGAGAGCAGTCTCAGTACTATGATACAGTCTAAATCCTGACTGGAATTCCTCACAGATAGCATTTTTCTCTGAGAAGGAATATAATTGTGAGTATACTACCTTTTCTAGTATCTTTGACAGAAAAGGGAGATTTGAGATCGGTTTTGGGGACATATCCTAATGACAATGATAATGAATTAATAATAGCCAAAAGAGGATCTATGACTTCTGGAAGCAGCTCTTTTAGTAGTTTAGATGGAATAGGGTCTAACATACATGTTGTTGGTTTAGATGATTTAACAAGTTTATACAATTATTCCTCTCCTACAGTAGAGAATGAGTGGAATTGTTCCTCAGGGTATCTATAGTGCACTATCTGATGCGATACTGTAGCTGACGGCTGTATGGTTACAATTTTATCTCTGATAGTATCGATCTTGGAAGTAAAGTAGTTCATAAAGTCATTAATGCTGTGCTGTCGGGAAATGCCAACACCTGTTGATGCTTTATTTTTTGTTAATTTAGTCACTGTATTGAATAAATACCGAGGGTTATGTTTGTTTTCTTCTATAAGAGACAAAAAGTAATCAGATCTAGCAGTTTTTAATGCTTTTCTGTAGGATAGGGTAGTTTCCCACCAAGTTATAAGAAATACCTCTAGTTTTGTTTTCCTCCAGCTGCGCTCCATTTTCCGGGCTGCTCTCTTTAGGGCGCAAGTGTGCTCATTATACCACGGTGTTGGTATAATGAGCACTTAATCTTATCCTTAATCTTCCGTAAAGGATCAACCATATCTAAAGTGCTAGAGAAGAGAGAGTCCACAGTTTCAGTTACATCATCAAGTTGTTCTGAGCTATTGGATATGCTGAGGAATTGAGATAAGTCAGGAAGATTATTTATAAAGCAGTCTTTTGTGGTAGAAGTGATGGTTCTACCATATTTGTAACAAGGAGTTGGCTTTACATACAGGAGACTAGATAATGATCTGAGATATACTTGAAACCCGACCTGTGAGAAGTACTGAAAATATTGTTATAAATTGTAGCAACACCTCCCCCTTTACCTTTTGGATGTGGTTCATGTTTGTGACAGTAATCTTGTGGTGTAGACTCGTTTAAACTAATGTAATGATCTGGTTTTAGCCAGGTTTCTGTCAAACAAAGCACATCTAGTTTATGGTCAGTGATCATATCATTTACAGAAAGTGCTTTTGTAGAAAGGGATCTAATATTCAATAAGCCAAGCGTTATCATGAGTGTATCTGTATTATATCTATTTTTTATTTGTTGAACATCAATTAAATTGTTACTATATACACACACACATAGTACATCCCAATTTAACCCCTGTATGTACAGTATGTGTGTGTGTGTGTGTGTGTGAGTGTGTGTGTATATATATATATATATATATATATATATATATATATATATATATATATATATATATATATATAATTTTAGCAGTATTTTATCAGTTAGAGAAAATTATTAATAATTTTAGTTCATAACACTGAATCACTGTCAAAAGTTAAACAATTTTCTTCACAAAACTCAAAAATGCTAAATAGGTTTCTGAGATGTTAAAATCTGTAATCTGTTTCTGAATTCCACTTACAATCCACATAATGAAGTCACTTCACAAAATGGTCCGTGTACCTTCGGATAATTCGTTTTTTTTCTTTAAAACGGGAAATCGAATAAATCAGTGGTTTATCGCATATTTAAACCTTCTCCTGGGCATAATAAACGAATTTCGGGTGTTTTTCTCACATTTTTAATTTAGTCTTCGCCACACTCTGTTCAAATGCATCAAATTAAAATACAATAAAACCAAAACGAAAAATTAAGCTTTTTGATTCACAAATCCGTTTTGGTGTACCAGAAGTTCCCCGTCGCTTTGGCTCCGGGTCTTTTTGTCACTTATAATATTTACTATATATTTAGGTATTGATCACAGGATCGATTTGAAGGTTTGGAAGGCTTTGCAGACTCTGCTGTATATGTATGAAATATGAATTCAAATAAATGTACAAAGTAAATATGCCTCTAACAAGTATATTTTTCTTGATGTGCAGCTTCTCAATCTATATATAGGCTATACATAGAGCGATTGTATAATATATACAATCAGTGGCGCCTGCAGGTGTGGCTGTACGCACCCCAGACAGCAAACAGTGTCGGCCCAGATCCGGCCCACAACTGGCCCGCATGGATTTCACACGGCCCAGATGTGGGCTGGATCTGGGCCAGAACTATGTTGCTGCCTGGGACTGTGCGTACCATGAGCACTCAGACTAACCTGAGATTTGCCCCGCAAACATTTCTGCAGTAAATTATAGGCCCATCGTTTGTCCTGCATTTCTGTCGACTGAACATAATTACTTGCCATTAATTATGAATTTATCAGTCTTTTACACGCCAAAGGGAAATTCTGCATATAAATATTGAATATAAAAGTCAATTTCTGTGTATAAATATTACGCCAAATAAAAACAGAAAATCGTAGGCCTACTAGGCCTATAGGCATTTTCATGAGATCGGGTTAGACTAAAACAATTAATTTGTAACCTATTTCACAAATGGGAATTTTAAAGCTATTTTTAAAGCATGTGATGCATGGATTTTTTATTTTTTATTTTTTTTAAAAGGCCAATAAATAATTCACATATCAGACAAAATTGCCTTGCAGCAAATCCTTTAAATGTTAAGCTATTCAGAACTAGGGGTGTCCCCGACTAAGGATTTTTATAGTCGCAACAACGTGCAGAAACATGGCAACTAAACTCTAAAAATTCACAGCGTTTTCTTCAGCCCGGTCTCATGAAAATACGTATAAATATTATGCCAAAAAAAAAAAGAGAAAACTTGTGGTGTTAATACGCAAAAATGGACTTTGGCGTGTCTATGCTACGTGCATTTTTGGCGTGCATATAATACTCAGTTTTCACGTGCATATGATCCGCAATTTGTTGGCGTGTATATGATACGCAGTTTTCGCGTACATATGATACGCATCTACACCACAACCCTAATCCTACCCATCACGTAGCCATATTATAACTAGTTACCTAGCTGGGGACTACTTTCAGGCGCTACGTAATATCACTGCGCCTGCTGCGGCCATGTTACGGCAGCAAAGTTCCTTGATTATTACGCCGGACTGGGAGTATAGTTCCTAATCATATATGCCTAGAAAATTGCAACTTTTCATTTTCCGCCGGTCTTAGAACACGATATAACTACAGAAGAGTCAAGTTTTAAATAGGAAAACTATCGAAACTCTTTGGTCATTTTTGAACGCGATGCTACTGGTCTAATCGGATTCAATAATCTATGCTAAGCTATGCTAAAAGTGCTATCGCCAGACCCGGAGATCGGCTGAATGGATTCAAAAACGGTAAAACTCAACTTATTAACTCTGGGGGAGTTGGAGAATGAGCCTATTTTCAAAAAAAGTGGAATGTTCCTTTAAACTAACATTGTGATGAACTGTTTTATATCTATATATTTTATTTTAGGCAAGTCGTGATGATTTCACTGCTGTCACTGCCATTACTTAAAAAACCTTACATTTAAAGAACAAAAAAATGCTCCAAACATTTTTCTAATTTTATTTAAAAAAAAGGAATATAATCACCTTTCCATTACATTCAAAATGGAACTAGTTTCTAGTTTAGCTGAAACAAGCTGTTTTGGGAGAAGGGGAAAACGGGCTGGTAATTCTGATAAGCTGCCACCACTTTGGCCACTCAAACGCTCCTCCTCATAGTGCATTAGGACCATATAGACACACTGTCACTCACGATACGCTGTTGGAAGAAGCTCGAGGGAAACTCAATAGTCTTTAATACACAGGAGTACCATATAATTGTAACCATTGTATTATAGAGAAAAATATTTATTTCTTAATGTGATTTTCCCCCACTTTTGTATTTTATTTTATTTTATTTGATTTATCTCTTCAGTGCGCAGCGTGAACAGTGCAAACAACAATGCAGAATATTAATAACTATGACTGGGACTGTCATATATATAACATTATAATGAAAACACTATTTTAATAAAACAACCCGATCTCATGAAAGTGCGTACAATAGTACGCCAAATAAAAACGAAAACTCATGGTATTGATACGCAAAAATGGACTTTGGCGTGTCTATGCTACGTGATGGGTAGGATTAGGGTTGTGGTGTAGATGCGTATCATATGTACGCGAAAACTGCGTATCATATACACGCCAACAAATTGCGGATCATATGCAGGCGAAAACTGAGTATTATATGCACGCCAACAATGCGCGTAGTCCATTTTTGCGTATTAATACCACGAGTTTTCGTTTTTTTTTTTTTTTTTTGGCGTAGTATTTATACGTATTTTCATGAGACCGGGCTGAATAAAACGCTGTGAATTTTTAGAGTTTAGTTGCCGTATTTCTGTGCGTTGTTGCGACTATAAAAATCCTTAGTCGGGGACACCCCTAGTTCTGAACACCTTAACATTTAAAGGATTTGCTGCAAGGAAATTTTGTCTGATATGTGAATTATTTATTGGCCTTTAAAAAAAAAAAAATCCATGCATCACATGCTTTAAAAACAGCTTTAAAATTCCCATTTGTAAAATAGGCTACAAATTAATTGTTTTAGTCTAACCCGATCTCATGAAAATGCCTATAGGCCTAGTAGGCCTACGATTTTCTGTTTTTATTTGGCGTAATATTTATACACAGAAATTGACTTTTATATTCAATATTTATATGCAGAATTTCACTTTGGCGTGCAAAAGACTGATAAATTCATAATTAATGGCAAGTAATTATGTTCAGTCGACAGAAATGCGGGACAAACGACGGGCCTATAATTTACTGCTGAAATGTTTGTGGGGCAAATCTCAGGTCAGTCTGAGTGCTCATGGTACACACAGTCCCAGGCAGCAACATAGTTCTGGCCCAGATCCAGCCCACATCTGGCCCGTGTGAAATCCATGCGGGCCAGTTGTGGGCCGGATCTGGGCCGACACTGCTTGCTGTCTGGGGTGCGTACAGCCACACCTGCAGGCGCCACTGATTGTATATATTATACAATCGCTCTATGTATAGCCTATATATAGATTGAGAAGCTGCACGTCAAGAAAAATATACTTGTTAGAGGCATATTATTTACTTTGTACATTTATTTGAATTCATATTTCATACATATACA
Source organism: Acrossocheilus fasciatus (assembly GCA_036784905.1). NCBI lineage: Eukaryota > Metazoa > Chordata > Actinopteri > Cypriniformes > Cyprinidae > Acrossocheilus > Acrossocheilus fasciatus. The sequence continues at coordinate 13,091,214 of CM071949.1, forward strand.
GCAGAGTCTGCAAAGCCTTCCAAACCTTCAAATCGATCCTGTGATCAATACCTAAATATATAGTAAACATTATAAGATGACAAAAAGACCCGGACCCAAAGCGACGGGGAACTTCCGGTACACCAAAACGGATTTGTGAATCAAAAAGCTTAATTTTTCATTTTGGTTTTATTGTATTTTAATTTGATGCATTTGAACAGAGTGTGACGAAGACTAAATTAAAAATGTGAGAAAAACACCCGAAATTTGTTTATTATGCCCAGGAGAAGGTTTAAATATGCGATAAACCACTGATTTATTCGATTTCCCGTTTTAAAGAAAAAAATGAAAAAACTAATTATCCGAAGGTACACGGACCACCCAAAATGAAGCATTGTATGTTGCAACTTTGAAATGTATATTGAATGTTGCATAATACAAATTGTTTTGCTTTTTTTAAAAAAAAATGAATATAATATATACTGCATATTAAGTAGCAGTGAAATCACCTCCAGATTTCTACAGAAAGAGAGAGAAGAACAATAAAGAACAGTCCTGAGTAGCAACGGTCCGTGTACCTTCAGATAATTCGTTTTTTGATTCAATATTGAAATCTGAAAAATGACAAAAACGCCACATTTTTCGTTTTTCATTTGTTCAAACAAAACAAAAATCAAGAATTCGGCTTCAGTTTTCTTATTTACGTTCAGGGACAGAAAATGGATAAACTACTTGAATATTCGATCTCTACAAGTGGGCGGAGTGAAACGCCCCTCTCTGCTGATTGGTCAACCAAACATTACAACATAATAATAGTCCTTAAAAATAATAATGATAGTCCTCCGCTTCTACAGATTCTTAAAATGTTTATTTCTACTACATTTGATCTCTTTCTCTTCATCAAACAGCCAGATTAACCAATGGCTTGACACAAACCATACCGAGGCAGAGCCTTTCAGTCCTCTGGCACACTGCCTGTTTTATTATTTTATTATTACACAGGAGTCATAACTTTTGTTTTAGACAATAAGCTGCATTTTGGACAATGGAGGAACCTAAATAATATGACGGATATGAAAAGAAATGACTTTGTGTAATTTACCTTCACTGCACATCTATTAGCTATTTTTCTATTTTGAGTTTTATTCACAGAGCACTTTATAGGAAATCATATGTTGTTATCCCACTGGCATGGGACTATTTGTTCCTTCATTTGTTCCATTTCACTATTTTAGTGAAATGTGAATGTGATGTCATGATTTGAAGGTGGCGCTCGCACCTCATGTTTGCGGCTAAATGCAAATTATCATAATTGATGGACAGCTATGCCCGTGGAAAGACATCAGCAATCCTGCTGTTGATGTTAATAACGATGTTAATGTCGGTAATAATTTCACCCCCATCAACGCATCTAATATTCTCTCTGAGTTTCCATGTTCCCTTACGAAAATTAAATGGTTTTAACACGAATAAAACCAAAAGATCTTTGTTCTTGTAGCCATGGTAACCGCAAATTAGCCATGGTTTTGTTACTTCAAACAATAATTTACAAAGTATTAAGATATAATTTTTTTTTGTGGTTATAAAAACAGACCTAAACCAACAACAGCCTTTAAAATGACTTAAATTGCATTATATAAACAAAGGCAATAATAATGAACCAGCGGCTCTGGTGCTGTGGTTTAGGTGGCAGAGAAAATAAAAATTTTGTATGCCATCAGTTAGCTGGCCAATACTCGATATTAATTAAATAAACTCAGCTTATTGTCTAAAAATACATGTTCACATAAATTTATAGTGATCTGCGCTAATACAATCTCCCGCGCTGCAGTGCGTTGTACGAGAAGCCAAACAACCCAAAAGTGTGACGAAACAGTGCGGAAAAGAGAGTTTGCGACCGACTCCACAGAGCAGGGAGGACGTGTTTGCTAGCGCCACCAAACTGACAGCGCGGCGCGAACATAATTGATGTATGTTTTGATGTATGTTTTGTTATGATAATATTTGCCCGAGATACAAATTTGAAAATCTGGAATCTGATGGTGCAAAAAAAAAAAAAAAAAAAAATCAAAATATTGAGAAAATCGCTTTTGTCCAAATGAAGTTCTTAGCATATATTACTAATAAAAATTAAGTTTTGATATATTTGGGGAATTACAAAATATCTTCATGGATGATCTTTACTTACAGTAATATCCTAATGAGGTCCGTGTACGTTGCGTTCATTCGTTTTTTGATTAAATATTGAAAATAGAAACATGAGAAAACGGCACCATTTTCATTTTTCATTTTGTCAAAAAAATGAAAAAACAAGAAATCGCCTTGATTTTCCGTTTTTACATTCAGGGGTAGAAAATGTATAAGCAGCTCGAATGTTCGATTTCCACGTGTGGGCGGAAATGAAACACCCCTTTCCACTGATTGGTCAAGCATAAATGAAGCGGTGCAGTCATCATGTCATCTTCAGTACTGTGTATCAGAAGACGAGTCCTCCGCTATTAAAGTGTTTATTGAAACTCCTGCATGTCATCTCTCTCTCTCATCAAACAACCAGACTAACAAATGAACGGGGTTTACTTCTGTGTAGGCATAAACGCTATATGGCAATTATTAGGTGCTTATTGCAGAAATATGTATGTAGCTCGGATCTGCAGCTACATTACCCTTTTAGTCTATTTCTTTGGCGCACCGCACATTTTATTTAGCTGTCCAGTTATCAAAATCTGTGTGGCAAGGCCAGTGGCGGTTTTAGGCATGGGCGAACGGGGCAGCCGCCCGGGGCGGCATCTTTTCATGACACGTGGGGGGCGGCACAAGCACTTGAAAAAATAAAATAAAAAATCATCTGCGCCGCTAAGCGGTTTTCTATTATCTATCATATAACTGTGTGAGGAATTGGCAAATTGGTGCCCCTGCTTGCTGAGAAGGTGCTGTGTAGAGCCCTCCCTTACGAAAATTAACCATGGTTTTACTATAGTAAAACTGTAGTTAACCATGACTGTAGTACCCGTGGTTTTTTGGTGCGATCCATGATTTAAAAAAAACCATGGTTCTGATACCATGGTTTTACTACAGTTATATTATAGTAATACTATAGTAAAACTGTAGTAAACCATGACTGTAGTAACCATGGTTTTTTGGTGCGATACAGGGTTTTAAAAACCATGGTTCAAGTACCACAAATTAACTAGGGTTGTATTACCATAGTTTAACCATGGTTTTACTGAAGTACCTCAAATTACATTTAAGCCAGTTATTCAACAAACATCTACAAAATAAAAACAGAATGACAAGTTACTATTCTATGATACAGGCTTTATTATAGCAGTTGCATCATCTGAAACAAAATATTGTTGTCACATGACAAAATGATTCAGAACTATGAACTATAACTTTATTTAAAAAATAGTGATAAAGCACTGCAGTGGTAGAGATGGTTTTCTGCTAATTTTACAAAATAAAAATAGCAAATTGTTTCACTGTAATAATGCATTATCTCTATAGAAATGAATTACATGTTGTACAAATAAACATGACTTAGTGTTGTCACGGTTGTGAGCGGTGGACACATATGATGAACGAAGACAAAGGTTTAAACGGGAATGAGAGATTTAATGGAACTTAAGATGAGGAGGTACACACACAGGGTAACATTCACAATAACCGACAGTTTGAACTCAAAAGGACAGCAACTGATATAGTGGGGATAACGAGAGGCAGACAGGTGAACACAATGACGGTGATTAACTGATAATGAGGTAAATGGCAGAAACTAGGTCACACATGGGGAGTGAAAACACAAATAAAAGTCCAGGGGCGTGACATTTCGCCCCCCTCCCGGAAGGCGCGTCCCCGCGCCGTAGAAGGGGAAGGAGAAGGGGAGTGGCGAAAGGCTGGCAGGAAGGCAGGCAATACCGGAGGAGGTTCGGGAGGAGGACGGACACCCGGGAGGAGGACGACTACCAGATTCCAGGGTGGATCAGATGGAGGGAGGAGCCAGGACGGAGAAAGGAGGGATCCGGAGCAGGAGGAGCCCGGCAGGACCCAGGCCACAGCCATGAAGACGGCCCAGGGTGGAGCCGACGGAGGGAGGAGCCATGGAGGAGGAATGGCCGCCGACTCCATGGGGCCGATCGATGGCGGCAGAGCAGGTGGATGAGGAGCCCGAGCCGGAGCCGGAGAGCTGATGAGTCCGGGCGAAGCCGAGGATCCGGAGGGCCAAGGTGGAGCCGAGGGCTCCGGCGACCGAGGCGGAGGCGGAGATCCGGAGGCACGCGGTGGAGCCGGAGCGACTGAGGACCAAGGTGGAGCTGGAGGGAGGGAGGAGCCCAACGGAGCCGGTGGGACGGAGCGACGAGGCACAGCCGGAGGAGTGGAGTCCTGAGGCGATGGCGGGATGACGACCGACCAAGGCGGAGCCGGAGGGACGAAGGAACCCGGTGGAGCTGGTGGGCCGACGGGCGACGGTGGAGATGAGGGAGCTAGGAGCTGAGGTGGAGCCGACGGGTCGGAGGGCCGAGGTGGAGTCCAGGATTCAGAGGCTGGAGGCGAAGACGAGGGATCCCCCAGCCACGACGCCGATGGAGACAGGCAGACCCGCGGCGATCCCACCGCACAGATGGTGGGCTGAGGGTGAGCAGAGGGGCTGCCAGACGACAGCGGTGGAGTAGGCAAGAGCGGGTGGGAGGGTGGGAGGGTGGGCATTTTTGAGCCTCCGGGCTAATCCTTGTGGGGTACTTTCGAGGAGCCGGCACTGGAGGACGCTTTGCAGGTACAGATTCTGGGCGGCGCTCTTGCAGCGCGGATTCAAGGGGGCGCTCTTGCAGCGCGGAGACAGGGAGACGCCTTCGTGGCGCAGGCTCTGGGAGGCGCACTTGCAGCGCGGATTCAAGGGGGCGCTCTTGCAGCGCGGAGACAGGGAGGTGCCTTCTTGGTGCAGGCACTGGGCGGCGCTCTTGTAGCGCGGGCTCTGGTTTGCGCTCTTGCAGCGCGGGTTCTGATGGGCGCTTTTGCAGTGTAGGTTCTAGGGGGCACTCGGGAGGCTCTGAGCTGGACGGGACCAGCAGAGGCGAAGGTGGGCTGGACGGGACCAGCGGAGGCAAAGGTGGGCTGGACGGGACCAGCGGAGGCAAAGGTGGGCTGGACGGGACCAGCGGAGGCAAAGGTGGGCTGGACGGGACCAGCGGAGGCAAAGGTGGGCTGGACGGGACCAGCGGAGGCAAAGGTGGGCTGGACGGGACCAGCGGAGGCAATTCCGGGTAGTTAGAGACTTCAGATGACGGCGTGAGCATGGAAGGCATGTCTGCATGAATTTCCCAATTTATTAAGTCCTCAGAGTCCTGTGACTGCTCACCCTCAGCGGCGGTGCAGTGGGCGGGGCTTCCTTCAGCACCCTCACGCTCCACTGTAACTTCCACTGTCGCGTGCGCTGTAGCCGGCTCTCGCACCTGGTCGGACGGTCCATGAGGCTTTGGCTCCGGGGCAATCTCCAGCTCAGTCGCTCCTCTTTGCGATGGCTCGTAGGTTGCTCTGGGCTCTGGCTCTCCGTCCGCGGTGGGCTCGGGCTGACGCTCTGCGGCTCGGGGTGATGGTGGGCTGGGCTCTGGGTCAGGAGTGGGACTGGTGTCATTCTCCTCGTAGTCCACGGTCAGTGGGGATCCACAAGACACCAGCACCCACTCCACAAAGGTGGCAAAATCTCCCCGAGGACCATCCCCGGACAACCGCGCTCTGCACCCGTCGTTTAGGCTCGTCCGGTAGAACGTGCAGAGGCAGTAGTCCGGGTAGTGGGTGTAGTTGGATATTTCCACAAAGAGTCTTGTATGGTCCTCGAGGGAAAGGCTCCTCTGCTCCAGCATGAGGAGAAGGCAGGCAGGGTCATTCATAACAAAACAGAAAATAAAAACTGATGAAAAAAAACGGAAACAAAACGAGGGGAAGACACGCAGCTATACTTCACTTTTTGTTTTGGTCGGTTATTCTGTCACGGTTGTGAGCGGTGGACACATATGATGAACGAAGACAAAGGTTTAAACGGGAATGAGAGATTTAATAGAACTTAAGATGAGGAGGTACACACACAGGGTAACATTCACAATAACCGACAGTTTGAACTCAAAAGGACAGCAACTGATATAGTGGGGATAACGAGAGGCAGACAGGTGAACACAATGACGGTGATTAACTGATAATGAGGTAAATGGCAGAAACTAGGTCACACATGGGGAGTGAAAACACAAATAAAAGTCCAGGGGCGTGACAAGTGTTCTCACACAATATTATACCTCCTACCTCTAACAATATCTTATGTAGGGCTGCATGCAACTAACGATTTTTTTTTGATAATCAATTTATTTGTAGATTTTTTTTTATTAATATTAGTAATTGGATGACAAAAAAAAAAAAAATAAAATAAATAAATAAATAAATATATATATATATATATATATATATATATATATATATATATATATATATATATAATTTTTTAATTAAAATAATTTTAATTCATTATTTTAAAGAATGACATTTCACATCCTGCCTATGAAAACAAATATAATGAATGTATCGATGTAGGCTCTGCTGTACATTATAAGCATTAAAGTGTTAAAATACAAATATTACATTCTAAACCTAAAAACAACAGATTGCTTGTTATTTTGAAACAGAATTTAAAACAATTTAAACAAAAAAACACAATGTTAACTTGTAAGAGGTACGAGGAACAAACACAATCATTCATCTGAACAGAGCAATTATATTATATTATATTATATTAATGGACAATTCCAACAATAGTGCCTTTACTGTTACTGCTCTCATAAATATGATTACTTGTGTTACATGTAGGGCTTTAAACCTACACTTAATTTCAAACAAAAAAATATTTGAGCAAAATGTGTATTTTAGTCAGAATTATGAGCGGTCTGTTTGTTTTGATGCAATATTAAAATTCATTGATGATTATTTTAATTATCGATTAGTTGTTGCAGCCAGGCCTAGTTTTACACAACCTGAAAACACAAGCCCAACACAGATGTGTGCAGTCCATAGCATTAACAACCTTGATTACAATATCAATAAAGGTAAAAAAGGTTCTTTCATTGGAAAAGTTTTACACATACTACAAAATACATTCACAAGAAATGAGAAGTACTTTTAAGAATGTTTAAAATGATATCAACTCACATGAGAAGATTTCAGTCATTTCAAGCCTAAAGCAAGTTGATTTATTCTACATCGAGTCACCTCATGGGGGTCGATGATGGCCAGATGAATCCTCCACACTTTCACTTGGTGAAGGAAATGCCCCTTTTTTCAAAAACTTTTGATGCTGCATACACGGCAGTAGTTGTCAGTATGAAGTCTATCATATAGTCCAGTAGGTTACAGTCCACCTTTGTTTTGGTTGTCTTGATCTTCACCCCATATGGTTTCAGGACCTAAATGAGAAGAATATATACACAGTATTAATAAACAACTTGCTGGAATACTCAGTTGTTACTGGTCAGTTGCACACTCATCTACACTCTTAAAAAATGTGACAGAAAGAACCAAAAAGGGGGTTTCGTGGCGATGTCACAGAGGAACCTTTTTTGGCAGATTAATGTCAGTACCTCATCATCCACTACTATGCCCTTTTTCATCCCGTGGAAACTGCCACTGGTGGTTCAAAGAGTTCCCGCTTTTACAGTCCTTCTGATGAATGGTTGAGGCTGGGTACATAGGATCCTGTAAAAAAAAAAAAAAAAAAAAAAACTTTCATTAGTTTCTTAATTTTAATAGGTTTAACACAGGTATAATGATGCAAAATGACAAACAATGATAATGGAAAGGTGTTTTTAAGCTGAACAGCAGTCAGAATAGAAACAAAATCAAAGCAAGTCAAAGTATTTTGGAAGTTCATGCATCCATCTTTTCACTCTCCAAGCCACTTATCCTCTCTAGGGTCTTGGGGGCTGAAGCCTATCCCAGCATCGTGGGCCACAAATCCATCCAATTAATGGTATTTAAGAGCCTGTCCTCCAACAAAAAACGACCCTATGGGTCGTTTGTGCAAGCCCTTATTACGACCTATATTTACGTTTTAAAGTTAAGCTAAGCACCCTCTAGCACGCCTAAAAATAATGACAGTCTCGCGTTGCGTCTGTCGTCATAAAATGACGTATGACTGTCATTACCAATCAAAATGCGTGTTTATTTAAATGCAATATGTGGACTTTTTACACCGATCTCACAGTATTCGTACATATTTTACTAGGTGGCTAATTCGTACGAATGACCACACCTAACCCTACCCCTTACAGGAATCATGCAAAATCTTAGTGCACATTTTATGAGTGCATGCTTTCTCTGGGATCGAACCCATGATCGCATGATCACGTAATTACATATCGTCGTATAACGCAATGCTCTACCAACCGAGCTACACGAAACCCGAACTATGGCGCAGATAAAAGAATACAAAACATTAATATGAAAATGTCCTGTTGCCGTTAGGGGCACAATTGTTGCATACGCTCTGATGGGTCATATTTCAGGGATTTGGACAAACGACCTATACGGGCGTATTGGTTGGAGGACAGGTTGGTATTTAAGCAATATAGTAACAATTGTTATACAGTAACTGTCAAGATTTTGGAAACATTACAGTGTTTTTTGGGAAAAAAAATAGTAATATTGCAAAATATAATTACACGTTAAAAATAACTGTTGTCTATTTTAATATATTGTAAATTGTAATTTGTTCCTGTGATCAAAGCTGAAATTTCAGCATCATTACTCCAGTCTTCAGGGTCACATGGTCCTTCAGAAATCATTCTAATATGCTGATTTGCTGCTCAAGAACATTTCTTATTAAAACAGTTGAAAACAGTTTTTGCTTCTTAACATTTTTGTGGAAATGGTGATACCTTTTTCAGGATTCTTTGATGAATAGAAAGTACAATTAACAACATTCATTAAATGTATTAAACAATTTAGTAATGTTACAATCGGCTCTAAATTGCAACATGAACGAGAGCCAACACGGACCAGCAAATAGCAAAGGAAAAGAGTTTATTTAACAAAAACATAATAAAGTATTCAAACAATCAGTAGTCAGTGTCAATGTAAGTCAGTACTGAAGAATGCATGAGCGTGGACTGTAAAGTTATGTCTGAACTGGATGCAAACAGGATCAACAACAAAACAAAAGATCAAACAACAAGTCCAGCTAGCGTGGTCACATCGTTCCCCCCTCTCCTCTTCAGCGCTGCAGTCTTTATAGCTCTGCATAATGAGAGACACACCCACAAATCACCAGAACACCTGTAAACCAAACCAAAACAAGAAAAACACAGGCCCAGCACTCACTGGGACACAACATCCCCCCCCCCCCCCCCCCCAAAAAAAAAAACTTCAACAACCCCTTTCTCTATTACTATTATTATTATTACCCTTACAACATCCATAGGCCACTGCCCATATAAACTTCTTAGGGTCAAGTGTCAAACGGGAATAGTCACATAAAAGTCATCCAAATTCAGCTTACCCTTGCCCCCCTTTTTCCCCAAACTCCAGCAATCCGGATCCTAGAAGCACTTTTAAGGAGAAGGAAGAAAAACGGCACAAAAATACCACCAAACAAGAGACTCTCACTCCCCCCCGTTCTCCCCCATCACACAACACAAGGAGCACGAGACAAAGAGTCTGCAAATACATTGTCCTTGCCTCGAATATGCTCAATTTGTAGATTATAGGGTTGCAAAAACAACACCCACCTCATCAATCGCTGACTGGGACTCTGCAACGAATGCAGAAAAGTCAAGGGGTTGTGATCTGAATAAACAACAATTTGAGCCCCACCGCCTACATGCACATCGAAGTATTGAAGAGCCCAAATCAAAGCAAGGGCTTACTTTTCAATAACCGAGTAATTTTCTTGGTAAGAATTAAATTTGCGCGAAAAATAACTAACTGGGTGATCAACCCCATCCATCCCAGTTTGAAGGAGAATTGCACCTGCCCCGATCTGGCTCGCATCCACTTGGATTGTGAACGACTTATCAAATTGTGGCGCTGCTAAAATTGGAGCCGAAGAAAGCAACAGCTTTACATTTTCAAAAGCCCGTTGGCAACCCAAGGACCAACCAAACTTAACAGAAGCTTTTAACAGATTAGTCAAAGGACCAATAACAGACGAAAAATTTGGGCAAAACCCCCGGTAACACCCAGCCATACCCAGAAAACGCATCAGTTCTTTTTTTGTAGATGGAACAGGAAACCGCTCAATAGCACGTACTTTTTCTTGCAACGGACGCACGCTACCATGTCCCACCTCCCTTCCCAAATAAACCACCGTAGCTTTTGCAAACTCACATTTGGCTAAATTGACAGTAAGATGAGCCTCGGCTAGACGAAAAAACAGAGCACGAACACGTTCCAGATGCTGCTCCCAAGTACCACTACAAACAATTACATCATCTAAATAAACGGCACAGCCCGAAAGTCCTGACACCACTCGGTTCATTAATCTTTGGAACGTCGCCGGTGCATTTCTTAACCCGAAACTCATTACGGAGTAAGAATATAATCCGGAAGACGTAACAAAGGCAGTGATTTCTTGCGCCCGAGACGTTAATGGCACTTGCCAGTATCCCTTCAACAAATCGAATTTACTGACAAATATAGCGGCACCTACTTGATCCACACAATCCTCAACCCGAGGAAGGGGAAAAGCATCTGGTTTAGTAATTTTATTTATCTTCCTGTAATCTGTACAAAATCTATAAGAATTATCCGATTTCTTAACAAGTAAACATGGAGAAGCCCAACTAGAGCAAGATGGTTTTGCCAAGCCATTGTCCAATAAATATTGAACCTCAGCCTCTAACGCCTGCTGTCTCACAATTGGCCCCCGATAAAAACGTTGACGAATTGGTGATGCGTCACCCACATCTACATCATGTTCAATGAGATGGGTACGGGATGGAATATCCCCAAACAAAGCTGGAAATTCATGTATTAATTTGATCAATTCCTGCTGCTGAGAATTTGACAAATGACTCATTAGATTTACTAAATTAAGCAACATTTCTGAATTTAACAGTCTAGGTTGTAACACACAATCCCCAGGAGCTGCAACCTCCTTCTCGTCAGGGAGAATTGCCTCCCCCTCTGAGACTATTAGTACAGATGCACCTTTAGCAACTCCCTCATCACGAGAGAAATACGGCTTTAAAAGATTAACATGACACAACTGCTCAGACTTTTTCCGATTGGGCGTGGAAACAAGATAATTCAACTCAGACACACGTCGAGTAACTGTATAGGGTCCTGAGAATTTTGCCCGAAAGGGTGATGAAGGCAAAGGCAATAATACAAGGACCTGATCGCCCTGAGAAAACTCTCGCATTTCAGAATTACGATCAAATAATCGCTTCATTTTTTCCTGTTTTTTCTCCAAATTCTCCCGCGCAGCTTGACCCGCCAAAAACAATCTTCTCCTAAATCCGTTCACATAGTCCAATAAACTTATCGGGGGTTCTTTTCCCCTGAGGTTTTCTTCTAAAATGGCTAAAGGACCACGGATTTTATGGCCAAAAACCAGCTCATTAGGACTAAAGCCTAAACTAGACTGTGTCACTTCCCTTGCTGCCAATAGAAGCCAAGGCAAACCCTCCTCCCAGTCCCGATTCAATTCAGTGCAATAAGCGCACAACAAAGTTTTCAGCGTCTGGTGAAAGCGCTCCAGCGCGCCTTGACTTTGGGGATGATAAGCACTTGATTGCTGGTGCCCCACCCACAGTTGCTTCAATATTTCAGCAAACATTTTGGAGGAAAAATTTGTTCCTCGATCACTCTGAATAATTCGCGGAATACCAAAAATGGCAATAAATTGTGAGAGGGCCTTAACTACAGCCTTAGTGGTAATTTTCCGCAATGGAAAAGCAGCAGGGTAACGGGTATTTTGACACATAACTGTCAACAAAAACTTACTCCCTGATTTTGAGGGTGGCAACGGACCCACACAGTCGATCAAAATGTGTTCAAACGGTTGTCCCACAGCAGGTATGGGACATAAGGGAGCTGGTTTAAGTGACTGATTTGGTTTCCCCGTCATCTGACATACGTGACATGTTTTGATAAACTTAGAAATGTCCTTCTTCAACAAGGGCCAATAAAAATGTCTCAAAATCGGGTCATAAGTTTTCTTAACCCCCAAGTGACCAGCAACGGGACCATGCGCTACTTCAAGCACGACCTCTCGTAACTTAGTAGGTATCACAATCTGTACCACCAACTCACCCCCACACATCTCACTCTGGGACATCCATTTCCGTAACAGCATCCCGTCTTGTAAAAAATACCCAGTTGCTGCACTTTGCACCTCATCTGGAGACAAAACAGCACTAAATAGATGGGACAACGTTGAATCCTCCTGCTGCGCAGCTATTACCTCTGCAGGGGAAAAAGTGGGAAGAAGCGAAAGACCAGAAACATAACAGGATTTCTGCCAAGGAGCCCCCTCAACCCCTCCCTGGACCAACTTATCAGCTGCTTTTGTTTTAGACCGAGTCACAGCACATGATGGAAACATACTTGAGATTTCCTCAGCATTACTGTCAACCGGACTGACCGTAGACAGCAAAGTAACAATAGGCAATGGAGACACATCTGGCCACACACGCTCCCCAGCCAAATTATTACCCAGAATCACGTCTACTCCCCCCACTGATAATGACGGCCGAACACCCATAATAACCTCACCAGTCACCAGTTCAGACTGCAATACCACTCTATGCAGCGGAACAGACATGCACATAAGTGCTATTCCCTGAACCAACACACTCTTTCCCAAACTTGACGCTACTGAAAAAGGCAAGGCAGACTCCAAAATAAAGGACTCTGAAGCACCAGTATCACGCAAAATCCTCACCGGCACATTCTCAGCTCCCCCCGGCAACGAAACAAACCCCTCCGTCACGAACGGAACATAACTTGGGTTTAATCCAAGCAAACTTTCGTCTCGTGAGACAATAGGTAACGGTTTCTCATCAGGACAAAGCTCAGAATGCACAAAATCAGTTAATAATACTGGCGAGGAAACATTCTGCAACCTCATCGGACCCTTACAACACCCTTGTTTATTTCTGAGAACAGGGCATTCTTTTTTCCAATGTCCTTCTTCAAAACAATAACGACAGACTGAATCAGGATCAACTCTTGGAGGTGCATTTGGCACTTTATCTGCTTTAAATAAGTCAGGTTTCCGAAAATTCGGCCTCAAACAATCCTCATGATAATTCCTACCCCTATTCAAACGATAATCACCCACCCTTTTCTTGTGAGTTACCACAAAATCATCCGCTAACACTGCAGCCTCTCCTGCAGTGTCAGGCTTGTTCTCATTAATATAGGTGGCAATATCATCTGAAATAATACTTTTAAGCTGTTCAGTAAGAATTAATTCCCGCAGTCCCTCAAATGTACGCACCCTAGAAGTAGCACACCAACGGTCAAAATGAGTGGTTAATTCACGGAGAACTTCAACATGGGTCTGTCGGTCATTTTTCTTCCAAGGCCGAAAACGTAATCGATATGCCTCTGGAACTAACTCAAAGGCTTTAAGAACGGCCGCTTTTACCTTTGTATAATCCTTACGATCTTCCCCTGAAAGAGCAGTATAGGCTTCTTGAGCTCTACCAACTAACACCGACTGCAGCATAATCGTCCGGTCAGAGCTAGGCCAACCTCGTTCATCGGCCACGCTCTCAAATAACAAAAAAAAAAAACTTCAGGATCCCTCTCGTTAAACTTTGGTAGTAACCTCAAATTACTCACCAAATCCCCGGAACGATCACGCTCTCTACCCCCGTCTACTGACAGTCTTCCCTCAGCCATAAGCTTCAATCGCTCTCTGTAACTGATAATCCCTAGCTTGACGATCTAACTCCAATTTTTGTTCATTTCTAAGTTTTTCATACTCAATTTCACGTTGTTTTACCAACTCGTCAGCCCTAAGTTTTGCCAATTCAATTTCCTTCTCCTTGAGTTCCCTCTCGCGTTCCGTCCCCTGCCTATACATCTCTTTTTCATGAGCCTGCCCCAACTCCAACATTTCTTTTCGTTGTTCAAACGATAAATTACTCATTAAAGAATCAAACTTCCCTACCCCAACCGTTTCAGACACGTCCGTCAGCATGCCACAATCAATCAGCTATCCTTTAATCAGCACTCTCAACTCATCTTTTCACGAGCGTTTATCGATCCCAACCAATTTATAATTCTCTACAATCCTCCATAACTGTTGCTTTGAACACAGATTTAATTTTTCTTCCGACGGGGACTTAACAAATTCGAAGTCATATTAGAAACTTAACTTAATTCTCACTAAACCCAAAAGTGACAACCAATATCACATTTCCTAACATCAGACACGATAAGCAATCTTGGCTCACAATCAAATCTCCCCCTAACTATCCCACACCCCCAACTAACTAACTCAACCCTAACTCTTCTGTGCTTTCCCAAGAGTCGAGCCTCTTGAAGCACCTAATACCGCTGGCGCAAAGCTGAACTATCGGTCCAGAATTGCAACCACGGCCGTGCACTCAACCCAGGAAAACACTAAAAAAAAAAAAACAATAACAACCTATCCAGGGAGCATAACTAATAATTAATTATGAGCCACATTGACTTACCAGTCCGAAGCCTGATTCACTTTTACTAATTACCAGTCCGCGTGTCTCTCGAAAAAAAAGACGAGCCCCCATATGTTACAATCGGCTCTAAATTGCAACATGAACGAGAGCCAACACGGACCAGCAAATAGCAAAGGAAAAGAGTTTATTTAACAAAAACATAATAAAGTATTCAAACAATCAGTAGTCAGTGTCAATGTAAGTCAGTACTGAAGAATGCATGAGCGTGGACTGTAAAGTTATGTCTGAACTGGATGCAAACAGGATCAACAACAAAACAAAAGATCAAACAACAAGTCCAGCTAGCGTGGTCACATCGTTCCCCCCTCTCCTCTTCAGCGCTGCAGTCTTTATAGCTCTGCATAATGAGCCTCAGGTGGAGAGACACACCCACAATCACCAGAACACCTGTAAACCAAACCAAAACAAGAAAAACACAGGCCCAGCACTCACTGGGACATAACAGTAAATAGAAATCTTTTCCAACATTATAAATGTCTTCACTGTTACTTCTGATAAATGTAATACACCCTTGATTAATAAAAGTATTCATTTCTTTATTTTCTTACCACAAATGTTTGAATGGTATTGTTTCCATAATAATGTTAAGCAGCAAAAACTGTTTTCAGCAAAGGTTTCTGAAGGATCATGTGACACTGAAGACTGGAGTAATGATGCTGACAATTCAGCTTTGATCACAGCAAAAAAATTACATTTTAAAATGTATTCACATAAAAAAGTGGTATTTTAAATGATAATATTTTACAATATTTCTGTTCTCACTGTATTTTTAACCAAATAAATACAGTAGTGGTGAGCAGAAGACTTACTTAAAAAACACATTCAAAAAACATTTTAAAAAATCATTGAACAGTAAACTTTTGAACAGTAGTGTCCTGTATGTTTGAGGTTTTACTTACTAGTAGCATGGTTCATAGCGACTTAGAGATGTTGTCCGACAGGAGACTCTGCGCTCCTCTCTTGCACGGCCATTGCAATTCATCACAGAGCCAACGATATTTAGCTTTATTTAAAGGAAGCAAGCTAGAGCAGAAGTGAAACGCAGAAAAGAAAACGTTACATGCCCACACACACACACACACACACACATTTTATTAAAATAAAATTATTAACATTCATGTATTTAGGTTTGTGTCACTACCTGTCAAAACCTTCCTTTAATGAACTGTAATATAACAGATGCATGGTGATATAAGAAAATATATTGATATAAGAAAAAATGCATATGAATGCATATTTCTTCTATGCTCACCTGTGTTTTCTGCATTTTTGTCAATCACTCATTGCACCAATCACACGCACACCTGATCCCACGCATTACTGATCACACACGCTATATAAGCCTTGGACTTTCTCTGCCTCTCTGCCGAGTATTGTTCGCGTTTACTGCTCACCTAGCCGTAGCAACGTACAGAGCCCCTGTTAAGTTTTCCTAGTGTTCCCCTGCCTGTCTTGGATTGTTTTCCCGTGTTTGATTCTAGCCCGTGTTCCCTGGATTATCTCTCTGCCTAGCCCCTCTGGACTCTGTTTGCCGATCGTTGACCTCCGCTTGCCCTAAGTTTACTCTTTGTCTTATCCCTGCCATACCTGTTTGCCATTTGTTTCGACCCTGCCTGTATCTGTGACTATGCCTAAGAATAAAAGCCTGCACATGGATCCGCACGCCTCTCGTCTCGTCAGCCACGTTACAGAATGCATTTCTGTCAGCAGCTCCCTTCATAAATTTTGAAATCTTGGAGCTTCTCTTCCTTTGTAGAAAGATTATATTATCACTCCTGAAACCACAGAACAATTTTAATTTATCAATATTTGTTTACCATGAAAGATCAAAGCACTTTTGAACTAATGTTAGATTCAGTTAATTCGTGCTTCTGTAAGTGACGTCACCCATTAACAGTACAGCGCATATTTTAGGTTAAATAACTTAGACAACTTCCAATAAACCATTGACAAACTGACAGCAAACCCTTTACAAAGCTAGCAAAACCTCTCATCTACACATAAAGATGTGATTAAAAACCCAAACTTTCATAAACAAGAGCTCAAGCCAAGAGTTAGCCTTCTGAAAACAGATGCTAGCGGACTAATTCGAAGACTGTAAAACATTTCTGTGAAGTAAATATTCAACAGAAACATGTCAGTTACATGTAAGAAAGTGTCTGGAACAGCTGTATGTGATATTTGTGTGATTTTAGGGACTAAACTCACCTGAAAGCAGTGAAAACAGCAGCGAGAGACGGAGATTTACTGTTCGTCAGTTACAGTGTTGCGCACCGTTTCCATGGCAACTCCCTCCGCTCCAGCGTTTGAATGAGCGCGCGCGTCCATTTAAACACGTCACAGTCATGAAGCATTCACAAACCTCTTAAAATCTTTCTTTAAATCGCGAATTTGAAACTCATTTTGTAGTTCTAAGACCAATACATTGGTGCAAAATGTATGATAGTGGGATAAATAAAAAATAAATTATATTTTAAAATTTGTATCACTCAGCCTTTTTATTTCATTTTAAAACATGATTTTTATACTAAACTTTGCTTTTGCTTAATAAGCATAATACATTTTTTGAGTCATGCAAAACAGCATTAAAATAGGAGTAAAAAGTATAAAAGGACTGATCTACTGGTGTTTTTTTAATTAAACACTATTTATAACTAAAAATTAATACTTTATTGAGCTTTAATTGAACACAACTAAAAGAAAATGAGTCTGGAATGAGTTCTGGACCAGGCAGCTAGGAACATTTAGCTCACTTGATCTCACTTTCCAGAAAAAAAAAATATTTACAAAAATGTTGATTGTGAAGAACCATTATATAGTCTAAAGAACCTTTTGTGCAATGGATAGGTTTTTTTGGATATTAAAGGGTCTTCATGGAACCATACACCCTGCCAAATAACCATTTTTTAAGAGTGTATTTTTTGTAATAACTGACAACACATTTGCCAAATTTGATTGTTTCATTTTCAGAAATCATGAGATTAATTATGATTATTTTATTGAGCCCTATTTTTTTAAGAGTAAGAAATAACTAAATCTGTAGTTAATACTTTTGAAAAACCATGAGTTATTTTGTAATGGTTCTACTAAAAATGCTGTGGTAAACCATAGTTCATTTTGCAATTACTATGGTTTTCTACAAAAACTATAGATAAATCATGGTTACTGCAGTAAAACCATGATTTATTTCGTAGTTACTATGACTTTACTACTAAAACCATAGTTAAACCATGGTTTATTATGTAGTTACTATGGTTTTACTACAAAAAACATAGTTTAACTATGGTTACTGTGGTAAAACCATGGTTCATTTTGTAGTTACTATGGTTTTACTACAAAAACCATAGTAAAACCATGGTTTATTATGTAGTTATTATGATTTTACTACAAAAACCATAGTTTAACCATGGTTTATTATGTAGTTACTGTGGTTTTACTACAAAAACCATAGTTTAACTATGGTTACTGTGGTAAAACCATGGTTAATTTTGTAGTTACTATGGTTTTACTGCAAAAACCATAGTTAAACCATGGTTACTACAAAAAAACCATGGTTAATTTTCGTAAGGGCTGCGCGGGACTGTTTTCTTAAACCCGCACCCGCCCGCTCCGGCTGAATTTCTGACCAGGACCGCCTGCTCCCGCAACCTGCGTGTTCCACTCCCGCCCGCGCCCGCAATGTTTGTGTCCACTCCCGCCCGCTCCCGCGGACTTTCTCTCAGAGCTTGTAAAAAGATGTTGGCTACACAAATATTCAAATATTCGTTCAATTTATCATCCAGAATAGCAGGATTTATGATTGCGTTTAAATAAGATGAAATAATGCTAAACCAAAGCACCACACCCGACAAAAACATTGGGTATTTTTTTTATTAGCGTTATTAAACATTAACCGTTAAAACAAAAGCACAAGCAGTAAGGTTACCTCCGTTTTTAAAAGTAGCCTACTGCTTGATACAGAAGCACCAAAGGATTTACTAAACAGTTTAAAGGTCATTTCACACCCAGTCCGAGATGTTCGCACGTTAAAAAATAAATACAACCTCACATTATGTCACACACTGCCTTCGAAACTTTCGTCCTTCATAAAAAAAAAAATCGGATCAGGTTCGAGTTTCTGCGTTTTTGCATCCATAGCATGCAATGTGATAGGAAAGGATGAGAAATACGAAAAATCGGAAAAACGCACGCAAACATTTCGGACTCAGTGTGCAGTGACCTTAACTGTGTGTGTATGCTAAGTATGCTAAATAAGTCAAAGCAAAATATGAAATAACTTTAACTTAAGTAAATAAACACATAGAACTTAAAATAGAAAATAGGTATGTCGCCTCAGGCAGAGGTGCCAGATTTATGTCTTTGTGCACATTTATCGCAACTTATGAAGTTGAACTCTTTCCCGTTTTTTTCGGTGACAATTGACATTTATAATAAAGCGAACTTAACTCGGACACTTTTCTAACCGGCATGCATCTCGCGGTGATCGGTTCTGCGCAGATTTTGCTCATCTCAAACAAGCCTAATGACTTGCCGCCACCTACTGGCGATCTAACCTTCATAATTCAAGCCTATCCAATTGTTTCATTTTGTCACTCATTTCACATTTCTGTAGGCTACTCAAAATGTTTTTGTTTAAATCTCATTCCATAATGAAATTGTTGTGTTAATGCATTTACTGCTGTCTGAGCAGCATTAATTCTGTAAATACATTAACTTAAGATGCAGCTTCTGTGCCACAGTGCAAAGATGGCTTTGCCTGGTACTGATTTACGTATCATTTAAACTTCTCAATGAAAAAAAATCAATGGCTTTGCCACTGTCACGAATCCAGTCTGCACTTCCATTCACCCTCCACCAGAGGTCACTCGCTCACCACATGGACTTCACACCACACATCTCAATGGACTGCATTTCCCATCAGCCATCTCACCAATCACACGCACACAGCTGTCACCAATCACTCATTGCACCAATCACACGCAGACCTGATCCCACGCATTACTGATCACACACGCTATATAAGCCTTGGACTTTCTCTGCCTCTCTGCCGAGTATTGTTCGTGTTTACTGCTCACCTAGCCGTAGCAACGTACAGAGCCCCTGTTAAGTTTTCCTAGTGTTCCCCTGCCTGTCTTGGATTGTTTTCCCGTGTTTGATTTTAGCCTGTGTTCCCTGGATTATCTCTCTGCCTAGCCCCTCTGGACTCTGTTTGCCGATCGTTGACCTCCGCTTGCCCTAAGTTTACTCTTTGTCTTATCCCTGCCATACCTGTTTGCCATTTGTTTCGACCCTGCCTGTATCTGTGACTATGCCTAAGAATAAAAGCCTGCACATGGATCCGCACGCCTCTCGTCTCGTCAGCCACGTTACAGCCACACAGATTTTGATAACTGGACAGCTAAATAAAATGGTCTGTAAGCCAAAGAAATAGACTAAAATGGTAACGTGGCGGCAGATCTGAGATACATACATATTTCTGCAATAAGCACCTAATATTTGCCATAGAGAATCTATGCCTACACAGGAGTAAAGCCCTTGTCTAGGCGCTGCCCCAATATGGTTTGTGTCAAGCCACTTGTTCGTCTGGTTGTTTGATGAGAGGGAGATGAATGCAGGAGTTGCAATAAATGTTTTTATTCTGTTGCACAAAACTGAAGACGACATGATGATCCTTGCTTGACCAATCAGTGGAAAGGGGCGTTTAATTTCCGCCCACACGTGGAAATCGAACATTCGAGCTGTTTATCCATTTTCTACTCCTGAATGTAAAAACGGCAAATCAAGGCGATTTCTTGTTTTTTCATTTTTTTGAAAAAACGAAAAAAGAAAATGGTGCCGTTTTCTCAAGTTTCTTTTTTCAATTTTAAATCAAAAAATGAATGAACACGGACCTAATGATTTTTTGAATAAAATAAAAAATTGACAATTTTGACCCATACAATGTTGGCTATTGCTGCAAACATACCTTTGCTTTTTGTGGTCCAGGGATTTTTTTTTTTTTTTTGTCTATAAAGACCAGGGAACATCCAAGATAATGTTCTTTAACTTTAACAGTGCAATTTTATATAATGGCTATTTGTCAGGCTTTTCTCTACGCTCCATATTAAATAAATAAATAAATAAAATTAATAAGTTGATTTAAAAAAAAAACTCTTTCAAAATTGGGGACAGTGTATGTAAATTCAATATGATGTATTTTGAATTTTGCACTGCATTGTGTTTTAGGGTTAACCATGATTTTATTACACGAACCATTTAACCATGTTGGTAACACTTTACAATAAGGTGTCATTTATTAACATTATGTAATGTATTAACTAACATGAACAAACAATGAACAATGCATTTATTACAATATTTATTAATCTTTGTTAATGTTAGTTTATGAAAATACTTTTGTTCATTGTTTATTCATGTTAGTTCACAGTGCATTAACTAACGTTAACAAACACAACTTGTGATTTTAATAATGCATTAGTAAATGCTGAAATTAACGTTAACTAAGATTAATAAATGCTGTAGAAGCATTGTTCATTCGTAGTTCATGTTTACTAATGTTGTTAACTAATGAACCTTATTGTAAAGTGTTACCACCATGTTTGTAGTTCAACTGCGGTTAAACAAAACAATCCGTCAAAATCAATCCATGGTTACTGCACTTTTACTACAGTAAAACCATTGTTAATTTGTAGGGTAAAATTAATGGATAATGTCCTGGTAGAAAAATAACAGTACATTTTACTCTCTTTTTTTTCAGTATAGCCTAATCATGCTACAGTTACACAAATATTCTTAAATGTAAAATTTACTTAAAATATGGCTTGATGAATGAAACCATAAAACATTTTTAATTCTAAGAGGACAATGGAAGTTTCTGCTTTGAACATGTGGCTACTAAATATAGCCTATATGTGCTTCAAAGTAGCTAACACTGTGACAGATATTAAGCAAAACAAAGGTAATAACTTAATACTGATCTTCATTATGTTAACGTGCAGGGAAAAACACGAACTTCTAATGTTGGCGCTGCGCTGTCAGTTCGGTGGCGCTAGCAAACACGTCCTCCCTGCGCTGTCGAGTCGGTCGCGCCACTTGCTCCATTGAGCCGCGCCTATGACAGGACAACGCGGCGCAAACTCTTTAATATAGCACTGTTTCGTCCCACTTTTGGGTTGTTTGGCTTCCGATACGTTGCGCAGTTTTGTCACACATATTTGAATAGGTGCCCTACTAAAAAAACAAACAAACAAAATCAAACAAACAAACAAACAAACAAACAAAAAAAAAAAACAACAGAAGCCCATTAGAAACCATCACAGAAATTCCAGTGGTTTCCATTAAAATACCATTATGAACCATTAGCTTTTTCCAGTAAAACCATTACAAAATTCCTTTTTGTAGTGTGTTTTGGGTATTTTTCCAATAGGATTTAACATCCCACCAATAGATTCTATCACATACCAGTAGACACCATTATAGTTTCCATTAACACCAATACAATTCCCATCATAACAATTAAATCCATTACATTTTCTATTGCGTTTTGGGCAGGGTTCTATTGTTTTTTTTTTTTCAGCAGGGTGATTAGCTATAATAAATCAGGCGGCCGTGCCAAAGATGTAGGCTAGTAGATAGTTGTGAGTGCAGGTACGAAGTAAATTAATATTTATGAGATAAACTAATATTTCAGGGGTAGGTTGCAGAATTTAAGCCTACACAAAAGAAATCTCTGTCTAGGCTCTGCCTCGGTATGGTTTGTGTCAAGCCATTAACCTGGCTTTTTGTTGAAGAGAAAGAGATCAAATGTAGTAGAAATAAACACGTTAAGAATACATAGTAGCAGAGGACTTTTATTATGTTTCTTAAGACTATTATTATGTTGTAATGTTTGGTTGGCCAATCAGCTGAGAGGGGCGTTTCACTCCGCCCACTTGTAGAGATCGAATATTCAAGTAGTTTATCCGTTTTCTGTCCCTGAAAGTAAAAACGAAAAATGAAGCCAAATTCTTGATTTTTCGTTTTGTTTGAACAAATGAAACATTTTTTTCATTTTTCAGATTTCAATATTAATTCAAAAAACTAATTATCCGAAGGTACACGGACCAGTCAGAACCCCTTGTTTTCAGAGTGCAAACAGCCAGAAGGGAGGGAAGAACAGAGGGAGGGGGAACAAATAAGGGAGAAAAGGAGGGATTAGTCCAGGGAAAAGGAGAGTACATAAAACCCAATTCAGAGAGAGAAAAGGCGAGGTGACAGGAGGAGGGAGAGGAGGAGCAAGAAGACGCGACTAGAGTAGTGCATAAAGGAAAGTGAGAGTGAGAGAAGGATTGTGGGGAGGACATGGGTCTGTGTGCTGTGCTGTTGATTTGTCTCTCACAGGCAGAGCTGACCAGAGTGTGGGCTCAGGAGCAGAGAGGTAAGACATTATTAAGCACACACAGAAATATAATGGCTTAACAACATGTAAGACATGCTCAGATTCACTGATATAAACATCATAACCCTCACACACACATACAGAGGCATTTGAGCAGTTGATGTTTTGTGTAATTTCAAACCATCAATTGAAACTATTAAATGACAAGCAAATATACACTGATATTGATGGGCAAATATTTTAACTGATCTTGTCTGTTTATCTATACTTAACTCTGATATTCTGTTGAGATTAACTGTCATGTTTGGGTCCCAGAGATCCCAATGGTGTATGATTTGAAAATTAATCATTTTATTTCACACTTCAAATTATTTAAATAAATTTCACTAACCTAATGAAAACCAGTAGACTATTTGTTAACTTTAACCCTCTGGTGTATCATAAAGTAAGCATGCACTTTAAAATGAATGAACAATCAAATCAATCAATCAATCAATCAATCAATCAATCAATCAATCAATCAATCAATCAATCAATCAATCAAGACTGTTATCCAGTGCAATAGTTGCCTCTGTCAGTTTGACTCTAGCAAACACACACACACACACACACACACACACACACACAAATACAAACAAACCAACAAATTAGTATTAATTGTTATAAAAGTATTTTATAGTTATAAATGTTAACATACATTAGTTTTGTGTAAATGTTCATTTCAAATTATAATAAAGACAACTGTATAGATTTATTAAATAAATATATGAAAACCTAAATTCTCCATATTACCTAAATGGAGTAAATGGGGGATTAATCAGAACCAGGGTGACAGGTGTGTTGAAGCAGGTTGGAACTGAAGTCTGTAGGGAGGTAGCTTTCCAGGAGCAGGGTTGGAGACCCCTGCAGTAGAGCATGGCACTAACAATACCAAGATCATGTGCTCAGTTCCCATGCATGAAATAAAAATAAAAGCTTTAATGCAACATAATTTGCTTTGGACAAAACGCCTTTATAAATGTATTACAGCTGGAAAAAAATATTTATTTTCAAACATGGTTGAGAACATGTTTGCCATTAGTTTATCAAACATATAGTTCTTACACATTTGGCAGAGAGTTAAGCTTTTTTTGTCTTTAAAGCTCACCTATTTGTCTGTTGAACAACAGTGTGTCTTTCTATGCATGTATACCTTAGTGAAGTTGTGATGGTTCTCAATTTCAGTCCTGCTAAAGAGTTTACGAGTCAGAGAAAACGAATCCATGCATTGAATGCTGAGGTTTGTGTTCTAAAGGCAGGCTCCGCTCATGAAGAATACAGACCGATTATCCCCCTTCCCAGCCCACATCAACTTTATGTTCAACAGACGTCAATCAGAGAACAGGGAAAGAGCAGTACAATGTTTCTGGGTCATGCGACATGGGGGTTTAGCAAAAAAAAAAAAAAAAATTGTTGGCCAGGGTTATACATTTTCATTTTTCATTCAATCGTTCTTAGAAGTGTCAAAAGACCAAATTTGTGTAAACCAGGTGTATTTGTGTTGTGTACATAAACAACTGTCCTACATATGTCTTTTTTTAATACATTACCCTTATATTCTTTCTCTCTCTCTTTTTTTTTCATGGCACACACCCTGTGTGTGTGTGTGTGTGTGTGTGTGTGTGTGTGTGTGTGTGTGTGTGTGTGTGTGTGTGTGTGTGTGTGTGTGTGTGTGTGTGTGTGTGTGTGTGTGTGTGTGTGTGTATTTCTGTCGTCCTTGGAGATACTGTATTTTTAGAGGGCCTGGTTCTTCTTTCTACCAGGCAGCACTGCTCTACTTTCAGTGGCCTCTCTGTCCCTCCCACACAGCCCTTCTTTCTGGTCCCTCTGAGACATGTATGTGTGCATGATATAGAGTGAGATCCAACAAAATCTGTTACAGACAGTTAATAAAGTGAGGATAAGAGCTTTGTTTGAGCATGACCTTCAAAAAAGCACACTGTGACCCATCACATACTAAACAAAAGTGTATACTATACACATCTGAGGCCTTATGTCATGCGTGCATTGCTAAAACTCATCACCTTTCATGTTTCAAGCTTTAATCACGCTAAGGCTTGTAACTCACAGACCTTATTAGTCATATATTCTTCCTAGCCAGGACTGCATTTCCCAAAAGCATTGTAAGCTTAAATACATTGTAGACCTATTGAAACTGAAAGAAGATACAATCAACTTAGGTTTACAATGCTTTCGGGAAACGCACCAAGGACAGTCCACATGCAATGATTGGTAGAACCACATTTTAAACCAGTCTGAAGTTTTACAATTCTAACAGTTATTGTGTGTACACTGTCCTTGCCTGGAACAATATGTTCTGGAAGAGCAGCAGTGAGCTAGTTTATGAAATTATGTAAAAGACTGCAAAATGACTATGGGGCACAGAAGAAGAAAGAATAACTAAATAAATAAAACTGCAGTCTCAGTTGAAGATAAGTCTCATTCAAGATTTTCAGCTTATCCTCATGTTCTCTGGTGATCAGTGCAAAATCAATTGCAAACATTTCTTCCATGATGCTTGTTGTTCTGTTGCTTGTATGAGAATGAATTTAGGGATCAGGGGGCTGTTTCATAAAACAAGTTTACCAAATAAACCAGGCTTATTTCAGTTAGTCTTACTTACGGTCACTTGATTTAGTTTCAGAAAGCAAATTTACCATAGCACAAGCTCATTCACTGTGGCAAATTATGCTGGGAAAGGATGATTCTATTTGGATGATTCTAAGGGCCTGACGATGGGGGGGAAGGGGGGGCATGCTTAGAATCGTCCGAACCCCCCCTTACTGGGTTCAGATAAGCTCTGTATGGTTCAGAACCAATCAAATACACGCAATAGGCTGAAGCTTGCCTCAAAGCCCCAGCAAAAGTAATTACCATTAATGTGTCGGGGGGAAATAATGAGATATTTGAATTATTTACTGATAAACTAGTGTTTTCTGTGTTAGTGTCGCAAAGATGAAAATGATCCTGATTCGTCATCTCCTCATTAGACATGCCATTAGAGAGAAGTGCATCTTCACGGATTATAATGAAAGAGTTTTTGTTTTTTATTTGATTTATTTCGTTAAGTAGTAATTAAAATCTTTCTTTAGATATGTGTATCATGTCTGTGAGGCATATATTTGCTGACTTTCAGTTAATTTTTGTGAAGCACTCCTGTTCAAGATGAGATGGCGCATCGTTTTCTTTATTTTATAAAATGATTTTATATATTTTACAAAAAGTTTTGTTGATATTGTGAGTGCACACAAATAAAAGTAGACCCTTTAACAGTTCCAAATGATGTATTACTCTTACCTTTATGAGCAAAAATTACGGCGTCAGTTGTTTCCATTGAAAAAAATGCAATTGATTGCACTGGTGCCCCCATGTCCTGCGCTTTAGCTTCCACTCCCCGCACAAACTAGGATGCAGTACACATTTATCTAGGTTTAACATTTAAACATTGTTATATGCTTGAACTGTTTTAGTATATCTATAGATTTTATTTTAGGCAAGTCGTAATGATTTGAGAAGGCTAAATTGATCAAACATGGCTATGATCAGCCTGCTGGTCTGCCGCTGGCCACTTGGTCATTACTTTATGAAAGAAAAAACGTATTTAACGAACAAAAAAATGCTCCAAATTTTTTTTCTAAAAGAACTCAAAAAAAAAAAAAACTAAATATAATCACTTTGCCATTACATACAAAACTGAACTATTTTAATAGCTTAAAAAGTATAATCTGATTTGGGAGAAGGGGGAAAAAAGACGGGCTTGGGTCGGACTCGGGCTGGTAATTCTGTTAAGCTGTCGGACAAGGGCCGGGTTAGGGCCTGATCTGTATGGAGGGGGACACCAACAACCCCCCACCACCCCCCACCAAGAAATGTTCGTCCAAACATCATGAGTGACTTTCCTACCTGCCTGTCAACATACAGGATACGTCATCAGCACATTCACATAAGCTATGCAGACAGAGCGAGAATGGCAAGCAAACATTAACAACCTGACCTTCCTTCCTGGTATTGTAGTACTGTTACTAACTGTACTATAAAGTTTTCTCACCGTTGAATGACACAAGCTGTATTGTAGTATTGTTGTCTCTGGTCGTCTGGTCTATGAGCGTTTATGTGTTCAGGAGGTGTGGCTTTGAATGGTGATTTGCAGGGAAGGTGGAAGGTATGCTTTCAGTGCTATCAGGCTAAAGTTAGCATTTTCCAAGATGTCATACTGCACCTTTAATATAGTTGCTACTTGCCCATCCAGTTGATCAGCCAGGCAGCCTTTCTCTCTGGTTTTATTTGCTGTACCTTTTGTGGTTCAATTAAATTAAATTAAATTCAAGTTTATTTGTATAGCATTTGTTTACAAAGCACATTGTTGCAAAGGAGCTTTACAGAAAATTAAAGTTTCTACATTATATTTAGCAATAGCTTAGCAGTGGTGACTATCTCAAGTTGATGTCTATATGGCAGAAATGTGCAGTAAAAATCAAGCAGTTAGTTAATGTCTTGTAATGCAAAATTTGGTAGTTGTGTATGTTGTCCGAGGGTTGGCATCATCTGAGGTCCTCTGGGGGGTTGGCATCATATCTTCTCAGGTGTTCGGTCATCTCAGGTCTTTGTAAGGGCTGGATCCAGACTGAAGCTTGGGTAATTCCTAAACTGTAACTGATTTTTGTAATATGAACATTATTTTACTGTATTATGTACAGTAAGATAATGTAAAATGTATATACAGTATTTTACTGTAAACTGCAAAGCATTATGGGAAAATATATGGTCACTACAATAAACAACTGTAAATTTACAGTAGTGAACTTGCCCACGAAAAACTGACCAATGGCAAGTGAGATTTATTTTGTTTGCTGTTTGGTGGAAGCACTGGTAAAAGGACAAAAGAGACACTTTGCACTGTTAACGGGACAAAAAGGTTAGTATATTATTTCTGTTTTATGCAAAACTGAGATATTTTAAGATGTTTTAACTTGCTAACAGCAAACTAACATTATTCATTGTGTCGTTTTTCATGTCGGGAGTTAGAGCTTTTTTTTCTGACTGATGGCCAGATTAACGCCGCCATAACGGTGATAACATCGACTGGTGAGTAAATTAAGGTCACCTATATTAGTCAAAATAAACCTTATTAAACCGAGAAACATGTTTGTAGGTTCTGCTGCCCTTTGATGCAAGTTAGTTAATCTGGCGAGTCGTTACTTAACCTTAACAAAGAACAAAAGTGAAATAATGTTACTGAGGTAAAGTGCGTAGGCAACACCACTGTTTCAATTCAGTGGAGATTTTAAACAGTATTTTTAAGTACTTCTTTTGTTTGTTCTTTTCAAATTTGTTGTCTAGATTTTGTCAACAATGTCGGAGGTGTATTTTGGAGCCTCTTCTTGTGAATGCCATAGCATCGATGATAACATCAACTGGTAAGTTAATAATGTCAGTTAGCCGAAGTTAACGAACACAGAGAAGCATAATATCTTTTGTACACTGCCTCTTTATCGCAAGTGTAATTCTCTTCAAATGCTATTTAAGTTAGAAACGTGTATACCAATGTTGTATGTAACTTTAGAGATGGTCCATATTCAGTGAGAGACGTAAAATAAACCCTCAAGCTAACATGAAATACCACTGTAAAGTACATCTTTTGTATTTTATTTTCAGGTTTGTGATCTTGTGGTCATGTCGTGCATCAGAGGAGTATTGGACTCTTTTCCTGTGATTGCCGTCGTAACAACAGGTGAGCTTTCATCTAATGTTACTAAAGTAGCCAAATT
Organism: Acrossocheilus fasciatus; assembly: GCA_036784905.1. Classification (NCBI taxonomy): domain Eukaryota; kingdom Metazoa; phylum Chordata; class Actinopteri; order Cypriniformes; family Cyprinidae; genus Acrossocheilus; species Acrossocheilus fasciatus. Next base: position 13,120,082 of record CM071949.1, read on the forward strand.
AGCCACGGGCTGCTGTTCTCCACTAACTTACTTTTTAAAGAGAGGAACGGGCTAGCAATATATTAATATAGTAAGTTTTGCTTATAAATATAAAAAAATATGGTAACACTGTGAACTAACATGGAATAAACAACAACTGTATTGTCATTAACTAACATTAACAAAGATGAATAAATAGTGAAATAAATGCATTGTTCATTGTTTGTTCATGTTAGTTAATACATTAAGTGCTGCTTTAATAGAAATAATTTTAATGCACATGAAAACTCAATATTGATGCGCACACACCCATAATGCCGCCCTGTTTGATTCCCAGGGAATGAATAACTTCATAAAATGTGTAGGGGAGCACAGGGCACAAACTAACATGGGGTAAGTTGTAACACACATGGTTTAAATATTTCCACACATGCTAGCATAACCAAATTTACAGTATTTACTAGCTGCCATATCAACACTATATAGAGAATAAAGTGCACCAAAATTCAAAAATCTTTGGAAGATGTCGCTGAATATTTATTCTACCAAAGCAGAAGTACATTTCTGGCTGAAGTAAATTTTGTCATCTCAGTTTTTAGTATTCATTTCAAATTAGACAAATCTGCCATTATTTTAATCTCCAATCTGTTATCAGTTTAGATAGTTTTATAATGCTTCACTAACTAGCAGAAGACAATAACCAGTTTTAAATTCCAGTTGCACAGATGGGTAACACTGTGTTACAATGTGCCCCGCTATTATTAAACTATGCAATTTACACCATTTACTTTTATGAGTTTCAATGAGAAGCCACAAGAAACAGGTGAATAAAGACTGAGAATCGATGTTTAATGTTCAGAAATTGTTATTTCAAGAAATGTAAAGTATTTTGGCTCGTTTATGTGTCTCGTGCCCTGTGTCATATGACAGCTGTGTATGGAGAGAGGGGAGTGTATCATTTCTGAATTTCTGAATGTGTTTCTTCATTTGCGCACTCTGTTTTGAACTACTATATGTAGCTGTGTGTTGCGATAAGGGCCATCCCAAGCATGGTTGCAATGTGTTCATTGTCAAACTCAAAAATTAGATTATTTTTAAATCTTAAAAAAAACACCATTATTTTATTTGAAAAAGTTAATGATTTCATTTTATTGACAAAGTATTTTAGTTTGTCCGATAATATTTTAATCTGTCATATGGTTATGTTACAACGTGCCCCTCACATGTTACAATGTACCCCACCTACGGGGCATGTTGTCACTTCCATTCTTTTGAGATAAATAACGAAAAATATATACACCTGTTATTTGGAAACAATGCAACATATTTGTACTAGACAAGTGTGAAAGTAAAGTGTATAAAAAAATTATACTCTGAACCCCAAATGGATTTACACATGCTAAGAAAGTCAGTGTTAGGTTATGTCCCATGCTCCCCTACATTAAATACAATATAACTTGCTTTGGCTAAAAGCATCTGGCAAATGCATGAATGTAAATGCAATGTAAAACAAATTGTATTTGGGGTTACCTAATTCTGCATTTCTGTAAACTGGACAGCTGGCTGTACGATGATTCTGCCGTCATATTCAGAATCCTGTTTTTGCTTGGAGAAATCTCCTGTAACAGAGTCACAACACCCTTTTTGTGTTACTATAGTTTATGATCAGAAAAAACCCCCCCAAAAAAACAACAACTACTGTACAGTAATACAAACATTTTGAATAAAATAAACATTTTTGGTAACACTTTACAATAAGGTGTCATTTGTTAACATTGGTTTAAACAGCAAAATGCAGCTGCTTCAGGTATCTTTAACTTACTGTAGCCTATAAATTCATAATACCGATATCCCCATCTGACAAAATTAGATGACTGTTACTGTATAGCAACAAATATAGATTTTTAATCATAAGCACATATTTTCTAGGACACACACACACATTTAGAAATGACTAGATTATATGAACCGATTGGTTAGCATTTAGCATGCTCTTTACTAAGTGTCAGGGCAACACAATTCAATAAACAAGAAGTTAATATTAAGTGATTTAAATCATTAAGAAAATATTGTCTTTTCGCAAAAACGGTTCTAAACAAAGCCATGTTGTGCGTCTCTGCACACAACAGTGTTTCATTACTAAAAGAATTTACCTTTTTTGAATGCCTTGAATCAGTGATTCACTGATCCATTCATAAAAACAGTTTCTTCGTTCCTGAAAGAATCAGCAGTTTTTAATGAATAGATTGAATAAATGACTCAATGGCTCAGTCATTAAGACAGTGGCTTGCTGCCACCTACTGGTAATTTTAGTCTCATTTTTTAAAAGTATCATTTATATATATATTTTTTCTCTATCATTACATATTTTTGTGTTTATATTAAAAACATTAATTTCATAATATTATTTATGCAATTTGTAAGTGCAAATTATAATTAATTACACTTGTCGCTTTAACCTTTAAACGTGCATTGTAACCACACAGTTGACCTTTTTTTGCGATCAAATTACTGTAATTAAAACTCGCCAAAACTTATACCCATCATTGAATAGAGTGTGTTATTGCAATTATATCCACTGGGGGGCACTGCAGCAAAAATATATTGTTGCCGAAAAGCAACGACAAAACCGAGAATGTATTGATGTGATGCCTCCCTTCTAATACTAGCTGCAAATTAGGTTAAAAGTTGAGATTAAAAAAAAAAAAAAATCAGATTCTAGACCTAAACCTCCTAACAGTATATTGTGTTAAATGGCAGAAACGTGGTGATAAAATGTCTCTCTGTTTGTACTTTAGAAAAAGTGCTCAACCACTCAGTTGAGTTGCCCAGTCAGGGTAAAATGAACTGAACGCTAACAATACTCAGCAACGCGATCATAACTTGGTATAGCACTGCACAAGCTCATAGATTAAGTTGTTCCTTTGTTTGAACAAAAGCCAATGCTTTGTTACATAGAACAAATTATTAGAATGATATGGTGTGATATTATTTTTCTGTTATATTGACTATACACACATCTATATATATATATATATATATATTGACTATATGCCTTTTACCTTACATTTTATCCAGATTGTCATTAATCTATTATTTATTATTTTTATTATTTGTAATGCAATTTAATAATTATTTTATTATGTTTATTGTTTTTATTTTCATTATTTTGTTTTGATATATTTGTTTATTTACTTTATTAGATTTCTATTAGATTTTAATGTTTCTTTTTTATTTATTTATTTATTTATTTTTTTATAGTGGATTGTTGCGTTATAATAAGATCAGTTTTATATATATATATATATATATATATATATATATAATCATGGGTAAGTCATGGGTATTGTTAACATATTCTACTGTCTGTAATGTTTTTATACACAAAAACCTTAAACTTCAGTTGCACAAATGAAAAATTCCATTAATACTTTATACTTTTTAGTTCATGCCGAGAATTACCCTAAATGGGCAAGTCAACCGGCTGGTTGACTTGTGTATCTGCTTAGTGAATGGGTCATTTGAAAAAACAAAACCTGAAAGGTTGCTCACTGTGGTGTCAGGAACACAATTTTAACAATAAATAATTTTTGGCAAATGTATTTCTTAGTGTGACTGTTGAAGGGTTAAAAAAAAAAAAAAATGCCACTTAGCCAATGTAACTTTTCAGCATAGCCTGTTTTATTTGACTTGTATCCCGTGCATTCTGATACATAAATTAATGTCTCTGGGCTAAGCCCCGAATATCCTCTAACCCTAGAACCGCCCCTGGAATCAAACCCATTAATTCAGCATTCTTGCACTTTGCTCTACTGATTGAGAATGCATTGTAAAAAATGGAGCTTTAATAATTTGAATGTGATGGATTATCATCTAATTATGTACCTTCCTTTGTAGGTGCGTTCAGATGTAGTATATGAGGTTTTATTAACATCAGAGTGCATAGTTGAGGCAAATTCTGTAAACACTGCTTTGAAAAATAATGTTTTTTTTTCTTCTTCTTGTGCTTGCAGGTTCATTCAGATATTTGTGGCACCAAATGCATTAAAAGTCACAGGTCAGCTGGAATTCTGGAAAGAGGGTGCGAAGAAAAAGGATCTGCCTGAATCCCATCCTGCTGTTTCTCATCGGAGAGCTTGTCAAATTTGACTGTCAAAATTACTGAAATTTAACACCACAAACTCATTTGTATTATTTGATTTTATTAACACTACCAGTCAAAAGTTTTTGAGCAGTAAGATTTTTAATGATTTTAAAGAAGCCTCTTCTGCTCACCAAGCCTGCATTTATTTGATCCAAAGTACAGCAAAAACAGTACAATTTTGAAATATTTTTACTATTTAAAATAAATGTTTTCTATTTGAATATATTTTAAAATGTAATTTATTCCTGTCATCAAAGCTGAATTTTTAACATCATTACTTCAGTCTTCAGTGTCACATGATCTTTCAGAAATCATTCTAATATTCTGATTTACTCCTCAATAAAAAATGTCTCCGTTACGTACGTAGCCCTCGTTCCCTGATGGAGGGAACGGAGACGTTATGTCGTGACAGCATAGGGGATTTACTTGGAAGCCCCAATCATCTCTGACTTTAAGACAAAATGCCAATGAATATTGGCTAGTGGATTTTTCATACCTGAGCCACTCCCCATGCACACGGGTATAAATAGGCGGCAGGTGCATCCACTCATTAGGTTTTACACCGAGGAGCCGAGAACGAGTCCCTGGCAACCAGCGATGGTTCAAGATTGTGGCATGGGGACATAACATCTCCATTCCCTCCATCAGGGAATGAGGGTTACGTACGTAACTGAGACGTTCCCTATCTGTCGGTTACTAGTTATATCGTGACGACATAGGGGTCCTATTAAAAGTGCCACAACCTGAACCCCGTCACAACCTTGTGGCATGCAGATGCTGACAAGCAAGCGCGTGACAGACAAATGCCATGCAAAAGGTTGCAACCTTCCCATCGCCCCAGCGCTAATTCGCTAACCTTGGTGCCCGCAGGGACCACTGAGTACATTGCTGTTGGAGATAGCCAAGCCACTGTTCCTTTCCCCACATTAGTTGGAAGGGATTTTGACCTTCAATGAAAGATAACATCAAGTCTTTCCTATTTGTTGTTACAGCTTGGCAGTAATGACGGGGAAGCGGGTTTTCCAGAGAAGGGCGCTACGGAGGCCACATCGTGCCCAAAGGGAGGTAACATGTGGAGACACCGATATGGACTGACCCAGGCCTGGGGCAGTACTACATACGACTGGACCCTGGGGAAGATCCTACCTAGGGGTAGGGAGGAGAGCTGCCAGCAGGGCCTGACAGAGGGCTCTGTCAAAGGGAAGACACGGGTTTACCGAGAGGGAAACCTTACCATGGAAGAATACACATATGGGATTACCCGAAGGGAATCAAGCCATACAGACAACTAGCCCAGTACAGGGGCTGACCGGAGACCCGGGCGAGCTAACACCAGTACTGGGCCTGGCGTCAGACTGCTCCGCCCAGTCTGACTGCCGGGGGTGCTGGAGGAACTCCACCAGGTTTCGCCATCTGGGGAACTGAACTGGAGGAGGAAAAAGATATCCCTGGGTGAGGGGGAATGGCGCGGCAAGCGCGACACTGGCCAGCCCTTCCCGCCACTTACCTGTTACCCAACACACGAGAAGAAACTGGCTCGACGCGGAGATTGTAAAATCTTGTGAAGGTGTTCGGTGTCGCCCAGCCTTCAGCTCTACAGATGTCAGCCAGAGAAGCGGCGTAAGCCAACGCATAGGAGAAGGAAACACTCCATGTGGAGTGAGCCCTCACCCCCACCCTCACCCACGACTCGCCTTGAGATTGGTACGCCAATGCGATGGTATCCACTATCCAGTGGGCCAACCTCTGCTTGGAGACAGCCTTCCCTTTCTGCTGACCTCTGTGGCAGACAAAGAGTTGCTCAGAGCTTCTAAGCTCTGGGTGCGGTCCACATATATGCACAGCGCTCTTATGGGACACAGCAATGCCAAGGCTGGGTCTGCCTCCTCCGAGGGCAGTGCTTGCAGGTTCACCACCTGATCGCAAAAGGGTGTGGTGGGAACCTTGAGCACGTATCCAGGACGGGGTCTCAGGACAACGTGAGAGTAGACCAGCCCGAACACAAGGCACTCTTCGCTCACCGAAATTGCTTGGAGGTCCCTGACCCTCTTGATGGAAGTGAGTGCGATCAGGAGCGCTGTCTTAGCAGACAGGAACTTAAGCTCAACTGAGTCCAGCGGCTCAAAGGGACCCCTCTGAAGCCCAGCCAGGACAATAGAGAGATCCCAGGAGGGCAGCAGGGGTGGTCTAGGATAATTTAACCTTCTAGCACCCCTCAGGAACCTAACAATGAGATTGTGCTTTCTCAGGGACCAGCTGTCCACTGCATAGCGATGTGCTGCGACAGCAGCCACATACACTTTCAAGGTGGAGGGTGACAGCCTACGCTCCAACCTTCTTGCAGGAAAGAAAGCACTACTCCAATCGTGCATCTTCGGGGGGTCTTCTCAGCGAGAAGAAAACCAGTTCACGAACAGACTCCATCCAGCACATAGGCTTGCCTCGAAGAGGGAGCTCTAGCCTGAGTGATCGTGTTAACCACCGCTGGTGACAGATCAGCTAAGTCTGCCGTGTCCCGTCCAGGAGCCACACATGGAGGTCCCAGAGATCTGGACGTGGGTGCCAAATGGTGCTGGGCCCCTGAGAAAGGAGGTCCTTCCTCAGAGGGATGCGCAATGGAGGGGCTGTCACGAGGAGTGTGAGTTCCGAAAGCCAGGTCTGGGTGGGCCAATAAGGCGCAACCAGCAAGACCTGCTCCTTGTCCTCCCTGACCTTGCACAGTGTCTGTGTGAAAAGGCTCACTGGGAGAAACGCATGCTTGCGAAGAGCCTGAGGCCAGCTGTGTGCCAGTGCTTCTGTGCCGAGGGGTGCCTCAGTCAGGGAGTAATACAGCTGGCAGTGGGAGGACTTGCGGGAAGCCAACAGGTCTACCTGGGCTACCCCGAATTGACTCCAGATCAGCCGGATCATCTCGGGATGGAGTTGCTATTCTCCGGGGAAAGTGAGCTGTTGTTAGAGCGCGTCGGCTGCACGATTGAGCTCCCCCGGAATATGGACAGCTCGCAGCGACTTGAGCCACGTCTGACTCCAGAGGAGGATATGGCAGGCGAGCTGTGACATGCGACGTGGTCGTAGACCTCCCTGTCATTTCATGTACGAAACGGTTGCAGTCTTGACCATGTGGGCCAACACGTGCTAGCCAAGCAGCAGCAGCCGGACCGCCGCAAGGCTAGTAGCACTGCCAGCAACTCAAGGCAGTTGACATGCCAAAGCAGTTGAGGTCCTGACCAGAACCCCGAGGCTGCCTACCCGTTGCATGTAGCACACCAGCCCGAACTGGAGGCATCCATCGTGACAATGACATGCCGAGACACTTGTTCTAAGGGCACTCCGACCCATAGAAAGACAAGGTCTGTCCAGGGACTGCATGAGCAGCAAACTATACCACAGCGCCATGCCCATCTCGGGACTCGGGAGTGTAACCAGTGCTGAAGTGGTCTCATATGAAGCAATCCAAGCGGCAAGACTGCGGCTGCGGATGCCATATGCCCCAGGAGCCTCTGAAAAGGGTTTCAGTGGTACCACCGTCCTGCCTCTGAAAGAACAGCAATCTCCTCGCGCAAGACAGGAGTGTTCCGAGCTACCACCGAAGTCTCGAGAACACCGCTGAACTTGGGAGGTCGCCTGGTGAACTGATTCGTATAGCCGAGTTGAATCGTGCACGTGAGCCAAAGAGACGGGCTGGGCAGAGTGAGCAACGCCTCCAGACGCCGTGCAAGTGGCTCCAACGACACGATCGACGTACCCGCGGTGGTGCAGCGGAGGGGAGTAGAGCTGGATGGTACAGAAGGCTGTGCGTTCTGAGGCATCCTCGCAGAACTCCCTGGGTCCCAGAGGGGACTTGCTAGAGGTGTGTGGGGAGGCACTGCGTCCCTGAACCGCACTCTCTTGGCCGCTGGCAAGATGGGCCGTGGGCAAGAGTGAGGAGGCAACGCATTGCACACTGTCGGCCCGTGGACCTGAAAACCTGGAGGAAAAGGAAATTGCTCTTTCTTTTGACAATGTGGGTACCGCTGGCCCTTGAACAGAAACAGAATATTTTCCACCCAGCCCTCCTCCGGCATCACTGTCCCCGCCGTCTCCTGAGAAAGAGCAGCTTCCCACATCTCCGGGTTGCCCGTGTCAGGGCCACTTTGTCGCCTATCTGGACGATTAGGGGCCAACTGGGACATGAGGGGCACCACGCTCCTGCGAGAGGCTCGATGCGCTGGCCTATGTGACGATTCAGCACAGGGCGGAGCAGCTCTGGAGGATGCAGGAAGGCGCTCACGGCGATAAGTAGATTGGGGCTTGCCCTGCGGCAGAGCGGTGGAAGATGGTGCATCACGCCAGGGCAAGATTCGTTGGCCTCAGTCTGCTTCTGTACTGCTGAGAACTGCTGGGCACAGTCCTCGACAGTGTTGCCGAACCGTCCAGCCTGGGAGACAAGAGCGTCGGGAAAGCGCACTTTGTCGACATCACTCCTCTCAGCAGGCTGAGCCAAAGATGGTGTTCTTGGACCACAAGTATGGACATCGCCTTCCCGAGGGACCACGCTGTGACTTCCGTCGCCCGTAGGGTGAGGTCAGTCGCCGAGCACAGTTCCTGCATCGACCTCGGGTTGGTACTACCCTCGTGCATTTTAATTCCTTGGCTGGTGTACTCGCAGGATAGCCATGGCATGCAGGGCAGAGGCAGCTTGGCCCGCAGCACTGTAAGCTTTGGCCATGAGCGGCCATCAGCCTACAGACTTTGGAAGGGAGACGAGACGATTCCTCCAAATGGCGACATTTTGCGGGCACAAGTGCACCGTAACCGCACTCTCCACCTGGGAAATGTCAACGTACCCCCTAGCCGCCCTGCCATCGAGGGTAGCAAGGATGGGGGAGGCAGACGAGCCGCTTCTGGACGTAAAAAGGGGCCATCCATAGCTTCGTCAGCTCAGAGACGGCACAGCAGAATCCACACAAAACAGCTGCTGCGGTAGGAGTGAGAGGTCTGTGGGGACTGGCCCGGCGGAAAGGCTCTCACTGTAATCCTCAGATCCCCCAGAGCACTAGCTGATGGTTTTCTGCTCGTGGCAGAGAAGCAAGCGCGGGTAGTGACAGACAGAGCTCCTCCCATCCCGGTGAGGAGAGAGAAGCGCGATCGCAGCGCTGCCATGGTTACACGCTCAGAACGAACGCATAAATCATCCACAAACGCAGCTTCAGCGTGCTGGATGCCCAGACACTGAAGACAACGATCGTGGTCTTGGACGGAAGATAATAAATGACCGCAACCAAGAGAACACGGCCGGAACGGAGTTTTTAAAAAGACGCGAACCGATTGTGATTTGCTCTTTTAGGAAATCTGCTCTTTTAGTTGAAGTGCCCAGGGGAATCGCTGCAGACAGGGACACCGCTGTTCACACCACAACGCCAACCAGAACAGCTTCCAGACAGATGATGAATTGCATTGTGGAGATCAACACATTCATCCACTCGGCTCCGAAGCAAAAATCTAATGAGTGGATGCACCTGCCGCCTATTTATACCCGTGTGCACAGGGAGTGGCTCAGGTATGCAAAATCCACTAGCCAATATTCATTGGCGTTTTCTCTTAAAGTCAGAGATGACTGGGGCTTCCAAGTAAATCCCCTATGTCGTCACGACATAACTCGTAGTGACCGACAGATAGGGAAATATTATTATTATTATGTTGAAAATAGCTGAGTCTAATTTTTTCAGGTTTCCTTGATGAATAGAAAGTTCAGAACAGCATTTATCTGAAATAGAAATATTTTGTAACATTATAAATGTCTTTATCTTCAATTTAAACCATCCTTGTTAAACAAACAAACAAAAAAAAGTAGTAATTTCTATAAATCTTTTTGCTTTTCAGTATGTATATGTTTTGCCATGATACATGAAGTGCCCAGGGGACTGTGGTGATGCCCTTTTTTCAGCTAGTTCATCCTAGAGATCAAGACTTGTAATTTGTACTTTTAAAAAGAAAATGTTCAACAATTAAAAAGAATTTGATCAGAGCTAATGATCATGAGTTGTGATTTTTATGGGGTTGGAGTGGTAAAAATCATGGATTACAGTGCTGTACCACAATTTGATTGTTTTTTTTAACAGTTAAAAAATGTTTAAACTACATGAAAATAAACACTACAGCACTGATACTGTAAATGAAAATATGGTAAAAATACTGTAAATGAAAATACAGTAATAATACTGTAAATTAAAATACAGTAAAGCCAATATTATAATGTTAATGCAAATACAGTAATAATACTGTAAATGAAAATACAGTAAAGCCATTATTATTCTGTAAATGCAATTAAAGTAATAATACTGTAACCATTTTTACAGTAATTTACTGGCATCCAGCTGCCAGTAAGTTACTGTAAAATTTACAGCAACCTTTTTACAGTGTAGTTACCATGGGATGCCAGTAGAGAAAAATTAGCATAGCTGCTGTTCCACCTAAGCAAAAAATGATGTATTCAACCCAAGCAAAACAATAAAAAGGTGCATTTGATCAGATGTTACTGAAGAACAAGGTTATGAGATACATTATGTTAAAGAGATGTGTCTTTAATCTAGATTTAAACAGAGAGAGTGTGTCTGAACCCCAAACATTATCAGGAAGGCTGTTCGAGTTTGGGAGCCAAATGTGAAAAAGCTCTACCTCCTTTAGTGGACTTTGCTATCCTAGGAACTACCAAGAGTCCCGAGTTTTGCGAACTTAGGGAGTGGGATGGATTTTAGCGTGATAGAAGACTAGTTAGGTACGCAATGAGCTAAACCATTTAGGGCCATTTTGTAAATGATACGGAACTTAATAGGTAGCCAGTGCAGAGAATGTAAAATTGGGGTAATATGATCATATTTTCTTGACATGGTAAGGACTCTAGCAGCTGTATTTTGGATTACCTGTAGCTTGTTTATTGAAGATGCAGGACAACCACCTAGCAGTGCATTACAATAATCTATTCTAGAGGTCATGAATGCATGAACTAGCTTTTCTGAATCAGAAACAGGTAGCGTGTTCTGTAACTTGGCAATGTTTCTAAGATGGAAGAATGCTGTTTTTGTAACTTGGGAAATATGATTTTCAAAAGACAAATTGATGTCTAATATAACACCCAAATTTTTGACTGTTGAGGAAGTAACAGTACATCCGTCAAGATGCAAATTGTAATCTATGAGATTCTGTGTACTGTTTTTTGGTTCATTAAGTAATATCTCGGTGTTATCCGAATTTAATAGAGGAAAAGTATTGGTCATTCAGTCTTTTATATTTTTAACACACTCTGTTACCTTAGATAATTTAGAAGTTTCATCTGGTCTTGTTGAAATATATAGTTGAGTATCATCAGTGTAACAATGGAAACTAATCCCATATTTTCCAATAATATTACCAAGGGGCAACATGTATATTGAAAAAAGCAGAGGGCCTAGGACAGATCCTTGTGGCACTCCATACTTTACTGGATTTAATTGAGATGATTCCCAGTTTAAATAGACAAAGTGACAGCGATCGGAAAGGTAGGATCTAAACCACCTTAAAGCCTGCCCTTGAATATCTGTATAGTTTTGTAATCGATCTATAAGTATGTCATGATCTATAGTGTCGAACGCAGCACTAAGGTCAAGTAAAACTAGCAATGAGATGCAGCCTTGGTCTGACACAAGAAGCAAGTCATTTGTACTTTTAACAAGTGCAATTTCTGTGCTATGATGGGGCCTGAAACCTGACTGAAATTCTTCATAGATATATATATATATATATTTTTTTTGGCAGAAAGGAGCACAACTGAGCAGACACCACTAAAATTTTAGACATAAACGGAAGATTTGAAATGAGTCTGTAATTTGCCAGTTCACTAGGATCTGGTTGTTTCTTAATAAGAGGCTTAATAAACACCAGCTTGAATGGTTTTGGGACGTGATCTAGAGATAACAAGTTAATAATATTCAGGAGCGGTTCTTCTGCTACAGGTAACAACTCTTTCAGTAATTTAGTGGGCACAGGATCTAATAAACATGTTGTTGGTTTAGATGCAGTGATAAGTTTATTTAGATCTCCCTGTCCTATAGTTGTAAAGCACTGTAGTTTTTCTTTAGGTGCAATGAATGAAGCTGAATTACAAGATGCTGTCGATTCTACATTTGTTATTGTATTTCTGATGTATATTTATTTTATAAGTGAAGAAATTCATAAAGTCATCACTACTAAACTGTGAGGGAATATTTAGTTCGGGTGATGTCTGGTTATTTGTTAATCTAGTCACTGTGCTAAATAAAAACCTTGGATTATTTTGGTTATTTTCTATGAGTTTGTGGATCTGCTTAGCCCTGGCAGCTTTTAGAGCTTGTCTATAGCTGTACATACATGCGTTCAAGATTATGAGTTTTCTTCTTGAGAGAATGGGTATTGCTGTTGTACCATGTATGTTTTTTCTCTAACCTTTTTTAATTTAATGGGGGCAACAATATGAAGGTAATATGATGCCAAAAAGATTTGCATGCACAGGGCAAGAGTTGCGGAAGAGTACATAAGACTGTAAGCGTAAATTAAATTTGCATGTGCAAGAGAAGCTTTGTAAAGATGTAAATCGCGTTTCAAGCGCAATAAAAAATTATTTACAGCATTTGACTGTTATTCGTAAGTGTAATTCATGTATTGTGAAACTGCAGCTTCATGCTAATGCAAAATAAATATGATCTGTATGTGTAAAAAAACAAACTGTGTCAAATGTCTAAATGACTTGTTGTGTATGTAGGGCAAAAAGGTCCCAAAATAATCTTATATGTACAGCTCCGTCTTTCTTTTATCTGCACTCACAGTTTTGGCACAATTCTCTCACTTGCTGAGTTTTGCAAGCGTGAGGGGGAGGGCAGGTCCACCTCTTTCTTGTAGCCAATCAAATGAGGCTCTCACCGACTCTCCATTTACTCTCATCTGATTGGTTCAATAAACACATCATATGCCAAGACATTTTTATTCATTTAGTTCAGGAACGTTCTCACAGCCGGAATGATACTTTTTTACATACACATACAGTAATAAATAAATAAATAAATACCAACTTAATTAAAACATGATATGTATAGGTTGTGATCCTTTAGGCTAGACTCCCATGTGTTCATACTGATTTGCGAGCTGGTGTTAACATTATTTGGTTTTGGTTTGGCTTTACATTGAAATTTCCCAATCTGCTTACACCACTGAAGCTAAACTTTATAATTAAAATTATGTTATGTGACAATGCTGTATGGCCAGAGGCCTGAAAGTTTCAACCTGGAGAGTAGTGCAGGTTTACTCTTTAAAAACAGACTATGCATTATTTGATGTAATGAAATAAGTCAGCTATATTTGTGCTCTGAGTTGTTAAATGTAAAAACATCTAAATATAAAATTAACATGATGCACTTTAAAATTACAAAGAAATGTAATGATGCTAAACAGCTAGTATGGGTATAAACCTTTAATATAATGAGCTACATATTACAGATTATTTGTGTAATTTTACATTTAAATTATATGCAATTTAATAAAACAGAAAAAAATACAGTATAAATAATACAGCCATTTTTCTGTGTTAAAAAAGAAAAAGAAAAAAGAGAACTACCATAATCTTTCATTAATGATATAATAGCCTACTTAAAATAACAGTCAGGAAGATTTGGGGGGGGGGGGGAGTCCTATATATACACAACTCATTATATACAGTATATACACTTTAAAAGACATTGAAATGTAGATGTTTGTGAAAGATGCTTTCTCTGTTTTAGAGGGATGACCATTTTTAAACCATACCCTATTTATTGCATCAAAATGTGTTAATACTTTCCTAGGCTATAGTTAGGGGTGTATAATTTATAATTTATAACAACAATACATATTGCCTTTATAGCCTTTATTAATAACCATTTCTATACAGCTGATAACTTTGTCTAGTGCCCATATGAATGTCTATAGCATGATTTGGGAAAAAAATTACTACTATAAATTAACTACTATACTGAATGACTTAGCATAGACTTCTTCATGGCTAGTGTTTGCGTATTGCATTTAATTCTGTAACCTACTTTTTCTACAGATCTGTGTCCTAGTGTAAAATGCTACAGTTTCTGACAGCGTTGATAACGTCAGATAATATCATGATATTTATTTATTTTTTGCGTTTCCCTTAACGAAAGTGCTATCCTATCAGCAATAACCTGTCTATGGGCTTTTTTATTACTGTCAGTTTAAGTGCCGGAGATGCAGTCTTGCCAGATATTGCTATTAAAACAAACAAAAACAGAAAAATAAATAAAAATAAACCGAAATTATTTCAAATCTTTAGTAAATAAGATATGATAAGGACTTCCGCTGACCCTATACTACAACTTCCTCCTTTATTAACTTTCTAAAGTGTCAAATTAAGTGGAAAAGCCAAGTCCAAAAACGCTTATAATAGCTGGATCTGGCTGCGCCCACACCGTCACTCTCATCAAGTTCACTCCGCCAGCATCTCGCAGCGATCATTTTCATTCCACGGACACTAAACATTCTTTCAAACTGTGTAAACTGAATCATACATGTCATGCAGACATCCATATGATGAGTTTAACAGCAAATTAGTCATTCAGAGAACAAATTTTAATTTTGAACATGAAAAATTTACCGAGGTCCGGACCTCAGTGACCTCATAGCTGGCTATGGGCCTGGTTGTGTGGACGTTACCATTATGACGTCTAGGAGACGTTGGACTTTGGTCACCATACCTGACGACTAAATGTCAAGTATTTTACATACTGTAAATATGACATTGGCTTAAGATGCTGGCTCAACGTTGTATTTTGGCTATTTAATGCAACAACCTCAAACTAACAAAAGATCAACGTCTAATGATGTTAGAGTTTGATGTTGTGTGGACGTTACCAATACGACTTCTACGAGACGTTGGGTTTTGGTCGCTATACCTGACGACTTAATGTCAGTACATGACATCAATGTGACGTTGGCTTGAGACGTTGGCTCGACGTTGGATTTTGGTTACTTTACAACACAACCTAAAAACAACAAAACATCAATGTCAGCTGACGTCGGTATTGGACGTCACAGTAACGTTGTCATCGCAACCTAAATCTAACCAAATATTAATGTCTTATGCCGTTGTGTGCCTGCTGGGAATTCTTACCCTGAGCATGCAAATCTTTTAGGCATGATTCTACCTTCATATAACAGCTTCTAATGTATTAGAGAAGATAGAGCCCATATTGCTAGTCATTTCATCTAGTTCATATGTATTTATGGGTACAGAGCAGTTGAGATAAATCAGGCAGTTTATTTGTGTATCTATCTTTGGTGGTTGGAACAATAGTTCTACCCGGACGATAACGCGGAGCCATATAGTTAATATCAGTAATAGGCAGCATGCACGATACAAGGTAGTGGTCAGTGACATTGTCACTTTGAGTTACAATATCTATATCATTAAGATCAATTCCATGCAATATAATTAAAAACTAGTGTATGATTAAAACAAAGAGTGGGTCTGGTGTATGTTTTGCTTGACTCCAAGAGTTCATTAAGTCTGTAAACGCAAGTCCTAATGCATCATTTATATTATCAACATGAATGTTAAAAGTCTCCGACAATTAGCACTTTATTAACATTAACCAAGAGGTCTGAGAGGTAATCTGCAAATTATTTTACGAAATCTTTTTTACGGTCCTGGCAGTCTATACACAGTAGCCAGAGCAAGAGATATGAAATATTTATTTTGCATATTTGACAGTGTAAAATTAAGTAGAAGTATTGAGTTAAAGCTGTATTCTGTTTTCTGAGTAACATTAAAAATATCACTATATATTGTTGCAACACCGCCGCCACGACCAGTCTGATGGGGCTCATGCTTATTACAGCAGCTTGGTGGAGTAGCTTCATTTAGACCAATATAGTCATTTGGTTTGAGCCAGGTTTCAGTCAAGCAGAGTACATCAAAACTATTCTCTGTGATCATTTTGTTTACAATAACTGCTTTGGGTGTGAGTGATCTAATGTTTAGGAGCCCAAGCTTTAAGAATGTTTTTTGTTCTTTTATTTGGCATTTTTCCGGGTTAATCACGATCAGGATTTTTTTTTTCTAGATCCTGCATTAAATTTATATTTTGACCTCACTATTTGGGGAACAGACACAGTCTTTATAGATTGGACAATACAAGTACTTCTGTCATTTAAGTGGGTAGAATAAAAGCCATCATAGCAGTTATTTGAGAATTGGCTTACTAGTCATATGGAGCGTAGTGTCCTGGAGATGTTATCCGACAGGAGTTCCGCTCCGACTCTGCTGGGACGAGGGCCATCAGCACGAAAAAGCCTAGGACGCTCCCAGAAAAGATTCCAGTTATTAACAAAGAACAGTTTTTGTTCTTTACATCATGACAATAACCATTCGTTTAAAACAACAGTCTATTGAACCTTTTGTGTCCTCATTGATACGTGGGAAGCCCGGAACACGCGTCAGCAGCCCGTGAGGGGCGAACTATGAAAACAACATTGGTGGTAGAAAAATCAATAGATTCTAAAAGGACAAAATAGGAACAGTTCTTGAACTGAAGTAGGTGGACATAATGGATGATTCTTTGGATGATGATAATCAAGAAATGGAATTCCATGATGTACGCTATAATAAAAGAAAAAAAGGAAATAACATGGGTGATGAGTTTGAATATAAACAAATGTTTTCAAGTAAAATTAGGGAGACCAGGCAAAGGGTGATAACAAGTAATGAGGAAAAAGGCATAAAAGTCATGATCACATTTGTCAAACAAGCAGGACAATATATGCATCCTGTTAAATTATCAAAAGTGTTAGAAAAATAAATCACTAGCTGGTGGTAAAATAAGCTGTGCTGAAGTAGGTATTAGGAAGAGTGGGGTGATCTCAGGAGTGCCCTTAAATATAACTATGGAGGAAATAAAAGGAAACTTAATTGGAGGCAAAGTTACTTCGGTCAAAAGACTAATAACATTGAAAGATAATAAAAAAATTCTACACTTTACCCGAAGACAGCAATTTACCCGTAAAGGTGAAGCTAGATTTCATCAGTTATGTGGTATGGGAAAATATTCCCGTATATATTTTGTTGTCATTTCATAGTGTGCCCATATGTGACGACCCCTGTCATCTGTTCATGTAACTGCCGCTGAGCCCGCGAATTGATTGGCAGCCGTTTTAAACACCTGTTTGTTATCAGATGCTTTGTTAAAAGTGGCCTCCGCTTGGGTCCGGGAGGTGGCTTCGGTTTTGGACTTTTGGTTTGGCACCTTCAACACTGCAGTACACTACATTTCCTTACATTCATGCATCTTACATTCCAATTCATAATTGTTTCTTTATTATTTCTATGTGATTTCAGTCCTTAAATAAATTATATTTTGAGTCAACATTTTGGTTTCGTGTGTGTCCTCTGTTTGTTGTTTCCCTTGAGTCATGGGTCGTAACAAATTGGGGGCTCGTACGTTTGTTTCATTTATTTCGTTAAGCGCTTTTGATTTTGAGTATAGTTTGATAATTTGAGATACACGTGTGTTGTGCCGAAGTGAATTGGTCGCCGGGTGGTGAGTGATTATGTTGTGCAGTGTTGTTTGAGTGAGATTTTCCCTGTTAGGCATAGTGGCATGTTTATTTTGAGATGTGTCGAGTTTGTTGTTTTTCTGCAGTGTTGCGGTGAACGTGGGTAGTAGTATTTATCTCGGGAGCACATCCGTGGTGTTGAAGGCGTCGCTGGTGTTACCAGTTGCGTTTTTCATCCAGCGGGCTACAGTGCATAAGTACCCCCCACAAATAATCGCATGAAGACTAGGGTTGAGGTAGGTAGTTGTTGGAATGTAGGTAGAGGGAAAATTCTCGTTATTTAATTGCACTTTATAATTGATTTTTGGCGATTGTTTTCATGGCTGATGTTGATTTCTTTAATTCGCCCTCTTGTAACCTTTTGGAAAAATGTACAAAAGAACAGTTATTAAAAATTGTGAATAGGTATGAAATTGTAATTTCTGATAAGAGACTCAAAGAAAATATTAAAGTAATTTTAAGGACGAATTTGATTGAAAAAGGTATTTTGAAAATGGAAGAGTCTGGATCGGTTGTATCTTCCTTGCAGACTAATCTGTCATTTGAACAACAAAAGGAATTATTGCTTTACAGATGGAGCATGAGAGATTGAAACATCGTTCTGAACAGGGTAAGATTGAGTTGGAAAAGGCAAAGTTGGAATTAGAAGCTCTCAAATTGAATGTGATGAAGGAGGGTAAATTTTCTAACTGCACGGAAGAACAAGGTATGTCTTTTTCACTTGTTTCAAGTTTAAAACTTGTTCCGAAATTTAATGAAGAAGATCCTGACACTTTTTTCACTCTCTTTGAACGTGTAGCAGAATTAAGAAACTGGTCAGATTATTTTCATTTATTTTCATGAGAAAGGACTTTGGAAGGCAGACTTTTTTTGTTCTTAAAAATAAATCTAAACGTCTTGCACAGGGTTCACACGTGAAGCCCACAGTTCTCGTGGCATCAGTGCAGGTTGAGAAGAGTCAAGCTATGGAGAATGAAGAGCCTGTTGATTTTATTTCTTCTTACACTCCTTTTGTTACTGAAGGGTTTGTGTCTCTTGTTGGAGGGGAAGAGGTCCCTTTTTCCTCACACTCCTATATTGGGGAGAATGTATTAATTCGGGGAATAGGATTAAAGTTATAGCATAGCCGGTAAATTCTTTAATGGTGTTTTGGGTAGGTAATCGCACAGAAGCACGCTAGAGCCCTGCACGTGTCCGACAGCTTATCAGAATTACTGGCCTGAGTCCGACCCGAGCCCGTCTTTTTTTTTTTTTCCCCCCCTTCTCCCAAAATAGCTTATACTACTGTTTCAGCTATTAAAATACTTCAGTTTTGTATGAAAAGGCAAAGAGGCAAAGTGATTTTTTTTTTTCGTTTCGTTATTTTATTAAGTTAATTTAGAAAAACATTTGGAGCATTTTTTTATTCGTTAAATGTAAGTTTTTGTTTTTTAAAGTAATGACCAAGTGGCCAGCGGCAGACAGTGAGCTGATCATAGCCTGTTTGATTAATTTAGACATGATAAATATATCTATAGAAAGCTTTAAATTAGTACTAAACAAAATAAAACATATAGCAAACAAGAACTCCTTCATTATAATCATAATCCGTACAAATGCATTTCTTAAGGGTGCGTCTAATGAGGAGATGGCAAGTCGGGACCTGCAACTTCATCCTTGCGACACCGACTTAGAAAATACTAGTTTATTAATAAATAATGCAAATATCAGAATCAGAATTCAGAATCAGAATTAGCTTTATTCGCCAGGTGTGCGCAAACACACGAGGAATTTGTTGTGGTTTTAGGGTGCTCCTGGTACATACATTCATACATACACATCTGACATGAGAACAGAAAAAACATTTAAATAGTAAGGCTTAACAATGGATAATAATAATAATAATAATAAGTATGAATCTGGAACAGTAGATTTATGTACAGATTTGTGCATTATTTACTATATATACAGCTGTATAAATAAACAGATATGTATGTGTATTTACATAGTACTTGAGAAAGAGGCAATAATTAAAGATGGAGAATGAATTACAGAACACAGGTAATGATCCATGTGTTAGCTATTTAAGCTGGAGATGGCATGGGGGAAAAAACTGTTTTTATGCCTAGATGTTCTAGTGCACAGAGATCTGTAGCGTCTGGCTGAAGGGAGAAGTGCAAACAGGTTGTGTCCGGGGTGAGAGGGGTCTTTGATGATGCTACCTGCCCGTTTCTTCACTCTGGAGTTGTACAAGTCCTGAAGGCTGGGCAGGTGCACACCAATGATCTTTTCTGCTGTCCTAACAGTCCGTTGAAGTCGTCTTATATCTGATTTGCTGGCTGACCCAAACCAGACAGTTATGGAGGAGCACAGAACTGACTCAATAACAGCTGAATAAAACTGTTTCAGCAGCTCCTGTGGCAGGTTGAACTTTTTCAGCTGACGAAGGAAGTACAACCTCTGCTGGGCCTTTTTCACAGTGGAGTCAATGTGAGTGTCCCACTTCAGGTCCTGAGAGATGGTTGTGCCCAGGAACCTGAATGACTCCACTGCAGCCACGGTGCTGTTCATGATGGTGAGTGGGGGGAGAGGAGGGGGATTTCTCCTGAAGTCCACTATCATCTCCACAGTTTTGAGCGTGTTCAGCTCCAGGTTGTTGTGACTGCACCAGACAGCCAGCTGCTCAACCTCCTGTCTGTAAGCAGACTCGTCGCCGTCTTTGATGAGGCCGATGACTGTAGTGTCGTCCGCAAACTTCAGGAGTTTGACAGAGGGGTCTTTAGAGGTGCAGTCGTTGGTGTAGAGGGAGAAGAGTAGTGGGGAGAGAACGCAGCCCTGAGGGGCTCCAGTGCTGATGGTGCGTGTGTTGGATGTGAGTTTTCCCAGCCTCACAAGCTGCTGCCTGTCTGTCAGGAAGCTGGTGATCCACTGACAGATGGAGGTGGGTACAGAGAGCTGAGTCAGTTTGTTCTGAAGGGTGTCCGGGATGATGGTGTTGAAAGCGGAGCTGAAGTCCACAAACAAGATCCTTGCATAAGTCCCTGGTTTGTCCAGATGCTGCAGGATGTAGTGCAGTCCCATATTAACTGCATCATCCACAGATCTGTTTGCTCGGTAAGCAAACTGTAGAGGGTCCAGCAAGGGTCCAGTAATGTCCTTCAGGTGGGCCAACACCAGTCTCTCAAATGACTTCATGACTACTGATGTTAAAGCAACAGGTCTGTAGTCATTAAGTCCTGTGATTTTTGGTTTCTTGGGTACAGGGATGATGGTGGAACATTTGAAGCAGGAGGGGACTTCACACAGCTCTAGAGATCTGTTGAAGATCAATGTGAAGATGGATGATAGCTGGACAGCACAGGCTTTGAGGCAGGCTGGAGAGACACCGTCTGGGCCTTTGGCTTTCCTTATCTTCTGCTTCCTGAAGACTTTGCATACATCATCTTCACAGATCTTGAGTACAGGCTGAGAAACAGTAGGGGGGAGGGAGGGGGAGGGTGTTGATGGCTGTGCTGTGAGACGGTCGGAGCGGGTGTGGGGCGTCATACCAGTCTTTTCAAACCTACAATAGAACTCCTTACTAATTCCCCCGAAAAAATGCTGACCCAAGACCAACATCAATATCGCTTTAAGTTCTTTGACGTGCACTCTCTGATGCGTGCTGTCTCTGCTATACACAAACACACACACACACACACACACACACACACACGCTACTAAGAGGTAAACTTTTATTATATGCCTCAAACATAACTACCATCACCGACAATCATGCCCACAAATATCAAAATAGACTGTCCATTGAGAAGCATAACCATGCAGTAGGGAATATAGCCAAGCTACCTGATCCAGCAGAAAATAGGTAAATAAAGATGTATGGCCTATACCTTTCTTTGATGTTAAGTAACTGAAGAACAATGTTTCAAAGAACTTTTCACCAAATGACTAACATTAAATAATAAAAAAATAAATAAATCCATTGAACTGTAGGCATGTATGTGTACAGTGGTCATCATTCACTGTTTATTCATGCGTGTTGTGAAGAAAAATAATAGCATCCACTGCTGAAGGCTTCAAAGATGTCATCCTCTCCTCCAGCGTCCTCCCTGCTGTGCTGAAAACGTGTTCACTGCTACTGCTGCATGCAAGTATGTTCAACACATGACGGGCGAGTCTTGACAACAAAGAAATGGTCTTCTCATGTTGACTCCACCAACCCAGCAAATCTCGATTGTCATATTCCTTGCTGGGGGTAAGGTTGAGGTATATTTGGACCTCATCCACAGCTGTGTCATCATCACCCTGGGCAACATTCTCCCACTCCAGTTCAAAGTCTGACAAGGTTCTCTTTTATCTGACATCACCTCTCTAGCTGGCTCCTCAGTCACATTTCCACCTGTTGCTCGATAGCTTGCGATCCAACTCTTTGCATCTTGCAGGATGGCATCTCTCTCAGTTTCACAGAACATCCGCAGCTGGTTGAATTTTGGCCACAGGAATATTGCTAGTTTAAGGAGTGGCTGAATCTGGACCTTTTTACCAATCCATTCCAAGTAGCGCTGGTGGATGGTGGCTTGATAAGGCATGTCAGTGCTTACTGGCTGGCAATGACGCTTCAGCCTCTCATAACACAACAAGGTTCAAGGTTGGATACTGATCACCTTCCAACTCTCGCTGGGCTTCGTAGAAGGGGTGGAGAAAACCAACCAAAAAATCCAGAACAGCTGGGGACACATCAGCCATTCTTTGGGTCTCTCCACGACTCTCCAGATTTTCACGTAGTTCAGCATACAATTCCTTGATAGACTTGAGCGTGAGATATACAGTGCTGTAACGTGTTTCTCCCACCTGCAGAATGGTCTTGGATAACTGGCTTGCCAGACCACTTTGTTTCACGAACCGGACTACTTTCTTGACAGCCAGCAATGTTCCATCAACCTCAGGGACTATTACTGACAGCTCGGTGATGTCCAAGGCATGTCAGAGGACCGTGTTGTAGATGTGGTCCTGGCAGTCCAGGCGCCAGTAAGGTCGTAATGCAGCAACAATATTTGAACCTTGGTCTGTTACCCACACCACCTTACTCATTACAGAAAGGTCAAACTTGAGAACTGATACAAGCTGCTTCTGCAATTCCTTGCGAATATTATCAGCTGTTTTGGCCTCATCGTGAGGGAACATGGCAGTGGTGAGTACATTACTGAAATCTGCCGTTATGAAGTGACATTTTATCTCCATGTATCTAACCTTGTGGTAGTCATCAGTCCACATGTCTGTTGTCATCCCAACATTAACTAAACGAATCACCTCTTTTATCTCAGCAACAATCGCTTCTCTTTTTTTGTTGCCTTTTCCTGGCATCTGCGAGAAATAGTTGTGTGGTCAGGCAGCAACTTTTCAGCAGACAGGCGACCATAGGCTGCTCCGATTTATTAGTTCCTGGGCTAATTTTATAAACCTTCCTCCAGCCACTGTTTGGAATAGCCATATGTCTTCACAGCAGAAATCCACACACTTTTCAATGACTTGGGATCTGGCATTAGGTGGCACTGGCTTCGACAAGAACTCGAACATTGATAACTGTTTGCTTGTGCCAGGAGAGTTAGCTGTAGCGCAGCTGCGCTCGACATGCCATTGTAGATGAGATGTTCCTGTTTTTTTGCTGTCATGTGCAAGGATATGTTTGCAGATTCTGCACTGCACATGACCAATTGGCTCATTGTTTGTTGTGGTAATCAAATCAAAACGCAATCAATCCAAAATGTAACTTTTCCTGAAGCATTGGGAACTTTTAGTAACATCCCACGCTCCAACTTCTCCCTGATGTTCTACATGGTCAACTGTCACCTGTATGCTAATGCATGCGTATATGCGCTGCGTACTTGCGTAATTGCATAGGCGATGTTTAATATTTAGTATATAATTATTATAACAGTATTTCATACAGTACATGTGTGGTCTGAGCGTATTTGGGCACAATAAAAGGAGAGAAGCTAAATGAGCCCGAGTCCGACCTGAGCTCGATCTGTAAAAAAAAAAAAAAAAAACGTCCTGGGCCCGGCCCAAATGGTCTCAGCGTGTTGGGCCCCATCGGGTCCCGACAGACTTGCAGGCCTCTAAAGCACGCCAAAAAAATATGCGGTGTGTGCAATTTTATCCATAACTGCCATTAGTTGAACGGTATTAATTTCACCGTCTCAGTAATAATCGACCACCACCTGTCTTCGATTGGATATTTCAACGATCGAATCAAAAATCGCGTATACGATAATGGTTATGGACTGCCTGAGAGGTGGTCTGAATCGGGCTTCTAGTCTAATGTTTCCCGATCTAATTAGTGAAACGTGATTCGAACAATCTTCATTGGGGTGATAAATTAAAACCATAGAGGGTGTATCCGTTGAGAAAATCCTGCCGATCTATTGCCAGAGACTGGTTTTTAAGATGTCTTCCGGTAGATAATACGAGTTGATAAAAGTGCCTCATGACAGATCCGTTCTCATATTCCGACTGAAGGGGTTTGGATTCCATCTCGATTTAAAGCCAGAAATTCCAGGTTAAAATGTTTAAAAGCAAAGGGGTTTTTATCGTACGCCCCTGAAAAAGCCGAATTTTCTGTCATTGCTAAAATTATAGATTTTGGTAGTGTTCCGAGAAAAATATTTTCTTGATTAGACACACGAGATCCTACCGGGATAGAGAAATTCTTCAGACAGACACGTTCTATGGAGTATTTAGCAGTGGTTGATAGAAGAGCCTGTGCATGTCCTAACCGAATGCCTGGTGAAACCGAAACTTTTTTCACAAGAAAAGATGCTGATACAATATTGAGTTTATAAGTGATAGCGTCATCTCACATCAGGCAGAACTCGTCTTTACCTCTCGTCATCCGTATTTTACCATTCAACATAAATTTTTCTTGAAAGAAAATGTCGCTTTGAATGGGAGCTAGTAATTCTATGACGTTAATAGCATTGGTAAACATCATTAATCCCGTATTTTCTCCCGTGGGGTCAGTAGCGTCCATGTGACCCGGCGTGTCTCTGTAAAACAATCCGGCTGAAAAGACACTTTCGAGGGTATCTTTTCCCAAATTTATCAGAGCTTTGATCAAACATCTGTAAGGTTATGTGCTAGAACTCTGCATTATCAGATGGTCGCCTAGAGAAACATCCACCTGCGAAAATATACTCACGCTGGGGTAATTTATTAAACCGACAGGTGCACCGTCCCCGCAATAAAACATTCTAGCAGCGATTAATCCGCTATTGCAGATAAAGGGTTTTTTTTTTTTCGCCGTAGGTCTGTTGACACGGACAGTTTTCTTTACACGTTTTGCATGGGAGCGTAGTGAGCGTTTTGCGACCTTAAGCCTCTTACTAGTACGTTTAGCTTTTTTCACGCGGCCACTCCCCCTATGCATTCACACTCTGGGTGGTTTAAAAGATCCGCGTGACATAACCATTAGCCTGTTACCAATTTGACCGTTGTTGTTGTTATTATTATTATTATTATCGTTATACAATCTCGATAGGTCTGTGGTTACAACGTCGCTAGCTATATTTCTCGCACCAGCTTTTAGATGCGGCTTTGCAATACTAAAACCTCTTTTTAACAGAGGTAGAGCAGTTCTGAAAAGCACTTTGAAAATCCTTCCTATACTGGCCCCATACATAACAGGACCGCCAGCATAGCCGGGTAACCCGTTACCCGCTTGCTTTCGGTAGTAAGCGACATAGCATTCGGGGTCCATAGTCGCATAATAATTTTGTCAAAATCAAAAAAAAACCTATTTCACAGGTCTGAAGTGGAGTTTAGCCACAACTTTACTGTAAGTGAAACGGACGTGTTTGTTCTGATCGTCTTTGACTTCGATGCAAATGTCTGTAATATTAGATTAATTCACAGGCGTGTAATGCAGCTCATCGAATCTAACACTGACGATGTCGTTAGATGCTCCCTCTATATGTACAGTTCTCAGTAGCAGTACATACGAATCACCGACTGATTGATATTCGATCATGTCTGTGTATATGTACATGCTATAAAAGGCTCCTCTCATGTCAGCCTGATGTGGGGCGTACGTCATGACAGGTGCATCATCAGAATGATCTTTGCAAGGCTGATTTACAGATCCTAGAGACACACCCGGTTTTAAACCTAAAATAATAGCCAACTTCCCATAAAATATCAAAGATGTGTTTGTCTGTGCTTTTAGAAATATCCTGTTTTTGACATGATAGTAACCAAGGGTCACTCTAGGAGGTAGATTTGCATTTATTTCTCTAACCAGAAACAGCACATCCTTGTAATATCCTGGTTTTAACATATTACATACTTTAGATATGTTTTGAAGATTTGTTTCTTTAATATAGATAATCACACCCTCGCCCTCTTCATGATGTTTCTCATCATACCCCAGTATGCTGGGGGCGGTGTTAATAATAAATGGCGCATCCTCCTCATTAAACGTGTACCAGGAAATAGGATAATAAAAATTGATCAAACCGACCTCCCACTGGTCTTTGAGGTTCATATTTCTGGCAAGTCTTGTTTTGTAATTAGAAATACGGTTGTCAGGATAAACGTCCATTGACACATTGCAAGGAAGCGTAACGTAAAAACTGCCCTCGCCCATAATGTAGATTATCGCAAATGATGCTTATGACGTCCTCGCCGTTACTTTAAAGGGGTCTGTACGTCCAAGATGTCCTGTTCTGGCAACCATGAAAAAAATTGTCGGCCATCCCCACCATTTCACGAGACATAACATGTGTTTTCCTCTCTTTCTACGATCTAAAATATTTTCTATTTTAAACGACTTATCTTGATTCACGATAATTTGTAATTCTTTTTCATAAAAACATCCGTCGATAATATCCCGTCATAGTCTTGTAATCTGTACACCGGTGGGGTCCAGGGTATACAGGCAGCTATAGTGAAAAACTCTTCTGTGTAATTCTGCTCATAACCTTTAGAAAATACATTCCTGACTTTAGACACCCTAACCACATCGCTGATTTTATAACTAAAGACAGGTGCATCTTTACGCATCCTTCCATACAGATTATTAAATGCATCCGCTTTGTTTTCTTTATGAACGTCGCATTTTAATGCTTTTGTGGTAACTCGTATTATATCCATCTATAAGATCTTGTAAGATATCGTAATAATGCTTTGAATTGATGTCTGTTAAAAAAAAATGTGAGGATCTGTCTCGAAGCGTCCGGTTAAAGTGTTCTATCACTGATGCTTTGACGTCACTTGCTGTAGCAAAAAGATGTATGTTATAGTTTCTCATCAGCTGCTGGAAATGTTTGTTAAAAAATTCAGTGCCTTTATCAGTCTGTAATTTTTGGGGTACGCGGTTTTCTTTGAGTATAGATTTGAACACTTTCGTAACCTCCTTTCCCATCTTATTCTTCAGTGGACACGTCCATGCATACTTGCTGAAAACGTCTATACAAGTCAGTATAAATTTTATATTATAATTTTTTTTTTCGAATATGCAGACATGTCAACCAGATCTGCTTGAAACTGTACATCTTTCCCGTACATCACTACCCTATTAAGCTTGTATTTGACGGGTGTAGTTCTGTGTAATGTATAAGCGTCCTGAGCTGCTAACAATCCGTAACTTCTTTATCCTTCATAGCTACCCCATATTCCTGTAACACGCCACGTTTTAACCTTTCTTTATCCCCCAAAGACCCTGAGTCTTAAGGGTTGTAGTTCACTTTTTTCATTAATTCAGACATCTTACTCCGCTGTTTTTCCAGGAAATAATGACAGAACTCTTAGTGTCAAACAGGTTTTTTATTTACAATTGTTGTAGAAGGGGGGAGTCAAACATTAAATATGATTGTTATACATCATCTAGATATTGAAGGAATTTCACACACATTACAAATTTTTTCTCTATCGTGTATTGAACTAATGTGCCAATAATTTTATGCTCATCCGTCGGTTCATTTCTTGACAACAAGATCTCACACACACATCGGTTACATAAGTACATAGACATAAAATGTTACCTATTTTAAGACTTTCTTCAGATTCATGCATAATTTCAGGAATGTTTTTAACAGTCAAATCATACCCCTTTGCGACACATTGGCTTTTTCATAACACCACTCATTTGAGATACCCCGTACAATAGTCATTTAATTTTTGAAATTTCATTAAACCTTTATTATACACATAACAGTTACTCTCATCATCAATAATCTTATACAATAAATGTATTATTTCTCTCTTAATTTGTTGTTTAAATAAGAGTTTTGCCAGACAGGTTGTGTTGCAGAGTTTTTCCATGCTCCCAGGTTATTCAGAATCCACAGGCACGCTTATCTTCCAGCTGTCAACAGTGTCATAAACAGCCTGTTTGCAGGTTTCATCCACAAGCTTCGTCCTGAGTTCAGCCAATCCACCCACTATGTACATCTCATCTCTGAGCTCACACAGAACAGCATCGACAACCCCCTGAATCCTTTCGAAGTGCGGCAATAAACCGAACAGTTTCAAGTAGGGGTGTGCAGCGGAGCCATTATTTGTATCTGTATCTGTGACAATCTCAAAATTATTTGTATCTGTATTCAGATAGATCAGAAAGTGGGTGTGGCTTAAACCAGAAGTTCTTCAAATTACATGAAAATATCATTTTAAATGCAAATATGTTCGATTCATAGTTTTCATTTAACAATATGCCTTGTATAACTAAAGAAATTATTATTTTTTTATTAAAATTATAACTGTAAATATCTTCTATTTAAAACTTTATCAAAAAAGAAAAATAACTTTATTATTCTTATTTTCCAGTGAAACTTTGGGTAACACTTTATTTTGATTTTGATGGTAACACTTTAATTCGCAAGCACTTGTCAGAAGGAGCAGAAGAACAGCAGAAGAGAACAGCAGTTTGTAAGTGTTTTGTCTTGTTTTCTCATTAGATTTCAGCGCAGTTGTTGTTACTAGGAAACTCTGTTTTTGCATATACTGTGTTTTACCGTAGTAAGTGAAGTCTCATTTGTTGTCGTGGGTATCGCGGGAATTTCCCAGTTTCGCTTGGCTAAGTAGTAAGGCGTGGTCAGCTGACTTCTATAAGGAATAATTAAGGCTAGTTTATTACTGGATTCTATACCGCGGCAGCGGTCGCGGCAGCCCTCGTGTGAAGACCGACGAGTGTAAAGACGATCGACTCTACCTTGCGCGACTCCACCGAGCAAGAACACCGACAAGGCACTTGAGTATTGCTCTTTCCCCTTTCCTTACTTTTTGCACTACTTGTTCGCATTTACTTATTTTAGTCAATTGTACACACTATGTGCTTTCAAATCTCCACCACAACTACTAACACTCGGAAGGCACGCACTATACGTTGGAGGCAGGCTAATCCTACTAACCTACGGCCTGTCCCTCGGTCTTCTAATACTTTACTCTCTATTCCAATTGGTCTCTGGAACTGCCAGTCTGCTGTAAACAAAGCAGACTTCATTCTTTCTATTGCTACTCATTCCGGTCTCAACCTCATGGCCCTAACTGAGACTTGGATCAAACCTCAGGACACTGCCACTCCTGCAGCACTCTCCACTAACTTCACTTTCTCCCACACCCCTCGCACACTTGGGAGGGGTGGAGGCGCGGGCCTCCTTATTTCAAAGGAATGTAAATTTGATCTTCTACCATCTCTTACAGGCAACAGCTCATTTGAATCTCATGCAGTTACTATCACACACCCTGCTAAAATCCATGTTGTAGTTGTGTATCGTCCCCCAGGTCAACTGGGAAACTTCTTGGATGAGCTGGATGTACTACTGTCAAACTTTCCTGAGGATGGCACTCCTCTGGTACTGCTTGGCGACTTCAACATCCACCTAGAAAAACCCCAGGCTGCCGACTTCAACACCCTTCTCACTTCATTTGATCTCAAGCGAGTGACTACTATGGCTACTCATAAATCAGGTAACCATCTGGACCTCATCTACACACGCTACTGCTCCACTGACAACACGTTAGTTACTCCACTGCACACCTCAGACCACTTCCTCATCACTTCTAACCTCACACTAACTCCGGTCATAACACACACTCCCCCACAGGTCACCTTTCGCCGTAACCTACGCTCGCTTTCTCCCTCTTGCCTCTCCTCATTGGTTACATCTGCACTTCCTTCACCCTCTCAGCTTTCAGCACTGGACGCAAACAGTGCTACTGACACTCTTTGCTCCACTCTAACATCTTGCTTAGACATCTTTTGCCCCCTTTCATCCAGACCAGCACGCTCTACCCCCTCTGCCCCCTGGCTGTCTGATGTTTTCCGTGAACATCGCACTAAACTAAGGGCTGCAGAGAGGAAATGGCACAAATCAAAAAACTCTACTGACCTTAGTGCGTATCAGTCACTCCTTTCTTCCTTCTCTGCAAACGTATCCACGGCTAAAACGAATTACTACCACAACAAAATCAACAATTGTTCTGACTCTAGCACACTTTTCAAAACTTTCTCTTCTCTTCTCTGTCCTCCTCCCCCTCCTCCTTCATCAACTCTTAAAGCTGATGACTTTGCAATTTTCTTCACAAATAAAACAAAAACCATTAGTGACCAATTCCTCCCACCACAAACTGATAACTTCATACCGACTAATACACACTCCCTCACCTCCTTCTCTCCTCTCTCTGAGACGGAAGTCTCAAAACTCATCCTTTCTAATCATCCCACTACTTGTCCGCTAGATCCTATCCCCACTCACCTCCTTCAGGCCATCTCTTCTTCGGTCATACCTACGCTTACTCACATTATCAACACCTCTCTTCACACTGGTACATTTCCAACAGCTTTTAAGCAGGCTCGGGTAACCCCACTGCTTAAAAAACCCTCTCTAAATCCAGCACTTTTAGAACACTACAGACCGGTATCCCTTCTGCCATTCATTGCAAAGACACTTGAGCGAGTTGTGTTCAACCAACTCTCTGAGTTTCTTGCACAGAACAATCTTCTGGACAGCAACCAATCAGGCTTCAGAAGCAGCCACTCTACTGAGACTGCTCTACTCTCGGTTACAGAGGCCTTGAGACTTGCAAGAGCGGCTTCCAAATCCTCTGTACTCATCTTATTGGACCTGTCTGCGGCTTTTGACACAGTTAACCATCAGATCCTCCTGTCCACTCTCAGAAAGATGGGCATCTCGGGAACCGCACTCCTGTGGTTTGAGTCTTACCTCTCAGGTAGGTCCTTCAGGGTATCTTGGAGGGGTGAGGTTTCAGAGTCACAACTTCTTGCTACTGGAGTTCCTCAAGGCTCAGTGCTAGGACCACTTCTCTTCTCCATCTACATGTCGTCAATAGGATCGGTCATTCAGAAGCATGGCTTTTCTTATCACTGCTATGCTGATGACACTCAACTCTACTTCTCATTCCAACCAGATGATCCGACGGTAGCTGCTCGCATTGCAGCCTGTTTGAGCGACATCTCTAACTGGATGAAAGACCATCACCTTCAGCTCAACCTTGCCAAGACAGAACTGCTTGTGTTCTCAGCCAGTCCATCACTTCACAACAACTTCTCTATACAGCTAGGTTCGTCAACCATAACTCCCTCCATGACGGCCAGGAACCTTGGAGTTGTGATCGATGATCAGTTAAGCTTCACAGACCATATTGCTACAACGGCCCGGTCCTGCAGATTTGCCTTATATAACATTAGGAAGATTAGACCCTTCCTGTCGGAGCATGCTGCACAGCTCCTTGTCCAAGCTCTTGTTCTCTCCAGACTGGACTACTGCAATGTTCTCTTGGCGGGCCTTCCCGCAAGTACTATCAAGCCTCTGCAATTGCAGAGAATGCAGCAGCCAGAGTGGTCTTTAATGAACCGAAGAAAGCTTACGTTACCCCTTTCTTCATCAAGTTATACTGGCTACCAATAGCCGCTCGCATCAAATTCAAGGTACTGATGTTTGCCTACAAGACAACAACTAACGTTGCACCAATATATCTAAACTCACTAGTTTAAACTTATGCACCCTCCAGAAGCTTGCGTTCTGCAAGTGAACGACGCCTTGTGGTGCCATCACAAAGAGGTACCAAATCTCTCTCAATCTCTTTCCTGGACTGTACCCAGCTGGTGGAATGACCTCCTGATCTCAATTCGAACAGCTGAGTCTTTAGCCATTTTCAAAAATCATCTAAAGACACATCTTTTCCGCCAGCACTTGACCAACTAATACTAACACCTACCTATTCTTTAAAAAAAAAAAAAAAAAAACCTACGTATACTGTGCTGGCCTAACTGAGACTTGTCATGGCACTGCTGCACTCTCGATGGTCTGATTGCTTCTATTGTTCTCATTTGTACGTCGCTTTGGATAAAAGCGTCTGCTAAATGATTAAATGCAGCTGCAGAACAGGTCCAATTCCAATGTTTCAATGTGAACAGGTCCAATGTTTTATTGTCAGTTTAAAGGCTGATAATGGCTGAATAAAAACAAAAGAATAATGATAAAAGAATAATAAGGATTACGTCTCATACCTGACAGAAGTGTGAAAGGTTCTGTTTCCTTAAACTAGTTTCAAGCATTTCTTTTTCAACACATTTACAGGTAAATCCTAGTATTTTAAATTTGCGATTAATCATGATTAACGCGATTAAATTTTTGAATCGATTGACAGCACTAACAATTATATATTTTATTTATTACAATTTTCTTTAAAATAGAGAAAAGTCTCTTTTTTAGCTTGAAATGTTTATGTATGTGTGTTTATATGATTTATCAGAACACAAATTTGAATAATGTCATGGGAGCTACACTGATTTAACAACGTAAATGTGGATTATGATGAGTCCTGAGTCCTCATAATTAAGATCACTCACAAACAATATTTATTAACAAATGGATGTATATATGCAGAATTTGTTGTGTGATGGGAAGGTGTACAGTTTGTACAATAAAAATCATTATGTCTATGGAGTGTCCCCCTGAAACCAGATGTGTGAGTAATACTCCAAATGACTGACCTGAGTATAACAACTTTTTAAATGATAAATTATACTAAATTATGTTTATGAAAATATAAAAATGTAGGGTTTCACTTTATTTTGATGGTCCCTTTAACACATTCTGTTAACTATAAGTAACATTGCACCTACATTTCTACCAACTCTCATTAGAGTGTTAGTAGTGTATTAGTTGACTGGTAGGGTTAGGGTTGGAATAAGTTGACATGTAGTTGCAAAGTTACTTATAGTCTGTAGAGTGTCTGTTGAGAGACCATCACAATAACGATTTAGCAGATATGAAGCAAACAGTCTACTAATAATCTAATGAGAGTTTGTTGACATGTAGTTTCAACATTACTTAGTGTCAACAGAATATTCAAAAGGGACCATCAAAATAAAGTGTTAAATGTAGAAAGTTTACCATGACGGGTAGGTTTAGGCGGTGATACAGTATAAAATTAAAAAAATATAATGTAAATATGAATATAAAAATATCTAAATATATTGTAGAAACTTTAATATCTGTGAAACTGCTTTGCAACAATTTGTTTTGTGAAAATTTATACAAATAAACACAAATCTAATTGAATTATGTCTATGGACAGCCTCCATAAAACATGACATTGACATGCCCGGACATGTCGGGAGTCCACAATATCCCTTACGCCCGTTTCAAACCGCAAGTGTGAGTGGCGCAGAAGCGGTGCGTATACAGAGCGTGCCCATTGTGCTTTCATACTGGCAGCGTTTGACGCGCACAGCTGAACCATGGCTTGTACTGCAATACAGACGAGTATGCCATGCTTTGATGTATGATATGGCCAGCATGCAAATAACATATATTATATATAGGTAGTTTACACGATAAACTTGAGCCAAGTTTTCAAGATGTGTATACAAAAAAAATTGCTGACCCTGTCTTGAAAAATGATGTCTGAACCTTCTCACATTTTGTATGAGGAATAGTCATTTTTGCCCTCTAAAAGAAGGCTTAGAGTTGCATATGCTAGATTATGGCTATGTTACGTAAATCTTTTGTGTATCAGTCTGTAAAATTAATAAATCAGAATTGGGGGTTCAAATAGGCCTCTGGGCTCTGGAAAATAGAAAGGACTCACTATTCTAATGCACTGTAGCTGTGTGTTTATGTACATACAGTTGTTGTTGTTGTTTTTGTATTAAGGTGCATCTATTGTATTGTTTGTTTAGTAATTATCGATTTGAATTGATGTGAGACACGCTGTGAGATCCAAGACAAATTTTGAAAAGAATTCCAACAATAAAGTCTAATTGGATTGAATAATTGAATTGAAAAAGTAATATTAAAGCTAACAAATGCCTCTAGTTTTATTAATTTAACAGACCATTGAATTTTGGGCAAAAACGTGATGTGTTTTTGTGCATTTTAGTTTTTCATATGGTGATTGTGAAACACAAAACACATCACTTACATGATTTTATGGTGAAATGTGTTATTTTTAATGTTAATTGGGTCAATTTTTATCAAAAACAATGCACTGTGACTTTAATTCAGCATAAGCGGCGCAGCAAAAGTAGACTTGGCGCTGAAACGGTCGCGGCACTGCTGCTCACGTGACACTCCTGCTTGACACTCACTCGCTGCTCCTGCTCCCGGTGAGAATGCACTCATCTGTTAACATGCAATTAAAAAATATGCACTGCTCACGCGCCACTCACGCTTGCGGTGTGAAACGGGCTCTACCGTTTGGCCTGTTAAAATATTTTTTTCCCTTTACTTATTTTGACTTTGCCAGCTCCTCATTACAACATTTATTGTTACTTAAAGCTAGTGTAAATGTTTTGCTTTGTTTTATATTGTGTGTGATCGCATGATTTATTTATATTCATTTAAAAGAAGACAATAAAACAATAAAACGAATGTGTGTTTGTGTACTTGTTTAACATATGCTGTGGGGGCCAAGTGTACTCTCAGAGAGAGGGGCATTTTGACTTTGCATGGGCCATTTTATTTTTTTTGTTATCAACATTTTTTATTTTTCATACATAATATCCAAAAAAAATAAAATAAATAAAAATACAAAATAATAATAATAAAAAACAACAACAAAAAAAAACACAACAACAACAGACACATACTCAATATCTCAAAGTCCAGTCAAAGGGAGGGAGAGAGGAAAGGACAAGAAAAACACAAAAGTCACTCCTTTATACAGTCACGTATATCAAAGAGAAAGCACTGCCAAGCATCAATGGTAGAAGGCTTGGCCCCATTGATTCGTGCTGTTGTACATTCACAAGTCACTATTTGCAGGAGGCTACGGATCCAATATGTTTTTCCACATGTGCGGTGTAAACCAGTTTTGTATTATTGTCTTCTTTGCAGCTGTAAAACCAGCAAACAACATTCTCTTTTGCATTGAAGTTATACAGAGGCCAGAATCATCATTAAGAAGACACAAACTTGGATTAACAGACCAATCAATATGCAGTAAGGATGATAGAACCAGGTTTACATGTGTCCATAGACTGATGACGACAGGACATTCCCAAAACATATGCAGAAAAGTACCTGACGATGTAGTATTACATATATGGCAGTTGAGATTCGGTTGTAGTTTCATTTTAAATCTTTTGTAAGGAGTTATGTATGCTCTATGAATGACTTTGAAGTGAATAAGACGATGAGCCAGATTTTTAGATGTTAAACTGAGATTAGACCACACTCTCTCCCAGTCGACAGACAAATTAAGGTCAGATAATTCCCTATTCCAAATAGTTTTAATAGAAAGAGGTTTTGTAATGCAATCAATAATCTTATTATATATTAAAGAAACAGACGGCCGACCAACAGATGGTGCAATCCAATCTTGCATAGGATGAGAGGAGATGGGAGATGCCCAAGGAACTCCATACGCTTTGAGAGCAGAACGTAATTGAAGAAAGACAAAATATGCGGATGCTGGTAGACAAAATTTGGTTCTTAATGTCTGAAATGAACATAAGCCCTGGTTATCATATATATCACCGCATGTGTTTACACCCAAAGAGGACCAAGAGGGTTGGACAAATGGACGATTTCCGCATACAAAATTAAAATTGTGCCATAAAGGTGTACTGTTACAAAATTTGAAGGTTCCTCCTATCCGACGTTCCACCGTTTTCCAGATTTTAATAGAGTTGGCCACAACCGGACCAAATTTATAATTATCCCCTTTTTTTCCTGTGCCAATAAATAACATATCTTGGAGTCTATTTGGTTTAACCTTGTCAGCTTCAATCACTCTCCAAGAAACTGTAGATTGAGGATCAACCCAATTATGAAGAGCCTTAAGCTGGAACGACCAATAATACAGTTCAAAATTTGGTACAGCCAGTCCTCCTGCGCTATTAGGATGTTGTAATGTGGTAAGCTTAATTCTGGGGCATTTATCATTCCAGATAAACTTAGAAATTATGGAGTTGATCTCCTTAAAGTAACCTGGAGGGGGAGAAAGTGGTAGCATAGAGAAAAAAAAATTAAATCGAGGGAACAAATTCATCTTAACAGTGGAGATTCTTCCTTGAAGAGATACTTTAAGATTCTTCCATCTTTGAATGTCATTTTTGACCTTAACTAAAATATTACTAAAATTGTCCCTGGCGATCTTATGAATGTTTTTATGTATGGTAATACCCAAATAGATGAAAGATTCCTTAATAGGGATAAATGAGGGAATAGAAGAATTAACTTTAACATTGTTAATTGCAAAGGGAACGGGGGGGAAATAATATTACCAGTTATGACTGATGCTGCAGGTGAGTGGTATAATGTCTTAATCATAGACATGAAGTGTTCACCAAAGCCGAAACATTGCAGAACTGCCCACATATAATTACACTCTAGCCTGTCAAAGGCTTTTTCTGCATCAAGTGAAAAGACCGCACAAGGGGTCGGGTGGGAATCTGCAAAGTCAAGAATATGAAGGAGTCGACGCATATTGTCAGATGCATTACGCCCCTTGATGAAACCAGTTTGGTCCTCCTTGATCAAACTATGAATTACCTTCTCCATACGAAAAGCAAAAACTTTAGCATAGATTTTAAGATCACATGGGATAAGCGAAATTGGTCTGTAGCTGGAACAATTTAATGGGTCTTTCCCTTTTTTAAGAAGTAATGAAATCAGTGATGTTTTTTGATCTCTATGAAATACCCCATGTTCAATTGCAAAATTAAATGAATTAAGCATAAGTGTCCCTACCAAATCCCAAATTTCTAAATATAATTCAGGGGGGAGACCATCTAGACCTGGCGATTTGCCCTTTTAAAGGCTTTTTAGAGAGACGTGCAGCTCCTCCAAACTTAATGGGGCCTCCAAAGATTCTTTATCCATCTGTGAGATTCGAGGCAGTTCCAATTTATCTAAATACTGCTTACAAATTGGTTCATCAAAATCTGTTTCGGCTTTATACAGATTCATGTAAAAACCTTTAAATATGTCATTAATTGCCGCAGGGTTCGTGGTGACCTGATCATCCGATGATTTTATTGCGCTAATATATGCCTTAGACTCACATTCTTTCAACCTAAGGGCCAATAAATGACTAGGTCTCTCTGATTCAAAATAATATTTTTGCCTAGTCCTATGTAAAATAAATTCCGCCTTTGAGTGTGAAAGTAAATCATATTCTTCTTTTAAAGAGGACAACTGTGTAGCCTGTTGATCAGTAAAATGTTGTTTTTGAAGGTTTTGCAATGATTGGATTTTATTTTCTAATTGTGTAAACTGGTGAGTTTTCGCTTTGGCAAGAGTAGAAGAGAAAGATATACAGAATCCTCGTATGGCACACTTAGTCGATTCCCACATTATTTGAGGATCCACATCAGAGGGCATATTGATTTCAAGAAATTCCTTAATATATTCTTTTAGTGAAGTAATGAAAGTCTGATTACTTAATAATGATATGTTAAAGCGCCATCTAGGGGACTTGGCTTTAACATCGGAGAGAGGAACACTGCACAACACAGCAGAATGATCAGATAATAAAATTGGTAATATAGAAATGGAGGAATTCGACGAAATTAAAGATGGGCTGAAAAATATGTAGTCTATCCTAGAGAAAGTCTTATGTCTATTAGAAAAAAAAGTGAAGTCCTTAGCTTTAGTATTCTGAATTCTCCAAAGATCGATTAAGTTGAGCTCCGTGATAAATTTATTCAGTAATTTAGAAGATGGATTGGCTGTTGTATCAGATTGAGATTTATCTAAAGCAGGATTTATGACAGCATTAAAATCACCACCCACCACTAATGGGCAGTCAGTCTGCTCAAGTAATGTTTTGGAAATCTGTGTAAGGAACGCACTGTCTGTCTCATTCGGACCATAAATAGAGACCAATGCTAACCTATTATTATATATTTTGCATCTGATAAAAACAAATCTACCCTTCTCATCACTACCAAGGTGTTCAATTGTTAAATTTAACTTTCGATTAACAAGGATAAGCACCCCCTTAGTTTTATTTTGAGCGCAGGAAAAAGCCGCTAATTTATAATATTTATTCTGAAAACGTGCCACGTCAGATTGTTTTAAATGCGTCTCTTGAATTAGGGCACAGGAAATAGATTTACGGTGTAAATATTCTAACACACGGGTTCGTTTAACAGCAGAATTTAAACCATTCACATTCAGTGATAAAATATTTAGAGTATGCATTGAATATTCATAATCCCAAAATTGTAATCAATAAATGAAAAAAAACAGAAGCACTTCCATTCTGTAAGTAGCATGTAAACGCTGATGTGCATTTTAGATACCAAACCTCCTAGATGAAAAATCCCTTTAGAAATAAGATAAAATAAATAACAGTATAAATGTCTGTTGTAAAAAGTAAAAACAACATAAAAACCTGAACAACCAACAACCATAAACAAGGAACAACTCAGACCGCACATTACCGAGAACATAGGTCTGACTGAGCAACAAAAATAGTGATGGTTCGTGACCGATCCACTCCAACGCAAGACATGTCTCCCGAAAGGCCCACACAGCCAAAAAATATTTTTAATTAAACCTACTCTCAATTAGTCCCCTCCAAAAGAGAGAGAGAGAGAGAAAAAAAGAAAAAAAAAAGGAGTGTCAGTCTTACCAGCAACGAGATCGTTGTACCGGATATATAGGGACAATATCTCGGTAGTAGAGAGGAGAGAAGAAAAAGCAAAAAATAGAGTTAGCAAGCGTCCATGTCCATCCTACCACCATCCCCTACTGGGCAGCTAGGACCATGTCCATCCCGGCCATCAAGATCCTTCCGTTGGACCGGAGAGACAGCGGCCGCTGTTCCCCCGTCGCCGCCCCGCAGAGCCGCGGCATATGTCTTCTGCTGAGACAGGGAGCTGATAAAATCCTCCGCTTTCTGAGGGGAATCGAAGCTTTTCTGTTCACCTTTGTGCCGTAGTTTAACCACCGCCGGATAGATGAGGAAGGGCTGGAGGCCAAGCGCTGTCATCTTCTTCAAAACCGGACCAAATGCCTTTCTCCTGATCGCTGTAGCTGGACTAAAGTCGGGAAAAAATAGTAGTGTGACATTGTTCTGTGCACATTTCACCGGATAGGCCTGGCGAGCACCCTTCAGGATATCTGATCTGTCATGCCATCTCAGTACACGGAAGATAAGAGTGCGCGGCCGATCGGAGCCTCTCCCTCCGTCATACACGCGGTGCGCCCGGTCAATCTCAATGTCACGGCCCCTCAAGGAAGGAATCCACTTCGGAAGATGAACTCTGAGGAAACCAGCCGCGTCGGATCCCTCAGCCCCCTCTGGCAGCCCCACCAGTCGTACGTTGTTCCTCCTGCACCTGTCCTCCATATCTGTCATCTTCTCGGTGAGTCGCTCCAGCTGGTTTCTTACGTCCGTGACTGCCCTCCTATCCTCACGTGCATCTGCTTGCACAGAATCAACGCGGTCACGTGTCTGCTTCGCCGCGGTAGTTATGGCCTCAAACTCCTCTCTTAGCTCTTTAACAGACTTGTTGGTCGCTTGTATATCCTCACGCAGTTCGCGCAATGCTGGAATCAGTACAGAGTCCATCGCATCTCTTACTGCCGAATTCACAACCGAATTCAAAGTGCTTTGCTGCTCTTTAAATGCTAGTTCAATACGGCTAGCGATAGCATTGTCGAGGTCTTCTCTGGAGATGGCGGAATCTCTGAATTTTTTCTTCATTGGCGATTGCTCAATCTCTCTTTTCCGATCCCCTTTGTCTGCCTTAGCACTCATGATGGGTCCAATGCAGAGTGGTTCAAATTTTACTGACAGGATCTTACAATATGTGGCAAAGTGAGCAGAGCGAAAGACTAAGCTTGCATCGCCGTCGAAGGGTCACGTCGCATGGGCCATTTTATTGAGCCCCACGAGTAAATTACTTTTACAGCACATCAATTATTTATTTATTTTCTAAGATGTAAAGTTTTCTGTGATGGGTTAGTGCTAGACTGTAAATGTATAATTATCCGTAGATGAAAAACAATAGGAGTCTGTGTAATGTCACCATTTAGATAGCTAAGCAAATGTGTGTGTGTGTGAGAGAGAGAGAGAGAGAGAGAGCTCAAAGAAAGATTTATTTAACTTAACTTAAACCGTTCATTCGAAGAATGGTCATCTCACACGAGGAAAACATTTTTATCACGGAAAAAATGTAAGGGGATTTTATCCATTTCTTTATTTATTGTTTTATTCCCAATTCATTATCAGTCATTTTAATTATTTTTTTTTTTTTTACATACAAACATCAGATTATACGTGTGGGTGCACACCAAGCGGCAACCTCCCGCTCCCTCTAGTGAAACCAACACGGAAGTGACTAAAACTGCAATTCATCGACTGGCCGCTGGAGGCTGGCTCCAAAAGGGAGTCAATCACATAGACTCCCCATGTTAAAATGCCCAACTTCACAGCAGAAAAAAACATGTTTACAGCCTGGTACAAAAAATTATTTTGGTCTATATAGCTAATTTTGCCCTTCGTGACAACTGTGAGGGGGGTGAATTTTTTTATAACTCATCCGTTTAAATTATATTAAGCCTTAAAGTTCTGCATAATTAAGGGCGTGGCCACTTGAGTGACAGGTGGATTGCCGCTCTGCTCCAGAGTGTGAAACTCGCTAGTGCGAAACTTAGAAAACTGGCTTTAAAGATTCTTATTTGTACAGAGAAAATAATTATAGGTAGGACACTGGGAATCTGGCAATTAGATGTTTTAATCGTTATTGCTTACAGTGCTTTGTTATATGGAGCAGTTTGTTAGATCGCGGTCTCTCTCATTTGTTTGTCTAATGAAGCACCAACAGATATAGAAGTACACAATAAACGCGGTAGACTTTAATGGACAGTAAAACAAAGGCAGAATACCGTAAATAACTCCAGGCTTGCACAGTATTGACGAACGAATGCAAACATATGCAGAGCACTTATCTGAGCTTTCCAAAACAAAGTCAAAGAGCGGTAACTGATGTTATACTGTGTTCTGCGTTGGTTTCTCCGGGGCTTTTCTCCATGATACTTAAACACATGAAGGAGGTCATTAATGTCCCAAAATGATCAATAACTCATTTTCGACCAAAAACGAAGTTATGGTGTTTTGTCTTTGCACGGCAGCACCGCTGTCACTATAGAGGGGCGTGGTTTCAGCTCAGCTTCACCCACGTCCCGCCTTTTTGCCCATTTTCGATTATCCGGGAGTGACGTGCGGTGACGCGCTTCCAAGATGGCGGCGGTCGGCTCCGCCCACTTTAGGCTTCAAAAACGCTTTACAGAAACCTACGGGTGACGTCACGGACACTACGTCCATTTTTTTTTACAGTCTATGGTGCACACACACACATTTTGTGATATGTTCTCATGATCTATTAAATTGTCTACATTTTTTTTTATATTGACCTTAAAATATATATATATATATATTTATATTTCAGTCAATGGGATTATTGTAGAGGTCCTGAACTTTATATTTGGCGGCAGGCTTCGCTCTGAAGGGTTCAGATTGTGAGCTATCCACAGCATGAAAATGTAGTAGTCCGGCTCTAAGAACATTCAGGGAGTGCACTCTCTGAATGGTTAGGAGAAGTGACATACCTTAATATTTAAAGAGAGTAGCTTCTTACTCTGCAGAGGTTAAACCATTAACAGATCAGGTCACATGTTGGCGCAATGGGCAACAAGACGTTGTAACAGCCACTAAAACACTGTTCTTAAAATACAAATGTTAATGTGCCTTTAAGAGAACTTGTTGTTGTATATTCTTACGGTACGTATGCACGTATGGTGTTGTAAGCGCGCACGTACAGAGTAAGCGGTGAAGAGAGATGGTTGCTCTACCGCTGTGTATTGCATTAACGTGTTAACCCCTTTTGTTTGTGACGGAACCAGAGTGTTTTGTTTCTGTTTGTGTTCGCTCTTTTCCGTGTGTGGAAGACGAGTATGCCGATGACGAAACTACTATAAAGGCTCGTGGAACAACTAGCCGACTGCCTCGAGTTTGCATTCTTTTCCCTCCCAAACTGCTATTTTTCTCCGGGTAGACTCACCCTCTGGCCCGCGTTACAAATTGGCGCCCGAACCACTGGATTCAGACCGACCATCTTTTGTTTGCATCTGCGTGGAAATTTGCATTTTCTTGTGCTATTTTTGGAGGAGGATTTTTGTTGCTATATTACAGCCACAGGACCGTGCTGACTAGCTTGCTAACTCTGTTCCCCATGCGGTTGGTGCGTGACTGATTTCCAGGTAACTTTGCTGTGAATGCGTTATTTTGACTGATTGCTTATTTTTCTCTCCTGGATTGGCCGCCTATGGACTGTTTCGAGAGTTTATGTTGACTTTTGGATGGTTTTTCGACAATTTTGTCGTGTGGAACGCTGAACTGTTAATTGAGGACTGAAGTGAATTGAACTGAATTGCCTGTCAGATTTGAACGGAGGAGACCCCCTTTTTTTTTTTTCTTCCTTTAATCAGATATTTATGCGAACAAGTGTCTAAGTAAAGAGCTTTTGGCCTGTGGGCCAATTTTTTTTTCTTTTCTTTTCTTTTGAGGCCTGCAAGTCTGTTCATTTAAGTCCCGCAAGTGTGGACTGTATGTTATTGCAAAGACAATAGACCACATTGTTATGTACTTTTTTTGAAAATTGTGTGTCAGGTTGCTGTTAAAAAGGGTAAATCTGACCTCTAATTTGAAAAAGTTTACTATTTGACCAATTTATTATTTGTTTTGGTTCATTGTGACTGTGTTTTATGTGCAATGGCTACTCATCCTGACTTTCAGTTTGACCTGACTAACTGGCCCACAGTCGATGGTTCTCTTCCACAACAAGGGGAGGCACAGCACTCTATTGGAGGCTTAAAAGCTCAAGTTCAGTTGTTACAAGCAGAGGTGGCAGTGCTGCAACGGTGCCTTCATGACTCTATTGACCTGCAAAAAGGCATACTGGACCGCTTGATACAGCAGGGGGATACTGTACCGATTACGCCGCAGCCAGTTCCTTTAGCCAGCTCATCGCCTTACAGTGTGGCTCAGGTTGCATCGACGGCATCAAGGTCAGTGCCAATTAGTGTGGCTTATAGCAATGCACCCATGTCTACTCACCCACTTGCAGTGGATATGAATACCACAACAAATGCGCTTACTTCTATACTTCATCAATCACGGCTTGAGCCGCCCGTGTTTGCTGCAGATGGTTCCCTGAATCCAGAGGACTGGCTTCAGTCAGTTAATGTTTACAGGACCTCTCTGGATCTCACGGATGCCCAAATTCTCCTTGAGCTCCCACGTTTCCTGTCAAAAGAGCCAAGAAAATGGTTTACCATCCTTAGCACACATGTGACCACTTGGTCTCAGTTCAGTGAGTTTTTTAAGACCGTATTTCTGCCTTCGGACAATCAGGAACGTATCCTGAGGGGCATTCTAGACCGCATGCAAAGGCTGGATGAGCTACTGCCAACTTTTGTCGCTCACATGTTGGGTGAGTTTCGTAAGTTAAGAACCCCTCCACCCCAACAAGAGCAAATAGACTTGATACGGAAGCATGTGCTTGAAAAATACAGAGTCGCCCTTTATGGTACACCCATACCATCAGTCATGGACCTTCTTTTACGGGCTCATGAGCTTCATGCAGTCCTCGGTCCAAGTGTGGGGTGTTCGCCTCAGACACAGGCTAGCAGTATGCCCTCAAGAGATGTTTACTGTTTCAAATGCTCCTTACCTGGATTCACCTCTCGCACTTGCCCAAACTGTAGTTCAAATGCGAAGCCGCGTTTTCTCCCACCGGAGCCTCTGAGACAGCAGGGAGATGCTGTCGGTAGAGTGCTTGACAGAGGACAGACGGATGGCTCTGACCAGACCGCTGAGGAGGGAATAGGAGCTTCAGACTTCACCCAGAGGGGATCCCCGTTTGTCAGTGAACTCTTCAAGAATGGACTGACCACCCTGGGGTC
The DNA here is from genome assembly GCA_036784905.1 of Acrossocheilus fasciatus. Lineage (NCBI taxonomy): Eukaryota > Metazoa > Chordata > Actinopteri > Cypriniformes > Cyprinidae > Acrossocheilus > Acrossocheilus fasciatus. Next base: position 13,164,227 of record CM071949.1, read on the forward strand.
AGAACACAGACTTACGACTGCGTATCACCCCCAAACGAATGCGACGGAGAGGGTGAATCGTTCGTTGAAGACCGCCATTCGTGCTTATGTCGGTAACAAACACACTGCTTGGGATCGTTACTTGCCCCAAATTTGCTTTGCCTTGAGAACAGCACCACACGAAAGCACTGGACATAGTCCATCGATGTTGTTGTACGGACGTGAACTGAATACTCCTCTCGACATCATCACGCAGCCGAACAGTGAGGGGACGGATGAACCAGGAATTCCTTACCCTGAAAGCTTGGAGTCGTCAATCAGAGAAGCACATGATCACGCTAGGTCCATTTTGGTTGAAGCCCATGCCAAAAGGAAAAAATACTATGACCAAAGACGTCGGCCTGTGTCTTACTCTGTAGATGAATTGGTCAGAGTGAAAACTCATCCTCGTTTGGATGCTCTGGCAAACTTCACAGCTAAGCTGGCACCTGTATATGCAGGCCCTTATCGGGTTACACAAAAGCTGTCAGAAGTGAACTACAGACTCACTGACATGAATACTGGAACAGATGCGGGTGTATTTCATGTCGTAAATCTGCTGCCTTTTCGTACCTGGGACCCACTTGTTGAACCAGAGACTGTGCCTACAGACGGTTCTGCTATAGAAGCTACGGCTGACAGTTCATTGTTAGCTGAAATGCCTGAGGAAGCAAGTAGTGGTCCTACCGGCATGAACTTAACAGACTTTCAACTTGAAGATGACGGTAGTCGCTTTGTGACGTTCAGTATTCATGATCTGCCAGAAAGTGGGGACAGTGTTGATTGGTTGCCCGACAAACATGTTGCCTTGGAGAGCCAAAAAGTTGATGTGACTGAGGGAAGTGATGATCTGGACAGACATCACTATGACTTAAGACCTCGACGTGTACCGAGAATCACTTCTGACTGGTCATCTAATAGGTGGATGAATGTGTATCACACTGACAGACTAGACCTTAAATAGTATGTTGATTCTAAACGTGAGTTCATGTGGTTTATTGAATGCTGTGAAGTCAATAGGGTCTACTGCCTTGTATGGGAGGAAAAAAAAAAAAAGAAAATTTGCATGAATAATCAGTCTGTTGACATGTTGTTTGTTCCAGTGAAAAAAACAAAAGAAACATAAAAAGAAAAAAACACTGAAAATGCTGTACTAAGAACAGTAGGTTATTTTGTTTATGGGTGGTTTCTTGCCGTTTTTATTTGTGTGGAGTATGCTACTGCAGATTATGTATTTTGATTTGTCCATACTGTCATGTATGGCAGTGTGTGTCTAATTAATACATGCCCTGTATGGTTCTATATTTCGACAACTTTTCATGTCTGAGGTTGTTTAAAGTAATGTGGTACTCAGTTGTGTACGGCTGAGGACAGCCTTTATCTACCTGGGGGGGATCTGTAACAGCCACTAAAACACTGTTCTTAAAATACAAATGTTAATGTGCCTTTAAGAGAACTTGTTATTGTATATTCTTACGGTACGTATGCACGTATGGTGTTGTAAGCGCGCACGTACAGAGTAAGCGGTGAAGAGAGATGGTCGCTCTACCGCTGTGTATTGCATTAACGTGTTAACCCCTTTTGTTTGTGACGGAACCAGAGTGTTTTGTTTCTGTTTGTGTTCGCTCTTTTCCGTGTGTGGAAGACGAGTATGCCGATGACGAAACTACTATAAAGGCTCGTGGAACAACTAGCCGACTGCCTCGAGTTTGCATTCTTTTCCCTCCCAAACTGCTATTTTTCTCCAGGTAGACTCACCCTCTGGCCCGCGTTACACGTTCCAAAGTATTCAGTCAATGGCCATATTATCCACATCTTCCCACAGGATGCCAATGTCACTATGCTCACAAGGTCAATACACTGCTGCACTTCGTCAATCTGCTGTCCTCGAACCATCAGTGGAACTTTGGTTTGTGTACCTCCTACTCTCATCGGTTGGTCTTTTCTGTTCAACTTCCCAGCCTCTGTGTTCAGGCTGATTGTCACTTAGCAAATACTCTCGTCTCAGCTGGTGAAGATGGTGTATTTCAATTATGATCATGAAGCTGATGTCTGATAAGACAACTGGTGAGGATAAACTACAAAATTGATGTGTATCAGACGTAATGTTGAATAACTCCATGAGAGGAAGAAATAATGCTTGTGTTATATTCCCCCAACAAAATGAAGTACACAGTTAGCTGCTTGAAGCTAGGCAAACATTGTCTCCTTAACGTAGGCATGGAAGGACTGAAGATGATGTTGTGCTAGCATGAATAGCATTATAACACTATCAATAAATGAGCGATTTCAGAATAATCACAGATGTAGCTATGCCAGTCTGAAGCCCTAGAGAAATGGTGTGAAAAATGAATAGGCTAAATATCTGTGTTAATGTGGACCCTCTTAGTTGAAATCAGACTATAACACAGTTGAAATTAAGTCACATGTAGCCAGTGAAATGTCTGTCATCAAAGTCCCTTCTAGGCAAATCATTTCACACGAATTAGTCCTTGAAACGCCTCTCAGTTAGGCAGTTCAGCTCCTTTATCCTTGAATGGGGAATCACCACTCCCCAAAAGTTATCACTAAGTCTCTGACTAAACATTGTCATTAACATTGCCAATGAAATCTGACAATGAAATCTAAACATGCGAATCACAAAATTGTGTTTTCTCAGGCTGACCAGTCAATGCTTATGCGCTGTCCTAAATGTGTATTTCAGAGCACTGACCACCTCCACAGCAACTGGAGCCTTCAACAGCAGCCGAAACAACTTAATCCATCAGCAACTGGTTCATTACTTAGAACGCGGGACCTATTGGCCACACTGTATGCTGCACTTCCTCCCATCAGTGTTAACAAATATAAAACTTATTGCTAGATAATGACTTTCAGAACCTTTAGCGACTTTTCCAAATGCTTAGCAACAAGCAATGTCGTATGTATTTAGAGATTTTGCCAGACAACATCTGGATTATAAATCATAATTTAACAGAACATTTCAGTTACTATTTCAAACTGTCTGACCACAAAAGAATATAAGAATGGTTTATGGAATGTGGCTGTATTAAATACATTAATTAACTGTCACTGTCCCACCTGTGGGACGCTTGGCGCTCTTTTTTTTCGTTGTCTTTTTTCTCTATCAAATATTTGAGTAATCATCATAAATTATATATCATTTGAAAGCTTAAAACCTCAAAATTCATCCTGTGAAAACCATTTTCAAATCGGACATTGCGTTACCATGGAAATTGTACTTTAAAATCTTTTGGCGGTCTCCTCCCCCTTAGTGGGCGGTGTCAAGTGCCATATTACACAATGTATTACGGTCTTTTAGAATCAAACTTTTTTATAATCTTAACAAAATACATATTGTCGGAAAGGTCTGACTCTCAGGATTCCATATTTGGTTGTCATTTTGTGATCGGAGTAATATTGACAGAGACATTTTGACATTTGTGACAGAAAAATGCATTATAAAAAATTCAATGGAGTTGAATGGCATCCGGTGGCTGTTTGTGGTATGACGCCCTAAATAAAATCTCACAGGAACCTCAATTTTTCTCATATCAACTTCAAATTTGGAACATAACTTATTGAGACATAATAATTTAATTTTATGCCAATTTTAGAGTAAAACCTGTTATGTAAAATATTTTTTTTAATATAAAATATTCAATAAATAATATTTTGTATTTTTTACATTAAATTTAAACTTCTATTACTTTTTGTTACTTTCATATTTTAAAATAATTCCACTTTTGCAGTAATCTGCTGATTGTCCCCTTTAAAAAGAGTCCAACTTCATGTCTGTATTCCAAAGCATTCATGAATTATAAGAGTTTAAGTTTGGATACTACACTTTCATGTATATGTTCAAAAATGGGGGTGTGAGCACAGAGAGTAGCAGAGAAGTAAACAATAAAATGCTGACACAAGGTAGAATGCAATGCAGGTAATGAATAAGCTAAATGGCATATAATGTCATCTAGAGATATTTAGCGACTCGAACAGGCTTTAGCTACTCACTGAAAATAGCCAAACTCCCTTTAAGGCAAGTCATGTCACTCAGCGGCCATCTGTGAAACACCTCTCGGGCATGCAAGTGCAGCTCCTATTTCTTTGAATGGGGAAACGTCAACTTCTCCAAAACTGTTCACCATGCCTACGATTAAATTTCATATTTGAAATCACCAATGAAATCTGACAACGTATCAAATGTTGTTTATTTTGCTCAAATAGCTTTATAAAAAGCTTATTATTCAGGCTAGATCAGCCAGTGCGCATGTGCAGTACTAGGCACATGTATCCGAACGCTGACTGTTTCTATAGCAACCGGGACTTCTAACGGCAGCTTCAGGGATGCTCTGACTTTACCGATTAGCGATTGGCTCTTTTACACAAAAGGTGTGGCTTCATTCGATACAGCAGCCATACTGAGTGTTGCATTTTTTCCCCATTCAAAACAATATGAGTGATACTTCTTGGGTATTCTATAGTCTTATAAATAGCTACTTCACATGATTCCCCGCTACTTAGAATTCAAACTGTGCCTAGGCAATGATACGTTTTCCATAACACCAAATGATTGCAACAGTATGTTTCCAATAACAAACAAAAGCTTGTTCAACAGCATATTTGCTAAAACACAACATTTTTTTTTGTCTTGTTTCCAGTCCAAATATCTAATAAAAAAATAAGTCAAAAGTCAAAATAATCTTGTTTTTGGTTTGAAATAAGATCATTTTGCTTGCCCCATTGTCAGATTATTTTGCCTGTTTTAAGGAATAACTCACTTAATTTTGACCTTTTTTTTTTTTTTTTTTTCTGAAAACAAGACAATTTTTACTTGTCTAGAAAATGCTTCTTGATTTAAGAATTTTTAGATATTTGGATTAGAAACAAGACAAAAACTCTTAAGTAGGAAATCATTTTTTGCAGTGCACCATTCAAGGATACACCTTTATATGATTAAAAGACGTTTGAGCGACAACTACGGTCTACAATCAACAAGGATTGTTGTTAAGATGTTACATGAACTTAGTCAGGGCAAATAAACCACTGTAAATCTTAATTTCAGCACTCGAATTATTGAAGCAGCTGACAGGCTAAACGCAAGTTTTTTCTCCGTCTTACAACAGGCTGTTAGCTATGGCTTAGCACTGCCTCCACTTGAGCTGAGTGATACTAATATTACTGTACATTAAATGGTATGCTTTACTTGTAGGTCGAACAGTTCTCAAATCTACTTCATCTCAGAGTAATAGCTTACTGATATGTGAGACAAATGTTAAGGTCGAGACTGAGGAGCATTTTGCAAAGGATAGCGGACTAATGTAGCGATAACGTAATTTACAAACAGCAGCCTCACGCAAAAACAAAAACAAAAAAACAGCAGCCTCACGCGGTAATCACCATTTATACTGGAACACAATTTACAGCAAATACAAATGCATTCCATCCTGCTCCACAGTGAACTTAATTTATCTAGCTACAAACAGGCTAATCTAACCACCAACATAGCCTAATTACTTCAAAAATAAGTTGCTTGCCATTAGCTTGTTCCTTCACGTTTTACGTAGCCTCTGGAAATACGGATAGTTGCCTGCAGCGTCTAAAAGTTAGGCTTCATGAGTGAGATTGGTTGGATGAGGGAAAGGACATTAAGGTAAGCCAATCAGAGGCAGAGTAGTGTGGGCAGTGTTGGGCAAGCTACTTGGAAAATGTAGTGAGCTAAGCTACGGTAACATGGCAAAAGTAGTTTACTACATCCAAGCTATTAAAAAAAAAAAAAATATATATATATATATATATATTGAACCAACATCATACAAAGTCAATGCTCTCTCAGTGATCAATAAAACTGTCAGTCAAGCAGATAGACAGGCATGTTCAGTTTAATTGTTTATTCAACAGCTGTTCCAAACCAATTTGGCAACATAATCAGTATCAAAAACAGGGCCGGATTTACCTCATATTGTGACATAGGCAAAATAAATTTGTGCTGTCGGCCAGAAACCTCCTATTGGTAGTTGGTATTGTGGCTTTATTGTATACAGATACATTTATATAAATGGTAGCACTTCACAATAAGGTTCAGTAGTTAGCATTAGTTAACTAGTGTAGTTAACATGAACTAAGAATGAACAATACTTCTGCAGCATTTATCTTCATGTTAATTTCAACATTTACTAACGCATTATTAAAGTCAAAAGTTGTTTGTTAACATTTGTTAATGCACTGTGAACTAACATGAACTACCAATGAACAACTGTATTTTCATTAACAAACATTAACAAAGATTAATAGATACTGTAACAAATGTATTTTAATGAAATCGTATTGTATAGTGTTACCATATAGATGTTTAGGCCTACAGATAGGCATGTTTATTTGCATCGTTGCATGTGTCATTAGATATCAATATAAACATTTCACCAAAATCAAGTTCAAATACGAAGCTTTTGACCAGCGAATGTTATTTATTTATTTTTCCCCCCTGACTCGTGTCCCGTTTTCCCCAGTTTTCTGTTATTATGTGGGCGTAGAGTTTTTTTCTGTTATTTGGCCAAAGTATCATATTATGAAAGATTCAGCGCTTTGCACCAGCTATTTCGCTCTGACTTGACAACAAATGCTAGAGAAACTCTTCTCCGCTCCTCAAAAACAAACAAACAAAAAAAGCATTATCCTTTATAAATAGTTTTTTTGTTGTTGTTTATTTATTTATTTATTTTTTTTGAGTAAAGAAACCGCTGTACTTATTCAATCAACAGTTATTTACCTTCAGACTGCAAACAAGCTGAGATGCTCCAAACTGCGCGCCGCACTTCATTGATGAGAGAGGCGGGAGGAAAAATGAGGTTTGACTGACAGTTTGAGGAGCCAATGGCGTTACGAGCTTTAGTGGCGGAGGCGTCACTTACTTATCCAGGATCAGTGAACGGTAGCTGTTATATTTCTGATTTGAGCTTGAGTTTCAGAATGCTTTCTTTGGAAAATATAACGTTAGCTTTTGTTGACGCTACCGCGCTACTTGATAAAAAAAAGAGCTTAACTACCGAAAAGCTATTTGATTCAGAAAGCAGTGACGCTACCGCCAGGCTACTGAGAAATGTAGTTAAACTACTAGCGTCACTACTTGTAGCGACGCTACTGCCCATCACTGAGTGTGGGGCCATTCCTTTGCCAACAGGGGAAAAAAAACGCTACAGGTGACATGACACAGATGACTCGCAGATACGAACAAACCCCCCCCCCCCCCCCCATTTCTTTTTTATTACAGATCTACACGATTCATGTGAATGACCTATTTCAAGGCAAAAACGGCAAATTTCGCAGAAAGGTGACAAGTTTGCACCCATGATTATAGCATTCAAAAATCTCTTTATTGTCAAAGTTCAGCATTGTTTGGTATTGAAGTATGAAGTAGCTAGAGTTTTCAGCTATTTTGGCCTATTTTGAATTTAAAATGGCAATTTTCAGCGAAAGGTGGCTAGTTTGTATCCTTGGTTACAATCTTATTTTCTCTCAAATGTAAATCAAACGCCCAATCACAAACATGTTTTTTTTGTTTGTTTGTTTGTTTGTTTTTGTTTTTTTTTTCTCAGAAATTAACTGATATTAATCACTTTGCCCCCTTAGGCAGTGCCAGAGCTAGGATGTTTTCATTATGGTGGCCAGGAAAGGGCCAGCAACCAGTCTGAGGTGGCACAGAAATCTTCATTATTTAAATATAAAAAATGTATTTGACTATAAAGTACTGAACTGTTCTAGTGCCTAAAACACAACTGAATACAATTCATTTGTACTTAATTGTAATTGAGATAGTTGCGAATTAGATCAAGTAATACTGAGTGAATATGACTATGTTTGTATTATTTTTGTATTACCTCCAGGTATTTTAATAAAAGGGCTCACTATAGCTTTATTGCACAGTCAGCTTGGTTTTGGGTCTTAACACATAATCTTGTTCTACATCATTGCATAGGACTACTCGACATGCAGATAACTACATAGTTTAAAGTTTAGTCAACCTTCACTGAATTTTATATAATCAATAAACTCTGAAAAAGTAAACTGTCAATGTTTAACATTCTATTAGTTGTCTAAATGAATTCAGTGGAACAGTTTTGTCATACCTAAATCGAGCTCTGTACAAAGGGGGGTGGGGGGGGGGGGGACGAAGTTATCTTTTGAATCCCCGTCTGCAGTAATGTGAAAAGGGGCAGAAATCAACAGCACATAAATGCCAGAATGTAAAATGAATTATTTTATGCATTTAAATAGACTCTCTCTCTCTCTCTCTCTCTCTCTCTCTCTCTCTCTCTCTATCTCAAAGTTTCAAGAGTTTTCACATATGTTAAGGATCCCAAAACCCCCCAAAACCTTGAAAAAAATAATAAATCAATAGGGATCTGTGCCTTAGTGGCTTGGGCCATAAATAATGATAAAAAGAAGGAAGAAGAAAAATCCTTAGAAAAACAATAGGGCCCATAAGTCCAGACTGAATGGCACTTTGACAGTACTCCCCTTACCGGAAAGTTGAGACCTCTCGCTGGCTCAGGTGGAAGACAAAAGAAGTCCAGGGTGGTGCAGGTGGTGGTGTGATTCAGAGAATGGCCTTGAACAGGAACAGCCAGATGAAGATCCAGGCTACAGCCAGAATAGTGTGCCATGGTGGCGCTGCTGGAGGGAGGAGCCATGGTGGTGAGGGTCTCAATACCACCATGAGGACGAGCGGAGGTGGCGGAGCCGATGGAGGAGGAACCTTCAGCGTAGACTGGGAGCTGAAGGAATGGAGTGATGCTGAAGGTCTCGGAGGTCACTACGGAGCCACTATGACAAACCCCAAGAGTAGAGGCGGAGCCTGAGGAAGGACAGAGCCAAATAGAACTGTAGGGGTGGTGAGCCGGAGAGCACGGAGGACCAAAAAAAGGCTTTAAAAAAATTTAACAGGAAGTAGTGAATTCATGTAGTCTGTGATGGACAGACTGTTAGCACGACTGCTATATATTTATTAATTATTCATTTTTATATAATGTAGCTTATAGTAGGCCTGTGCCAGTCAACAATCTATCTATCTATCTATCTATCTATCTATCTATCTATCTATCTATCTATCTATCTATCTATCTATCTATCTATCTATCTATCTATCTATCTATCTAACAATATTCTATGAGTTATTCCACTGGACATGGGATGTTCTTTTTTCTTTTGCCAAATCTTCACTCACCCATTTTCTCATCCATTTTTGCAGGGGATTATACATATTTCTTTAATTTATTTAATTACTTTATTTGTATCCTTAAAAGTGGTAAAGCAGAAAATGCTGTAGGACATATACCTTTTTTTAATGCATTTTAAATTCTATTTAACATTTTTTTGCTTGTTAGACTTTGGTAAGGCATGTTAAGTTAATTTGTATAATGTACTTCATATGCAGTAATTTAGTTTCATTTTATCTGCCAATGCAATATTAAATACAGCAATATCAAATTTAGCCTTTCACATGCAGAAGATAAAATTTGCTCTTTTACAACAAGTGTTAGTTGCTTAGGAGCATCAAGAAAAGGTCACAAGGTCACAATGAAACAGAAGTAGCGACAGACATTCTATTCTGTATTGTGACATACTGTATTTCCTAGTTAAATGGATTATTATAAAAGAAAAAGAAAATGTGTGGTGGGCTTATATTTATATTCATTTTTTTTTTTTTTAAATGAAACTCTTGCATGTATGAATTGTTCACAATATGATCAATAGCATGCATTTTTATTTCATACTGACTTTAACTCAGTGCAGTCAACATGAATGTTTTAGAATGAGAATGAGCTTTATTGCCAGGTATGTTTACACATACTAGGAATTTGTTATAGTGACAGAAGCTCCACAGTGCAACAGGATGACAGCGACAGGACAGGACACAGATAATAAAAAGAACAATATACAAATATACAAAATAGACAATGTACAAAATACAAAAAACTCAATATATAATATAGACAATTATGTATGTACAGGTATGACATGTACAAATTTGAAATGTAAATAAGTATGTGTGTTAAATAAATAATGTATAATAGTGTTGTGCGTTCCACATTTATTGTCAAGTGTTCATGAGATGGATTGCCTGAGGGAAGAAACTGTTCCTGTGCCTGGCCGTTCTGGTGCTCAGAGCTCTGTAGCGTTGACCAGACAGCAACAGTTCAAAGAGGGACTGTGCTGGATGTGAGGGGTCCAGAGTGATTTTGCCAGCCCTTTTGCTCACTCTGGATAAGTACAGTTCTTGGAGAGTAGGGAGGGTTGTCCAGTAAGGGTCCAGTGATGTCCTTCAGATAAGCCAAAACCAGTCTTTCAAATGATTTCATGGCCACAGACATTAGAGCCACAGGTCTGTAGTCATTAAGTCCAGTAATTTTGGGTTTCTTTGGGACGGGGATGATGGTAGAGCGTTTGAAGCATGAGGGGACTTTGCACAGCTCCAGTGATCTGTTGAAGATCTGTATGAAGATGGGGGCCAGCTGGTCAGCGCAGGTTTTCAGACAGGCTGGTGTCACACTGTCTGGGCCTGGTGCCTTCCTTCTCTTGTTCTTTCTGAAGACCTGACACATATCATCTTCACTGATCTGCAGTGCAGAAGGGGAGGAGAGGGGGGTTGCAGGAGGTGTGAATTGTGTTTTTTGTGAATTTTGTTTTCAAACCTGCAATAAAACTCATTCAGATCATCTGCCAGTTGTTCATTCTCCACAGTGCTGGGGGATGGTGTCTTGTAATTGGTGATGTCTTTTAGACCTTTCCACACTGAAGCAGGATCACTGGAAGAGAATTGGTTCCTTAGCTTTCCAGAATAATTCCTCTTTGCCACTCTTATCTCCTTTTCCAATGTGTATTTGGCCTGTTTATACAAGAATCTGTCCCCATTCCTGCGAGCATCTTCTTTGGCCTGACGGAGCTGTCTGAGTTTTGGAGTGAACCATGGTTTGTCATTGTTGTAGGCTAAATGAGAACTGGTAGGAATGCACATATCCTCACAGAAACTGATATATGATGTTACAGTCTCTGTGAGCTCATCCAGATCGGTGGCAGCAGCTTCAAAAACACCTCAATCAGTGAGAAAGAAACAGGCTTGTAAATCCCGCTCTGCTTCATTAGTCCATCTTTTTACAGTCCTTAATACAGGTTTAGATGATTTCAGTTTCTGCCTGTAGGTTGGTATGAGATTAACTAAACAGGGATCAGAGAGCCCCAAAGCTGCCCGTGGGACAGAGTGATATGCATCCTTTATTGCTGTGTAGCAGTGATCCAGTATATTAGTGTCTCTGGTGGGACATGTGATGTGCTGTCTGAATTTTGGGAGTTCACGGGAGAGATTTGCTTTATTAAAGTCTACTAGAATGATTAAAACAGAGTCCGGGTCTTGTTGCTCAGTCTCTGTGATCAGCTCAGCGAGTTTCTGTAAAGCCAGGCTCACATGTGCTTGCGGAAGAATGTAAACACTCACGAGAATGAACGAGCAAAACTCCTGCGGTGAATAGAATGGCTTACAGTTAATGCACATCTTCTTTAACACAGTGACATCTGTACACCACCTTTTGTTGATGTAAAAGCATGTCCCTCCGCCGCGCGATTTCCCCATTGATTCTGCATCGTGACCCGTTCTAAACAGCTGAAAACCTGGCAGATGTATCTCGCTGTCCGGAATGGCGTCATTCAGCCAGGTTTCCGTGAAACAGAGCAGAAGAGTTTGAAAAAACCTTATTTGTCCGGGAGAGCAGAAGTTTGTTCGTTTTGTTGGCTAGAGAGCGGAGATGCGCCAGATGAATGCTAGGCAACGGCGTTCGAAATCCGTGCTGTCTGAGCTTCACGAGCACGCCAGCTCGCTTCCCCCATCTGCGCGTCCTGAAGTGTCTGAACATCGCCGCTGCTCTGCTGCTCCGCCAACTACAACATTCAGCAAAACGTCCGAATAATCGCTAAGATGCTTATAAGATCGCTAATAATAGCTAAGATGACACGCAATTTTATTTTGTCTTTACATCAGGTATAATTCATGGGCAGCCAGAGAAGGCTGATGGAGGTCCATCAGACATCCACAGAACAAAAAGAGACCAGCAAGATTCCAGCAGACGCACTCAGAACAGAACTGGACAAGAGGCAGCCAACAGGCTGTCCATTGACACACTCCCTGACAATATGACACGAGTGATGGTGAGTTAATTATTGTTATAATTATTACTTTTGTAACTTTTGGAACTGTGACAAAGTTCCTATGGAGGAAGGAAGAGGGCGGGGTCGGCTTACAGAGGCTCGTGTTTTTATTCAATGAAAACAAAAGAATCAAAAAACACAACGTCGCGCTGTTAAACAGCCTTCTCTCTTCAATTACTCAGTCCTTTGGATCTCTCTGGATTTCAGCCGCTGTCCCTGCATGAGCTCTCCGTCCCGTCTCTCTCTCTCGCATGCTCCCCAGACGCTCTCTTTTATCTAGTCTCTCCACGCTCATCACTGCAATCAGACATAGGTGTTATCACTTTGCACTTGACCCACTTACTCACTGCTCATCTCCCAAGCCTTTCTCCCGCTGCAGATCCCGCTGAACCACGCCCCCCACGCCAAATACCCCCCACTGCCTGACTCAGGCCGGGGAGCAATCAAATATTCTGTGATAAAGTAATCCGTATGAAACCAAGTCCAGTTTCTCCGTCTGGTCTCATTATCTCTAATTAGGTCACACCCACGCGCTGCTCTCACTATTGTTATTACAAATCTTCGCTCAAGCCATGCGGCATGTAAACACCCACACCACTGTAAACAAAGCAGCAACGCATTCATCTCAGATACTTTTCAGTTTTGGAAGAACACGCTGTGAGGAATAAGCCTTGTATTTACCTCAGAAATGTGCTGAGAGGAAAAAGCTTTGTTTACCTCACAAACAGAACGCGAGTGCAGCTGGAGCCGGCGGAGGAGGAGATATTTTATGCCAAGTAAGTAATGTATCTTATTGGCATTTGATAATGTGTTGATGTGACAAAGTTGAAGGTATTTACTAGGTGGACTTTTCCCAAACTATAACTCCAGAATAAAATGTGTGAAATCGCGCTCAACATTTTGAAATATGATACGCAACATTTCATTGCATTTAAATGTTGCACAACGTGAGGATAGTTATATGTTCTATAAACAATGATATAAAAGTAATGTCTAAGAAAGTTTAGACCAATCTTTACTGTGAAGTAGCCTACTCTGTTTGCAAATACCTGCTCAAACATGTTTATAATAAGCTTAATAATAATTTAGTTTCTCAGTTATAAAATGTTGTTTTTGTATTGTATGATAATTCAAATAAAATCACGTGGGCAATATTGGTGATTGCTAATGTAATATAGTTGCTCCTGATAAGCCTATCAACATGCTCACTTATTTATTAATTTTAGTGCGGAGGTGGGGGCTGCTTTATTCATTTTGAATAGTAACAATACGTAGGCCTATATATTATAATAAGTATAATGTACTGTTTTTGCTGTACTTTGGATCAAATAAATGCAGGCTTGCTGAGCTGAAGACACTTATAAAAAAACATTACAAATTTTACTGTTTAAATAATTTGACTGGTAGTGTATGTATTGTCACCATGTTTGCTTTGTCTTTGTCCATTCATTGTGTTGCTCATGTCTGTTTTGTGTTTTCTCATGCAGTTTCTGCTGTCTCCTGTTTTCCTGGGTTCCAGTTTCCTGCCACTGTTTTAACTCTTCTGTTGTTTATTTGTTTGTTTGTTCCTAATAAACTGTTTAACTGCACTCGCAAATGAATCTCAAGTTAATTTATGTGATAGTTATATGTATACACATTTCTTTTTTCCTCACATTGTTTCTTGTAACTCTTCTCTCTCAGTCACACACCTGACTGAATGGCTCATTATGGAGATCATTATGCGGGCCTTTGTCTTCTCAGGTGTCAGTCACAGCATTATCCAGGATAGTTCACGCCCTCTCGCATAGACCCTTTCTACTCAAAAAGTGACTTAGAAAATTTAAATCAATATACTGTTTTCTCTGAACGAGTGAGTTAGATCATTTTCATATCATTTTAAAGCAAATATTCTAGGCTACAAGATCCAGTTCTCAAAACTCTTGTGAACAAATGTTCTGTATGTTTTATGGCCTTATTTCAGTTACTTTAAAATTTTAGTTTTTTTCAAACCACGCATAAACGTTGTTTTCTCAAAAACACAATCACGTACGTACATGCTGCTCACATATTATCGTAGCCCAGTTTGTGCTGAATGCAGTGTTTTTAGACTTTAGCGATTAAAATGTTTATAAGCAACTGAAAAAAGCACAAATGTCAGGGCATGTCAAAACTTCTTCGGAGCCCCAAAACACCCTCAGACCCCAGAGGGTTAAAGGGCTGTAATGCCAGATACCAACGGGCGATCGTTGGATCGTTGGTATCTTTCATGCGGTGGAGCCACTGCAGGGGTGCATGGTCCGAACAGAGAGTGAATTCTCGTCCCAGGAGATAATAGCGGAGGGTGAGAACGGCCCACCGGATTGCCAAGCACTCCTTTTCAATGGTGCTGTACATCGTCTCTCTTAGAGAGTTTCCGACTGATGTACAGCACCGGCCGCTCCTCACTCTCTATCTCCTGGGACAAGACTGCTCCAAGCCCCCTCTCCGACGCGTCCGTCTGCATCAAGAAAGGGAGAGAAAAGTCAGGAGAGTGTAACAGCGGCCCGCCACACAGAGCAACTTTTACCTGGGTGAAAGCCTGCTGACACAGCTACGTCCACTGGACCGGATCTAGGGCTTCCTTATTAGTGACGTCAGTCAGCGGGCTGGTGAGGACCGAATAATTAGGAATAAATCTTCTATAATATCCAGCCAGCCCCAGGAACTTCCTCACCTCCTTTTTGGTCTTAGGTCGCGGACAGGTCGCAATTGCCACTTTCTTATTAATTTGGGGGTGCACCTGTCCATGACCCAAGTGGAAACCCAGATACCTAACCTCCACGCGCCCAACTGCACACTTTTTCGGGTTGGCCGTTGCCCGGCCCCCCTCAGCTCTCGCAGGACAGCCCACAGATGCGCCATATGACGCTGCCAATCCTGACTGTAGATGATGATATCATCCAGATAGGCAGCAGCATAGGCCGTATGCGGACGGAGGATTCTGTCCATGAGACGCTGAAAAGTGGCCTGAGCCCCGAACAACCCGAAAGGAAGCGTAACAAATTGGTGTAATCCAATTGGCGTTGTAAAGGCTGTCTTTTATTTGGATAAGGGCGATAAAGGGATCTGCCAATACCCTTTGGTCAAGTCCAGTGTTGAATAAAAACGAGTTGTACCCAGCCGATCAAGCAATTTGATAATCCACACAGAAACGCACAGAACCGTCCGTTTTAGGTACCAAAACTATCGGGCTCACCCCATCACTGTGGGATTATTCTATTACTCCCATTTCTAACATAGCTTCTAATTCTGACTGAACCACTTTCTTTTTGTGTTCAGGCAAATGATACAGCCAGCCGCGCACTACCACACCGGGCTCCGTCTCAATATGGTGCTGTATGAGATCGGTTCGACCGGGCAGTGGCGAAAACACGTCTGCAAACTCGGCTTGCAATTTTTCTACATCAGTAATCTGGGAGGGCAAGAGGTGATCTCCCCCTGGGGCCAGAGCGAGTGATTGGATTTTATGGTTCTCTTCTGGCCCGAGATCTTCCTCTCCACTCACTGCCATCACCAGCATCACTTGTTCCACCTCACTCCATTTTTTAAGGAGGTTGAGATGGTATATTTGACTTGCCCCACTCCTGTCTGATCAAATCACCTCATAATTGAGATCCCTCACTCACCGTGTGACCTCAAAATGTCCTTACCACTTGACGAGTAATTTAGAGATAGAAGTTGGGAGCAATAAAAGCACTTTATCTCCCGGTGCAAAATCGCGTAATCTGGTTCCCCGATTGTACAGCCAGCTTTGTTTGTCCTGGGCCTGTAACAAATTCTCCATAGAGAGCTGCCCCAAGGTGTGGAGTTTTATTCTCAGGTCCAACACATACTGAATTTCGTTTTTGCTGTCCGAAGGTCCTTCCTCCCAAGCCTCCCTCAGGATGTCCAAAACCCCCAGGGGCTGGCATCCGCCACACTTCTCGTGGAAATGGTGCGGAGTGCCACTGCCTCCGGATATCGCGTTGCCTAATCCACTAGGACTAATGCAAAGCGATGCCCTCGTGCTGACCATTCTAATGGCCCAGTGAGGTCCATACCAATTCTCTCGAAGGGGACCTGCATGAGAGGCAGAGGGCGCAACGGCGCATTTAGGGAGGCCGGGGGATTCACTAACTGACATTCACGACAAGCCGCACACCACCTGCGTACATTCTCATGAATGCCCGACCAAAAAAATCGGATCATTAGGCGGTTTAATGTTGTTGCCAGTCCCAAATGTCCTACCATGGGATTACAATGAGCTGCCTGGAAAAGCATTTCCCGACGGCTTTTAGGTATCAACAACTGAGTTGTATCTTGTTTTGTCTGAGTGTCTTGCATCACCCGATACAACCCATCTTTTATAATAGCAAAATAGGGATAGGAAGGGGTCCGTGCCGGCTGGAGAGACTGCCCGTCGATGGAACAGACCTGCTCAAACGCATTTTTTAGCGATTCATCCCGAGATTGCTAAAATACCCCAATAAATGATGAAAAGGTGGCCAATTGGTACCCAAAATCAGTGGATGCCTAAGGTGCGGGTTAACTGCTACCTCTACATTATGCCATAGTGGCAGGAAGTGGGTCAAGAGATGAGCATGGAGAGAGCAGAGGAATGGGAACAGACGGGCCTCTCGGACCAGCTGGCCCCGCCCCCCTGGGCAAGGACCTCAGCCCAGCTGACTCTGGTGCCGGACCAACCCTCCATCGGGTTTAGGCCGACCCGCTGGAGGATGGCCCGTTTGAGGTCGTCATAGACCAGGAGGTAATGAACCGGCAGATGTTGTGCTTACCCCGAAAACAGTGGGATGAGGCGCACTGGCCAGTTCACCTGGTGCCACTCATATGCCTCGGCGGTCCTCTCGAAGAGGTCGATGAAGGCCTCCAGATCATCCTGTGGCCCCATTTTGTTTAAAGGCACGTGGGCTTGCAGGGAAGGGGCAGCTGAACTTCCCCCAGCCCGAACCTCCTGGTCCATCCAGCTCCAGAACAGCTTGCGGTCCTCCTGTTGCGTCTGGACGAGGAACTGGTCCTCCCTCATGTCCAGTAATGCCTGATGATGTTCTTGGTGGAGGCCCACGAGCGAGTGGATGACCTCCGCAAACGGCGAACTTGACGGAGATGACATACTGGTGTTCCTACTTCCTTCCGGGGTTTCGGCACCAATGTCACAAAGTTCGTATGGAGGAAGGAAGAGGGTGGGGTCGGCTTACGGAGGCTCGTGCTTTTATTCAATGAAAACAAAAGAATCATACAACACAACGTCACGTTCTCTGCGCTGTCAAACAGCCTTCTCTCCTTTGGATCTCTCTGGCTTTCAGCTGCTGTCCCCCCACGAGCTCTCCATCCCATCTATCTCTCTCTCACGCTTCCCAGATGTTCTCTTTTACCCGGTCTCTCCATGCTCATCACTGCAATCAGACACAGGTGTTTTCACTTTGCACTTGACCCACTTACTCACCGCTCGTCTCCCAAGCCTCTCTCCCGCTGCAGATCCCGCTAAACCACGCCCCCCACACCACAGGAAAAACTTGCCTGTTTTTCATTTTGCATTTCTGAATATCAAATTCATTGCTCATTTATACCATTCAAACTGTCTCCGATGCTTTATTGACAAGTGAGTAGGAGTTGACCGGTTTATCAGTTCAGTTCAGTTTTGTCAGCTAATCAGCATTGATAACTGATTGCTGGAACAAATGGTTATCGGCAAAAATCGATTGCAGTAGTTTTACTGGGTTGTGTCTGTTGTTGAAATGGCTGAGAAGCGTCAGCTATCATTATACAGTATGAAAGAATGATGAATGAATAATGCATTTATACAGTGATTTATTGTGTATTGCTGTACACCCAAAGCGCTTTACAATCATGTGGGGGGGGGTCTCTCCTCAACCGCCACCAGTGTGCAGCATCCACTTGGATGATGCGACGGCAGCCACAGTACAACGGTGCCAGGGCGCTCACCACACACCAGCTACAGGTGGAGAGGAGAGAGAGTCATAGAGCCAATCAAGTGGATGGGGATTATTAGGAGGCCATGATTAACCAGGACCAGTGGAGGGAATCTGGCCAGGACACCGGGGTTACACCCCTACTCTTTACAAGAAGTGCCATGGGATTTTTAATGACCACAGAGAGTCAGGACCTCGGTTTAACGTCTCATCCGAAAGATGGTGGTTTTTGACAGCATAATGTCCCCATCACTATATTGGGACATTAGGACCCACACAGACCACAGGGTGAGCACCCCCTGCTGGCCTCACTAACACCTCTTCCAACAGCAACCTAGTTTTCCCAGGAGGTCTCCCATCCAGGTACTGACCAGGCCAACCCTGCTTAGCTTCAGTGGGCAACCAGACTTGGGCTACAGGGTGATGTAGCTGTGGTATGAGAGTATGAGAGTATGAGAGAATGAGAGTTGCCTCAAGAGACCAAATCAATGATGCATCGTGGAGTTTGTTTTAACACGTGAGATCGTGCGCTGCACAGAATGGGAGAATATAGATGTGGTTTTAAAATATAGAAAACAAAATTTATACTGTACACTACAGTACATGTTTTCATGTAATTATAGAGTAATTATTTTGTTGAATATATGCTGCATTATTCTGTTGTTACGGTTTAAGTGGTGCCTGTGTTGTGACTTCTAAATCAGATAAGAATGATCGGCTGCAGATTCGTCAATTCTGAAAGCCTGTGCATTCGAACTGCATCAAAAAAAATCTTTGAAATGTCTTCTGTGTTTTAATATTGGATGGGCATGAGCTGAAGTTATCTTGTGTCTCACGCTCACAAGCCAATAGTCTCATCTGATTACAGTGTATAACACTTAAATCACATTTTCTCATCAAAATGCTGTTCCCCCAAATATTATGCAACATAATAGTCTACTGTCATGCTCCTGGACTGTCTGTTTGTGTTTTTCTCCCCCATGTGCTCTCCGTGACCTAGTTATCCCTCATGTTTGATTGTGTTATTTGGTTCAGGTGTGTCTTGTTAATTACCCTCGTTTGTGTTAGTCTGTCCTGTGATTCCTTTGTCCGTTATTGTCTCGATGTTATGTGCTACGTGTGTCTCCTGCCTGCCCTGTGATACCTATTGTCTGGAATATTAAAGTGTGTTAAATGAAATCTCCTTCGTCTTCATGCTCCTCGCTTCGACACAGAAGTTTGTGAGAGAATTCCGGAACTAAAAAGAAAAGTGAGCATCGCCTTTTATCTCCGTTTTGTTTTTTCGTATTTTGAAAGTGTTTATTTTTTTCTCCCCTCCATGGACACAGCTGCCAAATTCACCTCTCTAGCCCGTAAAGACCTGCCCTTCTTGCGAGTGAGTTCAGTGAGCTTGCTATGTCAACAGCATTGGATGGCGCCACACTGAACTCACTGTTCTGGATCGAGGCTAATTACCACAGCCCCTTCGACCTCCCAGACACCACTGGGCTGTGCTGGAGGGAGGCAATTATCTAGTGTCTGGAGAGCGTCTGGCCCCGATCCAGAACACAGCCCGACCCAGAGCCCAGCCTACCGTCACCCCTCTGCGTGGAGAAAATCCTGAGCCCACCAATGATGGCCAGCCCGATCCTGCCATGACCGACAGGCCATTGCCTAATGGAGCGACAGAGCTTCAAGTGACGTCAGACCAGGTCTGAGATCCAGCTACAGTGCTTACCACGGGGGAGAGCGAGATGGAGGGAAGCTCCGCCAACTGCACCATGGCTCGTCGACCATCTGTCGCCTCAGGACTCCACTCCTTCGGCTGTGCCTCATCCATCCGGCTCTGTCAGGCTCACAGTAGTTCGGGACACCTACTTCATAAATCACACAGTCTTGCGATGACGACACCGGCTATAACAAAGCGAATCATAAACTCTTTGCCATTATCAATAATTTGAAGGCAACTGGTGTAGCATTTGGACCAATCAGACATACAATTTTTCATTAGATTTAACAAATCAATTAGTCATTAGATTAACAAATAGTCACAGACTCCTCACACAATACACATACTGGGTGCCAGTATGTCTGTGAATGACACCAGGCCACCGGTTCCATAGCAACCAATCTGATAACACTTGTTTTATTGCTCAAAGAAATGCGGGCAGAGCAACACTCACTTCATTTCCCCTTAGGAAAGGGCTCAGGACACATAATGTCCATAAAATGGACTCTTCTCTAATTGATTCATAGAAAAAACTTTTTTTGAATGAACACACATATCCTTCAGGTCATTGTGTATATAATTACTGTTGTTGTATATGTTCTTGTGTATTGTATCCTGTTTTATGCATGCTTATGATAGATCACTAGTTAATATCACCTCACTTATACCATGGTCTCTATCAATTCGTCTTCGGATGATCTAATTCAGAGTTTATATTATATGTTGCCTATGCAACATATTAGTGTCTCGAATCTGGTCTGCACTCCCGTTCATTCACCACTAGAGGTCACCCGCTCACCACATGGACTTTCACACCACACATCACATGGACTCCAATTCCCATCATCCAACACTGATCACAGCTGTCACCAATCACTCATTGCACCAATCACACGCACACCTGATCACACAGCATCACTAATCACACACACTATTTCAACCCTGGACATTCTCTCCCTCGTTGCCGAGTATTGTATGGATTATCGCTGCCCTACAGAGCCCCCTTAGTTTTCCTAGTCTTGCCTCGCCTAGCCCTGCCTTTGTTCGGATTGTTTTCCCCTGCCTGGATTATTGCTTACTTTGTTGGATTACCTCTCCTGTCTCGCCCCTTTGGATACTGTTCGCCGATCATCGACCCACGCTTGTCTTTGTCTACTCTCTGTCTTGTCCATGTTATACCTGTTTGCCATTGTTTGACCCTGCCTGTACGACCACGTCTCTGCCTAATAAAAGCCTGCAAATGGATCCGCATGTCTCTCGTCTCGTCAGCCCTGTAACAATTAGTATTCTAAGAATCTTTAATAGTTTGTATATCAACTTCCAATCCAGTTCATATGCAAATTACCATCCATGGAGACAAAGAGTCGTAAACTTTCCCTCCAAAAGTTCAAGACACCATTGGCTCTTTGACACCCGAAAGGAGTTACCTCTATAGCAGATAAAGCTCTCACATCAGTGACCCGTCTCCCAGTCTGCAGTTCTTTTAGATTCTAGGAAGATGAGGAGGATGTGAGCTCCTCAGCAACCCTTATGTTTTGCGACAGGCCTTGCAGCCTTGACTTTCCATTCAACCAAAGATCCTTGGATATCAGCAGATCTATTTCTTAGCTCTTTTTCACCTTTGAGTCAGGAAAAGAACGTGATCGCAAGTCCAAAACCTTAAAACCATCAAGACTTTCATCTGAGACTGTATTCCGGACACTCATCAATGACCAAGGCAATGCAAGTATTGTACATTTAATTAAACAAAACAGAGGTATAGTACAAGTTATAGAGCCCATTATAAATGGTGCTCATGGTTTTTCTCAGGTGGTTAACTGACTCTTTCCATAACTGCATTCTCTGTTTTCTCTAATGGTTTCATTCATCCACTTTAGCTCCCCTTTTTATGTACGCATGAGTGTATGTTTATTCGTTTTTTTTTTGTTTAGATTAGTTATGTGTGTTTAGTTAATAAAAGTTGTGTGCACAAATTACATGAGTTTCTGGTTCTGCCTTGCAAATTAATGTATCTGTACGATTTTGACCCTCGCTACATTCTCTAAGGCATTAATAGGAAAATATTTTCTGTGGCCATGGAAATATCCTTTCTTAGAGTTGATATGAACTCACACTGAATGTTCGCTGGACGAACAGATCAGTTGATGGCAATTTAATTCTGCTACAGTTATTACTGTCAGCCGATATAAATAATTGTAATTAATCATAATTGACTGTAATTATTTATATAATTTTCCCCTTTGAGCTGATTTGCTACACTGGAATAATATTAGGTGACATTGACATGTCAACACCAAATTTACTTTGACATTAATTAGATATTCGTTAAGCTCTGCACATTTGTTTTGAGCCCAAACCAATTTGGATATACAAAATGTCCTTTGCATAGCACAAGCTAAAATTAAAGATATAAATTTGTTAACAATTTAACTGTATGAAATTTTAATGTCGCACTAATAGTGACGTGCAGAATAACATCCCTTCTATAGCACAACTGTTTGGGGATTATACATTTTATTATATGTTTTATAATAATTTTACAACTTTAGAACTATAGTTCACACAAAAATGAAAATTCTTACCTTCATGTCTTTCCAAACCCGTAAGACCCCCATTCATCTTCGGAACACAAATTAAGATATTTTTGATGGAATCTGAGAGATCTCTGGCCCTTCCATAGACACGATCAACGTCCTGAAATGTAGCAAGGACATCTGTAAAATAAGTGAAGTGAAGTGAAGTGACATGTGGCAACCCATACTCGGAATTTGTGCTCTGCTTTTAACCCATCCAAGTGCACAAACACAGTAGTGAACACACACCCGGAGCAGTGTGCAGCCAATGCTGCGGCACCCAGGGAGCAGTTGGGGGTTCGATGCCTTGCTCAAGGGTCTCACCTCAGTTGTGGTATTGAGGGTGGAGAGAGCGCTGGACATTCACTCCCCCCATACAATCCCTGACAGACCTGAGACTCGAACCTGCGACTTTTGGGTTACAATTCCGACTCTCTATCCATTAGGCCACGACTCCCCTGTAATCCATGTGACATCAGGGGTTCAACCGTAATTTTACTATGAGAATACTTTTTGTGTGCAAAAGACAAAAACAACTAAAAAACTATTTGTCTCCTCCACGTCACCCTAGCGCCATTTTGGAGAGTATATATAAGAAGTTGGGGTCAAACCTTATCAAGTGATTAATTTGTGTTAAAAAACTATTAACGAGTAAATTTTTTTAGATTAATCGCATGCATTAACGTTGACACTCCTAATATATATATATATATACACACACACACACACACACACACACACACATAGCTATACAGTACATATTGTGACGGATCGGTGGCCCTCCCCCTCATCATCATCACCACCCCGTCCCTTATTCGCCGCCCTTCACCAGGCTCCCGACTGGAGTGGGTGGATGAGAGGAGGGGCGTGGGACTAATGTGGGCTGGCGGCGTGTGATGAGGCACAGCTGGACTGAATTAAGCCTCATCACCGCCGCCTTTAAATGCCGAGCGCGCCTCTCCTCGGGAGACCGGTCTCTTCCCCCGTGCATGCACGCTGGTGTCCTCGTGGGTCCAGGAAGGGTGCGTCGAGGGACAGCGCGCCGCCGAGGATGTGAGTCGCGGAACCTCCAAGGGTCATCGTGCAAGCCGCACCCGTATAACGGCCGTCGGGCCAGGATGCCGGGCCGTCCATCCCGCCAATGGGCCAGTAAGTGGCACAGGAAGAGCCGCCGCTCCAGAGAAGCCGCCGCCCCTCGTGCCCCGGACCGCGGGAGCGTGTGCGGCCACCTGACTCCGCCCCTTGCCTGGACCCTTCTCCTTTGGAACACTGCCCTCCTGCACAAGCCCCGAAGCACGACGAGGACACCAGATCCCCCCTTCTTTGGACACTTCTTTCCCCTGGACACTTTTATTTTATTTTTTGTTCAATAAAAACCTCTCCGAGGCCTGACGCCACACCCACTGTGTCTGTCGTTGGCTCCTCCCGTCACAGTGGTGGAGAATGCGGGCAAGGCGGAGCCTAGACAGCGCAGTTGGGCAATATCGGAAGACGTCGTCCCCTCTCGCACGCAGAAGTTCGTGAAGAAGCGCGTGGGACGGAGAAACGACGGAGACGGCCTCCCAGCCACTGAAGGGGTAAGTGACATCTAGTCAATTGTCATCTTACCCTGTGGTTGGTTGAGGCTGTCGATTAATACCGGTTTCTCTGTCCCTGTTCCGGCGCGGTGCGAGAGGGAGGTTCGCCCGGAGAGGAATCCCTGCCCCGCCCACTCCGACCGTATGGAGCCTGGTTGAGGATGGTAGCACTCCTGCGTGGGCGGCGACCGACGACGGGGATGTCGCTTGGGGGGGGGAATGTGACGGATCGGTGGCCCTCCCCCTCATCATCATCACCACCCCGTCCCTTATTCGCCGCCCTTCACCAGGCTCCCGACTGGAGTGGGTGGATGAGAGGAGGGGCGTGGGACTAATGTGGGCTGGCGGCGTGTGATGAGGCACAGCTGGACTGAATTAAGCCTCATCACCGCCGCCTTTAAATGCCGAGCGCGCCTCTCCTCGGGAGACCGGTCTCTTCCCCCGTGCATGCACGCTGGTGTCCTCGTGGGTCCAGGAAGGGTGCGTCGAGGGACAGCGCGCCGCCGAGGATGTGAGTCGCGGAACCTCCAAGGGTCATCGTGCAAGCCGCACCCGTATAACGGCCGTCGGGCCAGGATGCCGGGCCGTCCATCCCGCCAATGGGCCAGTAAGTGGCACAGGAAGAGCCGCCGCTCCAGAGAAGCCGCCGCCCCTCGTGCCCCGGACCGCGGGAGCGTGTGCGGCCACCTGACTCCGCCCCTTGCCTGGACCCTTCTCCTTTGGAACACTGCCCTCCTGCACAAGCCCCGAAGCACGACGAGGACACCAGATCCCCCCTTCTTTGGACACTTCTTTCCCCTGGACACTTTTATTTTATTTTTTGTTCAATAAAAACCTCTCCGAGGCCTGACGCCACACCCACTGTGTCTGTCGTTGGCTCCTCCCGTCACAATATACATACACAGGTTCATAACAGGTGTGCATGTATTTCAGCTAATATGTGATGCATTAAAAAAAGTGAGGCATGCAAGTCAGAACCAGCCAGGGCAGGTGGCATTGGAAGCAATAGCTCAAGGCGATGGCGGGGAGACACAAGCCCCACCTTACATCCACCCACCCGTATTAAAACTCCACCACACCAGATACAGACCTGGATGTCACAGCCTACTATCATAGCCTTTTCCTCTTTCCCACAGAAAAGAGGGGGACAATCCAGGGGTGTCATTCATTTCTAAAAAGAATGCCCACTCTCTTTTAGTTGTCAAAATCTGGGTCTTTCAGAAGAGATATGTTAAAACACCATCTAATAGCAGGTTTATGAGGTTCACTTTTATTCCATTTTAATGTTACTGGAGCATGGTCGCTAATAACAATTGACTGAATCTTTGATTCGGAAACGTTTGATATGATAGAATTATTGGTGAGAAAGAAATCAATGCGGGAATATGAGTGATGGACTGGTGAGAAAAACAAGTATTCTTTAGCATTTGGGTGTTGTAATCGCCAGCTATCACCAAGACCAAAATCACTCATGAACTTTTTTATGGTTTCTGCAGATTTCCAAATGCGTTTATTACTTAAACTAGATCTATCTATTGCTGGGTTGAGAACTGTATTAAATCACCTGCTATTATGACTGGACAATTAGAAAGATTTGAAATAGAGGAAAATAAGTTTTGAAAAAAAGATGGGTCATCTGTGTTTGGGCCATAAAGATTACCAATTGTAACTGGGCTATTATCGATTGAAATGTTTATAATAATAAAACGTCCCTCGGGGTCTATAACAGTGGTATTATGAAGAAATTAGATTTTTTTACTTATTAAAATGCAGACTCCTCTTTGTTTTGTATTATATTGAGCTGAGAATAAATTATTGTACTTTGATGATTTAATTTTATCTTGATCTGCATCTGATAGATGTGTTTCTTGCAAAAGGCATAAGTCAGCTTGTAGTTTATTTAAATGATTCAAGACTTTGACCTTCTTTGCATGAGAACCAATTCCACGAACATTCCAGGTTAGAAAATTGATAGAAGACATGCTATGGAAGGGAAAGTAATATTACTGTATGGATGTATGCGTGCCGTGTATGTATAGGTGTGAGTGTATATATTTATGGAGTTTTGACTGTATGTACATGTGTGTGCATAACATGTTAATGTTGTTGGCAGACGAACAAAACTGAAGAAACACAAATGACAGTGTGCATGAAGCAAAACAACAACAACAACAACAACAGCAGCAACAACAACAATACAGGAACCATTAAATACTGACATAGTGTGAAACAATGATATTATGTTGGGGGGGCGCGAGACCAAGGTGCAACATGAGAGCTAATTTCATGACTTAAAATGTAGTAAAGAGAGAGAAAGAGAGAGAGAGAGAAGAGAGAGATTTTTTTTTTTTTTTTTTTTTTTTAGATTTCAAACTTTATTACAATACAATGTACATACAAAAAAAAAAAAAAAAAACAACAAAAAAAAAACAACGACCATCCATCTTGCACAAGCCTAAATTACCTCAGCAGAAAAAAAAAAACACAGCTCTTCTTCCACTACTTCACAAAGAGCCCCATTCAAACACCAAATCGTTTCAAACAATAGAATATCATGTATTAATTTATGATAATAGAAATCAATTAAAATCCTAGATTTCACAAGATTAGAGAAAACAGCTACTAAACTTGTGTTAATATTCATGTCAATTTTCTTTTTTCTTGTGACATAAATTGCCATATTTGCTTGCCCCAACAAAAAATCATCAACTGAGACTTATAACGCCTACTTTTAACATACTTAAAACCACAAATGAACAATTTAATTGAAAACATGACATTGAGATAATTAAAACGCATCCCCAGCATATCAAAAAGGGGTTTCAGTATTTCACAATACATAAATGCATGAAAAAGGGTTTCTCTTTGTAAACAAAAAGGGCAACAATCAGTACCGTCAGAATTAAAACAAAGAGATAAAAACATTTACAGCAATGGCACCATGCAATATTCTCCATTGAAAATCACCAGTTCATACACAGCTTGAGTAGCAAGAACTCTTTCTTCCATTTTGTATTTTTGGGTATGAATAAGAAGCACTTCATCCGGTACTTAGTGTCTTTCATTCCAACATAAGAAAACATTTCTGGAATTTGCATCTGAAATAGCATTTAGATGTATTTACACAGTTTAACGTATCTCAGAGGGGCCATGGATGCATTTAAACTGCAGTTACAGATGCATAAATAGGCCTAGTGTTTTGTTTTTAACATAAAACTTTGAATACTGATATTTAAAATAATTTAAGACATGAAAAAATAGTAGAAATGTGAAATTAATACTGCCAGTATGTGGCACCAAGTGACTGTTAATGAGTGAGTCAAACGACTGATTCATTCAGGAACAAAGCATTTGACTGTGTTAATGAGTGAATGACTGAATCATTTTTATCATCCGATTCGTTCAAAAAGCTGATTCATTCAATAAGTAAATACTGTCCATTGCTCAGAGACACAAAACAGTGCTGTGATCTTTGTTTGGAACTATTTTCATTGGCAAAATGAGCAAAAACAAGTAATATTATGTCTAAAAGGTAAGTCACTTATTGTTTTACTGAACTTGTATAAAATTATTATTAAATGTGTTACCATGCTTATTTCTGCAGAAAAACGGTACTCTTTGTGTGATATAGATTAAGTTAATTATATTAAATTATATAAATACAAAAAGCATAGAGAAGCATTTTTGCTGTCTACAATTTAGAATGTCTGGAATGTTGAGTTTTAATAGACTAATAAATCAACGTGTGTGATTTGGTGATATAGGCACGTCCTGATATTGCCAAGTGCGACGTGTCCCAGGGTCAACATATTTTGTTGACCCTGGAACAACATTTTAATCGAAAAATATAATCTTAACCATATTCCTACACCTAAACCTAACCTTACCCATAAGTAATCCCAAAAATCAGAGGAATTGATAGATGAATTACACTGATGTACAGGCACCAAACACTGATTGTAATCCTAAACTTCACAAAAATTATAAACTGGTTCTTGAAATCTGATTGGTTAATCACAATGTTGTACCAGGGTCAACAAAGATGTTGACCCAGGAACATGTTGCACTTGGCAATATCAGGTTGTGCGTGATATAGCGTACTTGATAATGTCAGATTGCACATCATTACAACAACACTTACCATATTATCACAGAAGATATACTGTATATTGCACACCCCAGACTCGACTTGAGTGGAAAATGAATCATCGGTTGTGTGAGCACTTATTTGCACATGAGCAAAAGTGTTTTTAGGAGTCTAACTTGCAAGCGCCAGACCACTGATTCGTCAAACCTGCTTTCCTGCAGTCCGTGTTCGTCTGACTTCTGACTAGTTTGTAGTGAGAAACGAATATGCTTCGGGGAAATGTATCGGAGTAAAAGTATACATTTTAATTAGGAAATGTAGTGGAGTAAAAGGAAAAGTTGGCTGAAATATAAAAACTCAAGTTAAGTGCAGATACTCCCAAAAAGTACTGTAACAAAATATTATTGCTTCATTACTAGGGGTGTGCAGCGAATCCAGTATTTGTATCTGTATTTGTATCTGTTACGATCACAAAATTATTCATATCTGTATTCGGATAAAACCGTAAGTGTGCGGAGCTTGAACCAGAACTTCGTACAGATATACTTAATAAGACCGTTATATGTTCCAAGATGGCGGCGCGCACGGACGCTGCGGCTTCTTCAGGTCCCAAAGATGGTGCTTTTATGTCTTTTAATGTCGTCTGTTCGTCTCCAAACAATGTCAATTCACCGCTAATTCATCGGGAGATCACTCCGGGATACATCTATGATCGCCAAAGCCTTTTGGATATCAACAACACATACAAACACAAACTCTCGCCGGCGGCTACTGAGAAGCTACGAGGCCTTTGTTTACTGCTGGAGCCGGACCTCGAGACCGCGGCCTCGCCTACTGACGCTACCTGCACAAGGCGGCGTCGCAAGCGGTGTGAGAGAGGACGGAAGCGCGGTAAGCGCGGAGGTATACGAGCTAGGCTGAGGGAAAACCCCTCAAGACCGGCTCTTCCAACACTCATGCTCTCAAACGTTCGCTCTCTGGAAAACAAACTGGACTTAATTCAACTCAGTCGGTCTACACAGCATGAGACAAGGGATTGTTGTGTGTTTGTTTTCACTGAAACATGGCTAAAGGACAACATCCCGGACTCCGCCATTCAGCTGCACGGACTAAACTGCTACCGCGCGGACAGAGATTCATCACTGTCTGGTAAGACTCGCGGCGGTGGCTTGTGTGTGTATATCAACAAAGAATGGTGTAACAATGCTGCGTTAGTATCAAAACACTGTTCATCGCTGGTGGAGTTTATGTTTGTGAAGTGTCGACCGTTCTATCTGCCGCGGGAGTTCACGGCCATTGTTATTGTCACGGTTTACATCCCCCCGTGTGCAAACGCTAAGGACGCGCTTCGTGAACTGTACAGCGCCATCAGCGAACAACAAACAAATAACCCCGATGGCTTTTTCATCATAGCCGGTGACTTCAACCACGCAAACTTAAAGACAGTTTTGCCAAAGTTCTACCAACATGTGAACTTTGCAACAAGGGGAAATAACACACTGGACTTTGTTTACACAACAGAAAAGAACGCTTACAAAGCTGAACCCCGCCCCCACCTCGGGTACTCCGACCACATCTCTGTTATGCTAATCCCAGCATACACACCGCTTCTGAAACTCACCAGACCGGTTCAAAAGCAAATCACGGTATGGCCAGAAAATGCCACCTCAGCACTGCAGGACTGCTTCCAGGACACAGACTGGAACATGTTTAAAGAGGCGGCCACCTACAACAACCACACAGACCTACAGGAGTACACTGGAACTGTGACTGCTTACATCAAAAAGTGCATAGATGATGTGACAGTCAACAAGACCATCACCACACGTGCCAACCAGAAGCCATGGATGACAGCAGAGGTTCGTGGGCTGCTAAAGACCAGAGATGAAGCATTCAGATCAGGAGATAAAGCAGCCCTCAAAACAGCAAGAGCCAATCTGTCTCATGGCATCAAGAAGGCAAAACATCAGTATGCTAAAAAAATCAATAACAACTTCAGCGACAGTAAAGACACTCGGACCCTGTGGCAAGCCATTCAGACCATCACTGACTACAAGGCCCCACCACAGGCCAGTGACGATGACACATCCCTACCAGAGGCACTCAACCACTTCTACTCACGATTTGAGATACAGAACGACACACCTGCACAGAAACTACCCACATCTCCAAACGACCAGGTACTCTGTCTCTCCCCAGCTGATGTAAGGAAGACCCTATCCAGGATTAACCCACGAAAGGCTGCGGGCCCTGACAACATACCTGGACGTGTACTGAGAGACTGTGCTGCACAGCTGACGAATGTCTTAACAGACATCTTCAACATCTCGCTGAGCCAGGCAGTCGTCCCCACGTGTCTCAAATCCACCTCCATAATCCCAGTACCAAAGAAGTCACATGTGTCCTGTCTGAATGACTATCGTCCCATAGCACTGACCCCAATCATGATGAAGTGCTTTGAGAGGTTAGTCATGCATCACATCAAGTCCAGTCTCCCAAGCACGCTGGACCCATTCCAGTTTGCATATCGTCCAAACCGTTCCACAGACGATGCAATATCCACCACTCTCCACCTAGCTCTTACTCACCTGGAACAGAAAGACTCCTATGTAAGAATGCTGTTCATCGACTTCAGCTCAGCATTCAATACAATAATCCCACAACAGCTCATCCACAATCTAAACTTGCTGGGCATTAACACCTCCCTCTGTAATTGGATCCTGGACTTTTTAACTGCAAGACCTCAGTCAGTCTGTATCGGCCGCAACACCTCGAGCACTACCACACTGAGCACAGGGGCCCCACAAGGCTGTGTGCTCAGCCCGCTGCTCTTCACGCTGCTGACCCACGACTGCACTGCCAAGTCCAGCTCCAACCACATCATCAAGTTTGCTGATGACACAACTGTGGTAGGCCTCATCAGCAACAACGATGAAGCGCACTACAGAGAGGAAGTGGCACAGCTGGCTGAATGGTGTGGTGCTAACAACCTGTCCCTCAATGTGAGTAAGACAAAAGAGGTTGTGATGGACTTCAGGAGAAACTCTGTTGACCACCCCCCACTGACCATCGACGGCTCAACCGTGGAGAGAGTTGGTAGCACTAAATTCCTGGGGGTGCACATCACAAAGGATCTCACCTGGACCACCAACGTTACGTCACTCAACAAGAAGGGACAACAGCGCCTCTACTTTCTCCGTCGGCTGAAAAGGGCAAGTCTCCCTCCACCCATCCTCACCACCTTTTACAGGGGCACCATTGAGAGTGTGCTGACCAGCTGCATCACTGTCTGGTATGGGAACTGCAGTGCTGCTGACCGCAAGACCCTACAACGGACAGTGAACACTGCCGCAAAGATCATCGGTGCCCCTCTTCCCTCCATCCTGGACATTTTCCTTGCACGATGCTCCAGCAAGGCCTCCAGCATCGTGAAGGACCCCACCCACCCCTCCCACCACCTCTTCCAGCTCCTGCCATCAGGAAAAAGGTACCGGAGTATCAAAGCTCGTTCTGTCAGACTGCTCAACAGCTTCTTTCCCCAGGCTATGAGAGCTCTTAACTCCAATCTCCCTGCCCCCGCTCTGAAACCATGAACACCTCAGCCCCCCAACTCATAAATAACTACTGACAAATTTCTCCTAAGTGCAATTCTGGGTGTGCTACACACAGGTGAGTGGGCTATACAAACCACCTGTAGTAACGCACTCGTCCCACTATATGCACACTAGACACTTTCTATAAACACTCCCTGCAACAAAGACTCAATAAGATAATATATATTTACTTGAATATTGCACTACAAAAAAAATGTTTACTGGAGCATTGCACTACTAACTCTTTTGCACTATGCGCTGCTTCCCACAAAATCTCTCTTTCGAACAATTTAATGTAAAAATATATATTTCCTGCACAATTTCATGTACAAATATCTCTTTAGCACTATTTCATGTACAGTATTTATGTAAAGTTCTTGTACAATCTCAGTTTGTGTATGTGTAGTCAACTAGGTATAGTAGTTATAGTATATGTATAGTCAGATGGTTAAACTGTTGTATAGCCCTATTGTGTTTATTTTATTTTATTTTTTTCCTATATTTGCATTGCTGTATGTGTATCTCATGTCTAACTAGTATGTAGCACCGTGGTCCTGCGAGACACGACATTTCGTTCCACTATATGTCCACACATGTAGTAGAATGACAATAAAGCTCAACTTGAACTTGAACTTGAACTTGAACTTGATATGTTCATGGTATTACAGTCTATCTTTTTTCATAGTTATCACTGAACAAATATGCTGTGTTTAACTAAGATAATTATTTTTTTATGATTATAACATTTATTTAAATATCTTCTAACAGTCGGAGCCGATACCCTTGCATTGTATAGGCAGTGCTTCGAGATGCAGTGCGGTTGTGCATCACGCAACGTGAGTTCGAGTCCCAGCTTGGGGACATTTCGTGATCCGATAAATAAATATTCAAATATCTTCTAATTAAAACAGTAAGAGTTCCTACGCAGTTTGGAAATATGGAAATTGATTTAAGTAATTTCCAGGAAATGCACAGAAGGCAACTGCAACACTGCTATTTTATTTGCACTTATTTAATTCATATTATTTTAAACTAATTTACTTCACACACTTCTTACTGTGTTTTAATTTTAGAGGTTTATGCAAAACAACATGATCTCCTTTGGCTCACCAGTTCCTGCGCAGTTTAAAAAGTATTTTACTAAAGTAATTTGCAGGTTAGTAGGTTATAGGCTATGGAAAAAAGAGAACAGAGTCTGGAAAAATGTTTGTTTCGACTATTTGCCCTATTCAGTGTTCTAAAAATATAAAATTAAAAATTTCTAAAAATAAATCTATCATACAAGTAGAGAGATTTCATGACAAATTAATCATTAGAACACGACTGAATTAATTCAAGGCGCACATTTTCATTATACGCAGGACTCTTTAAACAAGTCTCAGTTTTGAATTTCACTAAACAAATGTGCTTGTGCCATGCAAACCAGCAAAAGATAAATAAGCAAACATGTAGGCCTACTAGAAAATGTATCTGTATCTAAGTTCATTAGACTACTCTTGACAGAGAGCTGGTTTGGTTTTTGAAAGACGCGCAACGCAGCTGTTTGATTGGTAATCACGCTGTGCTTATTCCATTCATTCGTGTAGCCTATCATATTGTAGCCTATAAGGTTTAAATCATTGCCTTTTAAATATACACAAATACTAGAACGTGTATGATGTATTATTTTAGGTAATATTACTCTTGCCAAACTCTGATTTATGAGAGATGCACAGAGAGGCAACAGCAAGCTGTGTTTGATTTGCGCTCGATCTTTTCTTCCATAAAGTTTAAATTCATTCACTTCACACACTCATCATTGTGTGAATTTAGAGGTTTGTGTAAAATATCCCACTGATCCCCTGGCTCACCTGTGAATCTAGCAAACACGTGCTGCAGCCTCAGCTGAATATTTGGGCAGAATTATTTGTTATCCGTTATTCGTTTTAAAAGCCATTATCTGTGCCTTTCCGAATAAGGTATTCGGCTTCAGGCACATCCCTATTCGTTACAATACTCCATTGGCCAAAGGTGACTTATATAAAGCTCTCCATTCTGGTTTTTCATCTACATTAAGCTGAAATACATCTCTCCAAGGTGTGTCAGACGTATTAATCAAAAAAGTTTTATTAAAAGCTTTTACACAATTTTTATATAAACATTTGCCAGGTGCAATTTCTGAACCCACAATTATTAAATCTTCACAGTCTAACAGCATACCATTACATTCTCCCATACTTGGACATGTACTTAAATTCGGGAAAGGGTCTTTACAATTACAATTAATAGACCCCTTTGAATATTGGTCCAACAGTTCTTTTTCCTCTTCAGTGAGAGCCAAGCTCCAAATTTCAAGAGCCTTTTTCACAATTCTACAAGATCTGAGTCTCAAATGTTCAGCAGTTGCAGCTACATTTTTGAAATCAGGTCCTGATATTTGATACAATTTACCGACTCACCTCGGCAACCTGCAAAGTTCTTTCTGGTATGGCAAAATATGTATCATGTGACAGATCCAGTCGTGAACCGCAGAATAAAGGTTCTTGCAACAACCAGAAAAGAGAAAAAAACATTTTTTCCTCTATTAATCCTGAACAAAGACCAGACTTTAAACAAATTGCGATAAAAAAACTGGAGAATCACAGAGTTTTAGTCTTTGAGGATCCAGCCAAAACAAAGCTTGGTAACACTTTAGAATAGGGAACACTAATTCACTATTAACTACGACTTTCCCTCAATAAATTACTAATTTGCTGCTTATTAATAGTTAGTAAGGTAGTTAAGCTTAGGTATTGGGTAGGATTAGGGATGTAGAATAAGTTCATGTAGAATAAGGCATTAATATGTGCTTAATTAGTACTTATAAATGGCTAATATTCTAGTAATATGGATGCTAATAAGCAACTAGATAAGAGACTCTAAAATAAAGTGTTAACCACAGCTTTGTCCAGTCCTAAACCTTCAATGTTCTGGAGAATTAAACAGGCAGCACCCACCCAACTTGACTCCATAGGAAACAATAACAGTCAGAATTGTTGCTAATACCTCAGCTGGAGGGTCTTTTACAGATTAAACGGTGCCACAGTGCAGAGGCTACTAAGTTATTAACAATCAAGACACGACCCTTATAGGACATTTTTGGGAGTAAATACTTCCACTTATCCAGTCGTCCTTTAACTTTCTCAACAATGCCTTCAAAATTATTTTTTTTTACAAAATTTTAATTTCCTAATAACACTCCTAAATATTTAAAAACATATCTAGTCCACTTCAAACCATCATGAAGCCTTGGTTCCCCTTTTAACCATTTTCCAACTAAAAAGGCTTCACTCTTTTTCCAGTTCACTTTGGCAGAAGAAAGAAATTTAAAAGCTTCCCAAATTTTTAGCAATACATTGACATCACTGGTTCCACTGATTAAACATCATCAGGATAAGCTGATAACTTGAAATTGTAGTCAGCCAGATATTCCAGCCTTCCACCAAAACAGGGTTTAAGGAGTGACACGTGAAAGGAGGGATGAATTCTGTACCTGGGAGGGAGTTGCAGTTCGTAGGTGACCTCGTTGATCTGCCTCTATATCGGGAAGGGACCAATGTAACGGGGACTCAGCTTCTTGCATGGCAGGTGGAGGCGCAGATCCCGGGTCGACAGCCAGACCTTGTCTCCGGGGTGTTAGATGGGAGTCGTGGTTCGCCGAGCATCTGTGAAGGTCTTGTGCCTCCGCACTGCACGTCGGAGGTGGACGTGAGCTGAATCCCACACTCTCTCGCTCACTCACTCGAAACCAGTGGTCTACAGCTGGAACCTCTGATGGCTCTTCTGTCCACGGGAAGAGTGGTGGCTGGTACCACAGTATGCACTGAAACGGCGTGAGGCCGGTGGTGTTTTGTTGCAGGGAGTTCTGTGCATACTCAGCCCAGGGGAGGAAGCGGCTCCAGCTGTGTTGATCGTTGTGACAGTATGCCCGGAGGTACCGTCCGAGTTCCTGGTTCTTACGCTCAGTCTGGCCATTTGTCTGGGGGTGGTAGCCCGAGGACAAGCTTATAGTGACTCCCAGTAATCGGAAGAATGCCCTCCACACGTGGGAAATGAACTGTGGACCTCTGTCTGAGACTAACTCTTCGGGAATTCCGAAATTTCGGAAAACGTGGTGAAATAGACTTCCTGCAGTCTCCAGGGCAGTAGAAAGTCCTTTGAGGTGTATGAGTTTGCACGCTTTAGAGAAGCGATTGACTGCAACCAGTACACAGGTGTTGCCCTCGGAGTTGGGTAAGTCCGTTACGAAGTCTATCCCCAAGTGGGACCAGGGTCGA
Source organism: Acrossocheilus fasciatus (assembly GCA_036784905.1). NCBI lineage: Eukaryota > Metazoa > Chordata > Actinopteri > Cypriniformes > Cyprinidae > Acrossocheilus > Acrossocheilus fasciatus. The sequence goes on from CM071949.1 coordinate 13,200,227, forward strand.
CGAGGGGTCTTAGACATGGCACAGACTGAGCAACTGTGGACGTACATGATGACATCCCGGGTCATACTAGGCCACCAGTACCGAGCTTGAAGGAGCGAGAGGGTCCTTTGGCTGCCTGGATGTCCAGAGCCAAAGGATGTCCAGAGCCTTATTGCGACTTCCAGGGCGGTAAGTTATGGAAAATTGAAATCTTGTGAAGAACAACGTACAGTGGGCTTGACGGGGGTTTTGGCGTCTCGAAGATATTGGAGGTTTTTATGGTCGGTGATGACTGTAAATGGAAGATTAGCTCCCTCCAGCCAGTGCCACCACTCTTCCAGGGCAAGTTTGATGGCCAGTTACTCCCGGTTTCCGACGTCATAATTCTGCTCTGCTGAGGTGAGTTTCTTAGAGTAGTATGCACAAGGATGGAGGCTAGGAGGCTCACCGTGGTATTGGGACAGCACGGCCCCGACGCCGGTGGTGGAGGCCTCCACTTCCACAACAAAGGGAGCGGTTGGGAAGATGGTGTAAGATGGGGGCCGTGCTGAAGGCTGTTTGGAATTTCTCAAAGGCTTCGTGGGCGTTGGAGTTCCAGGACAGGGACTTGGGCTTTCCTCGGAGTAGAGAAATTCTTGATGAACCGGCGGTAAAAGTTTGCAAATCCTAGGAACTATTGGAGCTCTTTAACGGTCTGGGGACGAGGCCACTTCCTGACTGCATCTACCTTCCCCTGGTCCATTTGAATCCCTTCTTGACCGACGAGATAACCTAGGAATTGCACCGTGGGGCGATGGAACTCTCATTTCTCCAGCTTCAGGAAGAGATGGTGTTCACGGAGCTTCTGAAGGACCGGCTGGTGACATGTTGGTGATGTTCGGCCTTGTTCCAGGAGTAGATCAATATGTCGTCGATGTACACAATCACAAAGCAGTTGAGGAACTCCCGGAACACCTCGTTCATGAACCTTTGGAAGACTGACGGGGCATTGGCAAGCCCATATGGCATGACGAGATATTCATAATGCCCTGATGGAGTGATGAATGCCGTCTTCCAGTCGTCGCCCTTCCGGATGCGAACGAGGTTATACGCGCTTCACAGGTCCAGCTTGGAGAATATGCGGGCTCCACAGAGTTCCTCAAGAATGCGAAAGAGGTTATACGCGCTTCGCAGGTCCAGCTTGGAGAATATGCGGGCCCCACAGAGTTCCTCAAGGGCGGCCGGGACCAGGGAAAGAGGGTATGGTTGTTTCACCGTTTGGGAATTTAGAGCTTGTTAATCTATGCAGGGCCGCAAGCCCCCGTCCTTCTTACCCACGAAGAAGAAACTCAAAGCCGCCGTTGAGGTGGAAGGTCGGATGAATCGCTGGTTGAGCGCCTCCTTGATGTATTCCTCCATTGCCTTGTGCTCCGGGATGGATAAGGGGTAAACTCTACCCTTGAGGAGTTTAGCTCCATGCAGCAAATAGATGGCGCAGTCCCATGGCCGGTACTAAAGACATCCCATACTAAAGACATCCTGGAACGCCACGTAATCAGATGGGACCGTGACTTCTTCCCGGGGCTCAGGACTTTCAATGAGCACGGAGACTACTTGAACTGTGCTGGATCTCTGGGAAGGAGTAGGTAGTGATGAGAGGCAGTGACGGTAACAGTGTTCGCTCCAATGAGTCACTTCACACAAGTCCCATCTGATCTCTGGAGAATGGAGCACGAGCCAGGGGCAGTCCCAGGATGATATCCACCGTGGGTCCCTCCAGTACCAGAAACGTGATCTCTTCCTCATGCAGGTGACCAACCTTGAGCCTCAGTGTGGGAGCTTGATATTTAACCCATCCACGCCCTAGCGGTTTTCCTTGGATTGTTTCGACTCGGAACTCCTGGGCATGCTGCTTCCGGGGACACTTCAAAAGGTCCTGGGAGATGAAATTGCCCGAGGAGCCCGAGTCGACAAGAGCGGATACTGCAACAGAACGATCATCGGAGAATAGTTGAACTGGTGGTAATGACAGAGTTGAAATGAGGGGTTCCAACTGAAGAGTACTCACCGCAGGGCGTGGAGGTCGGACAGGGCAGGTGCTGATGTAGTGGTCTGTAGTGGTCTGTAGCGGCGCAGTAGAGACACAAGCCAGCCGCCAGGAGGCGAGCCCGTTCTGAGGGGATGAGCCGAGCGTTATCCACTTGCATTGGTTCTGGTACTAGGGAACCCGTAAAGGGCGCGACAGACTGGTGGGTGGTTTCTGTGATGTGCGAGGCAGTGAGACGCTGAGAAATGCAGGTGGCTCTCTGCATAAAGCTCTCTAATCCCACTGAGTCATCATAAATGGCCATATGCGCTTGGATGTGGGGATCCAAGCCTTGCCGATAGGCGATGAGCAGAGCGGCTTCATTCCACCCACTAGTGGTCACTAGCATCCTAAATTCCAGGTTATAGTCACTCGTCGAAGAAGTACCTTGACGCAGCCGCAGAAATTGATCGGCTACCGAGAGCTTTCCTGTAGCATAGCCAAACACCTCCTTGAAATGGTTAGTGAACACACTGTATGAGTTGGTTGTGATACTATTAGCATCCCATATGGCTTTTGCCCACAACAGCGCTTTGCCTCGAAGAAATGAAATAAGGAAAGATGCCTTCGATTGCTCGGTGGAAAATTGCTGAGGCTGCATTTCCAAATAGAGCACCACTTGCAGAAGGAAACCGCCACACTCAGCTGCGCCACCCGCATAGGTAGCAGGCAGGGCCATGGAACTGACAGAAGCAGACTGCAGAGGTGTTGGGGGAGCCAGGGAAGCCCGGAGGGTAGTTACGAGCTCCTCCGGGACCTCTGCTGGTGTGGATGGATGAGGATCCATGGAGTAAATGGTCCAGGTCCGGTCTTCTGTCACAAAGCAAGGTCTAACACAACAGGTAAGTGACAAACAAGATGGTTTATTGAAGGGAACTTGGGGAATAGGAACGAGAGTGGCAAAAGGCAGGTGAGTGAGCAAGATGTAATGGATGTCAGAGTGCTTAGCTGTGATCTTGATGCAGTGTCTTTCGTTTGCAGGTGGGCGGAGAATCTTGGATCGGGTTTCTCAGGATTCGATGGAGGACTGATGGAGAGTCCAAGGGGTAAGTATCACAGGTAAGTTATACAATAGAGGGAGTCCAGAGCAGTCCATCAAGGTGAACGGTAGACCGGACAATGAGAGGTAGGGATGTGAGTGTTAATATGCTGATGTTGATTAGTGGCAGCAGGTGCTCAGGTGATCAGTAGTCAGGTGACTGTGAGCGGGTGATTGTGCTGGGTGGTGACTGTGAGGATTGTGATTGATCCCTGACAGCTATGTAGCAAAAGTTCATTTTTTAGTCTCTTGTTAAAAATTGCTATTAATTCTGGGCCTACTTCTGACCAAAAAGCTTCATAAAATTCAACTGTTATACCATCTATTCCAGGTATTTTACCATTTTCCATCTTCTACAATGCCTCTTCAACTTCTTCTAAACTTAAAGTTTTACTAATTTCATTATTAGTCCAGGTGATATGTGAAAATAATGTTCACGTTTTTCATAAAGCATGAAACTTAGTACACTTGTATAGTTTGCGGCCCTAAACATTTTCAGAAATGGAGCATCACAAAAACACCTCGTGGTTGCCATGGCAACCATATTACTTTCCGCCATAACCAAATTATGTATTTTGTGTCATATACAAACACAAACTCCTGAACCAAACACGATAACACAGAAAAGGTGATGTCTACCCCGATGTTATGATGGTCAAGGAATACAGTGATACCATATACAAAAAAACATAAACTGTTCAGGTGAAGAGTTAATGGTGAAATTAGCAATGCGAGAAGAAAATGACAGCATCTGAGCATCACAGCATGACAGCATTTACAAAAGTCCATATTATGACTATTATTTTTTTATTTCTTTGATAATTAACTAATATTTTATTCAATAATACATTAAAAGATTGTTTTCAAGAATACTATAATATATTTCAGAGATATTAAAAAACAAAAAATCATCTCAGGTAAGTGTATTTTTCCTTACCTCTCAGAGTCAGGTAGGCGGTAGTGTGTTTCCAATATAATATGCAATACAATTCTCTAACATCACAAGCATACGTCAACGCAATCAGGTGAACAGTGAATGGTTAATTCAGTAACTTTATGAGAAGGATTAGAATGAAATTTCAATGAAATTTGAAGGATTACAATGAAATTTGAAATGTATGTGTAGGGTGCGCTGCGAGTGCGGGCCATATGGTGACAAGCACGGGCAGGTTGCGCGTCCAGTAACCAAAACTATTTCGACTCGGTCCAGTACATGCTGAGCAATGTAGCCAATCGCACTGCCACTGATTGACAGCTGTAGTAATTATATTTAACGAAGAACTCTTTGCTTTCTTTCTGTATTTAATCTATTCACAATTTGAATAAAATATTTTATAAATAAGTTTTGTCTTCCTCATGTAGGAGATTTAATGCAGGTGCGTTAAATAATTTAATGCAGGTGCAGGTCCCAGTTTTTATGTCAAATGGGTCGGGTATGGGATTATATTAGTGTTGCTGTCAGATAACGTATCAGGTGTTCTGTTAATTACTGCAATTGTGGGAAGATCATTTCACCAGCCAGGAAAGGTGAACGAAAATGCCTCTCTATGATGTTACTACAAGGCATCGCTTACTTACAGATCTCAGACTTCTGGAGGGGATGTAGATTTGTAAGAGTGAGGAGGAAGTAGGAGGGTTCTGAGTCTGTGGCTGTTCAGTATGCAAACATAAATGTCTTGAACTTGATGCAAGCCGCAATCATGATCCAGTGCAGGGAGATAAAGAGAGGTGTGAAGTGGGCCCTTTTGGGCTCATGGAAGACCAGTCGTGCCGCTGCATTCTGAAACATTTATCGAGGTTTGATTGCGCATGATGAAAGTCCAGCTAGAAGAGCACTGCAATAGTCCAACCTAGAAATGACAAGGGCCCGGGCGAAGAAGTTGTGCAGCATGCTCTGTTTGGAAGGGTCTGATCCTCCTGATGTAGTGCAATGCAAACATGCATGATCGAGCTGTCTTTACAATATGGTCCTTGAAGGTCAGCTGGCCACCAAAGAATAATTTCTATTGAACCTAGCAGGATGATGAAATCATGCTGTAGAGTCGGAGTGGCAAGGAAGACAAGAAGCTCAGTCTAGAGGTCTGCGCGGGACTGTTTTTTACATCCCGCTCCCGCGAGGTTATATCCCGCACCCACCCGCTCCCGCGATATATTAACTCTTTGTTCACCCGCTGTCCACTTCGAATCATTTTCTTCCCGACCTGACATTTAAATTTCCTCTACTGAAAGAAAGACAGATAGGCTAACAAATAAAAATGTAGTCTGCACAAAATTGTATTTATTTTATTCGTCTTGACAAGAGTCTTTTATTGACACAAAATTAGTTTAACATTTTGCTGCCAACACAGTAGGAAAAAAAGTGTCACAGAGAAAATAAAAATGTACAAAAATGGTATTCCTTATTTTTATTCGTCTTGTCAGGATACAATTCGTTTAAACTTTACAACACAATAGGAACAAGTGTTGCAGAGGGAAAAAAAGTAGGTTGTACAAAAATGGCCTATTATAATTTTATTCGTCTTGTCAAAATACTAAATTCGTTTAACATCTTGCTGTAAACACACTAGCCTAGTAAAAGTGTCGCGGAAGAAAAATAAATAAATTCGACATCTGTCTTTTAAAATGATAGGCTAAGCAAAATATAAACAAAACTGAGTTAAGCGTTCTTCAAGGACAGCGCATCCACACATTTCTCTATCTTTATTCTGCTCTGTCACTCATCGACACTCATATGTTCACCACTGGTAGCCTGCTCTGAGCATCGTTATGCACATGCTGCGCACAGACCTTGAAAATAAACGAAGCACTGGTTCATGCGTGCAGTGCTTGCGAGTGCAGGCTGTACCTGTGCTTGAATGAAGCACAGATATGCTGTTCTGAAAAGACATCGGGAATGTGATATTGTTAGACCACCCACTCCCGTTCAAATTGCACCAGAGTTACCGACCGCAACCATGTTTTATTCAGGAATTTAATCCCGCGTCGCAAGAAATCTTGTCGGGTCCTGCGGTTCCCGCGGGACAGCCGCAAGAATGCACACCTCTAGCTCAGTCTTTGCCAGGTTGAGCTGCAGGTGATGTTCTTTCATCCATGCCAAGATGTTTGCCAGGCAGCCTGAGATCTGTGCAGCTAATATTGGATTGTCTTGTTAAAATGAATGATAGAGCTGTGTGTCATCAGCATAGCAATGGTAGAAGAAACCATGTGCCGGTATGATGGGTCCCAGTGATGTAGTGTATATGGAGAAGATGAGGGGTCCAGGAACATGATCCCTGAGGAAACCCTGTGACCAGTTGATGTCCTTTGGATACCTCTCCTCCCCAGGAAACCCTGAAAGACCTACTTGTGAGATAAGATTCAAACCAGTGGAGTGTAGATCCGGTGATGGTAGACAGGATAATCTGATGATTCACAGTGTCAAAAGTGGCAGATAGATCCAGCAGAATAAGAACTGATGATTTGGAATCAGCTTTTGCTATCTGCAGGGCTACAGTGACTGACAGAAAAGCAGTCTTAGTTGAATGGCCGCTGCTGAAACCTGATTGGTTAAAGTTCAGTTGGTCATTCTGTGAAATAAATAATGTAACTGTGTCTATAAAGGTATGAACCAAATGGTCCATACCATTAGAATAACAAAGGAACAGCATTCCACAAGAACACTGCAGGATCTCCAGTTGGAAGGTCCTAACAGTATTGTTTCTAGCAGTTTTGTCCTCAGGCATAAAATTATATCCCACTGACAGAACTATGGGAAAAGCTAGGGTTCATACAAGGGTTAAGATTGTTTGAAGGAAGACATGCTAACATCGCTATAGAAGAACTGCTATACTACTATCTTCCATAAATTATTCTCCCTGCAAAATTTTGGGTCAAGCCTACTTAACTTTTAGTATTAGAGAAATCTAGTACATTGGTGAGCTACCCAAAAGACTGCTCAGCAAAAAAACAGTAAAGATGGGGCATGAGGGAACTTTTTAGGCTAAAAGGAGTAGTATGCACTGGCCAGTCTAGACAGATATTGTCTTGACAAGAAGTAAAAGTGGATCATAAAGTGTCAGTTGCTGTATTTACATCCAGAGATGAGAAATGGGTGGGTGAGGGGATGACACTACAAAGGAAAGATGGAGGGGTGAAAGGGAGTGTAGGTTTTGCCTAAAGGTAACTGGTAGAGAAATTGGTGGCACACAGGTAGTAATATGTAGGTTGAATGTAATAAAGAAATGAGCAGAGATGTCTAGAGGTTTTACCAAATGTTGTCTATGATAAATTTGCATGAGTAATTTAAGTCAAACTGGTTGCCTGATTTGTTAGTGCTTGTAGGTGGTAAGCCTTTTGAGATTGAATGAAGCTAGGAGTGGAAGTGGAAGTCTGCAGTGTAAGGCTTCTCCAGATGGATTTCGAAGTCAACAAAGACTACAAGTGGACTGCCATCCACAGAGAATGAGGACAGCAGCCCATCCAGCTCCTATATAAAATTGCCCAGTTGACCAGGAAGGCAATAAATCATTACAATATGGAGTTTAACAGGAGCTGTTACCATAATAGCATGAAACTCAAAATATTATTATTATTTGTTTGCACAGGGAAGAGTGGGTTGAGTATTTCCAATTATTAGAAATGAGAAGACCAGTACCCTTCCAACCTGATGGGGCATGTGAGAGAACAGCAGTGGTTGATGAGTCTTCTGGATGAATTCAGGTCTCAGTCAAGCCCGAGATACTAAGAGTAGACTGAGAAGCAATGGCCAGAATGAAGTTTGTTGAAAGCTGACTGACAATTCCAGAGACCCACAGAAAATGACAGAGGTGCAGCAGAAGAGGTGCAGATAGGATGCAGTTTAGCAAGATTATGTTGCTGTCTGCGTGTGATGTTAGGTAGTGTCATTGTTGAGAGAAAACAAGAATGTATGGGAAACATACTACTGCCTACCTGACTGCCTGAAAGCCTGAAAAATACACTTCTATGAGATTATATATGTATATATATATTGTCACGGGGTGAAGAATCACACGACAAGGAAGGTGTAAAATAAATGCCCTGGAGGGTGTATTTATTTGTGGTAGGTAGAGTGTGTCAAGTGAGTGGGTGCCTCGGTGCTCTGAGTGCTCTCTCCTCCTGTTCCTTGGCTGTGGGATCGTGCTCCGTGATAATTTCTTGTGTCCCAGAAAGTGCCGCTCGGTCAGCTGCTGCTGTCTGCGAGGAAAAGGAGAGAACGACGTTAGCTCTTGTCTCATGGAGAATGAACTCACTTGTGGCTTGGCTCGGCGTGGCTTTATAGTCCGGCCATTAACGAGCTGCAGCTGCGACCGAGTGGCCGGTGATGAGGAAGTGCAGGTGTTCCTGGTTCGCTGATGAGTAATCGGGACGCTTGTCACACACACTATGTGTATATATATATATATATATATATATATGAAATAAATGATTGTATTCTTGAAAACAATCTTTTATTGCACTATTAAATAAAATATTAGTTCATCTGGTGTGTGGTGGGCAATATGGCTGCTGTCACATCATCCAGGTGGATGCTGCACATTGGTGGTGGTTGAGGAGATTCCCACTTCCATGTAAAGCTCTATATAAATGTAACAAATTAATAATTAATTAATTAAAACAATCTTTTATTGTACTATTGAATAAAATATTAGTTAATTATCAAAGAAAGAAAAAATTGATAGCCATAATATGGACTTTTGTAAATGCTGTGATACTGTGATTTTCTTCTGACATTGCTGATTTCACCATTAACTCTTCACGTTTCACCATTAACTCCCCCCCCCCCCCCACCCCCAAGTGTCGTCCTGGTCCTGTTGAGAATGTGAGGTAGTAGGGGAGAAATAGGGGGTGGGTGGGGAGTGACCCCTGACAGATCTAAGAAAGCTGCCCATATCCGAGAGAGCCCGTCGGCGTTGGCGTTCGCGGCCCCGGCTCGGTGGCGCACGTCGAAGTGGAAGTCCTGGAGTGCGAGGAACCAGCGAGTCACCCTGGCGTTGGTGTCCTTGGTGCGAGCCATCCACTGTAGGGACGCATGGTCGGTGACCAGGGTGAATTTTCGGCCGAGGAGATAGTACCTCAGCTCCAGGACTGCCCACTTGACGGCCAGGGCCTCCTTCTCGACTGTGGCGTAGTTCCTTTCGGCGGGGGACAGCTTTTGGCTAATGTACAGGATCGGATGTTCTTCACCTACCTGGACCTGTGACAAGACGGCTCCGTCTGTAGCAGGAAGGGGCAGCTAAAGTCCGGGGCTCGGGGCTTCCTCGGCTGTGGATGTCCACTGTATCTGCTCCGGCTGCCCCTTCCTGGTCAGATCTGTCAGAGGGGCAGCTAAAGAGGAGAAGTTAGGGATGAAGCAGCGATAATACCGCCAACCCCAAAAAGGCTCGTACCTGGGTCTTCGTCTTCGGCCTGGGGACGGAGCGGACAGCCTCCACTTTCTTTTCTTGGGGCCAAATCAGGCCCCGCACGACTTGGAACCCCAGGTACTTCACTTCAGAGAGTACTAGATGACATTTGCAGGGGTTGGCGGTGAGTCCAGCCCTCCGGAGTTCCGACAGCACCCTCCATAGCCTTTCCATGTGGTCTTCCCAAGTTTCGGAGTGGACGACCACATCGTCCAGATATGCGGCGGCGTATGACTGGTGGGGCCGTAAGAGGATATCCATCATCCTTTGGAACGTGGCAGGGGCCCCGTGAAGGCCGAAGGGAAGGGTCCGGTACTGCCAGTGGCCGCTAGGGGTGGAGAAGGCAGTTTTTAGTTTGGCGTCTTGTGATAGCGGTACCTGCCAATAGCCTTTGGTGAGGTCTAGGGTGGAGATGTACCGGGCCCTTCCCAACTGATCCAGCAACTCGTCGACCCTAGGCATGGGGTAGCCTTCAAACTGGGAAACCTCGTTCAGGCGGAGATAGTTACAGAAACGGAGGGTGCCATCGGGTTTCGGGACCAAGACGATGGGGCTGGACCATGGGCTGCGGGATGGTTCAATCACCCCTAACTTCAACATCTGTTGGATTTCTGCCTCAATAGCCTGCCGACGAGCCTCAGGGACCCGATAAGGCCGCTGCCGGATGATGACTCCAGGTTTGTATGTCATGCTGGATGATGTTGGTCTGCCCAGGGAGAGGGGAGAACACATCCGAGAACTGACCGATCAGGTGCTGCAGCTCTGTCTTCTGGGCAGCCGACAGATGGGGGTTGATGTCTACAACCACGGGCTCTGAGGTGGTGAGGGCGACAAGCTGGTCCCTTGTCCCCACCCATTTCTTCAGCAAATTTATATGGTGGAGTTGCTCCGTTCTTCGGCGGCCGGGTTGTCGGAGGCGGTAGGTAACCGGCCCAAATCTTTCTAGGACTGTGTACAGGCCTTGCCATGTGGCCAGGAACTTGCAGGCCGCTGTGGGGACGAGGACCATGACCCGGTCTCCGGGCTGGAATTCCCGTGGTTGGGCCACCCGGTCGAAGTGGCGTGGTTGGGCCTGCTGCGCGTGGCTCAGGTGCTCCCGGACTAATGGCATCACCCCATCTCCTTAACGTGTTCGATGACTGAGCGTTGGGGGGCCGGCTGCTGCTTCCAGGCCTCCTTCGCCACATCTAGGAGGCCCCGGGGCTGTCGACCGAAGAGGTGCTTGAAGGGGGTGAAGCCAGTTGAGGCCTGGGGAACCTCGCGGATTCCGAAAAGGACATACGGGAGCATGAGATCCCAGTCGCGCTTGTCTTCAGCTGTCACTCGTCTCAACATCTGTTTTAGGGTTTGGTTAAAGTGCTCGACGAGTCCGTCTGTCTCGGGATGGTAGACTGTGGTCCTCAACTGCTTCACCCTCAGCAGCCGGCAGAGGTCAGCCATTAGCCGGGACATGAATGGGGTCCCCTGATCGGTCAGGATCTCTACTGGGATGCCGAATCGGCTGAACAGAAGGAACAGCTCCTGGGCGATCGCCTTGACTGTGGCCTACCATAGGGGGATCGCTTCTGGGTACCGGGTGGCATAATCGACGATCACCAGTATGTGTTCGTGCCCCTGGGCGGACTTTGGCAGCGGCCCTACCAGATCCATCCCGATGCGCTCGAAGGGCACTTCAATGATGGGAAGTGGAATCAGCGGACTGGGGGGAGGCTTCCTGGGCGCTGTTAGCTGGCAGGTGGGGCAAGCCTGTCAGAACCGTTTCACCTCGGCGTCTAAGCCTGGCCAATGGAAACGGTCCTTAATTCTTTGGGCAGTGTTGACCGGCCCGAGGTGCCCTGCCATGGGATGGGAATGTGCCAGAGTTATGACGGTCTCCGTCTTCGAGCGAGGTACAACCAGCAGTTTCTTTTCCTCCCCCCTTCGCTGTGCGACACAATAGAGTAGGCCGTTCTCGACGACGAAGTGCGGGAGAGGATGGGGCGCCGGCTGACGGTCTTCTTCGTCCATTACGCGGACCTGGGTCCAACAGTGCTTTAGCCGGTCGTCTTCCCGTTGGGCTCGGCCAAAAGAGCCCCCTCCCGTCACCTGTTGGAATACATCATAGAAGACGTTAGGATTTTGGGAGGGTGACTCACCATCTCTCCCGCTATCCGTGGTTAGAAGGACGGTGCGTCATCGCTGCCTCTTCGGGGCTGACAGGCTGAGTGAGGGTCGCCAGAAGGCGGTAAAATCCAGGCCAGTCTCGGCCGATCAGGACGGGTACAGGGAGATCTCTCATTACGCCCACTTCGACGGACCAGGTGCCTGGAGCAGCCAAAATGGTCACGCGATGGGCCGGAACCTGACGAGTGTCCCCGTGGACGCAAGTTATGGGCAGTGAGGTCTTGCATTCCGTGCGAGGGGCTAGGACGTGCGTCTGGACAAGACTTACTGCGCTTCCCGAGTCTAGGAGGGCCCGGAATGGTTTTCCATCCACCTTTACCTTGGTCTCCGGTGCCCCGGCGGGAAGGTCCCGGTGCACGATGCAGCCTGCCAGCCAGGTTCGAGCGGGAGCGGTGGGAGGCTCTTTGGGCATGGGTTTGTCCCGGGCAGAGGGGGCTGCCGGCCTAATCGTGTGTCGCGGGGTGCCCTCCGGTGCGCGCCGCTCCTGGCTCACCCTCCGGGGAAATGGCGGCGCTGTCCCCCCCGCATCTCGCTGTTGGGTTACATCCGCCAGCTCCACGGCTTCCACCAGCTCTAACGTCGAGGTCGGGTTCCTCATGCCGACTGCTTGTCTGTGGGAGCGAGGGAGGGCCCGGAGGAACCGATCAACCACGACGCGCTCCATCACCTGCGTCGCTGATGGGTCCCCTTCCAACAGCCAGTGTCGCGCCAGTCGTTTAAGCTCGGCGGCTTGGGCCCGGGCCGGCAGACAGGCTTTATATTCCCACTCGTGGAAGTGTTGCGCTGCACATACGGCCGATAGGCCCAGTCGGGCTAGGATTTCGCCCTTGAGCGCATTATATTGGCCAGCAGCAGTAGCCATTACTGCTTGATGCCTGTACCTCATCCAAGACATCACTCTCTTTAGGCCCATCTCGTTCTCCAGATTGTTCTACCACCTCAACAATCTCTACAGGATCATTAATTCCACGCGGTCTAGCGTCAGGGATTGTTGCATCTGTTTCTGTAATCTCAATACTACCACCCTGACGCAACTGTTCTCCCATTTCAGAAGATGCGGACATTTCCACATTCAAATCAGCTGCAACGCTTTCTATAATCAGTTCAACCAAATCATTTTTCACCAAAACATTTGAATCTTGTGCTGGATTAGATTCTGAACCATTCCTTGCGCTTTGAGCCTCTTTAACCACAGGACAGCCTGTTTTAATATGGCCATATTTTCCACAAATAAAACATTTCATGGTCTCAGTACTGATGAAGATTGTGTAGTCCCTACCAAACACTGTCAATTTAACAGACACCTCAAGCATTTCAAAATCAGCACTTAATATCATCAGAACCTGACGTCTAAAAGACATGACATGTTTCAACTCTGGGGTTTTTAGTCCCAGAGGAATCATTTTAATCGGCCCAACCAGTTTTCCATAACGCTTTATCAGAAATAAATGGAGGCACGTTTGACAACATCACTTTTTTCGAAAGATTAGACAAAGGTAAGACTGGAACAAACACATCTTGAACAGTCAAACCACACTCCACCAACTGACTAACCATTTTTATTTCCTTCAGAAATACAATTGCTTTATTCATTCTAGAAGCAGACATTATATTTTGTGCACCTATTTCTCGACCAATAGCGACCAAAACATTCTCAATGGAAATTGATCCATCTGCCGGCATGCACTTGCACGCGTGCCGAGCAGACAAACAGGAAAAACCATCAGAATTTAAGCCCATCTTTATCAGCCAAGCTGACAAAAATCACCACTATAACACCTTCTTCTCTAACAACTAACAACAATATTCGAGAAAGAAAATACAACAGAAAGGAAAAGTTAAAAAACTCACTCAGTAACTTCACACACTCCCTGCTCACACGCTCCTCACAATCACGCCGCACATGCGCACAGAGAGAGAGAGAGAGAGAAAGAGGAACTGGGGAGCAAGGTAAGGGTGATCTATATTTAAATTCATGAACAACAGTTACTTATTCAGAAATGAGAGTGAAGAGTTCAGAAGAGCCAGGGGGTAATGTCTTTATCACGGTATAACTGTCCATTTATGTAAAGTTTGTCCACAGTGATGGTTGCCTTTTTTCCTTCATTCATCATTTGTTTTCAGATTGGGAAGAGATGTTTTTGACGCTCGAGAATATCCTTTGGATATTGATCATTGAGTCCATAGTTTGTACCTTTGAGCTGTCTGCCTTGCCTCTGAACCAGTTCTGTTTTTTTTTTTTTTTTATGATGTTCGAATTTTGCAATGATTGGACGTGGGCGATGATTGTTGTTGTTTTGGGATCTGATCCGATGCACGCGGTGAAAAGTGATATCCTGTACAGTTTCAGCTGGTAATTTGAGCTGTTTTATAATGAAGTCCTTAACTGTTTTTTCGGGGTCGTCTGGGGTTTGTTTCATGAAAACTAAAATGTCCCTCATGCTTCACGATTGTAAGTCCAGAATGCTCTCTTTCATGGCTTTGTTTTGTGTGACAACGGTGGTGAATTGAGTGGTAAGAGAGTGAACGGAGTCCTTTAAAAAATTATTTTCTTTGGTGAGAGTGTCTATCTGTTCTTGGCTGAATTCTAAGCTGTGCCGTAGTTCTTGAAAGTCCTTGAGTATTACTTCTATTAGCGCAATCCTTGCCTCAAGTCCAGAAAGTTTATTTTCAATGGAGTAGAATGTCGCTTACATTTGTGCAGCATGGCAGTTTAGGTGATGTGGATGATGTACCTGTACACCTGATGGTGTAATCACCTTCCCTAATAATGTGCTAATTAGCAATTTTCACAATGAATGCGGCTAAAGTAAACAGTCATAGCAGGTGGTGCTATGACCATAACCGAATATGGGCATGTAGATGTGTTCAGGACAGGACTCTTATCAAACTTGTTAAATTTGGGGCAGATTGGACACTGCATGGCTGAGTTACAGGAAATTCCTGTTTCACTGCATTAACCCTCTGGTCTGAGGTCATTTTGGGGCCCTTGAGATGTTTTGACATGCCCTGATACTTGTGCTTTTTTCAGCTAATTAAAACATACTATTGACCAACATGTATTTTTTTTTTTTTTCAGCACAAACTGTGCTACAATAATATGTGACCAAGTTGGATGTACATGTTTGCATTTTTTAGAAAAAAAAAAAAAATATGCGTGGTTAGTACGTTTTGGGGAAAAAAATGTAGCTGAAATAAGGCCTTAAAACCCACACTAAATAGTCCTGAATAAGACTTTTGAGTAATCAGTCTTGTAGGTTAGAATATTTACTTCAAAATTATGTGAAAATCATTCTGCTTACTCATTCACAGAAAACAATATATTGATTTAAAATTTTCAAGACATGTTTTGTGATCGAGGGTCTATATGCGAGGAAGTGGCAATGGCCATGAATATTAAGTCTCACCTGAGAGACAAAGGGCCCTCCCCTATGGGCCCCTAATGACCCATCAGTGTGACTGTGACTGTGAGGCAGGTAAGAGAGAATGTGAGGAGATTGAAAAAAAGTTTTTTTTTTTTTTCAATGATTTGTATTTTATTTACAACACAGTATAATCAAAACATACATAATGAAGGTCAAAGACACATTATTGTGCACACTGATCTAACCACAGTGATGTGAACTGACAACAGATTCTGTTCAACAAGTGAAACAAGTAAATCATACCTGATATTTACGTGTTATTTAACCCTATAAAACCGACGGGAGCGCCCGCGCTCCGGTTTGCGTGTCTCTGTTTAAAAGTCAATAGAACCGAAACCAAAAGGGTAGCGCAATAATTCTTTTTGCATTCAAAATCAGCGACGTTACACAGTCAGATCAAGTCTACAACATGCTCCTGTTGCGTTGTTTTCACCCTCTATTAAGTCTGCACAAATTGCATAAAATGCGTATACAACAAAATACACTAAAAATAACATTGCACGTCTTTGCACACATGTTCGATAGATCTGAGGTTGCTAGCGGTTGCTAGATACCTTTTACTACGTCTACTATGACGCAATCACGTTTGTGCACTATGACCCCAAGGTGTGTTGCATGTGGTGACATCACAAGCCAGGACATTTGACTTTCATTTGCTGTACGTATATACTACTGCTGCTGCGTTCTATTCATCACTCTTATTTATTTATCACTGCAATCTGTTGCTTTTTTTCTTTTTGACACATGCACACAAATGCACCTTTAAAAAATGCAAGCACAATCACACACTCACGTGCATAATGTTACGACTGCATGAAAACATAAGTACATGCACGCGGAGGTACTAACGTTACTCACGTGCGATGACGAGGAACTCTCCAACTGCTCATCTGCTCCAGAATCTGTTTCTAGTGGGGTTTATTTTTGTTTTATGTATTTTTTTGTTTTGTTTTTACACAAGAATAACTGAGATGTTCTTTATGTATTTATTTTTCAATCAACATCGCTCTCAAAAGCAAAATGTAATATTTTTTTACCCCACAAATTCAAATGCACTCCATTCATCTGAGGCATGCCACATACCCATCTGCATTATTCTAGTCAGGAATTGTCACAAGTGTTATCACAGCCTTTTTGCATTTTTAGTTATGATAAATTACAGATTTTAGAGTAGTGTAACTGATTATTTTACATTATATTTTGTTGTTGTTCAATCAATATTGCTCTCAAAAGCAATATATTATCGGTTTGACTTCACAACGCACGTTTATAAAAATGAGTGTATCTCACAAACTAATTTATGTAATCAGTCCAAATAAATTGTATGTAGTTTGTGTTTTATGCAAGTTTTTTACATTGACAAGTTTGAGGTTTGACATTTGTGATATTTCTGTATTTAGTAAAATATGTTGAAAAAAAATTGATTTTCATATTTTTGTTGGTTTATTGCACTTTTGAGCTATTTATCTAGTAATTATGGATTTCTTACATACACAGACTTCAAATTGGAGGTGTAAGGATTGTATTGATATATGGCATTTGAAAATACTCAAAAGAATAACTGCACAGCATGTAAAAATACTAAGATATACTCTGGCGGAATTGTTCTATGGCAGGTCTTAAAGGGTTAAGTGTTTCTACTTCTTTCCATGGATTCAAGAAGAAAAAAACATAATCAGTAGAAAAAGAGCTTGTTTTAACATAGAATATCAGCGTAGTTGAACATCTGGGCATGTAGATGTGTTCAGGACAGGACTCTTATCAAACTTGTTAAATTTGGGGCAGATTGGACACTGCATGGCTGAGTTACAGGAAATTCCTGTTTCACTGCATTAACCCTCTGGTCTGAGGTCATTTTGGGGCCCTTGAGATGTTTTGACATGCCCTGATATTTGTGCTTTTTTCAGCTAATTAAAACATACTATTGACCAACATGTATTTTTTTTTTTTTTTTTCAGCACAAACTGTGCTACAATAATATGTGACCAAGTTGGATGTACATGTTTGCATTTTTTAGAAAAAAAAAAAAAATATGCGTGGTTAGTACGTTTTGGGGAAAAAAATGTAGCTGAAATAAGGCCTTAAAACCCACACTAAATAGTCCTGAATAAGACTTTTGAGTAATCAGTCTTGTAGGTTAGAATAGTTTTTTACATTGACAAGTTTGAGGTTTGACATTTGTGATATTTCTGTATTTAGTAAAATATGTTGAAAAAAAATTGATTTTCATATTTTTGTTGGTTTATTGCACTTTTGAGCTATTTATCTAGTAATTATGGATTTCTTACATACACAGACTTCAAATTGGAGGTGTAAGGATTGTATTGATATATGGCATTTGAAAATACTCAAAAGAATGACAGCACAGCATGTAAAAATACTAAGATATACTCTGGCGGAATTGTTCTATGGCAGGTCTTAAAGGGTTAAGTGTTTCTACTTCTTTCCATGGATTCAAGAAGAAAAAAACATAATCAGTAGAAAAAGAGCTTGTTTTAACATAGAATATCAGCGTAGTTGAACATCTGATGTTGATTCAGCGCTCTCAGAGGAAAACAGTTTGAAGAGACATCAGGATACATCTGGTGCTGGTATCTGATTCAATAAAATACAAACACAAAAACATTTGTGAGCATGTTAATATCAGGAACATCTGTATATATATATATATATATATATATATATATATATATATATATATATATAGGTTTTGTAGCCATCGACTCACACATGCTTTGTACGATCATAAAAACAGAGAAAGAAATCTTATATCTGAGAAGCTAATTATTATTGTTTAGTATGTTATTAAAATCTATTTCTGAACAGAGTAGGCTATTAATAATGAACATGTACTAAACATACTTAGACTCGTAGCATTCATCATGTTACAGTGTACACTCATATTACTTTTATTGTTTTATATAGAGCATGAAAACATCATCGTGCCGTAAGAAATTTAAATACAATGAATTGCCCATCATATTCAAAATGTTTTACACGATTTCAAACATTGTAGTCAGGAATTATAGTTTGGGAAAAACCCAACTATGATTTTGTAGTCATATAGTCTAATATGTATGATTTTATAGTAGCCTATGATATGATTCTGTAGCCACAGACTCAAGCATGCTTTGTACAATAAAAGGATGTACTTTGTACTATAAAAAATTATATTTTATATCTGAGAAACTAATTATTATTGTTTAGCACGCTATTAAAATATATTTGTGAACAGAGTATTAATAATAAACATGGTCTAAACATTCTTAGACGCGTAGCATTCATCATGTTGTCATTTGGGAAAAACCCTAGTAAATCTGTTCAAGTTTATCTCACAATAACACGGTAACTAATGCAAAAAAGAAACATAACTTACTCATCAGATCGATCTCCTCTTCTGGATGAAATCGTGTTCTTCTTTCGAGGGAAATCCTTTCTTTACTCAGCGTGAACAGTAACAGTAGCCACGATGAGGACCTCCTCTCTTTGTTTGTTTTGGGCGTTTGCACGTGCGCACGCACCAGGTGGCTATTTACATATGAACGGCGCGAGCAGCGCGGGGGCGGGAACACATTAGAGATAATGAGTCAGACGGGAAAGATTGAACATCGTGTTGGTTTCATACGGATTACTTCATCACAGAATGTTTGTTTTCGATAGGACTTGCTTCCTCTCAAAGTAGACACTTCAAGCTTTCTATAGATATAACTCCCATGTCTCTGCGTTGAGTATTTCCTGAGTTACAGTTCATTTTAGTGACGCGTTTCTAAAAACAGTTTGCGGAGACGGAGAAGACAGAGAGCACACCCTGTTTATTTTCTTATTTCTCCAAAAGCACAAAGTTGTGTTGTTATTGTGAGTGTACTCAAAAAAAGTAGACACTTAACAGTGTCGATTGATGTATAACACTTATTTGTGTGACCAAAATCAACAGAGTATTTTTAGTGTCTTTTGCACTGATCTTAAAAAAAAACGAGTTGGTCTCGCCGGCGAGACAGCCGACCCCAGAGAGTTAATAGCATGCTTTGGCACTTAGCTAAGTGTTGCTAGCATGTTTTAGTATGTGTCTAGCAAGTTTCCAGCCTATTTAACACTTGTTGTGGCCTTTTAATATGTTCCCAAGAGTCCATAATACTGCTAAACATGGCACTTCCTGTTGCCAGCAGGTGGCGCTGTGACTATAACTGAATATGAGCATGTAGATGTGTTCAGGACTGAACTCCTATCAAATGTGTGAAGATTGGGGCAGATCGGACATTGCTTGCCTGAGTTAAAGAAACTTCCTGTTTTATGGTGAAACATCAAAATTTGTCAGGCCGCAGGGACACGCCCCTTGGTCTCCAGGGTAGGTTCCAGACAAACAAAGACCCCAGCACGTCAGTATGCTGTGAGGTGGCAGCCCCACCAACTGACTATCCTGCGGAGGGCTAACAACCCACCCAGGAGAAACCCTTTCGTTACGAAAATGATCAGAGAAAGTAGCTGGACTGCCCAACATGGTAACGGACCCCAGCCTGCCCCCGACCAACGAGTACGGATCAACCTTCGTTGCAGGACCCGAATAGCCACATGGAATGTCCAGACACTCCTTCACCCCGGAGCTGCCACCCTGCTGTCCCAAGAGCTTTGTCGCTATAACATCTCCTTGGCAGGGCTCTGTGAAGTTCGATGGCACGGGAATGGCGAAACAACAGCAGGCGACCATTGCTACTTCTGGAGTGGCCCCGAGAGACGGACAGGCCTTTATGGCGTGGCACTTGCCATCCCAAAGGCCCTCCGCAAGTCCCTCATCAGCTGGTCACCCCTGAGCGACAGATTACTGTCGGCCCGCTTTCTTCACCAACACGGCAAGATGACAGTAACCATTGCTTATGCTCCCACCGATGTCGCTGACGAGGATGCGAAGGATACCTTCTTTGACCAACTCCATCAGGCTGTTGGCCAAGCCTCACCACACGACATCACCATCATCCTCACCGATGCCAATGCCACTCTATCTAGCAGTGATCGGTCCACAGACTCACCTGTCGGCACAACTTTTGCTGACAGGTCCACAAACGACAACGGTAACCACCTACTCCTTCTCTGCCACCACAACAATCTCTGTGTTGCTGATACCTGGTTTCCCCGGAAGCTTATCCATCACTGGACATGGTACAGCCCAGATGGCAGAACCAGGAAAGCGCTGGACCATATCCTCATCTCTCGACGCTGGAAGCCGTTTGTCACCAACTGTCATGTGTACCGAGGAGCAGAGCTTGGCAACACAGACCATCGCCTGCTGGTGGCCCAGCTCAAGTTAAAGCTGCGAGCCAACCAGCACACCAAGACTCAGCCTCGCCTTGGATATCGGTGAGGACACTCATTATCATCGACCGTTGGCGTGAGGCCCAGCTCCGAGGTGACCTGACGGAGTATCAGCGACTGAACCGCCAGCGTAATGTGGCTATAGCCGAGGATAGGGAGAAGTTCTGGCAAGCAGAAGCTAAACACCTAGAGTCCGCGGCCAATAACAACAATACGAGCCGTGTCTTTAGCCTGCTGCGCCAAGTCCGTAATGGCCCACGCATCACGACAGCCCTGGTGAAAGATTCTAATGGCAACCTTATAGCAACTGAAGCAAACTGCCTCGTACGGTGGCCGGGAAGTGCAAAACAACATTACAAAGTGTGAAACACTTTTACAAAGCTCGAGACAAATTTACATTTTGGAAAACATTTTTACCAATCATAAAACACAATCACATGGGAAAAACACTTTTACCAAGGACGAAACAAATTTACATTTTAGAAAACAAATTTACATTTTAGAAAACAAATTAACAAGACGCAAAACACTTTTACCAGTCCCGAAACAAATTTACAATGACAGATTATTCACGGAAAGGGAATGTACCACACACCGGAAGTGACGCGGTGAAAGGTGTTGTTGTTGGTGAGCGCGGTAAATTCATGTTGTGGTTGTGGAGTAAATGGCGTAAATAAAGTTTATGGTGACCGAACATGGACTGCGTCCGAGTGATGTTTTGCCCGTTTTGTGGCAAACACATGAGCAGCTTAATTTTTTTAAGCTTTACGTGTGGTCGGTGTTTGGAGTTTCTAAAGGACGCGGACCAGACGGAAACATCAGACATACTGCATCAGTGTGCTCAATATTTTAACGAGGGTCACTCGTACGCTGTAATCGTGGACATGATGTCAAGTCTACACGGTGTAAACATCAGCTTGAGGACTCTTAAAAGTAACCTGATCTCACAGAATTCCGTGTAATGACCACGGACTCTTAACCCCTGAATCTGTGGTGGCATCACGGAATCGCCGAAAATCCCGTGATGGGCTCACAGAAGTGATACCAGTCAGTGACAGGCATCAGCCGTGAACCACGCACGGATCCATTACACGGAATTCTGTGAGACCAGGTTGCAAATTATATATTGGGTCGTAACATTGCCATTATTGCATATATGTTGGGGTGTGATTTTTCAATGTAAACATCTTATTTTTATTACATTATTTACACATTTATGAGCACGTAACCCAACCCCTGCCCCTAAACCTACCATTTGGAAATAAAACACAAGATATAACAGACAGACACACACAACTACCGTCATAATTTATTAAAAAAGTATTAATATTCCAAGTCTTCCGAGGCAAAACGATTGATTTGTGAGAGGAATAGACGCGATCGCCGTCTCCGGCCGCTATGTGTTGCAGTCAGTGCGTAAATTCAAAAGATACCGCCAGAAGCTTTACGTCAGCTTTAGTTGTGAAATACCATTGGCTCTTGCGTGTCTCGTGATCGATTGCGTCATGCTGTTGTGACAGGTTATTGGCTCTTGTATGTCTCGTGACCGAGTGCGTCATGCTACGGCCCGGGAGTATCTTTTTGAATGAGATGTGAGTGCGTTAACGGAGCGGGATCATTTTCAGCGATTAAAACCTTGTGTTTTACTCTCTTCTTCGCATAAAGACTTTGAATGGCTTCAGAAGACTTGGAATGCAACATGACTTGTTTGTAATGCTTTTATACTGCTTGTTTATGGACAGTTTTTGCAATAAATACCCGTGACTGCACTTATATTTGCCTGTGTGTGTTTTATATTGTTCAGAAGTGGGTAAGTTTAGGGTAGGGGTGGGTTAGGTGCTCCAGTGAAAGTTAACATTTATATACAAATATAACTGCATCGAAGTCACTCTTTTTACGTGGTCCGATGCAGCGCTGGTGTTGAACCAGTGAATCTGTGCATGGAGCACCGCGTCACTTCCGGTGTGTGGTACATTCCCTTTCCGTGAAGAATCTGTCATTGTAAATTTGTTTCGGGACTGGTAAAAGTGTTTTGCGTCTTGTTAATTTGTTTTCTAAAATGTTAATTTGTTTTCTAAAATGTAAATTTGTTTCGTCCTTGGTAAAAGTGTTTTTCCCATGTAATTGTGTTTTATGATTGGTAAAAATGTTTTCCAAAATGTAAATTTGTTTCGAGCTTTGTAAAAGTGTTTCACACTTTGTAATGTTGTTTTGCACTTCCCGGCCACCGTAGCCTCGAACGCTGGAAAGAGCACTTCAGCCTCCTTCTGCAACACGGTACCTCCCCGGCTGATCCCGCCATCTCATCGGCCGCTAACGCTGCAGCCCCTAGTGCTGCCTGCAGTACAGACCCGGTCACACCTGAGGAAGTCAGAGCCGCCTTGGAAAAACTTAACAACAGGAAAGCCCCTGGCATCTGTGCAATAACCGCTGAGATGTTAAAATCAGGCGGTGAAAGCATCGTCGAGTGGCTTACCCACATATTCAATGAGGTGTGGGAGACAGAGAGGCTTCCCAGCGACTGGACCAGGGGAGTTATTTTGCCGTTCTGGAGACGTAAGGGTGACAGGCTAGTCTGCGGCAACCACAGAGGCATTACCCTTCTCTCCATCCCCGGCAAGCTCTTTACCAGGATCTTGCTCACTCGTGCTCTCCCAGCCATCAGAAGCAGCCGCCGTCCCCAGCAGGCTGGCTTCATGCCTAACCGCTCCACAACAGACCAAATCTTCACCGTTCGCATGCTGATCGAGAATACCTATGAATTCCGTAAAGATCGCCATCTTTACATCGGGTTCATAGATCTGAAGGCTGCCTTTGACACCGTCTGCCACACTTCACTGTGGAGTATCCTACATGCTCTTGGAGCACCACCCAAGATTGTTGCCCTGTTCAAGCTGCTTTATAGCAACGCTCAGAGCTGTGTCCGCATCAATGGCAGAGACTCAGACTGGTTTCCCATCTCCAGTGGCGTTCGCAAGGGCTGCGTGGCTGCTCCTGACCTCTTCAATTGCATCATTGACCATCTGATGTCCAAGGTTTGTGAGCGGGTCCACGGAGTGTCCTTCGGCAGTTACCACCTGACTGACCTGGAGTACGCTGACGACACCATCTTGCTCAGCACGTCCTACAGCCAGCTGAGAGACGCTCTGGGCATATACAGTGAAGAGGCTGAAAAGCTTGGCCTCCAGGTAAGCTGGACGAAAACCAAGTTCATGTATGTCAGTGACAGACCGCATCCACCTTCCCTGCGGTTTGGCAATGACATTGTAGAGCCTGTCAAGAACTTTGTGTATCTGGGATCCATAGTGACAGACAACGGGGACCTAAAACCTGAGATTACCCGCAGAAGAGCCCTGGCTGCGTCAGCCCGGCAGTCTCTCTGGAAACCACTCTAGCGGCACCAGACCATCTCACGCAAGACGAAGCTCCGGATTTACAACTCAGCAGTACTCTCCATCCTGCTTTATGGCTCGGAGACTTGACCCTTAAATAAGACACTGGCTGCAAGATTAGATGGCTTTGATAGCAGGGCTCTCAGAACCATCGGGAACATCAAGTGGCCCCAGCGGGTCTCCAATAAAATTCTTAGATCCTGCACGTGCCAGCCCAGAGCATCCTGCCTAGCTGCGCAATGTCGCACCCGCTGGTTCGGCCATGTTCTCCGCCTCCCTCCAGACCATCCGACGAGAGCCATTCTCCAGTTTGATCCGAGGGACGCAGGCTGGAGAGGACCACGCGGTAGACCCCGCACCCGATGGCTTGACGTCCTTGCGGGTGACCTCCAACAACATGGAATTGCTGTGGAGGATGCAGAGCAGCTGGCACAAGATCATCAGCGCTGGAAACAACTGGTTCATCTGGTCGGCTCAACCCACAGGAATGGGACGCCCCCCTACCCATCGCAGGAGCTAAAATAATAATAAAATGATCCACCAGTTCACATTTACAAATCTGTGTGTTTGCTGCTTAAAAACATGGGTTGATTTTCACATTGGCCTTTGACAACAGCAGACGTATGGGCTGATTGAAAATGGAAAATCATTCTCTTCCAGCGGGTGGCGCTTTGGGAATGGCAGTACACAAAGCCCAAGAGACAGACTCCACAAAGCAGCGAAGCAGATGACTTTGAAATGTGCAGCGCTCATATTTATTCAATGAATAGCCTTTTTTAAGTTTAATCGCAATTCTTTTCTTTCAGTCCCCACATTTAACCCTTTAGGCGCCAGGTTTTTTTTTAAAAAAGGCTGGATTTTGACATCAAGATTTCAAAAGCTTGTAGCTTGAAAGGACTTAAAGATAGAGATCTACTGTAAATTAGAAAAATGTTGGACATGACCTAAAGTTTATGTGGGGTGTAAATATACTCATCTAATTTGCATATTATGACGTAATCAGGGGGTGGCCCTCTTGAATTTCATAATATTCAGGAAAGAGTAGATATTGAATTGATATTTGGGTAACACTTTATTTTGATGGTCCCTTTTGAACATTCTGTTGACACTATGTAATGTTGCAACTACATGTCAACAAACTCTCATAAGAGTATTAGTAGACTGTCTGTTTCATATCTACTAACTCCTTATTGTATTGGTCTCCCAACAGATATTCTACTGACTATAAGTAACTTTGCAAGAATGTGTCAACTTATTCTAACCCTAACCCTACCAGTCAACTAATACACTACTAACACTCTAATGAGAGTTAGTAGAAATGTAGGTGCAACATTACTTATAGTCAATAGAATGTGTTAAAGGGACCATCAAAATAAAGTGAAACCGATATTTGAACTTATTTGCATGTTTTTTTGTTTTGTTTTTTTTTTGCTTTTTTTTTTGTCAGGAAAAGAGGAAACCAACAATAAAACAGGAGAAAGAACTAAATTATTACTATATAGTAGTAAAACGCATGTGAACAGTAGCCTACTTTTGGATCAGTTCATCAGTAATATTCAGGAAATAGTTTCAGGAAATTGATGTTTGAACTTATTTAAATGTTTTTTTTTTGTTTGTTTTTTTGTCTTTTTATTCTCATTCCAAATGATCCGAAAAGAGGAAACCAACAATAAAATAGGCGAAAGTACTAAATTATTACTATATTACTATACTATATAGTAGTAAAACTCATGTGAACATTAGCCTACTTTTTGATCAGTTCATCAGTAATATTCAGGAAATAGTAGATATTGAATTGATGTTTGAACTTATTTACATGTTTTTTTTTTTGTTTGTTTGTTTGTTTTTTTGTCTTTTTATTCTCATTCCAAATGATCAGAAAAGAGGAAACCAACAACAAAATAGGAGAAAGTACTAAATTAGGTTTCACTTTATTTTGATGGTCCCTTTAACACATTCTATTGACTATAAGTAATGTTGCACCTACATTTCTACTAACTCTCATTAGAGTGTTAGTAGTGTATTAGTTGACTGGTAGGGTTAGGGTTAGATTGTTGACACATTCTTGCAAAGTTACTTATAGTCAGTAGAATATCTGTTGGGAGACCAACACTATAAGGAGTGAGTAGATA
This sequence comes from Acrossocheilus fasciatus, assembly GCA_036784905.1. NCBI lineage: Eukaryota > Metazoa > Chordata > Actinopteri > Cypriniformes > Cyprinidae > Acrossocheilus > Acrossocheilus fasciatus. Next base: position 13,226,130 of record CM071949.1, read on the forward strand.
TGAAGCAGACCATCTACTAATACTCTTATGGGAGTTTGTTGACATGTAGTTGCAACATTACTTAGTGTCAACAGAATGTTCAAAAGGGACCATCAAAATAAAGTGTTACCCTAAATTATTACTAGAATACAATATTACATAGTAGTAAAACACATGTGAACAGTAGCCTACTTTTTGATCAGTCCATCAGTAATATTCAGGGAAATTGTTTTTGTTGCTGTTTTTTTTTTTTTGTCTTTTTATCCTCATTCCAAATTATCAGGAAAAAAGGAAATCAACAGTAAAACTATTAGTAACTACATTAAATTATTAGTATATTAGAAGTGATGGTTCTACCATATTTGTAACAAGGAGTTGGCTTTACAGCTTTAGCAATATGGAATATACACAAAACTAGATAATGATCTGAGATATCATCGCTTTGCTGCAAAATATGAACGCCACTGACATCAATTCCATGTGACAGTATTAAATCTAGAGTATGATTTTGACTGTTTCGACGATGATTTAGAGTAGGTCCTGACACGTGTTGTTTAACACCCCCCCCCCCCCCCCCCCAAAAAAAAAAAAAAATGCTCACTATTTGCTATCAGATTAGATGTAAAGGTGAACTCATGAAATGATGTTTTATTAACAAGGTTCGGGAATAGAATGATCAGATAATCAACTAATTTGGCACAAGTGCAACTTGTTTAGCTAAGCATCATAACTAGCACAACACGTGTGTGTGTGTGTGTGTGTGTGTGTGTGTGTGTGTGTGTGTGTGTGTGTGTGTGTGTGTGTGTGTGTGTGTGTGTGTGTGTGTGTGTGTGCGTGTGTGTGTGCGTGTGTATATATATATATATATATATATATATATGCAGCAGCCTACCTACATCTGTCCAATGACAGTTTTCCAGCATCCCTCCTCCACCCCAACTCCTCCCCCCTAATCTATTTTTATCCCATATTAGGGATAGGGGGAGTTCTCTGGGTTCGGGCCATATTCCGGGCTCTGAACCCTCCCCCAGGACAGCACGCCGAAATATGCTTTCTATTTGCTATCAGATTAGATGTAAGGGTGAACTCGTGAATATACCAATAATCACAAATCAGACTGTGTATTGACATCATTCAGAAAACTTCATCCAACTCCTTCTGCATGAAGATCAGGAAACATCATGCCAGCAGGTAATACTGGCCATAAGGGTCTGTTCAGAGGACATGTCTGATTCTTGTGGCCTTCACAAAGGATCTGTGCTGCTGGCTGTCATGGGAATGAGATCTTTACAGGGGATCCATCTCTAGGGCTAAATCATCTCACAAATAGTCAATCATCAACTATGCTTTGAAATAACTTTTAAACTGTAAAATGTTTTGACATCTTCAACACAAAGCTGCACATTAAAAAAAAAATCAAATTAAGGCTTTTAAAGAACTTTTCAGGAATTTAATAAATTAATTCTGTACATTAGGGGTTTGTAATATTGACAAAAAAATATGCCAATATTTTCAAAGTTCTGTTGATAGATGATATTTTACAGGGTCTGGTTTTGTGCTGCTATCATAGTTGGTTTAGGCCTGTTGAGGACAGCTGACTCACAAAGACGTCAATTTTCTCATTTTCTGTGCTGTGGTTAGTTCACAGCAGTGAAAGAAATTAACAATTTCAAGGGGCAATGTTTGCCAATATTTCTGTTACCAATCAAATGAAATCATTATTAACAAAATCCATCTTTGCACAGATGCAGAGGTCACACATATATATATATATATATATATATATATATTTTTTTTTTTTTTTTTTTTTTTTTTTTTTTTAATTAAATGTTTAAATAGGAAATGTATCCGAAATTAAAAATGAAATTTCTTCTTTCAACATTCTAATCAAAATGTACTTTAAATATGAAATTAAATCAGCAAGTCTTTCAACCAATTTGTTCAAATGGCTGATTCATTCAGGAAAGCAGCAAGTGACCAAAATTCTGAATGGGTCATTGAATCATTAATTAAACTGATTCATTCAATACTCAGTAAAGATAAATAAATAAATAAATAATAGATAAATAATGATTTGCAATCGTGCTGATATTTGGGGAAAACGATGTGTTCAATATTATAATAACAACTTTACCATATAATATAAACAAGTTAAAAACTTGACAAAAATGCCCATGTATCTTGAATTTCATGGGCATGTAACTGCACACATCATGCCCATCATTAAAGCAGAAATTACGATATAATTGTAATCGCACACCCTACGCACACACGATGAACTTACATTTACCCATTTTCTCCTTCTCTCTTCCTTTCAAATCCACAAAGAAAGATTAATAAAACTAATATATTTGCTAATTAGATAGTTTTCATTTGAATTTACATAGACCAAAGTGTCACCTAAAATTTTAAACCACTCTTAATTAAAAATAAGACTATTTGAGACTTTTCATGACCTTAAATTTTACAAATATAATTTAATACTTTAAGACTTTATAAGGATCCATGGTAACCCTGACAATGTGCTTCTTGTATTGCTTGTATTTTCACAATGACAAGCGATGGTTTAACATGACTTACCTTAGATGAGTTCTGAAAGTCTTCTGAAAACACAGGAAAAAGATCAAATTCAGTTCACAAAATTTTGATTACACTCACTACTAAATTATTATAATTAATAAATAATTTCAATAATTATCCATATTTATTTTAACTAGATTCATTAATAATAAGTTGTTATATCAGTTGTGATATTACTATACAATGGATAAATATATAAATATAAATAAATATAAATACATATACAAACTATATATTTATATGCATAATGCTTACATTCATAAAATTTGATCATATATAAAATACTACACCTCAATCTGACTGATATACTGTTTACTGAACGGTATATTGCACATGAAGTTTCACTTACCTCAGCACTGCTCTATTGGTTCCCCATTTCACATAAAAAGACAACAAACATAAATTAGTCAATGATGCTACATTCCACTAATTAATACTAAATTAATACTTTAAAAATGTCTCTGTTTCCCATATACAATCTAATTTCACTACAAACATGTTTAGCACCAATGATAAGAGGTGAGCAAATTTATGTTAAAAGGACACGTTAAAGGGAACATAACACACACAGTGTCACCCAATCTCATGTTAATCTTGAGTACCTATAGAGTAGTATTGCATCCTTAATATTTCCAAAAAAGTCTTTAGTTTTATCATATTTATAAAAGAAAGATACAGCTTTACGATTCTCTCCTGGAGGCGCGCCATGGCCAACAAATCAGACGTTTGATGCTGTTTGATATCATCTGCAAGTTCTGAATCATGACCGGGATCTTTCTTTCAGTATCAAATAATGTGCAAATCCTGGGCCTTGTTAATAAAACGTTTGTCAACAAACACACTTGAGAAACTCCGTTGCTGCCCCAGAACAACAAACTGCATCCACTGTTCACGTAATTCTGGGTTCATCAAGGTTATCTTTCCCTAACAACCACTTCTTTAGAGACATTCTTTCCAAGTGAGCCCTGTACAGTGCAGCCGAATGAAGCGCGTTAATGGGCGCCCTCTTGCTCTGGTCGATGCATGCACAGGAGCGTTCTTCGGAGAGAAATGCCCATATAAGGAGTTCCATCCTCGTTTATGTCATGAAGAGCCACAATCGAAAAAATTAAAAAACATGAAACTTGTAAGAACCCGGAAGTAAGATTTTTGGCACAGAAATACTCTGTTATACGTCCAAATTGTGTTTTGGAAACGTTGTCCATGAAAATCCAACTCTTTAACAGTGTAAACAAGTCTGAATGCATGAAACAGCATTGTGCCCCCCCCCCCCCCCCCAACTGTCTGCATGTTTTTTGATTAACATGCACTTAGTAAAATGTAACTATTATATACAGTGATATAATTACTTTTTTTTTTAATAACTATGCTTCCTTGCACTAATGACATATAGGAAACAAACATACACAGTCAACATCAGCATCCTATTAAATATAAACTTACAGTAGGTGGCCAACCAAAGTGTGCTTTTTACCACCGTAGGCACCGCCGCCGCCACGTCTGCAAAGTGCATTTGCAGCTTTTGACCGCTTAGTGTAAAGTTATCAAGCGAACGCATCAAAACAAATTTTTGCGAATACCCATCAGCTTCGACTAGCCGATGTGTAACATTTGACGGCTGCAGTCAGCAGAAAATGAAAGAAAAACACTGTAGTTGAAATATTTAATATTCACAGATGCAAATTTAGTACTGATAAAGTTATGTGCCTTTCTTAGAACGAATTCAAGCAGAATAAATGTCAAGCCTATGAGCCTGTGCTTATATAAAGAGTTCAGATGCAAAACCCTCTAAATCCATCAGACTTCTTTAACTTTTTTTCCAAAATCTCACTTTAGACAATCCATTGGTTTTTAACAAGTTAGATTTTCTTTTGCATTAAAACCAGCTAAATCCACTTGTGTTTTCTTTTTTTTTGCAAAAACCTCTAAATCCACCTCTTTGGGACAAGACAGTAAATAGGCCTAGTTGAAAAATCACTAAAGATGCAACTAGAATCCCTGTCTGAATACAGGCAAAAATCCCCCAAAAACGTAAAAAAAAAAAAGAAAAAAGAAGAAGAAAAGATTCACGCCGTATAACTACAATGGCACAAAATGGCAGCATGTTTATTTTGCCGTTGTTTGATGTATAATAAATCAGATTCCTTCAAAGTAACCACACTGCACGAAAAACTGTTACGATCGCATGCTACACTTGAGACTGAGCCATTTCCACTGTATCTACTTTCTTTTGCCTTATAACAGGCAGAGTTTTGAGGTAAATAACGTTTTCTTCTGCTATTCAGTGTCAGTAGGACAGGCTCATCCATTTCATCGTACTCCATCTTTTATGTTAAGAATCTCAATCTGAATCGGAATCTAAAACAATCTCCACAGAAAAACTGGCTCTTCAGCGTGCCGCTATATTGAAACCGCTCGAAATTAGCATTAGGTCGTTCTTGAACGATTCATTCATTTTGAACGAATCTTTAATGTGACTCGGGAAGAACGAGTGATTCGTTCAGTCGCGCATGCGCAACATCCTATAGGTTCTTTACTGGAATTAGTTCACCTGTTTCGAGTCTTCAGGTTTGAGTCGTTCGTTCATCACGTGACAGCCTCATACACTAACCAATGCAGTCAGAGCCGGAAAGAGAATTGATTAGTTCACCTCCCGAGTCTTCAGGTTTGAGGAGATGGTCCTCACTGCAGAACACAAAATCCAGGGGGTGTGGTTGGATCTAGATCCAACTCCTCCCACCTTACATTTACCTAAACCTAACTGGCTCCACCCCCTGATCCCTAAACATACCCATCTCCACCCCCTGGATGTGGATCCAACCCCGCCCCCTGGATCTTTGTTCTGCATTGAGTGGCTACTGGGGTTTGAGTTGTTCGTTCATCACGTGACAGCCCCATAAGCTAAACCAATGCAGTCAGAGCCGGAAAGAGAATTGATTACCTCCTGAGTCTTTGGGTTTGAGTCGTTCGTTCTTTTGTCATGTGACGTGACAGCTTTGGGCAGAGAAATGAGTTAATTTACAACCTTCCTTACAAACGGGTGCATAGTCATTATTATTATTAACTCGTACAGTTATGTGATGCATTTCTGGTCTCAAATTATTGCTTTTAATTTCTGTCACGATGGTTCTTTTCCATAATACTGAATGTAGTAATAAAGATAATAAAAAGTTGGTTATGCTTTAATTTTAATTTTATTTATTTTTTTGGAGTCTAATCGTCATAAAATACAATACCTTGTTGTATTTATGTCTTTTGAGTTAACCCTTTAGATTAGACTATAGTGTTACTTACTATACTTCTGTAACATATTGACACTTTAGACATTAACACTGTGTACTCTTGAATATTTTTTTTTTTTTATTGTTTATTTTTGTGCCCAAAAATTCCAAAATGAATTAAAACAATTTAAATAAAAAAAAATACAAGAAAATTTAAATATACTAAAGCCACAGAGCCAGATCATAACCTTAATATTTTAAACTAACATTAATCATTCATATTCAAAAGGTTATTTGCTTTCACTTTATGTCATTGTGTCCTTTTTGACCAATCTTCTTATACAAATATTAGACCAATATGTCAAGTCTGCCTAGGAAAAACAATTATACCAGCAAAGTCAAAATTGGAGTAAAAATGAACAAACTATAAGTGTTTTGTAATTTTAGGCTTGGATTTTTTTTATTATATAGTTATATTATACGTTTATTGATAGACAAAGACAGTGAAAGGACAAATCAATCAACATGTTATTTATAACAGGGTTTTATTTATTTATAAAATAATATATATCCTCAAGAAACAGTAACAAAAACATAGTGACAAAAAATGAACAGACCATTTTTATTTCTAGGAAAATGCTTATTACACATATTTTGATAATTTTATGATAATTCTTAAATATGATCCAACATACAAAAAATACAGTTTTACTTTATAGTATTTTACTGATCCGGCAAGTGGTCACATGACAAAAGAACGAAAGACTCAAATCCGAAGACTCAGGAGGTGAACTAATCAATTCTCTTTCCGGCTCTGACTGCATTGGTTAGTGTATGAGGCTGTCACGTGATGAACGAATGACTCAAACCCGAAGACTCGGGAGGTGAACTAATCAATTCTCTTTCCGGCTCTGACTGCATTGTTTAGTGTATGAGGCTGTCACGTGATGAACAAACGACTCAAACCCGAAGACTTGTCAGATAAGAGGTAAGGTGAGCTAATCAAGACCCAGGTAAACGACGAATTAATATTTTCTGTTTCTTATAGCATTATAGTTTGTATTGTTTGTAGTGTGATCAACGTTTGCATAAGTAATAGATGTGTTAGGGAAGTAGCACGTAACATTTGAATTATATTTTGCTAAAATGAATGAAATGACTCAAAAAAGATTCGTTCATTTTGCTGAACGAGACTCAAAGGTCCGAATCAGTAAAAAAATGATCCGAACTTCCCATTGCTACTCGAAATCATATGATTCGATTCACGCCTTCTGATTGGTTCTCGGAACTTAGCGGCTTTTGCTGCCAAAGGTAAGTGGCGTTTAGAGGCTTTTGCCAACAAACCGATATTTCTGAATGGGTTGACGCTGGGATTTAGAGGATTTGAAGCAAAAATATTTGTTGAACGTGTACTATGTGCCGTAAACATTCGCTCAATGTCATTATCTCATTTTTGACGGAGGTGGCGTTTAGCGGCTTTTGCATCTGAACCCTTCATATTTACTCTAAACTATATTACACCATATTTTAGATTGGAAACATTTAACATGACATGTGTACAGTATTATTTATATAATATGAATCATGTTATATTATCCTAAAGAAATGGTGGTTTACTTTGCATCGTAGCATTCAAAGTGGTAGCCTATTTCAGTAGGCTAGACTGTAAACATGGATTTATTTGCAAAATGTCAATATTCTCACATTACTTAATATTTGTCACAAGTACATTTTTAGTTTATATTTTAAAATTCCTTTAATAAAACACCATGCATATTTGTCACGCACATACTTTGTTAGGCTTTTCGTTACCTAACCTTTATTTTGACAGAGAACATTGTTGCGTGTTTTATTAATTTTTTCCTTTATTTCAGTAAAATGTGAGGCAAACTGAAAAGAAGGGACGGATTAATATAACTTCCTCACATTTAAACTCAAGTTCTCTCATTATAATCTACAAAAGTGCACAGGATGTAAAAAAACAAAAAACAAAGAGCTTAATTATCTGACAACTTCAATGATTTTTAAATGGAGCCTTCTTTACTTGCCTTCATACAATTTGAGTAAAACTCAAAAAATAAAATAAAATAAAAATTGTATCCACATTTAAATGCATATTGGTTAAAATTTCAGAGTGCAAGATTTGCACGACGCACATGATGCTGAGTTGGTTTTATTTTGTATCATTGCATGTAAAAAAAAAAATAATTCACTTTGTAACTGTCACGTTCCTCTCGGGATTCAGGGAAACGAGGAGACGAAGGATAACAAAACTTAGATTTTTATTTTTAACTAAAGAGACACGGAACATCCAAACAGACAGGTTGACATTTAACAGCTGACATAGAGACAGGGAAACACAGGGCTTAAGAACACGAGGAAATCAAGGGAGGAAAACTGAAACAGGTGGGGAGCAAATCAAACACGGATGGCGACTAATAAACTCATAATGACAGGAACAGGAACAAACCAAATATGGGCACGAGAGGAGGGGAAACACAAGACAGGACTGACATTACTCCCCCCTCCCGGAAGGCGCGTCCCGCGCCTAGCAACATCCAATGGGGAGGGGGGGGTGGGCGCTCTGGAGGCCTCTAGGGAACAGGAGACACAGACGGCCTCCAGGGCGGCGCCCGTTCCGGGAGCCATGGCGGATCAGAGGAGTCGGGCGGCCATGGCGGGTCAGGGGAGTCGGGCGGCCATGGCGGGTCAGGGGAGTCCGGCGGCCATGGCGGGTCAGGGGAGTCCGGCGGCCATGGCGGGTCAGGGGAGTCCGGCGGCCATGGCGGGTCAGGGGAGTCCGGCGGCCATGGCGGGTCAGGGGAGTCCGGCGGCCATGGCGGGTCAGGGGAGTCCGGCGGCCATGGCGGATCCGGGGAGTCCGGCGGCCATGGCGGATCAGGGGACTCGGGATGCCATGGCGGATCCGGGGAGTCCGGCGGCCATGGCGGATCAGGGGACTCGGGATGCCATGGCGGATCAGGGGACTTGGGATGCCATGGCGGGTCTGCCTCCGAGACCTCGGCCCCAGCCCCCACCTCGGCCTCTCTGGCAGGAGCCCTACTACCCCCCCCCAAAATTTTCCTGGGGAAATTAGAGGTGGTCCTGGGCTGGGGTTCAGGGGAAGCGGACTCTAGGGAGCACCTTCGTGGCGCAGGCACAGGGCGGCGCTCTTGCAGCGCGGATTCAAGGGGACGCTCTTGCAGCACGGAGACAGGGAAGCGCTTTCGTGGCGCAGGCTCTGGGCGGTGCTCTTGCAGCGCGGATTCAAGGGGGCGCTCTTGCAGCGCGAAGACAGGGAGGCGCTCTTGCAGCGCGGGCTCGAGGGGGCGCTCTTGCAGCGCGGATTCGAGGGGGCGCTCTTGCAGCGCGAAGACAGGGAGGCGCTCTTGCAGCGCGGGCTCAAGGGGGCGCTCTTGCAGCGCGGATTCAAGGGGGCGCTCTTGCAGCGCGGGGCTGGACGGGACCAGCGGAGAGGGGCTCTTGCGAGGGGCCGGCTCATGCGGGCACTTGCGAGGGGCCGGCTCAGGCGGGCACTTGCGAGGGGCCGGCTCTGGCGGGCACTTGCGAGGGGCCGGCTCTGGCGGGCACTTGCGAGGGGCCGGCTCTGGCGGGCACTTGCGAAGGGCAGGCTCTGGCGGGCACTTGCGAAGGGCAGGCTCTGGCGGGCACTTGCGAAGGGCAGGCTCTGGCGGGCACTTGCGAAGGGCAGGCTCTGGCGGGCACTTGCGAAGGGCAGGCTCTGGCGGGCACTTGCGAAGGGCAGGCTCTGGCGGGCACTTGCGAGGGGCAGGCTCTGGCGGGCACTTGCGAGGGGCAGGCTCTGGCGGGCACTTGCGAGGGGCAGGCTCTGGCGGGCACTTGCGAAGGGCAGGCTCTGGCGGGCACTTGCGAAGGGCAGGCTCTGGCGGGCACTTGCGAGGGGCAGGCTCTGGCGGGCACTTGCGAGGGGCAGGCTCTGGCGGGCACAACATCCCCTCATACTCCACCAATAGTCCTAGGGGTACCTGTGGCCGGCTTGCGTGAGCCGCGATCGGCGGCTGGTGAGAGGGGGCCGCGGACGGCGGCGGACTTGCGTGGGCCGCAAACGGCGGCTGGCTTTCGTGAGCCGCGATCGGCGGCTGGTGAGAGGGGGCCGCGGACGGCGGCGGGCTTGCGTGGGCCGCAAACGGCGGCTGGGGATAGTGAGCCGCGGACGGCGGCGGGCTTCCGTGAGCTGCGGCTGGCGGCTGGTGAGGGGGGGCCGCGGATGGCGGGCTAGTTCCGGCTCGGGCCCGGACGCTTCCCAGACACCGGTAAATAGCCTCTCTCCAACACAGTCCCGTGGTGTCTGGGAGCTCCATGGGATGGTGGAGGTTGGCTCCGAGCCGGAAAAGATGGAGAATGCCCGCGTCTTCCAGCGGCATTCCCCTCGCGAGCTTACAGAACTCGGCCGCATACTCGTAGAAGGGGAGATTCCGTCGGGCAAGGGCGAAGACCTGCGCGGCGACTTCCATCGCCGCGGGAACAAAAAAACAGGAACAACAAAAAACTTTTCAAAAAGGGAAAACAAACCGGGGTAAACTGGCGCGGCCACTGTTGAATTTTTTGGTCAGCTGTTCTGTCACGTTCCTCTCGGGATTCAGGGAAACGAGGAGACGAAGGATAACAAAACTTAGATTTTTATTTTTAACTAAAGAGACACGGAACATCCAAACAGACAGGTTGACATTTAACAGCTGACATAGAGACAGGGAAACACAGGGCTTAAGAACACGAGGAAATCAAGGGAGGAAAACTGAAACAGGTGGGGAGCAAATCAAACACGGATGGCGACTAATAAACTCATAATGACAGGAACAGGAACAAACCAAATATGGGCACGAGAGGAGGGGAAACACAAGACAGGACTGACAGTAACGCATATGCAAAATGTGAAACTGCAATCTTATTCGCAGTCTATAGCATTTTATAATTATTTTTACAATGATATTTAACTTAACCTGCTTTGTATATTTATTATTTAATGCAAAAGCGATTTATTAAAACAGGTTTATGAAAGTCATACATCCGTTTAATCTTGATCAAGAACAACTAATGGTCAACGAATTGGAGCGGCATCGGCCGTTAGATCATTTTAAAACGTCAAATAGCCTTCAATTTACAGGTAATAACTGCATCTGTCTCGGATGTAGACTTCTGAAGATTTATTTTAATGCGGATCCCATATTGTAACCTGAAATATATGTGCTCTATTAGCCTACTATTCCTATTCAAGTGTTTGTGCAGAAAATGATTAATGCGCATGCATGACAGGGAGGCGCCCGAGCTATCACTTGAATTTTTTTCCTGATAATGAATAACTGATAATTGGGGTGCCTCGCGTAGCCTACATGATAAATATATCTACAGAAACTTGAAACCAGAAAGAATCAATTCAAATCAAAAGCAAATACTCCCTGATTAAGTAATCTGTGAAGGTTACATTTATCTCTAAAGTCGCATCCAGTCTACTGGGGAGATGAAAGCCAGCACCGTGAATTTCATTTTGCAGCCGACAAGAAAATATTAGTTTATTAATAAATTATTAAAATGTCTCCTTTTTCATAATTATTAGGCTATACTTCTGCCTGTGCTTTGATGCGTGTGTTTGAGCGTGGAATAAGGCTCATTATGGATTAGTAGACTAATTTAATATAAACGTGCGATTAGTTGAATAATTACTTAGTCATTATCCGAATACTTAGGCAGTTGACTTGTTGCCTCGCTGCCTTAAGGCCTTTCCACACTGAGTGTGATGCAAAAAAGCGAGGCGAAACGCAGACGAACGGTGCTTCCACACCAAGCGCGAAACGAATGTTCGCCTTCTGCTAATTCACGCCTGCACGCTAGGGGCGCCAACCAACAATGTATTTTTCCAGCCTCAAGTTCATAGTCTTCCTCTCATAAGATTGCGTAATGTTGAATTTTCATGAACTGCAGTGTTTTTGGTTTTATGTCAGTGTTTTATGATACATGATATACAATGTTAGATTTGTTTTAACTGTATGAATTTGAAATTTAAATAACATTCATGAAAAATGTATTGAAATTCAAAGAATATATAGCATTCAGCTAAAAAGAATGGAATAAATAAAAGCAGAAGTTGTTGGAAAGTATGTATAAAGTTATAAGTACCGTGTTAAAGCTTATTAGAACACCAGTTGAATCACCACAAACATTTCTGTGGAAAAATATTAACTATAAGTAAACTTACACTTATTCTAAGTTAGATCCACTGTTGTATGTTGTTGTATTTGTCATATCCTTTATTGCTGTAAAATAAATAACATGAGCTGCATACAAAACACATACAGATAATATATTGTTATAAACATGTCTATTTGTTTTCATATTTCATGTGTAGAAAAATGTTTCACTCTTTTTTTAAAAATACGGAAGATCTAGAGAGTAGTGAACGCGCTCTGACTCATAACACTCACGTGAAAGAAAACAGATGGAGATCACATTCAGTGGAGAATTATTAGAAATGTTATTCTGCATGAAGAACATGTGAGAATAAATCTGTTCTCGATAACAACGATAACAAGAACTCAGCATCCACTCTCTTATCCAGGATACTCTTCTTCATTGTTTGTTTACCCTGGTTTTCAAAACAGCGCCACCATTCTCACCCTTTTGTGCAACAGCAGCTGCTCGGTCACGTTATCCTAGCTCAAATCTGATTGGAAGGTCCGTGTTTTCGCTTTGCAAAACTGAAAAGATTCGTCGGACTGGACGAAAAAAAAACATTCGCATTTTCAGTGCGCGAAGCTGCACCTATTTACGTTGGTTGCCAGCCGCCATTAAAAACCAAGAAGAAGAATAAGGAAGTGAAGCAAAGCGAAGCTAACTTTGGATTCGGACGTGCCTTGATCCTACCTTGGAATGTGTCCCCTGAAGGCAGCATTTTTCAGTTTTCGGACGCAGCCTAGTAACTAGAAAAATCTTATGCGGGGGGCTGACCTAAATTCTAGACATCCCTGTTAAAGTTTTTAAAGCATTTTGTATGCGTTTGCATATATTTGCGGATAAATTCTGCTTTCAGAACGGTCACGTCCGTAACGGAGAAATGTTAAAAAAATTTTTTTTATATATTTTATGTTTTGTGAATTGTCAACCTTCGATCTCCATTCTGCAGATATTTTTGCTTCTGGTTTGTGCATTGTAAATCACAGAAAGTCTACAAAATCCTCCCAAAACCTCGGTCTTTTTTTGTCATGTCTGTTACACACCAGATAGCAAGCACACTAGGGACGATTCTGGCTGAAATGCGGCACTGTCGGCTCAGTCTCGGCATAGGTGAAAAGATAATGGGCCAGAGCCGCACCAACTCTACAAAACACTTCTGGCTGACAGACGGCTTTTTCTATCTGGGCCGATCTCGACTGAAAGCTGTTGTACGTGCGGCAGGTCCACACTCAATGTAGTCGTGTCTATCTACCTCTGGCCCATCTTAGTTTTGTCATCGGCAGGCCGCTGCTAGAGATCAGCCGCCTGAGAGAAAGATTTGGCGGTTAATCCTGAGGAGTGTTCGGTGAACACAGTTCTCAAGAGGAATACTTCAACTGCAAAAAGGTAAGTTATTTAATATTCAGTCTTATGTTGTTTAATGTTTAAATGCCTCGAAGAGTATAGTTTTTAGATGTTTTCTGTTAGGAGGTTTGCGATGATAACATAACGTCAGAAAAACAATTCGGTCCCAGATATACTGAGTGTTGATGAGAAGGCCTAACTGTTAGGCGCGGTCTCTTTAGAAAAACAATATGTAATTTTTTTTTAATATAAAAAAACGATGAGCTGTATCCAGTGCATGATAATGTTAGCTAATTAAATTTTAATGAGTTAAATTCTATTTTATTTGCTAGAATTAATTTGATCATCTTCTTCAACGAGTGATTGCTATTGAATCATAGGAGTTGGACTGCACTGGTGGCGCCATAAATATTTATAGGGGTGGGTCTGATTTGATTCACTTAACCTTTCAAATGAGTCATTTGTTTGTGAATCAAACTGAGCATGCTGTTATAGCATTACACCTAAGACAATTCAATATGTGCAATCTGAATTTAATAATAATATTTATTTTGTGGTAACACTGCCATGTGGGAAGCTCTGATAGAGAAAAACATTATATATATGTAAGAGAAAGCCGTAAAATCTAAGTGCATCATCTTTTGTTCTTGAATGGAGGCCTAATCTGTCTGCTGCACTTGAGCAGGTTTAGTTTTAGAGTGAATGAAAACTTTTGAAGCCTATATGCCTTATGATGTGATTAAAATCATACTTATTGTACTGTGGTGGGGATTATTATGAGCAATCAAATTTAAATGTTTAATCTGAACACTTTATATACAGTGCACAACATAAATGAGTACACCCCCTCTGAATAAATATAGAAGATGTATTTTCTTAATGATCACATATAATTCATGGAAAGATGGTAAAATCGAAGTGTATTAAACATATAAAATAACAAAATATATGCCAATATTTTTCCAATATGTTTAAATGAAGGATGGCAGAAATGAGTACACCCTAGATTCTCTGGTCTTTAATGGGGAGTTTTGCTCAGCTCGTCTCTACAGAATCCCCCACCGCTGCTCAAGAGCATTAAGATTGAGTGAAATACATGTCCACTGAAGGATTTTCACCTTGGGAGAATGAATATCTTCATTTTCATGCTGAAAAAATGCCCAATAATGCAGGGAATGAGGGGAGCGTAACATCTTCCGTTTCAAGTTTTTTTGTATTACATCACACAGTGGTGTGTGAATTCATGACAGCGTTGATAAAGCACAACTCCCTCACACCTTCATCACTCACTCATTCCATATAAGCGCTTTACTACCGCTGAACGTCACTGTGGGTACCAAGCACTTCTCACTGTACTCCTCCTCTACCCAGCTAACATAAGACCAGCGGGCCACTGCCCTCTGGTGGCAAAGTCGGCGGACCACCGGCGGACGCCGCCCGCGGTTCACTGGCGTTTTGCTCATCGCATCCACCGCTGACGAGCCGCTGGTTTATAACTACTGTTTACTGGCGGTCCACGGTCGGTCCGTGGTTCATAATCACTTCGATTATGCTAACCAAAATATCCTTGCACACAATAATGGATCAAAAACAATGTACAATGGTAATTGAAAATTTATTTTCAGTGAACAGATTAAACATACAAATGCATTTACAGTATATGTATCAAATGGTTTTATCCAATGTGACTTTCAAATAGAAGTATTCAGTTCACATATGTCCATACAAAAGTCAACTACAAAATTAACCATGGTTTAACTATGATTGTTGTAGTAAATTCACAGTAACTACCATAACCATGGTCTTACTACAGCATAGTAGTAAACCTATAGTAACTACAAACTTCACCATGGTTTCAAAAACTATGGTTGCCACAGTTTTACTCCAGCATTACTAAAGTAATAGTAGAACCATGATATCAAAACCTTAGTTTGAGAAAAACATAAAAAACCCTGATTACTACATTTATGATTACTAGTTTTACCATAGTAAAAACATGGTTAACTGATGTAAGGGTACAATGCTTTTCACAATCAAAGCAGCTTCAGAAAATTTCAAGGTTTCAAAAAAAAAAAAAAAAAAAAAAAATCCTATGAACAGCCTGAGGTGACTGTGACTCAATGGGGAGCATCTTATGGCAACAAGTTAATGTCTATATGTCAATAACTTTAAAATAATACAAGTTATGTGTTCAAAGTCATGTTCAGTTAAAGGGACAACCATTAAAGGGTAGGTTCGGGGAATTTAAATCCACTTTATACTGTCACAAAGTCTGTAATATGTAAATAAACATTTGGATAATGCAAAATATTATTTGGCTGACAAATAAATGGATATATCTCATGGAACTCAGAGAAAGATTAAACATTGTTCGTTCACATATATTACTATCATAGTAACAATACAAAGTGGGTTGAAAATCACTCAATGTATGCTTTAAGGCAATGATTACAATACATTTGTCAGGTTGGTATGTTCATCTATAGTTGCCATCATCTGGGGTCTTTATGAGTGTTGGCATCATCTGAAGTAACCACAAGTGAGGCTGGATCCAAGCTGTAGTAACACTGGTATGGCAAACCTGAGAGATAGAAACAAAAGAAAACAAAAGAAGAAGAATTAGCATAGATGCTGTTCATATTATTTCAGGCAAAAGATGATTATGCGCATTTATTACTAGAGTACAAGGTTATGAGTTGTTATATGAATGCTTGGCTAAAAGATGTATTTTTAATCTAGATTTAAACAGAGAGAGAGTGTGTCTGAGCCCCAAACATTATCAGAAGGCTATTTGAGAGTTTAAGAGTAAAATACGAAAAATCTCTGCCTCCTTTACTGGACTTTGATATTCTGGGTACTACCAATAATCCAGAGTTTTGTGACATTATTTAGCTTACTTTGCTATAATTTGGTTAAATCACAATCTGATTTTATTCTATATCCCTTAGTAAGCATATAATTTGTCTTCACTCAGTATTCAAGGAACAGACACAGTCTACACTCTAAAAAGTAGTTTTATAGTCCATTCAGATAAAATGTTTTATTTGGTCAAACATTTAGAAGACTACAGCAAGTTATGTCAATTCAAATTTAACACTTTACTCCATGTGTTTTACATGTTACATGATTCATTATTTGGGCATCATATGAAATTGTGGGGGAACTAAAACATATATTTTTATAGTTTAACGAAATTATTAAAAATGATTTACTGGTGTTTATCAATCACTAAAAACACAATTTACAACACATAATAGCCAATATTTAATAGCAATCTCAATTTCTAACATTTTTCATAGAGACTTAAACATACAGACTTAAAGAAAAAAAGTCACCTACATCTCGGATGGCCTAAGGGTCAGTAAATTAACAGCAAATTTTCATTTTTGGGTTAACTATCCCTTTAAAGCTCCAGTTAAGAAACATTACAGCTGGAATACAACTGCAAAATCCAGTTTAAACTTTAATGAACTAAGAAAAACCTAAACAAGCTACACAAAATGTTAGCAAACAAACATTTACAAATATTACTACTGTTCACAATTACATCTTTAAAATGAGGCAGAAGTCACAAAAAAAAAAAGTCAAGTCAAGTCACCTTTATTTATAATGCCCTTTATACAATACTAATCATGTCAAAGCAGCTTTACAGTCAAACAGGAAAATAGTTTGTTAATAATGCAAGGGGACATTAACAAGTCATTTTTCCAGTTAAAGTCAGTTCATTGATGATTCAATGAAATCATCATTCAGTTCAGCTCTCTTCCAATAGTGTCTATGCAATCAGCCAAGCGTTCCCAAATAAGCAAGCCAAAGGCGACAGGTTCTGCACAGGTCAGCTTGAGCAGAGGACTTGTATGGTTCTTGTGGTCTTGTCCCAATGGCCAACGAGGTCTTCACTGGGGATCTTTGGAGCTCATCTAGCTGACATGGTCTCTGACATTCAGGGCTGTAGAGGTCGTCTCTAGGTGTTGATCCACCATCTGATCTGGATATGGACTGGATCTGGGTGGTTACGGTGACCTCGGAATAAGAATGAAACAGACTAATATTAGCGTAGATGCCACTAAGAACAATAAAGCACATTTTAATTGTAGTAAACACTCTAAACAGTTACACACATTACCTGGAATGAAAACAAACTCCTAGTCTTGAAGGTGCACACAGTATGTAGTTGTAGTGGAGCGGTCTGGTGTTTGGTGCCTTGGAAGAACTGACTGGGTTGCATCTGAAATCTTGCAGTGATGACAAAGCACCAATGAAACCTTTGGCCACACCCTGATGGAGAAAGAAAAAGTACATTAAGTTAAAAAAAAAAAAAAAAAAAAAAAAAGTAATTATGCCTTTTAAATCACTTACAATGTATCAATATTAGGGATGTCCGCTAAGACTGTTGTTTAAACGGAAGTTTTGTATCTGACTAGTCTAAAAGCTAGAAACCCCCCCCAAAAAAATGGCAAAAGAAAAAAAACTTTGCGTGTATAACAGCCTACACTTGAAATACTTAATCTTTACATCACACTGTCAAGTCCGTCAATGACATCTGCAAAAAATAGGTCACAATTATGCTTGCCTCGCATTTTTTAGGCGGTCGTTAAACAGAAAAAAAGGAAAAGCATACACTCAACATAAACCAGTGCATAGCTTAGTGCCATGCTTATTCTTGGAGCAATGCAGAAATGGACAATAGACTGACAGAATTCTTCATTTTCATATAACGTTAGACAACATTAAAACACAAGTCAAAAAAAAATAGGAAAGTTTAATAACTTACGCATAAGTGCCTGTATTGAATATGATTACGCATCGCTCCAGTAGAGTTATTGTAAGCTAATTTGACTGTTACAGGGCTGACGAGATGAGAGGTGTGCGGATCCATTTGCAGACTTTTATTGGCAAGAGACATGGTAATAACAGGCAGGGTCAAACAGGTATAACGTGGGCGAGACAGAGTAAACAGAGGCAAGCGTGGGTCGGCGATCGGCGAACAGTATCCAAAGGGGCAAGACAGGAGAGGTAAACCGAAACGTCAGCGATAGTCCAGGCAGGGGAAAAGGCAAGGCAAGGCAAGGCAAGGCAAGGCAAGGCAAGGCAAGGCAAGGCAAGGCAAGGCAAGGCAAGGCAAGGCAAGGCAAGGCAAGGCAAGGCAAGGCAAGGCAAGGCAAGGCAAGGCAAGGCAAGGCAAGGCAAGGCAAGGCAAGCTAACGGGGCTCTGTAGGGCAGCGATAATGCATACAAACTCGGCAACGAGGGAGAGAATGTCCAGGGTTGAAATAGTGTGTGTGATTAGTGATGCTGTGTGATCAGGTGTGCGTGTGATTGGTGCAATGAGTGATTGGTGACAGCTGTGATAGGTGTTGGATGATGGGAATTGGAGTCCATGTGATGTGTGGTGTGAAAGTCCATGTGGTGAGCGGGTGACCTCTAGTGGTGAATGAACGGGAGTGCAGACCAGATTCGTGGCATTGACACTATACAGTTTACACACAACTTTTCCGTTTCCTTCTAATTCAAAATAATCCCACACCTTGGTGGTTCTTCGCATGGTCATTTCGAGCTCGCCGCAACTGACACGAAGAAAAGGCATGCGAGGTCTGAGGTAAAAATGTAGTTTCCACCCAGATATGCTTTTAGACATATTTATATATTTAAATATTTTTATATTTATTATTTTTCAAAAGTTTTATTTTATCTCATCTTGTTGTTAAAATGTTTTAAATGTAACGTTAAAATTATGGTAATTTTTTCTCTCGTGTAATCGACTATTGATTTTAGTGTCGACTAGCAGGAGCTGTACCGTTTAGTCGACTAGACCTGCACATCCCTAATCAATATCAGTTAATTAAGTCAATTTGTGATGAAACAGAAGTTGAAACCATTTATTTATTTTTTATTTTTTTGGCATAAATCCATTGATTGCACAACAGGGAGCACTGATGCTGACTGGATTTTTAATAGAACATGTACATTTCATATTATAGGGCTAAGTTACCTTAAATAGCATAAAATAATAGCATAAAATAATAGCATAATATAACGGTCCTGCCTGTTGTAGATAAATACCAGTGGTGACGTTTTACAAATTGATTGATCAGTTGTCTCAGTGTTTACTGAGCCACGGTCTTTCCCTGTGCAGGAACTCGTGTGCACGATCTAGTGATTCACTAACCTAGAACTGACAGAGGTCAGTTGTTCATTTTCATTCGGAACGACAAATTTCTCTTACGAAGCGTCATTCACGAGACAAGAATTCATTATAGTAACACAGCTTTTGACATTGTGTTTTATGGATTAAACAAGGTGAGAGCACGTTCCCTTAACTTAAATTTCCCTCAGACATAACATATCATACAACGCTTATTCAGTGTTTTTATTTATGTTGTATGCTTCTGTGTAAATATATACATTTTAAATAAAACATTTACACCTTTATAATATATGTTTTTATAAATGCAGTATAACGTTAAGTACAAATATTTATTCAGTGCCACTTGACTTTCTAAATGTCCACTCAAAAAAATTGGATATGTTGCATGATTTTCTCATTAAATTTAGTCTAAAAAATAACATTTATTTAGTGCAACTCACCTGACTCATGAACTTGACAAGATGACGGCGCTGTTTCTCCCGTGAAGTCACTCAGGCTCGTGCACTTGCGGAATGATCTCAGTGTTGGCTGGATTTGTTTTTATTAGTTTAGTAAACATTTAGCATTCTGAATGTTGACTGGATTTGAAAATAACCATTCATTTAATATTTGTAAAATATATTTGTGCAGACATAATGTCTTCTCAACTAAGCACAAGCAATAAAAAGAGTTCAACTTAAATATTTGGTAACACTTTATTTTGATTCTTTATAAATTCACTTTAGACATTCTACTAACAGTAAGTAACTTTGCAACTACACGTCAACTAGCAGTCATTAGAGTATTAGTAGACTGTTTGTTTAATAACTTCTAACACTTTATTTTGATGGGTCCACAACATACTGACTATGAGAAACTTTACAAGTATGTCAACTTATTCTACTAACCCTAAACCTACCCTACTGAGAGTTAGTAGACATGTAGTTGCAAATTAATGAGAATTAGTTGACACGTAGTTACAAAGTTACTTATAGTTAGTAGAATGTCTAAAGTGGACTATCAAAATAAAGTGTAACCAAATATTTTTGCCCTTTCAACATTTTGTTAATTGGATTTTTTTACAGTGTACATATGCCACGGTATTATTGAAATGGGAGGAACATCAACTAATTTAAACAACTGTTAAAAAGTCTGGGGTCAGTAGGATTTTTACATCTTTGAAAGAAGTCTCTTATACTCACAACTCAAAAAACAGTTAAAACAATAACATTGTGAAATGATATTACAATTAAAAAAAAAAAAAAAAAAAAAAAAAAAAAAATATATATATATATATATATATATATATATATATTATTTTTTATTATTATAATTTGAATGTTCAAATTGTAATGTATTGCTGTGATCAAAGCTGAATTTAACATCATTACTCCAGTCTTCAGTGTCACATGATCCTTCAAAAATAAATCTGATTTGCTGCTCAAGAAACATTTCTGATTATTAACAATATAAAAAAAGATGTGCTTTTTAAACATTTTAGTGTAAACTTTTTTTTTTTCAGGATTCATTGTTAAATAGACTCCAGACCTTTAAATGGTATTGTACAATACTGTTCTAAAGTTTACAATCAGTGAGGTTTTTTTAATAAATTGATTTTTATTCAGCAAGGATGCATTAAATTGATGAGAAGTGAGAGTAAATATTTTTATGTGAAATAAATACTGTTTATTTTAAACTTTGTTCATTAAGGAATCCTGAATAACACACACAGAACACAAAACAAAATACGAATCGGGAATATTTCCTGAGCAGCAAATCAGCATATTAGAATGATTTCTGAATAATCATCATGTAAAACTGAAGAGTAATGATGCTGAAAATTCATCTTTGATCACAGAAATAAAATATATTTTAACATCACTCACTCATGTTTGAATGTCAAAACCTTCTTAAAATAACTTTAATAAAGAATTGTAAAAGATGCATGGTGATATGCATTTTTTCACTACATATTTGCATATATGAAGTGATTTAATGAGCTTTCTCATGCAACTCGTGCATGTTTCCCACATCTCT
Organism: Acrossocheilus fasciatus; assembly: GCA_036784905.1. Classification (NCBI taxonomy): domain Eukaryota; kingdom Metazoa; phylum Chordata; class Actinopteri; order Cypriniformes; family Cyprinidae; genus Acrossocheilus; species Acrossocheilus fasciatus. The sequence goes on from CM071949.1 coordinate 13,247,628, forward strand.
GTCAGCAGCTTCCTTGAGAAATTTAGATATTTTGGAGCTTGTCTTCTGTTGTAGAAGTGTTACTCCTGAAACCACAGAACAATTTTTATCAGTAATTGTTTGTCATTAAATATCAAATCACGTTTTAACTAGATTCAGTTAACACATGCTCCTTTAAGTGATATCACCGATTAAGAGTAAAGTTACAGCATATATTTTAGGCTAAATAAATTTGTATAATTCCAATAACCCATTGAAAAAACCTTTACAAAGCTTTTAAAATCTCCCAACTACACATAAATATGTGATGAAAAGTCAAAACTTTGGTAAATCAGAGCTCATTGTCTGAAAACAGTTGAGATGCTACTGGACTTTTTCGAAGACACTAAACCGTCATTATGAAGTAAATATTCAACAGAAGCATATCAATTACAAGAAAGAAAAGTGTCAGGAACAGTTATATGTAATATTTATGTGATTTTAGGGACTAAACTCACCTGAAAACGGTGAAAAAAAGCAGCGAGAGACGCAGTGTTGCAGCTGTCAGTTGGAGAGTTGCCGCCTCGTTTCCAAGGTAACTCCCTCGCTGCAGCGTTTGAATGAGACTCAGAGCGCGTGTCCATCAAAACACGACACAGTCACACACCATTTAAATAAACATTATATAGAACATAAACAAGAACAAAACAATTTACTTAATTTTGAATTTTAATCGTTTTGTAGTTATATGACCTATTCATACATACAGTAGGTGTAAACTGCAACCCGCTCGTGATAGTGGGACAAAGTAGCACTTTTATTTTTATTCAATTTTTATAGATTTTATTTTATTTTTTTAGATTTTGTATTGTTGTTTTTAACGATCATTCAAACTATTTATTTAATTTAAAAATGTGCTTGCAGTTTTTATACTATACTTTTGTTAATAATTATAACTCTCACTATTTTTATTCAGTGCTTCAGATTCCTTTTAACTGTAAAAATGTAATGTAATACATAAATGTAATATATAGATATAATTTAATATAGCTGCAAGCAGCAATTACCAGGGTTCAAGCATTTAAGCACATAAGAAAAAAGATTTTGTGTTTACATGACTGTAACCACCTAAATCAATGATTAAAAATAGCATTTTGGGCAAATGCAGGTAATTTACCAAAGAAATATGATGATTTTAAACATTTATGACTGTTATAACGGTCCAATCTCCATGAAACTTTGCATGCATGCTATTCATATGTTAACAACATCTCTCTCTCTCTCTCTCTCTCTCTCTCTCTCTCTCTCTCTCTCTCTCTCTCTCTCTCTCTCTCTCTCTCTCTCTCTCTCTCTCTCTCTCTCTCTCTCCTCTCTCTCTCTCTCTCTCTGCGTGTTGCATGTTGGGAGTGTGGGTGAGGAGGATTGAGTGCGCCTCTGAGAGTGATTGTGAAAAAGCTGATTTTTCTTTTTATGTTTCTTTTTTTTCTTTTTTTTTTTCCCTTTCCCCACATTATTTAAGGATTAAATTAAAATAAGGGAAAGTTTCTATCGTGTGCCCGTGGAATTTTAGACGCCGAGATGGCGTCTATTCCCAGGCAAACACCACCTGATCTATCACTCAGAAATGAGTGCAGGTGTGTACCAGAGCCTGGCGTGACAATAGAGGAGCTACTTGTTGTTGTAGGAGAGCAAGTAGGTTTTGACAATATTGTTTCAGCCTCACGAATGAACAAAGCAGTTGTTGTTTTTTTGAAAACCGAATCGCTGATTAACCAGTTGACTGTGAGTGGAAAAATATGTATTAAAGTGTTGAAAATGTGTTTTAGTTTTTTTTTCTTTCAAACATTTTTTTGTTGTCCCACATTATCAAATATGATTGAGAATGTGGGACAGCATGCTTTGGGTAATCTGGGACAGTCTTCAAACGGGGGAAATATGCATTTAGAGACTTTATAAATCTAATGACAATGGTTAATATATGCCATAATGAGAAATGGGTGTTAATTCTGGAGGTTATAACATTAGCACAAGTTCACAGAAGCTAAAGCAGCTAGTTAGAGAGATGCTCCAGAGACGGAATCTGGGAAACGTATTCCAATAGCAAGCAAAGGTATCAGGATGAAGTAAACCGTTAATTTCATTTCCCAAATTCCCAGTTAGTTTAGTTTATACAACAGTTCAAATGACTGAGCAGGAGGGGGATCTGCGCCCAGGCCAGTTCAAAATGTTCTGTTTACAAACGCACGCACACACACACACGCACGCACACATACACACACACACCCCACACACACATAAAATATGAAAATATCCATGGCCTTTAATTAACTCAATGAAATGTATTACAAAATGCAATGGCACCACAGCATCAGGAAAAGAGATGGCAATAGAAAGAGCAAGGAAGAGAGAGAGACAGAGGGAAATAAGAGAAATACGAAGAAGCTAAACCAATGGAATGAGAGTAGAATGAAGGGAGCTATTGGTGATATTGTGTTTGGCATGCATAAAGTATGGCGAATATAGGCTTTTTTTAGGCCTAATACATATGTCCCATATTATAAAGTGACCTGTCCCAGATTATCAAATTCAGGCAGAATTTTTTTGGGGGGCACAAAAACACTTAATAGGTGTCTCCTCTGGGCATAATATCTACATTATTTCTTCTGGTGTGGTTAGAAAACATCTTAAGGATTTCAGAAAAGCCTAATGTGTGTTAGGTAGATATCGAAATAAATCACAGAAGTCAAAATTGCAAAAAATGTCCCAGATTACCCGAATTCACCCTACATGATTTACGCAAGTACCGAAAATTTAAAGTGTTTTGAATGTGGTGATTTAGGGCACAAACATTTTTTGTGCCCACATAAAGATAATCAGCGGCCGTCTACATCGCGTGGATATGTAATCAATGCGGAACATTCCCATCGGGATACAGAAAAACGGAGAACTGAGACGCAGGAGAAAGCAGCCTCAGAGGAGGTGAGTGATATTAATTTAAATGCTGGGAATACTGAGCAACCGGTTTGTGATTCTGAGATTGTAACTGATGTGATTGATGTGACTGATATGAGTGAAGTTCAGAGAGGTGATGAAGGATTGTGTGAACTCAAAGAAACAAAAGAAGGAGTTTCTGAAGGAAATATGACTGATGAATTAGATGACATATCCCAATGTACTGTTGTTGGTTTGAGAAATGAAGAACAGTGGTCAGATATGTCTGATATAGCAAGAGAGTTTGAAAAGGATATGTATACTCTTGAACAGATCAACTTTTTTTTAGATGAAACAAAAGGAAAAGCAGGTGTAGAAGTTGGTGATTTTTTCCCAGATCTTGAAAAGTTTGTTGCCTCTGTTGTATGGGCAAGGAAAACAAGTAGCATTGAAGAGCTCTCACAGCAGAAGAGGTTTCGATTAAAAAAATCACATGACCATAATTAGACAAGAAAAACAAGCAGGGAAAGAACGGATGACGAGGGGAAAGGCATAGGAAAAGCTTAACAATCATGATGACTGCTAATTCTTTTTTTCTGTGTACTTGTTCTTTCTTTCTCTTCCTCTTTCTCATGGAAGTCTTGCGGGTGGGATCTCTAAATGTTAATGGGATGAGAGATGGGAGAAAGAATAGGTTACTTTCAGAGATTATTCATTTGAAATATATAGGTGTGATTTTGTTACAAGAGACTCACAGTGATCAAAGTAATGAGGCTGAATGGGGCCTATGGTGGGAAGGAGTGCATATCCTTGGTCATGAGTCCAATTTGAGTGCTGGAGTGGCAGTACTTTTTTCCCCTATTGTTAAAGTGAAAATCTTGTCAAAACACGAAGTTGATCCAGGGAGATTGCTGATTGTGAGGGTAGAAATTAGTAATCTTATTTTCCTTTTTGTGAATATTTATGCTCCAAATATAGGTGCAGAGAGAATTTGTTTGTTTGCAAAATTAGAGGATTTTTTAAGACAACGACCTGAAGGAGATCTTGTTATTTTAGGGGGAGATTTTAATTGTACCTTGGACTTTACACAGGATAGGAATAGTGAGGAACCTCATGCTCAGAGTGCTTTGTGCTTAGCCAACTTGATTAAAAATCTAAACCTATCTGATGTATGGAGAGAACATAATCTCTTTTCACGTCAATATACATGGGTGAAGATTAGTAATGAGAAGGTTTCTGCTGCACGATTGGATAGACTCTATACGTCACGTAATATGAGGAATAGAGTTTTAAAGTCAACAATTTTTCCCACTTCAGTATCTGATCATAAATTTGTTACCATGGAGTGTACTTTACTAAAAAGAATGCATAAAAGTCATTATTGGCATTTTAATGCTAAATTATTAGAAGATAAGTATTTTTGTGAGAATTTTAAGTTTTTTTGGGAGTTCTGGAAGAGTGAAAAGAATTGTTATGAAAATTGCATTCAATGGTGGGAAATATCCCTAAGGTACAAATAAGGAATTTTTGTCAACAATATTTATCACATTCTTCATTTTGTATAAAAAGGTCATTGGAATGTCTTGAAAAAGAAATTATTGGTGTTGAGCAAAGTATGAATGCAAATGAGATCTGTGGACTGAAAAGACTAACCTGCTGAGCTCAATTTTGAATGAATGAGTTAAAGGAGCTCTTGTGAGGAGTCGTTTTTTAACAGTAAGAGACATGGATGCTCCTACTTCTTTTTTTTTCCAACCTTGAGCGTAAAAAAGGACAAGAAAAGTTGATGTACTGTCTAAAAGACTGTGATGGTCGAGATACTTCTGATCAAACAGAGATGCGTAAAATTGCTGTGGATTTTTATTCCAGTCTATATGCTTCTGAAAAACTGGATGAGCAATGTTAGAATGAACTGCTTTATGATCTTCCGGCTTTAACTTTAAAGCAAAAAAAAATTTTAGAGACTGAACTTACCTATGAAGAAGTCACAGCTGCTGTTATGGGACTCTCTGTAGGTCGTGCACCTGGAATAGATGGACTGTCTGCTGAATTTTATAAGATTTTCTGGCCTGTTCTTGGACATGATTACTTTGAAGTTCTTCAAAAAAGTATTATTGAAAGAATCCTTCCTAAGAGCTTTCAGCGTGCAGTTTTAACACTGCTCCCCAAGAAGGGGGATTTAACACTCATAAAGAACTGGAGACCTGTCGCAGTGCTGTGCTCAGATTACAAAATCATTTCTAAATGTTTGACAAACAGATTAAATAATGTATTACATGTAATCATACATAAAGATCAGTCTTACTGCATAAAAGATAGATCTATTGTAGATAATCTACATTTAGTAAGAGACTTGTATGATTATGCTTTTGATAATAAGATTGAAATGGGGTTTTTATCATTAGATCAAGAGAAGGCTTTTGATCGGGTGGATCATATTTTTCTCCTTGATGCTTTAAAGGCCTTTGGATTTGGTGATAATTTTATTTCAATGATAAGGTTACTGTACACTGAAGCCACATGTATGATAAAAATGGCTGGTGGCCTAAGTATTCCTGTGAAAGTTCAGAGGGGAATTAGACAGGGTTGTCCCCTTTCGGGCCAACTTTATAGTATAATTATCGAACCTTTGATATGTAAACTAAGAAAAGAACTAGCAGGTATACAATTTTTTTTTTTTTTTAACTCCCAGCAATCTGTCAAACTATCTGCATATGCGGATGATGTTACAGTTTTAATCAGAGGAGATGATGATGTTGAAGTGGTAAAGAATGCACTAGAGTGTTATGGAAAAGCATCATCAGCCAAAGTTAACTGGTGTAAAAGTGATGCTGTGTGGTGTGGCCAAGTTGTTAAAAGTCCAGCACTTCCTGGTGGGTTACAATGGGGAAGGGCAGGTTTTAAATATCTGGGAGTTTTTTTGGGGACAAATGAATACAGAAAGCAAAATTGGGAGGGCCTGTTGGAGAAAGTATGTGCGCGCTTGTCTCATTGGAAATGGTTGCTACCCCAGCTGTCCTACAGGGGAAGGGTGCTGATATGTAATAACCTCGTAGCATCCTCCCTTTGGCACAGAATGATGATCCTTGATCCTCCAGAAAACCTTGTGAGACAAATTCAGAGATGTCTGGTGGATTTTTTCTGGTCGGGCCAGCATTGGCTAAAGGCACCAGTGCTGTACCTGCACAGACAGGAAGGAGGACAAGGCCTAGTGGATATCATATCTAGAGTGGAGACCTTCGGACTTCAAGTGGCTCAGAGACTCCTCTACGGGAAGGATGTGAGCTGGGCCGGATAACGTGTACCTTATTGAGGAAAGCAGGCAACATGGGATTAGATCGACATATGTTCCTGATGGAGATGAACAAGTTGGATCTTACAGGACTAACATCATTTTATAGATCACTTTTTAAAGCATGGACACTTTTCAAGTTTTCCCAAGAGTTAAACAATGCGCAAAGTTTATGGCAGAGAGAAGAACCATTGCTTTTTAACTCTGCACTGAATTTGGATGTCTTTAAAGATATATCACTCAGGAAAAGTCTACGGGCTGCAAAAATTACAAAAATAGGACACTTGATACCTGAAGGTGAATGGCTATCAGCTGAAACTTTTGCTGAAAAACTGGGCATAAGATCAATTTGTGTGGCAAAATTTTTTTGGAATCAGATAGCTGAGTCTTTGCCACAGAGTTATAGACTTTCTCTAGAAACCTATCATGGAGAGATGGATACATTTGATTTTCCAGAATTGGAAATTACATCTGAACTTGAAAACTGGGAAGAAACTGAGGGTGGACTATTATCTTTTAAGACACCTCAGTTGGGAGGTTTTCAGCAACACAGGGAAAAAAATCACTGTATACATTGTGTGTCAAGATACTGCATCTTCATGCTCTCACTAACGTAAAGGAGTCTAAATGGCAAGAGGTGTTTGGATTAGGGGAAGGGCAGCTGGAGGACCTTGTACAAACCTATTGAAAAAAGAACCGGAGATCTTCAGTGGAGGTTAGTGCATGGTATAATAGCTACTAACAGACACAGAGCACGTCTTGATCCACAGGTGAGGGAGGGATGCCCTTTCTGTGGTATACAAGAAACTGTTTTCCATTTATTTTTAAATTGTGCTAGATTACTGTTGTTTCCAACAATAGATGGGTGGGGTCAGAACCTGGGAGAAGTCTTTTCACCTATGTGTTTTATATATGGGCCTAAATATAAAAAAAAGTAAAAAAGAGTTTCATGTTTTATTGAACTTTTTATTTGGGCAAGTTAAATTGGCTATTTGGTTGTCACAGAAAGAAAAATTGTCCGGTAATGAGTCTTGTGAAGTTGATTCAATCCTCAGGGGTTTAATAAGGTCACGATTAAAAATTGAGTACACATATTATAAATTGGTTAATGACTTGGAAACTTTTAAATATAAATGGGGTGTAAATCAATGTGTTTGTGATGTTGATTGTAATGGAAATTTGAAATATTTATTTTAGTAGATTTTTTTTTTTTTAATTGTGATAATATGTTGTTCTAAAATATGATACTTAATTACCTTTTATTCTTTTTCTGTGGCAAAACTTTACTGTTTGGTATTAGTGTTTTTTAAAGTCAAAGTCTCTCTCTCTCTCTCTCTCTCTCTGTCTCTCTCTGTCACATACACACATACACAGAAATGAAGGGTTTAATACTTAATACACGGCAAGCATGCTAACACACACACACACTCACTTTCCAGACAATATTTCTGCAGTGGTTTAGTTCCGATCGGGTGAAAAACCTAGGACTAGTTTGCAAAAGTAGGTCCCAGATATAGCTCAATTTTGCGAAAAACAAAAAAAACAAAAACATGCGTTTTAGAGAAAATCTGGCTCAGTACACTTTTGGTTGGGCTGAAGCAAGGATCGCAACAATGTTAAAATTTTGAATCTACGACAAACTGTGTACGAGCTACGGCCAAAAATGTCAGACATTTTGTTTTTTGCGCTGTAGCGCCCCCGTTTGGCCGATTGGGCTGAGACTTTGATACTTTCTCCACAGACTGAGGTCTACCATCTGACCAAGTTTCAAGTCTCTACGACTTACGGTTTGGGCTGCACGATTCATTTTAGGGCAGAATAATAATAATATTAAAAATCCTAACTGATACAATAGGGTTTCAGCACTTCGTGCTCGAACCCCTAATAATAATACAAATCCTAACAATTACAATAGGGTTTCAGCACTGCGTGCTCGAACCCCTAAAAATCCTAACAATTACAATAGGGTTTCAGCACTGCGTGCTCGAACCCCTAAAAATCCTTACAATTACAAGAGGGTTTCAGCACTTCGTGCTTGAACCCCTAATAAAACAAAGATGTCATGTAAGAGCTCAGCAAAGGACAGACCCTCCGATTGCCACTGGTGCACCGATGGAGGCCCAGCCACGGCAAACCGCTGGTGGCGTGCCACTCAAAAAACGCCGGCTGACCGACAGCATTTTTAGATTGGTCGGCTCGCCGATGGTGTGCCGACAGTGGTCCGACCGTATTAAGCCGCTGAATTTGTGCCGCCCAAAAACTGCTGGTGGACCCCCAGGTCATTGTTTGCTGGGTAGCAACACCAGAACATTTTGGATGCTTTTGGATCCTAAATTATTGACTTGGTCTCTTGAGACCAGAGTCCAGAAGTCTCTATTTTGTAAATATAGGCCTTGGGAGAGGTTAAATAAGTTTATTTTGCTTTGGCTAATTCTAGTGGTGACAACAACTATGCATGTCACTTCTGCAGGCTGCATCATACTCTGTGAGATAAAGTGTCACTCTTTTCATAGCTTTTGCTGGCTCTGAGACACTTGCATGTTATTTCTCCTGCTCTTTTTTTTTAGGAAAAATTCACTCACCACTAAATGAAAACTTAAAGTGAAAACCTTATTATTTCAGGAGCCTTGTCACAAATCCAATGTTTTTGAATGTTGGTGCTACTTCTGCTATATTTTCACACTTAAAACAATAATTTGCTATTCCTCTTGTACCATTGTCCTCTTTTATGCTAAGAAATAAGTCACCTGGCAGTTCTCTTCCAAGTGGTTCCACTGCTGCCAGCATTAAGTGAGTATGATTCAGTGGGCTATATAACACTTTTAATTGTCAGGAAATTACTTGTCTTTAAAAGTTTTGGTTCAATAAACTTACCTGTTGTTCTAAAATAGCCTTAAACCAATACACTTTTTTTTTTTAGTTTTATTTAGTAACTTTCAGGAGGGTGTACTCATTTTGCAACACAACATTTTAGCACTTTGATAAGAATCTTATTTTGATGAATAATTTTGACATTCTTCTTTGGTAATTGATCAAGCAGGCTTGATGGAACATTATATCTCCTAAGAACCCTAACATGTCATCTAAGTAAAGAGTAATTGCTGAATTTGTTAAGTATTAGAGGGGGTGTACTAATTTATGCTGTGCACTGTATGTAATCTGACATCATTTTTTTTTTTTTTTTTACAGAAATTCTGAGCTGCTGCATGAATTTATGAATGAACATGCATGAAACATATGAGGTGTGAATTCTGGGTCTGGTCCTAATGATTGTAAAAAAACTGTAATGCTTAAGATTTACTAATTACCTTACACTATTTTATACATACATTTCAAGGCTGCAATTTGCTGCAAAAACCTTCCAAGCTAATGCTGCTGAAATGGAGGTGAAGTGGACTATTAAGAGGTGGCTCCAACTGGCTGATCAAAAGGGCGTATTTCGGGAGGCAGACACACTCTGTGAGTTTGAAAGTCCCATCTCTTTAACCTTCCATACACATGACGCACTATCACATTTCTATAATTCAAATCCCTTAAAGGATTTTTATGCTGCACCAATTAGCGTAAGCAGTAACACTTCCCTTAATATCTAATGTACTTGTTGATTTGTAAGAATAATGACATCAGTGCTCATATTAGTCGCTTGTATACTGTCTCACCCTTATCCCTAGGTTACAGTAATCAGCTGATCCAGTCCGTAGCCAGACCAGACAGTGGACCTGCACCCGGGAATGACCACAACATATCCCTGAATGTCAGAAGAGACCATGTCAACTAGATGACAGATCCCTGTGAAGACCTCATTGATGGCCCCAGCACAGATCCTCAGCAAAGACTATGAGAACCAGACAAGCCCTCTGCACAGACCCTTTTTACCAGCTTCACCTACTGGCATGATGTTTCTTCAAGCAGAAGAAGTTGGATGAAATATTCTGAATGATATCAATCCACAATCTGACTAGTGATGCAGCCTGGAATAATCACACCACGTTCATTCGTTTGGCCAGAGGAGACTGTTTCCTGACTGAGCCGGGTCTTGTTTGGGTTCCTTGTCACTGTTGCCTTTTGTCTTGCTTAGTTGAAGACACCTAATATTCAGCAATATTATTGACTTGACTGCACTGACACCATTTGATAAGAACTGAACTGAATTATGACACATAATGTTTTATTTAAGAAGAGTTTATTTGCAAAAATGGATAACTCCGTTTTTAAAAAAATTCAAAAATCATATTTTTATGTTTTTATTGTGTTGTATTGTGTTAGTTAGCTAGTATTTATTATTTTTATTTTATTTATTTTTATTTATTTTTTTTACCTAATCAAAATAACCCGACTGCAGTTTGATTGAGATTAATTGGAATGCACAATGAAAAAACATGATTTTTAAAAATGGTTAAAAACGGAGTTATCTGTTTTTGCAAGTGAACTATATATATATATATATATATATATATATATACACAGTAAATATAATTTACTTGTTACTTTGTGGTTTAAAAAGTGTGTTAATGTTTTATACTGTAGTGTATTTGTTCATTGTTAATATACATTTATATTAAAGTATTTGGTAATTTTATAATTAAAGCATTTTTAATGTTTTTAAATGGTTGTATTTGTGTTTCACTGCTGAATTACATATAGCAGTTTCTGGGCCACATTTGGCCCGGGGACCAAGCCGAGTCTCAGCCAGATCTGCCTTAAAGTTTCTGGGCCAGATCTGGTCCACGTCAATAAATAACAGTGGGCCGCATCTGGGCCAGAAGTTAAGCAAGGTTGTGGCCCAGAGACGGGCCAGACAAATTTTGCTATCTGGGCCATAGATTTCCCAAATATAAAACACATTCATAGATGGATAATTTTCTGATGTCTGGACTCTATTTTCAGGGGTTTCGAAAAATTTAAAGGATATCCCTCATCCTTCCCTCAGGTCAAAACGACCCAAAACTGATTTTCAAAGATTTTTTAAAAATCGAGCATTGATCGTTATGATCCAAGACTTTGAGGACTCTTGTCGCACTTGCGACAAATTGGGAAAAAAAATTGGAGTGGATTCGAAGATGTTAAGTGGGCATGAAAAAAAAAAAGTAACAAAAGTGTCCCTCGCAGGTCAATTTGACCCGGAGCCAAAAAAGACTTGAATTCATGAAAAAACTGCAGATTTTTAAAAATTAGTTGATTTGATGATTTTATGTGGGTGTAATAATATTTTTTCTTTACCATACAAAATCTGACACAATCCAGGAAAGATGCATACCCAAATGAAGTGCTGAGACTGCAGAATATCCCCAATGCAGAAAAAAACTCCCATATCCATACACACAGGCACGCACACAAACACACACATGGTACACACACTCCCATAGACATACATTATAACATAAATAATGTTTCTGCTGGGAAATGAATATCATTTTGACTTTTTTTTTTTTTTGTGACCAAACACAGTTAAATTTCAGTGATGAGGTGAAGACCAATCATTTAATACCATATTTTTATTTTTTAAATTTACCTTTTATATTTATTACATACAGGTGCATCTCAATAAATTAGAATGTCGTGGAAAAGTTAATTTATTTCAGTAATTCAACTCAAATTGTGAAACTCGTGTATTAAATAAATTCAATGCACACAGACTGAAGTAGTTTAAGTCTTTGGTTCTTTTAATTGTGATGATTTTGGCTCACATTTAACAAAAAACCCCAATTCACTATCTCAACAAATTAGAATATGGTGACTGCCAATCAGCTAATCAACTCAAAACACCTGCAAAGGTTTCCTGAGCCTTCAAAATGGTCTCTCAGTTTGGTTCACTAGGCTAAACAATCATGGGGAAGACTGCTGATCTGACAGTTGTCCAGAAGACAACCACTGACACCCTTCACAAGGAGGGTAAGCTACAAACATTCATTGCCAAAGAAGCTGGCTGTTCACAGAGTGCTGTATCCAAGCATGTTAACAGAAAGTTGAGTGGAAGGAAAAAAATGTGGAAGAAAAAGATGCACAACCAACCGAGACAACCGCAGCCTTATGAGGATTGTCAAGCAAAATCGATTCAAGAATTTGGGTGAACTTCACAAGGAATGGACTGAGGCTGGGGTCAAGGCATCAAGAGCCACCACACACAGACATGTCAAGGAATTTTGCTACAGTTGTCGTATTCCTCTTTTTAAGCCACTCCTGAACCACAGACAACATCAGAGGCGTCTTACCTGGGCTAAGGAGAAGAAGTGGACTGTTGCCCAGTGGTCCAAAGTCCTCTTTTTCAGATGAGAGCAAGTTTTGTATTTCATTTGGAAACCAAGGTCCTAGAGTCTGGAGGAAGGGTGGAGAAGCTTATAGCCCAAGTTGCTTGAAGTCCAGTGTTAAGTTTCCACAGTCTGTGATGATTTGGGGTGCAATGTCATCTGCTGGTGTTGGTCCATTGTGTTTTTTGAAAACCAAAGTCACTGCACCCGTTTACCAAAAATTTTTGGAGCACTTCATGCTTCCTTCTGCTGACCAGATTTTTGAAGATGTTGATTTAATTTTCCAGAAGGATTTGGCACCTGCCCACACTGTCAAAATCACCAAAAGTTGGTTAAATGACCATAGTGTTGGTGTGCTTGACTGGCCAGCAATCTCACCAGACTTGAACCCCATAGAGAATCTATGGGGTATTGTCAAGAGAAAAATGAGAAACAAGAGACCAAAAAATGCATATGAGCTGAAGGCCACTGTTAAAGAAACCTGGGCTTCCATATCACCTCAGCAGTGCCACCATCTGATCACCTCCATGCCATGCCGAATTGAGGCAGTAATTAAAGCAAAAGGAGCTCCTACCAAGTACTGAGTACATATACAGTAAATGAACATACTTTCCAGAAGGCCAACAATTCACTTTTTTTTATTTTTTTTTTTTTATTGGTTTTACGAAGTATTCTAATTTGTTGAGATAGTTAATTGGTGGGTTTTTGCTAAGTGTCAGTCAAAATCATCACAATTAAAAGAACCAAAGACTTAAATTCAATGCACACTGAAGTAGTTTATTTAATACACGAGTTTCACAATTTGAGTTTCAAAACTTTCCCACGACATATTATAATTTATTGAGATGCACCTGTATTTATGAACATTTATGGATTTGCATGTTTGGATTAAAATCCAGTATTTTTTGTTTGTTTGATTGTTTGTTTGTTTATTTTACAAAATATTAATTTTAAAATGTTTTTTATATATATCTGAAAGCCTTAATATAAATCTGAAAGCTAAATGATGCCTCAAGTTTGTGTAGTTTTAAAGATTTCACATTTTGAGTTCAGTTGAGAATCTCCATAGGATTCAATAGGCCCATCTAGTGGCTGAAAATATAAATGCAATTTGTTTTGTCATTTTTCACAGCCGGATGGCCTTAGAGACACTCAGTGACCCAGTTCCTGATGGATAATGATGTTTAATGCTCTAAAGCTGGCTAACAATTTATTGCAAATGTAATAAATTACAAAATTAGTTTTAAATGATTAGTTTAAAAATAAATGTATTTATTTGCTTTATTTAATTCAGACTATTTCTTATGTTTCATACCTGTTTTTTTAATATTCTAATGCAAATATGTATTGGTGTTGCCATGTTGTTTTTATTATTGTTGTTTTAATTATTGCGTTTAAAAAATAAAAATAAAAAAAAACTATTGTGGTGTCTGGGAGCTCCATGGGATGGTGGAGAATGGCTCCGAGCCGGAAAAGGTGGATGATGCCCGCGTCTTCCAGCGGCACTCCCCTTGCGAGCTGACAGAACTCGGCCGCATACTCGTAGAATGGGAGATCCAGGCGGGCAAGGGTGAAGAAACATAAGACAGGACTGACAGTTTTGTTATTATTTTTGGTGATTTTTATTTTATTTTCCTTAAATTCTGGATTTTTTCATGCAAATTAGCATATTTGCATACATAATTTCACCCCCTCACCCAAAAAAAACAAAAAACAAAGACACAATTTCTACTTTAAACCAGCTAAAACCAGCCAACCAGCTTAGGCTGGTTTAAGCGGGGTTTTTTTGGGGGGGGGTTCAGCAGGGGTGCCTGTAAGATTAGTATTGACCAAGTTCAGAGGCTGTCATACGTGGATCAACTTAGCCTACTTTGTATATTTTCAACCGTTTCGATATGAAAAATAACTTTTATATTGATTCAATGGATTTATTGCATTTTGAAAAAAATAAAATAAAATAAACACGTCATGGATTTTGGGGGGGGAATTTTTATACTGAATTTTTATTTTATATGAAAATCTAAATCTGGATTTGAATTTTTAATGATATTATAACCTAAAGATGCAATGTGAAAGTTTGAAACAGAAAACAGTGATTTTCGTCTTGCCACTTTCTCGGTAAAGAAAATAAATTTTTACTCTAATGAATCAAAACAGACTTATAGCGTTTTGGAAGCAAACTCTTCATAAATATGTGAAGATACACCAATGATAAGCACAGTTTATTTTTCAGCCTCACATAAAATTATTAATGGAACAAAAACAATTTTTTTGCTGTAATAATAACGACTTCTTAAAGTCGTTTCTTAAATATGAACCAAAGTGGGGTTCAGTTGTTTCTACTGAAGAAGTGATCGTGCTGGCGCCTCCATGCATTAAGCACACTTCAGCTTCCACTCTCTGCTTAGATCCTATGCCTAACAGCACCCTTTTATCTAAATGTTTAAACTAACATTGTAATATACTTGCATTGTTTTATATCCATAGATTTTATTTTAAGCAAGTCATGATGATTTGAGAAGGCTAAATTGATCAAACTTGATCAACTCAGCTGTCAGCCACTATCTGCTTGTCCTCACTAAATAACAAAACAAAAAAACAAACAAAAAAACCTTAAATTTAACAAACAAAAAATGTTCCAAACATTTTTTTTTCTAAATTAATTAATAATGCAGCAGTTAAAAACAAAACTGAACTATGTTAACAGCTGCAACAGCCAGAGAGAGAGAAATGACACGGGCTCCAGTCGGACTCGGGCCGAGGATACAGGTAAACTGTCAGCCAACTGGGCCGGGCTAGGGTCTAGATTTGAGGCCCATGCAAGGCTCTACCCGATTTCTGCATTTGGAAATGAATGTTGTGAATCAGGGGTTGTTTTCTAGCTAAATGACAAAATTCTTAAGTTGTAGGCTACTGTTCTGTCTAATTCATTTTTTATTTTATTTGTTTTGCATTTTATGGATTCCCTCAATCTCATGCATGCCAAAATACGAAACCCTATTTTTATTATTTAAAATATGGTTTAATTATTATTTAAACATGTTTTAATTAATACAAAGGAGCTACCCTATAACACTCAACAATAAGCCATCTTTTCAATCGTTTTATTTTTTTATGGCATAATGCACACCTCCTTAAATGTAATCTAAACATTCCAAGTTAATATTTTTTGTAGTATTTCTAGGCATTTTTCATGTTGCAGTTTTAGCCCATTAATCTTGATTTCTCTCAGATTATTTTGTTCAAGTTTATTTTATTTTATTTTAATTATGTATTTATTTTTTTTATTTTTATCAGAGTAAATTGCAACTCCAATAGTCTCATGAACATGCAGCCAAGGGCCAAGGTCAGGATTTTTCGTTCAAAAACTTTAATTAGCCTGTTGATTGAAATGAAAGCTCCTTAATAATAATATTACAACATAAGGAAATTGTGTAAATTGAATGGTTTTCAATTAATTAACGTTTAATAACCATAAAATCATGAGATCCACTTTCCTGCAGAATTTAGCTCTAACCCTAATCAAACACACCTGAGCATGCTAATCAGTGTCTTCAAGATAATTAGAAAATCACAGGTAAATGAGTTTGATCAGGGTTGGAGCTAAACTCTGCAAGCAGATTGGCCCTCCAGGGAAAGATCTGAGGAACTCTGGTCTAAAGTGACCCGACTGAGTTTATTTTTTTCTATATCTTTGCAAGAAATTAATTTCATCATTCAGAATTCCAGGAATTCCTCAATTAACTTGTTTTTATTCATCACATATTCTTATTTTTATTTTTTCTTTCTTACTTTTTGAATAAAAATAGTTTTTGTGTCACTAACTTCTAATGCACAACATGGGTCTAAAATTACCCGTATTAATTTCCTATGTTATTTCAGTTATGGCTGAGCGTTTCTTTGCTGAATCTTTAAAAGAAATACATTGTATTATTTACTATTCCAGGTATTCATTAAATATCTTGTTTTTGATTTCCACAAATCATTATGTTTATTTTTCCTTTCTTCACTTTATAATAAAAAAACCCCACAGTTTTTGTATTTTTACATCAATTTTACACACATGGGTCAAAAATGACCCATATAGAAACCTTTGATTATTTGCTTTTTGTGCAAGTAGGAACATGTTTACTGCAGAAAACTATTCACCTGCCCCACATTTCACAACTCAACATGGCTGCTTTTTGTATAATTTATACATTTAGTCTTATTTTATCATTTATTACCACATAAAATATGTGATATACTGTGGAAGATATATAATATATTACATACTATTTTAACATTAGGCTAAGCTTACCTTGACCTTGAAATGTCCAATACTATCATCTAGCTTGTTGTTGACATATTCTATTTTAGCTAACTAATGTTAGCTAGGTAAACAAAATAATAGTCAAAATAATATATTATATATATATATATATATATATATATATATATATATATATATAATTACGGGTGTCCCCGACTAAGGATTTTCATAGTCTAATCGGATTTTTCGAATCATGCCGATAGTCGACTGATAGTCGAATCATATATTTGGGGGCGGGGGAAAATATATTACCAAGAATCAAGTCAGACATTCCACAGTCATAAATACACAGGTAAAATGTGCAACGGACGCCTCACAGATACAAACGGGGTAAATAATGTTTTATGTTCTGATTAAAAGATAGTTAACATTAAACGTCATCAAAACCCTTAAGAATTCACAACTTTTTTTTTTTTTTACAATAAGCGCTGAAGAGGACCAGTAGAATGAAGCAGCAGGTTTTTAATAAATGGGATTTAACTCATTTATCTCACATAGAATACGCTTCGTTATTTATATAACATAACGTTAATATTACCACTTATAGGCTCTCTGCACAAAATGGCCCGAATGCACTTGAACGCATCTGCGCGGCTCTGAATAAACTCCTTTTGTGGACGCGTTCTTCATGCAATAACATGCAGAAACACAACTAAACACTAAAAAAAAAAAAATCGCAACGTTTTATTATAATAGTGTTCTCATTATAATGCTATGTACAATATATGACAGTACTAGTCATAGTTATTAATATTCTGCATTGTTGTTCTGCTCACACTGCGCGCTGAAGAGATAATCGCCGTACTACAATGAAGCGCTTTACTGTAGCATAACTCAACCAAATGCATCTTATACGAGATTTACACGATACAAATAAACCGACTGAAACGTTTTGAAATCACTTATACCGTACCTGATCGAAAAAAGAAAAAAACTCTGCCTGTGTCAATTTGAGTCTTGCTGAAGATTTAAATCCCTGCCACCAAGAATGCTCCTCTGTCGGTCACGGATTAGAAAGCTAAACTTTAATCTATAGGGGAAGTTGGATTTATTCACCCACCTTAAAATATTTATTTAAAGCTTCTTTCTTTTAAGATTCTTATTTACAGCATTATCATTATATAGGCTGTACATTAACTTATTGGGAGAAAACCGGTAGTTCGATGTGAAATCAGACACTGAGCACCCCCCATATAGCCAAAATGGCATGATAATAATAACACCCCACAAATATTCGACTGTGAGATTGGGAGTCGAATCAGGCTCCTCGAATCGAAGCATCGAATCGTCGACTATTCGGGGACACCCCTAATATATATATGTATCTCCATATTTCATTTTTTTTTTTTTTTTTTTTTTTGTCATAAAGCAGTGCTATTGGTCACCCTTTATGTCTGTCTGTGTTTTTGAAAAGTAGTGGTTTTGGACATACAAGGTTTCTGACTGACAGCAACAATATATAATCAGTATATACATGATCAACCGCTTGTTGTGCACTCTTTATCCAGAGTGTTAATATGGCTGATCCCAGACATTGTAGATTAACGGCTGAAATGTTTGTAGAGATGCTGCATGATGAGGAAGATCAGACAATTTTTAGTCCTGATTCAGACTCTGAAATACCTAAAGCCGATGACCTAGACTATGTGCCACAGGGTAAATCTGGAGTTGTGGGTGTAAATCCGGCTCTCCTAGATGAAGAAGACTCATTTGATGACATTGAAGACTAGTCTGATGAGTCCTCTGAAGAGGAAACTCAGACCCAGTCCAATAGATTGAGTAAAAATGGTTTGCACCTACTCATGTAAGCGGAGAACATGGAGGAGGCCCATGGTGCTGTGGTGCAATGTGCTGGATGTTGCGACCCTCGGTGCCTACACCAGGGGTGGCCAATGTTGGGCCTGAAGACCCACAGTCCTGCAGACTTCAGCTCCAACCCTAATCAAACACACCTGAACAAGCTAATCAAGGTCTAAGGGTTACTGGAAAGCTAGAGGCAGGTGAGTTTTTATCAAGGTTGAAGCAAAACTCTGCAGGGCTGTGGCTCTCCAGGACAGAGCCGTCGACTTGATTGCACAGATACTATTTAAACTGAGCTGAGCTGGATGATGACATCATTGAATTCAATGAAATGCCTTTAACTGAAAATTGAGTGTTTAATCTTGTCATTTTACATTATTGACACACTATTTTCCTATTTTGATATTGGAAAGTTGCTTTGACACAATCTGTATTGTTAAAAGCGCTATATAAGTAAAGATGACTTGACTTGACAGACGTTGGTCACCCCTGGCCAACACCAACTTCACTACGCAACACCCTGATTACATGGCTGGTGTGACCAATGCATGATGGCTATTCATTAAGGACCTGGTCAAAGAGCTTGTCATGCCACATATGAAGAGGTGCTTGGAGGGCAGGCCCCAAATTCAAAACCATATTACAGAGGCAATGGGAAAATGTGGGATAAAAACAAAACACAACCACCTCCCAGCCACAGGTATACATCAGACAGAAGGGTCAATCAAAGAGAAAAAGGTACAGGATCTGCCCAGCTGCCAAAGACAGACAAGTCAGCAGCTGGCGTTTCCAGGGTCAGGCCTGTGTGCAAAGAGCACAAACCTGTATTTGTCATTTGTGAAGCATGTAAGCACTGAGATGGCAGTTTGAGATGACACTGTACCTGTGTGATTTTATTTTGTTAGTTTTATTTTCATTTATTCGGTCACATTCACTACAATTCACTACAGTTGCTCTACAGACAGTTCAATTTCAGTGTTATCGGTTATCAGTTATATGCGTAAGTTATGTGTGAAAAAATGGCAAATAAACATATTTAAAGAGTTACAAGTGTTGGGTTAAATAACTGCTAAAATAGTTGGGTCCCACTTTATATTAGGTGGCCTTAACTACTATGTACTTACATTTAAATTAATGATTTGATACAATGCACTTATTGTGTACATACATGTTTTTACATTGTACTTATATTTTTAAAAATACCTATATGTAATTACATCTGTAATTAATTTCTGTAATTACATTTATAATTACCCTGTTGTCCCATCCCTTACACCTTAACCCACCCTTAAACCTACCCAAACCACCAAACCTGCCCCTAACCTTACCTGTATCCCACCTCAATAGCAGCAGAAGTGTTTTGCAATACAATATGAACACAATAAGTACATTGTACTTATTTTTTGATGTAAGTACAAGGCCACCTAATATAAAGTGTAACCAATAGTTGTTTTAACAAAATGTCTTTGTTCTTTTGTTTTTTCATGCTTGCATAGATGGGTCATTTTTGACCCATGTGTGTAAACTTGATGTAGTAACACAAAACCTAGGAAAAAAACAAAATATTAATTTGGGGTTATTGCAAAAAGATATTTTGAATATTCTTGGATCATGGAATTTGTAGATCTGGGAATATTAAATGCTGAAATAAACTGATTTCAAAAGATAAAACAAAAATATGCCCAGCGAAGCATGAAATAACATAGGAAATTAATGTGGGTCATTTTAGATAGTGTGTGCATCAAAGGGTTAACACGCGACTAACTTGCAGTTAACTGCCATAATTGCAGTTAATTCATCTTTTCGCTTTGGAGCCGAGTGGTGGTGCTTCACTACTGCTCTCTACTTCAATGTTGCAGAGAGAATGAGAGTGCTGGTATTACGGAAACAGCAGCGGTGGTCACGGTCTCGAGGCTATCGAATTTGTACCGACAGCCACACCAGGAGTGTGCGGTGGCCAGCTCCCCTTCGTGCTTCAGCACTAAAAGAGCATTTCTCTAATAGAGTAACACGTGTGATCGCATCCTTTTAAAGATGTCTTATCACCCATGTGTTTCTTGGTGTGGTCATTTCCTGGCACCTCAGGACGGTCACGATCGTTGCCTTACATGTCTGGGCATTTGGCACGCTGAAGAAACTTTCGTGGATGGTTCATGTTCTTCTTGTGGGGACATGACCATCTCGGAGTTGCATAAAAGACTCCGATATGTCAAACATGGTGGCATCCCCCTGCCTCTGCCACGATGCATCTCTCTGGGGATGACGACTGTGCCTTCCAAAAGGTGCCTTCCACGAGCTCCTCATGCACTTCCGGGAAGAATGCTGAGAACCAGCGTGATCCCCACTGAGAAGCCATTCATCCAGCCTCGAAGGATCGGGATGCGGTAGAGGATTCCACATGAAACAAATCTTGTAGCTCCTCCGCCCTCACCACCGTCGATGGTGGGGCCACTTTGGGGGCATCCCCTCAGTTGAGTGGTCTGTGGCCATGCGACTGTGTCCAATAGCCGCTACCACTCTGCGGGGTGACCCGTGTCTCCCCTCACAGGCCTGTAAGTATTCGTCAGGTCTAACTGGCAGTGCTTGTAGAGCTTGTGGGGAGGTGGCTTCAGCCCTGAAAGACCTGCAGTAACGCCATGGCGTGGAGGGCAGAAGCTGCCTCCCCACAAGCTCTACAAGCATTGCACAAAGGTGGTCATGAACTGGTGGTTCTACATGCACTGCGTGCTGCGAAGGACCTCGCGCTTCGAGCGATGAAGGTGACTCTTGCCCAAGAGTCCCCGCTTCATGTCATCACAAGCCTCAAGCCAGATTCCTGCGTTTCCTCCCACACGAGGAGGAATCAGGTGAGTGTTACACTTCACACCCAGACCCTGCCCCTGCCATCACAGGCCCCGGGCTGGATCCCTGTGTTCCACCACGCTGGCCCACCTTGGTGGCCCCGTTGGTTTCACTGGCACGGTCTCTCGGAGCCTGGCTAGCTCTCCCCAGCCCATCCCGGTGGCTCCTGTCTCGGCTTCACGATTGACTTCGCCCGGCGTTAAAATTGCAGTCCTGCTGGCGAAGGATGTGATAGAGCCGGTCCCTCCAGCCACTATGAGGTCAGGGTTTTACAGCCCTTACTTCATTGTGCCCAAGAAAAGCGGTTGGTTACGACCGATCTTGGATCGGCGAGTTTTGAACCGTGCGTTTCACAAACTGCCATTCAAGATGTTAATGCAGAAACGCATTTGCAGATGCATCCATCCCCAAGACTGGTTTGCAGCGATAGTAGTAGTGGCAGCCCTTGTTTCCTTGAGAGAACGGGGGGTGAGCATCCTCAACTGTCTTGACGACTGGCTCGTACAGTCTCGCGATCAGTTGTGTGCACACAGGGACCTGGTGCTCAGACACCTCAGCCAGTTGGGTCTTCGGGTCAACTGGGAAAAGAGCAAACTCGTGCCAATGCAGAGGATCTCTTTTCTCGGCATGGAGTTGGATTCGGTAAGCCAGACAGCATGCCTCACTCAGGAACGTGCTCAGTCGGTACTGAACTGCCTCAAGACTTTATCAGGCAGGACAGCGGTCCCACTTAAATTTTTTCAGAGGCTCCTGGGGCATATGGTGGTAGCTGTGGCAGTAGTTCCGCTCGGTCTGCTCCATATGAGACTGCTTCAGCACTGGCTCCATGGCAGAGTCCCGAGGTGGGTGTGGTGATGCGGTACTCACCGGGTACATTTTACACCGGCCTGCCGCAAAACCTTCAGCCCGTGGACAGATCCCTCATTCCTTCAGGCAGGAGTGCCCCTGGAGCAGGTATCCAGGCAAGCTGTGGTATTCACGAATGCCTCAGCCACCAGCTGAGGAGCCACGTACAACGGGCACGCAGTGTCAGGGGTATGGACGGGTCCCCAACTCAGTTGGCATATAAATTGCCTCGAGTTGCTGGCAGTACACCTTGGCTTGAGCCGCCTCAGAGGGTGCTTTTGAGGCAGGGACGTTCTGGTCCGCACGGATAACACTGCGACCATTGCGAATATCAACTGGCAAGCCGTTTTTTTGTTCCTATCGCATGTCGCAACTCGCCCACCA
Source organism: Acrossocheilus fasciatus (assembly GCA_036784905.1). Classification (NCBI taxonomy): domain Eukaryota; kingdom Metazoa; phylum Chordata; class Actinopteri; order Cypriniformes; family Cyprinidae; genus Acrossocheilus; species Acrossocheilus fasciatus. The sequence continues at coordinate 13,270,240 of CM071949.1, forward strand.
CCTCCTCCTCTGGAGTCAGAAGCATTTGAGGTCCCTTCGTGCCATCCACATCCCAGGAGTGTTCAATCGGGCAGCCGACGAGTTGTCTCGAGCTGCACTCCGGGGGAGTGGAGACTCCATCCCCAGGTGGTTCAGCTGATTTGGAGGCGGTTTGGAGTTGCACAGGTAGACCTGTTTGCATCTCGAGAAGCCACCCACTGCCAGTTGTTCTACTCCCAAGCCGAGGCAACGCTCGGCATGGATGAACTTGCACACCGCTGGCCCCGGGGCCTGCGCAAATATGCATTTCCCCCAATGAGCCTACTAGCACAGACACTGTACAAGATCAGGGAGGATGAGGAGCAGGTCCTGTTAGTGGCTCCATATTGGCCCAACAGGACCTGGTTCCCGGAACTCATGCTCCTCGCAACAACCCCTCCCTGGCAGATTAAAAAGTTTCATGGAGATCGGACCATAGGTGGTGCTATAACAGTTAAAAATGCCTCAAAAACACAAGATTTCTATGGAAAATGACCTCAAACTGTAGAACATGTTCATATATTCACATAAACACTAGATCTTCCTATCATGTGATAGATCTCCTCATTCTGAACAACTTTGCCTCTGGGACTACTGCTGTCAATCAAATTGTTCATTAAATATTCTCAAATATATTAAAAACCTGCTTTTGCAAACTAGTCCCAGGTTTTTTGCTCTATGTCATTCAAACCACTGCAGTAATACTCTCTGGGCTCTCTAGATCAATAATTATCAAAAAAATGTTGAATTTTGTTCTTTGGTTACTTTTAACGGAGTCATTTAGTAAAGGGGCCTGGGCAAATAAACTCCAAAGCCTATAAAACCTAAAGGAAAACTCGAAACTTTACGAAACTTGGTGAAAACATGTGTCACATGACTCTTAACAACTATGCAAAGTTTCATGGAGATCAGGCTATAGGTGGTGCTATAACAGAAAAAAAGGCCTCCAAAAACACTATTTTTTCCATAGTAAATGACCTCAAATTGCAATAAAATGTTCATGATATTCACTTATACACTATATCTTCATATCATGCAATAGATCTTCAAGTATTGTTCTTTAAGTATTTGAGATTATTTTAAAAACCTGCTTTTGTGAACTAGCCCTCAGATTTTAACTGAAAATTAATAAAAATCTGTGCAGTACTATTCTCTAGATTCTCTAGGTCTGATAAGTTGATCATTTGCATTTGGACAACTATAAAACAATCATCTTATAATATGCTCTTTACATAGTGATATACCACTATAATAGTTATAAAGGTTAAAAACAGTATTGTATGAGAAATTGCTATTTATAACCACTAGATGGCAGCGTAAGACCACTAATGGGCTTATTAAACTCTGAAACAGAACTGTTCATAGCTTTTCTCATGGAGATATTATAAAATCACTGTTATAAAATTTAAAATCAAATTTAATTCAAGTTTACCATTTTGTTATGTCAGTTTTTACAATTTTGCCATATTATGATCAGAGAAATATAAACTCTTAAAAAGAGAAGACTTGCAAAAACTGCAACAAAATGTGTGTGAGTACTGTATGTCTCCGTGTGTAAGCAGGCTTAATGATTATTAATATGATAGTTTAACCATTTAATTTCTATTTGTGTGTGTGTGTGTGTGTGTGTGTGTGTGTGTGTGTGTGTGTGTGTGTGTGTGTGTGTGTGTGCGTGCGTGCGTGCGTGTGTGTATAAATATGCTTATAGAGTATTGTGTGTGCATGTATGTATTTGTATGTGTGTGTCTGTGTGTGTGTAAGCAAGCTTAATGATTATTAATATGAGTTTAACCATTTCATTTCTATTTGTGTGTTTCTGTGAGCCTATTATCCATTTTCAATGTGCTTCACTGCCAACAATACATCCAGGTTGGCCTACACCCTAAAAGCATACCAACTTAGACTTCAAAATGTTTGAACCCTGGTTATCGCTGCTTGCAGATATATTTATTATTATTATTAAGTTGGCTTGAAAAACTTACTGATATTGTACTTAAGCTTCTTATTAAGTTGGCTTGAAAAAGCCAACTTACTGATATTGTACTTAAGCTTCTTCTTATTAGTGGTGCTTGCCAAAGGCAAGGCATCACTATTGTTCTATTGCATACTTATTATTAGTGGTGTTTGCCAAAGGCAAGGCATCACTATTGTTATCTTGCATACTTATTATTAGTGGTGCTTGCCAAAGGCAAGGCATCACTATTGTTCTCTTGCATACTTATTATTATTATTCTGCTTCTTCTTCTTCTTCTTCTTCTTCTTATGGACAAAAATTTCAATTCGCTACTCCTCCTGTACCGTTTGTCACATACCCATGAATGAGGTGTCAAATCGACCGGCTCATTGAGGAGATGTCAGCTATATCTTTTCTAAGTGATCGGACCTACGATGTTCGCACAGAGGACGAAAAAGCGGGCAAAAAAATCCCATTGACTTACAATGGCGGAATGTTCGTGAATTTGAATCTCAACTGTCACTTTCTCACACACACACACACACACACACACACACACACACACACACACACACACACACACACACACACACACAAGCAGGCCCTTAGAGAGAGAGAGAGAGAAGGGGTTCCTAACTCACACGCACTCATTTGACTCATCTTAAAACTAAAACTACATAGTAATGTGTGACAACTACCAACCGCTTAGCAACACGCTTAGTAACCTCCCAGTTATAGAGGTGTGCTATATCTTTTATAAGTAATTGAGTGTACGATGTTCGTCTGGTGGATGAAAAAATTTGGGCGAAAAAGTCCCATAGACTTAACATTGGCACAAAATTAGTGAGATTATATCTTTGGATCAGGAGGTCACAGAGACTTCAGGGAGGGCTCTTTTGACTCGGCCTATCAAGCAGCCAATAAGTACTGACATGACAACTTCATACCTATGCCTTAGCAACCACTTACAGCACCCTAGCAACCGTAAAAGGACATTAAAAAACTATTTTTTAGCACCAAAACATTGTAGAAACACGGGGTAGGGCTCTGTTGATTCAGACTGTCAAATAGTCTTTAAATATCATGCCATAAACTGTATGGCCACACCATAGCAACCATTTAGAGTACCTTAGCAACTGAACAAACTCATGAATAAGCAATTTCTCAGCACCAGAAAGTGGTATAGATATCGGCGTGGCCTCTTTTGTTCGGGCTGAAAAACCAGTCTGTAAGTATCACCATGGTGACTGTGCAGCTACACCCTAGCAACCACTTAGAGAACCCTAGCAACCGTATAGCAACATAAAGAAGTCATATCTCAGCTCCACAACATCATACAGACATGGGAGTTGGCTCTCTACAATCGCGCGGAACACTGCAGTATCTGCCCAGCGCCGAGTTTTGCCACTGCAAGCACCACTCACATTTTCTTCAGGAAATGTATATTCTAGTATTGTTATTACTATTCGCCTGGACAAAACTTCGGTGCGCTACTCCTCCTGCACCCTTTGTCGTAGACCCATGAATGAGATGTCAAATCATGCGACATATTGAGGAGAGGTGTGCTATATCTTTTATAAGTAATTGAGTGTACGATGTTCGTCTGGTGGACGAAAAAATTTGGGCGAAAAAGTCCCATAGACTTAACATTGGCACAAAATTAGTGAGATTATATCTTTGGATCAGGAGATCACAGAGACTTGGGGGAGGGCTCATTTCACTCGGCCTATCAAGCAGCCTATAAGTACTGACATGACAACTTCATAGCTATGCCTTAGCAACCACTTACAGCACCCTAGCAACCATAAAAGGACATTAAGAAACAATTTATCAGCTACAAAACATTGTAGAAACATGGGGTTGGGCCCTGTTGATTCAGACTGTCAAATAGTCTTTAAATATCATCCCATAAACTGTATAGCCACACCATAGCAACCATTTAGAGTACCTTAGCAACCGATCAAACACATGAATAAGGAATTTCTTCGCACCAGAAATTGGTATAGATATGGGGGTGGCATCTTTTGTTTGGCCTGAAAAACCAGTCTGTAAGTATCACCAAGGAGACTGTGCAGCTACACCCTAGCAACCATATAGACCACCCTAGTAACCATATAGCAACATAAAGAAGCCATATCTCAGCTCCACAACATCATACATACATGGGAGTTGGCTCCCTACAATCATGCTGAAGGCTATATTGACAGCCCAGCGCAGAGTTTTGCCACGGCAAGCACCACTCACATTTTCTTCAGGAAATGTACATTCTAGTATTGTTATTACTATTCGGCCAGACAAAACTTCGGTTCGCTACTCCTCCTGCACCATTTGTCGTAGACCCATGAATGAGGTGTCAAATCGACCGGCTCATTGAGGAGAGGTGTGCTATATCTTTTCTAAGCGATCGGGCGTACGATGATTGTACACCATGCAAAAAATTGGGGGAGAAAAATCCAATAGACTTAACATTGGCATAAAATTTGTGACATCATATCTTTGGATCAGGAAGTCACAGAGGCTTGGGGGAGGGCTCATTTGACTTGGCCTATCAAGCAGCCAATAAGTACTGACATGACAACATCATAGCTATGCCCTAGCAACCACTTACAGCACCCTAGCAACCGTAAAAGGACATTAACAAACAATTTTTCAGCACCTAAACATTGTAGAAACATGGGGTTGGGGTCTGTTGATTCAGACTGTCAAATAGTCTTTAAATACCAACCCATAAACTGTATTGCCAAACCATAGCAACCATTTAGAGTACTTTAGCAACTGAACAAACACACGAATAAGCAATTTCTCAGCACGTGAAAGTGGTATAGATATGGGGGTGGCCTCTTTTGTTTGGGCCGAAAAACCAATCTGTAAGTATCACTATGGCGACTGTGCAGCTACACCCTAGCAACCACATAGAGCACCCTAGCAACCATATAGCAACATTAATAAGCCATATCTCAGCCTCACAACATCATACAGACATGGGAGTTGGCTCTCTGCAATCATGCTGAAGGCTATATTGACAGCCTAGTGCCGAGTTTTGCCACGGCAAGCACCACTCACATTTTCTTCAGGAAATGTACATTCTAGTTATTATTCTTCTTCTTCTGGACAAAACTTCGGTTCGCTACTCCTCCTACACCGTTCGTCACAGACGTATGAATGAGGCGTCAAATCGTGCGGCTTATTGAGGAATGGTGTGCTATATTTTTTATAAGCGATCGGGTGTACGATAATCGTACAGTGGGCGAAAAATCGCCCGAAAAATCCCATAGACTTAACATTGCGGCCAACTTTGACGAGTCGTAGCTCAGAGCGAGAATTTCATAGAAACATATGAATCACCACATTTAGAGAGACTATCAAGCTGTGCGAGAACATACCCCGCAATGGGGTATAAGTTGTACCCCTGGGGCACAAGAGCCCCCCCAAAATAGCCCCGTTGACATACTATGGTGAGGGACGGCCCATGAAACAGCACACGTTTTTCCTACTATGGTAATTTACATAGGAATTTTGCATTGAACATAACTCTGCATCACAATGTCATAGAGACATGGGGTTGGGCTCATTTTACTCAGCCAACCAATCAGACTCTCAGGATCATTATGAAGCTATCAAGCCACGCCCTAGCAACCATTTATAGCACCCTAGCAACTGATCCCATAGACTGCCATTTTAAAAGCCCAGAGGGATATCTTCGGATCACAGTGTCATAGAGACATGGGGGTGGGCTCATTTGACTCGGGGCAGCAAACAGCCAATCATGAATCACCATAGACACTTCCTAGCCACTCCCTAGTAACCATTATCAAGCACACTAGCAACCCAAACCCAAACAGCCATATCTTTCAATCTGAATATCATAGAGACATGGGGGTGGGCTCGTTTGACTCAGGGCAGCAAACAACCAATCATGAATCACCATAGACACTTCCTAGCCACTCCCTAGCAACCAATGTCGAGTACCTTAGCAACCCAAACCCAAACAGCCATATCGTTCAATCTGAATATCATAGAGACATGGGGGTGGGCTCGTTTGACTCGGGGCAGCAAACAGCCAATTGTGAATTACCATAGACACTTCCTAGCCACTCCCTAGCAACCAATGTCGAGTACCCTAGCAACCCTAACCCAAACAGGCATATCTTGAAATCTGAGTGTGATAGAGACATGGGGGTTGGTTTATATTATTCATACTGGCAAACAGCCTTTGGAGTATCATCATTGGCAGCTGCCAAGCCACTTCCTAACAACCAAACAGAGTACCCTAGCAACCATTTATCAAGTCATATATCTTTGCATCAGAATGTCGTTTAGACTTGGCAGTTGGTTCTTTTGACTCATGCTAACAAATAGGACTTCCAAACATGCTACACATGCTAGCAGTGAATAGCTACATGCTAATAGTGATTAGCTAAGTGCTAATTCAAAGTAAGAACTCTATAAAACTCCATAGTAACGATCTGTGACAACTAGTAACAGCCTAGCAACACCATAGCAACCACCCCAGGTACCCTAGCAACCACCCAAGTACCATAGCAACTGCATAGCAACACCCTAGCAACCACCCCATTTACCTTAGCAACTACCTGGGTACCCTAGCAACGGCCCTAGCAACCATCCTGGGTACCCTAGCAACCACCCTGACTACCCTAGCAACCGCATATCAACACACTAGAAACCACCCCAAGTACCCTAGCAACCACATAGTAACATCCTAACAACCATCATGGGTACCATAGCAACCACCCTGATTACCCTAGCAACCGCATAGCAACACCCTAGCAACCACCCCAAGTACCCTAGCAACCACATAGCAACAACCTAGCAACCACCCCAAGTACCTTAGCAACCGTATAGCAACTCCTTAGCAACAAACCCAAGGACCCTAGCAACCGCATAGCAACACCCTAGCGGCCACCCCGGGTACCTTAGCAACCACATAGCAACCGAGGGCCAAGTTTTGCCACTGCAAGCACCACTCACATTTTCTTCAGGAAATGTACATTCTAGTTAGTGGTGCTTGCCAAAGGCAAGGCATCACTATTGTTCTCTTGCATACTTATTATTCTGCTTCTTCTTCTTCTTCTGGACAAAACTTCGGTTCGCTACTCCTCCCGCACCGATTGTCACAGACCCATGAATGAGGTGTCAAATTGACCGCTCATTGAGGAGAGGTGTGCTATATCTTTTCTAAGCGATTGGATCTGCGATGTTCGCACAGCAGATGAAAAAGTGGGCAAAAAAGTCCCAAACAAATCCCATTGACTTACAATGGCGGAATGTTCATGAATTTGAATCTCAACTGTCACTTTCTCACACACACACAAGCAGGCCCTTAGAACCCCTTCTCTCTCTCTCTCTCTCTGTCACTCACACACACTCAATTGACTCATCTTTTAATTAACCAATAAGTAATGACCTATGACTTTCATAGCCACACCGTAGCAACCACTTACAGCACCCTATCAACCACCCCATAGACCTCCATTGAAAACAGATCAAAAAGGATATCTTTGGATAAAAGTGTCATATAAACATGCAGGTTTTGCTCTTTTAACTTGTGATTGCAAACAGTATTGTCATTACTATTCACCCGGACAAAACTTCGCCGCGCTACTCCTCATGCACCTTTTGTCGTAGACCCATGAATGAGATGTCAAATCATGCGGCATATTGAGGAGAGGTGTACTATATCTTTTATAAGTAATTGAGTGTACGATGTTCGTCTGGTGGACGAAAAAATTAGGGCGAAAATGTCCCATAGACTTAACATTGGCACAAAATTAGTGAGAGTATATCTTTGGATCAGGAGGTCACAGAGACTTGGGGGAGGGCTCTTTTGACTCGGCCTATCAAGCAGCCAATAAGTACTGACATGACAATTTCATAGCATACCCTAGCAACCACTTACAGCATCCTAGCAACCGTAAAAGGACATTAACACACAATATTTCAGCACCAAAACATTGTAGAAACTCTGTTGATTCAGACTGTCAAATAGTCTTTAAATATCATCCCATAAACTGTATAGTCACAACATAGCAACCATTTAGAGTACCTTAGCAACTGAACAAACACATGAATAAGCAATTTCTCAGAACCAGAAAGTGGTATAGATATGGGGGTGGCCTCTTTTGTTTGGGCTGAAAAACCAGTCTGTAAGTATCACCATGGCGACTGTGCAGCTACACCCTAGCAACCATATAGAGAACCCTAGCAACCGTATAGCAACATAAAGAAGCCATATCTCAGCTCCACAACAACATACAGACATGGGAGTTGGCTCTCTACAATCGCGCAGAACACTGTACTATCTGCCCAGCGCCGAGTTTTGCCACTGCAAGCACCACTCACATTTTCTTCAGGAAATGTATATTCTAGTTATTATTATTCTTCTTAGACTAAATTTCTGAATGCTACTCCTCCTAGAGCTTTCAAGCTGGAACCACCAAACTCAGCCCAGCTGTTCAGACTGGTCTGACTCGAGTTGCTATATCTTTTTAGACTGATCCGACTTACGGTTTTCTTAAAAATGAAGATTAAAAATAAAAAAAATCCCATAGACTTACATTGACGGAATGTTCAAATGAGCCAAGACCTTGCAAGCTCCAACTGACAAACATTCAAATGTAAACACACTGAAGCCTGTTAGACTCAATCAAGCTTCCCTTCTATGTACTATTTCTAACCCTTTCAAACTCATATAAGCTTCCACTCTATCTAATACTATTTCTAATCTATCTAAATCATGCTAGCAACATGCTAGTAACATGCTGATCATGCTTGAAACATGCTAACATCATGCTAGTAACTTGCTAATTATGCTAGCAACATGCTAGTAACATGCTAATCATGCTAGAATAAAGCTAGCAACATGCTAGTTATTACTAATCATGCTAACAACATGCTAGTAACTTGATAATCATGCTAAGAACATGCTAGTAATATGTTGATCATGCTAGAATCATGCTATCAACATGCTAATCATGCTAGAAACATGCTAGTAACATGCTAATCGTGCTAGCAACATACTAGTAACATGCTAATCATGCTAGAGACCTGCTGGTAACTTGCTAATCATGCTAAGAACATGGTAGTAACATGCTGATCATGCTAGCAACATGCTAGTTACTTGCTAATGATGCTAGAGACCTGCTGGTAACTTGCTAATCATGCTAAGAACATGCTAGTAACATGCTGATCATGTTACAATCATGCTAGAAACATGCTACTAACATGTTAATTGTGCTAGTAACATGTTAATCATGCTAGAGACCTGCTGGTAACTTGCTAATCATGCTAAGAACATGCTAGTAACATGCTGATCATGCTAGAATCATGCTAGCAGCATGCTAGTTACTTGCTAATGATGCTCAAACAAGCTAGTAACACCTTAGCAACCTACCCAGGTACCATAGCAACCACCTAGTAACACACTAATATTACCTTAGCAACTGCATAGCAACCACCCCAAGTACCCTAGCAACCGCATTGCAACACCTTAGCAACCACCCCGAGTGCCATAGCAACCACATAGCAACACCCTAGCAACCACCCCGGTTACCCTAGCAACCACATAGCAACCACCCCAGGTACCATAGCAACCACCTAGCAACACCCTAGCAACCACCCCGGATACCTTAGAAACCGCCTAGCAACACCTTAGCAACCACCCCGAGTGCCCTTGCAACCGCCTAGCAACACCCTAGCAACTACCCCAGATACCTTAGCAACTGCCTAGCAACACCCTAGCAACCACATAGCAACACCCTAGCAACCGACCTGGATACCTTAGCAACCACTTAGCAACACCTTAGCAACCACCCCGAGTGCCCTAGCAACCACCCCGGTTACCCTAGCAACCACATAGCAACACCCTAGCAACCTACCTGGATACCATAGCAACCATTTAGCAACACCATAGCAACCACCCCAGCTACCTTAGCAACTGCATAGCAACTCCTTAGCAACCACCCCAAGGACCCTAGCAACCGCTTAGCAACACCCTAGCAACTACCCCAGGTAACCTAGAAAAACCCTAGCAACCACCCTAGAAGCCACCCCAGCGATCTGTTTTTCTGTTTGTTCTTCTGATAAGACTGTATTGCCTATAAAACATTCAAACATTAATCTTTACAACTATTTTACGTATTTCAAACTACTTCAAACTAAAAAACCTTCAAACTTCAAGCTTTTAAAACTTTTACAAACTTTCTGGCTAGGCTTTTTCATGCCAACTTAAAGTTTGTATCCAAACTTTACAATCTAGTTATTATTATTATTATATTTTTCTGCTTCTGCTGTTGCTCCATCGACACGGAACCTTATACTGCAAATACAAGGACATTAAAATTTTGCTCACAAAATACTATGATTGTTAATTATGAAGGTAAAACAGTAGCAGAACTCCAGAGCTTGTTGATTTGAATATGAGATAATGATGCAAATGAATTGTTACAAATGTGTAAAATGACGTTAACATGAACAAAATGACAGACAAAAACATATCTACTTTTGAACTTTACTTCATTTTTCGCCTTAAAATTACTTATGCATAATCTACTTCTCTTTTACGAGTCATTCCATCTTAAATGATCTATTAAACAGATTTTAAAAACTGAAATCTTGCTGAAATTACATCATCCCATTGCTTATGGATCATGTGTTTTTTTTGTTTTTTTTCTTGACATAGTAGTACTATACCAGAAGTATACATGCAGTTGGTCTGATGCTCCTCATTTTGCCGCTGGAGTACTTGGCTCTGTAATTGCTGCTTGCAGCTATATTTATTATTATTATTTACATGGGTAAGAGTTGGATAACTTTTTTTCTTTTCTTTTCTTTTTTATTTTTTTGCTTCAATAAAAAAGTAAATCTGTAGATTCTATAGAAAGAAAACTATGTGTTTACTCAGATTTTTTGTTTTATTTTGTGAAGATCTAAAATTATTTAGTAGGCAATGAAAACAGAAGAAATCAGGATGGAGGCAAATACATTTTCACAGCACTGTATAACAGTGTTATGTAGGCTACTTATAATAAATATATGTCAGCTTTAAGGCTAATCTATGTTCTGATGTACTAAATGTTGAAAAAATAATAATTTTAAACAGCAGGGAGCACATATATTTGAGGACTAATTATTGATGACTCTTCTTTTTTCTTTTTTTTTTGTGATCAAATGCAATCAACCAACTAAGCAAATGAAAATATTATTGATGAAGAAAAATATTTTACTGTGCATTATCCTAATCTGGTTCTTTTGACCTCTTCTTCTTTATCCATCCATTTTTATTGATTAATTGACATCTGGATTTGAGACGGATGTATTTATTATTATTATTATTATATTTATTTTTTTTATTATTGGCATCTTTTACATATTCTCATTATTTTTCTCTCAGGAGGACTCCCAGAGGTACTACTCCTGGCGTAGCTTTGGTCCTGGTGACAAACGGACACAGGATCTCTGGGTGGATCTTGATTCAATGCATCAAGGACCTGTCAGAGTGCACGCTATTCTATCCAACACACACAGACAAGCATCGGTGAGACAACCACGCAGAGATATACCTGTATTCTTAGGAAAATATGTACATGGCTCACATGGGCCAAAGAAACATATTTTATTCTAGCTTGTAATTTTGTTACTTAGCATTTTACCTCCCTGACTACATTTCTCTTTTTCTCTCTATTTTGTATATTTTCCTTTATCATACTCCCTGTCTCCTCACTAGCGGGTGGCACTAACGTTTGACTTCCTTTTCTATGGACATCAAGTGAGACAAATCACCATAGCAACTGGAGGTATTGTATATAGTCTCTGTTTACCTCTCTCCTCCATCAGGCCATGTGGAGCATATCAGACTGGTTTGTGTTTGCCACAGACACTGATAAAATGTCTCACAAGAGATGCTTCCGTGACATATTTTGTATTATTCAAGACTGGTCAGATCTTTGTTGAAGTTAAGCTTTTTCACTTTTTTCCCTCGATACTTAGGCCCTTTTTTCAATACTCTTCACACAGTGCTCCTAACCAAATTTTAGCTTGGCACAGCAGTAAATCTCATATCCTAAATGCACTGAAACTACTAAAACACTTCATACTTAATACATTGTCTCAAATCAACTTATTTATGTTGATCGGACATACACAGATACTGCATGCTTTGTTCACACAACTTAATGAATGAACTCTGTAACATTATTTTGAAGCAGGCCTGATTCTATGGGGGTGCTAGAAGGTGCTAAGCAAGAGCACCCTTGGTTGAGGTTGTAAAAACAGGATGTTGGTGAGACAGATTTGGCAAACACTCCAATCCGTATTCATTTGAGCTCAGTAGAGCTTCAAAGGTTTCTATTTGCAATAGGGCTGCCCCCTAATAGTCGACTAACCATTAGTCGACGAGATAAGAGGCTTGGTCAACCAAACTTTTATTAGTCGCTTAGTTGCAGAAAGAAGAAAAAAATCCACAGGCGAAGTCACGCAGTCCGTGATGGACAGATTGTCAACGGCTGGTCTATGTGGTAATACAGTACATCAGGCAGGACATCCAAACACTTGCCTAGCATTCATCAACCTCAAATATGGCTTATCATCTGAAATATGTTAATAGCAACAATTTTACATGGCCGCATGTTTATCTAGAAAAATGTGCGCTATTCAAGTGTCTGTGCGGAGTGTGGAAGTTGAATAAGGGGCGCTCACTGTATGACCAACGGGCATGACAGATGGAGGATGCACCAGTATGGCCATTTGCTTGTAATATACTCCCTTTTGGTCATACAGATAAGAGTAATACATCTTTCAAATCTGTAAAGACTTATGTTTATTTGTCTGTGCTCACAATAACAACAAAACATTGCAATTTTCTAAAATAATGAAAGCAAACAGGATGCGCTTTCTGCCGTCTCGGTCTCCATGAACTTGAGCGCGAAAGTCTGTGTATTGCCTTTCAGATATGAAAAATGTCTCTTTAGAGAGTGAAATGTCTACTTTTAAATGAACCAATTTAAATGGAAAACAGTGAAATAACTAGTTTATCAATATATTAATAAAATGTTAATGCAGCCTCTTTTTTGTTTTTCACTGACACGTTCATAATCATTACTTCTGCCAGTGTGCTGTGGTAAGCTTTATGCATGCACTTGAGCGTGCACTATTAGGCTATGTAGGCAATTAAAGGCTCATTATTATGATTTAAATGGTTTATTAATAAATGTGAGGTTAGTCAACTAATGCTTAAAATGAACGACTACTAGTCGACCATAAAAAAAAACTCATTAGTCAAGGGCAGTCCTAATTTGTAATGTGTTTTTGCAGCATTGAACAATGTAGCCAATCAAAGAGATATATGCTGATTTATTGAACACAATGGGCAATCAGAGGTGTTTAGGTTCAAGCATCCCCTCACCACTCAGAGTTTTGTTCAGTGTTATACAAGCTTGTGAATCCTCTCATTATAACAAAATATAGATATGATGTAAATAATAGTTTCACTCTGCAGTGCAGAGATATTCATGGATTATAACAACTTTGTGAGATCACAATGTTGGGATGTCCATTACAGCCCTGATTAAATTTCCAAAACTTCTGTTATCATGCTTTACATTCGATGTAAGTGGACAGTGGCCAGTAACACGCCTAATATACTGTATGTGACTTCATCATTTTTTGTTGTGGGGTATGCAAATAATGATGTTAAGAATAACCACACTTCTTATAATAATCATAATAATAAAAAAATGCATGTAAACTGGAAAGAAGTGGTTTGCTCGTGTCATGTAAAAAAATCTTACTGGGAATAAGTCTGGGATTATGCATTTGCTAAATTCGTGTAAGCAGTACACATCAAAATATGCATAATAATAACGAAGTATGTACCAGAATCTCTGTACGTAAGGGACAAGGCCGAATACCTTTGTTGGATGCCCTTGGTCTTCAGGCCCTCAGACGAAACTGTGTCACTCATCGGCATGATTCTCTCATTGACATTACTAAATGGGCCCAGGAATACTTCCAGAAACCACTGTTGGTAAAAACAATCCGCCGTGACATCTGCAGATGTCAACTAAAGCTCTATCATGCAAAAAGGAAGGCATATGTGACCCTGGACCACAAAACCAGTCATAAGTGTCAATTTTATGAAATTGAGATTTCTACATCAGTTGAATAAATTGAATCAGTTGAATAAATAAGCATTCCATTGATGTATGGTTTGTTAGGATCGGACAATATTTGGCCGAAATACAACTATTTGAAAATCTGGAATCTGAAGGTGCAAAAAAATCAAAATACTGAGAAAATTGCCTTTAAAGTTGTCTAAATCAAGTTCTTAGCTATGCATATTACTGATCAAAAAATAAGCTTTGATACATTTAAAGTAGAAAAATCACTAAACATCTTCATGGAACATGATCTTTAATTAATATCCTAATGATTTTTGGCATAAAAGAAAAATGGATAATTTTGACCCATACAATGTATTTTTGGCTATTGCTACAAATATACCCCTGCGACTTAAGACTGGTTTTGTGGTCCAGGGTCACATATGTGAACATGGTCCAGAAGCACCATTTTGTCCTGTGGGCCAAGGCTCATTTAAAATGGATTGTTTCAAAGTGGAAAACTGTTCTATGGTCAGACGAGTAATCTGATTACGTAACTTGCATTAATTGTAATGCTCTACCCCAACACTGCCTATTGCCATTCTCAGGATATAAATTATTGGTATCAAGAATTAGCATTTTAAATAGTGAACATTCAATTGTTGATATCAAGACTTAACATTTTTACTTGTGGAAATGTAATTCCTGATATCAAAAATATCCATTGTTACTAGTAAAAATCCAATTGCTGATATCAAGAATTGGCATTTTAACCCTTTAAGCCCTGCTTAAAGGGTTAAAATAAGGCATGTTTGCTTCACTGAAGGCGTTGTTCCCCTTCTAGGGAACTCCAAGCTGCACCCCCTAGAGGGCATATTGGGGAATGCAGCCTGCATGTCTGGTGTCTGAAGCACGTGTAAAACAACACCAATCAATTGGTCCACCTGGCCTGTGACATCATAGGCGGGGTGCCCAGAAGTATAAAAGGGCACCTGCTGAATACGTTATCTTCTTTGCTGTCTTCAGGAGCCGTCTGTTGCGAGCAGTGTGTTACTACATGTATCAACCAATTGACACCTGAGGACATGCACGACTTGTGCGTTATGTGCCTGGGGGAGGAGCATGGACGTTCAGTGCATGAAGGCCTCGCGGGTCAGGTCCCGCTGCTGCTGAGGCACCGTGGAAACTCAGCTCATGGGGATCGCAGGCTGAGCTCGTAGAGATGTTTGAGAAAGGTTTGGATCTGTCAAAAACTTCTGCCATGAGCTCTAGCATGCAACAAGATCCAGAAACTCTTTCATTGGAGTCAACTGATCCTGATAGCAAGCTGCTGGGCTCTTCTAGTCATAATGACGCAGATTAAGAGGATGAAGAGGTTGGCGATGATGATGAAAGTGCGAGCACTGAGTCATCATCGACCACCCCCAGTTGCGCATACGGTGATATGTTGGATGTGATGGATCATGCCACTAAGTGGCTAATGGTGAGGGTGTGGCCGAGTGCTGACACACGAGGAAGCCCCCTGTTGAAGAGACATTTGCGAGCTATCTCTTGCAGGGTGAGTCATCCTCTTTTACCCCCTGGGGTCGAAGCCTGCACCAGTGCGGTCTGTCTCGAACTAAAAATACTCAGTGAGTTTTGATCGTACAGATAAAAATAAAGTATCAATTGCAACTGCAAAGGGTCTACTTTTATTTGTGTATAGTCATAATAACAACAAAACAATGTGCTTTTAAAAAATAAAGAAAATAAACAGGGTGCGTTCTCTGCCGGCTCTGTCTCTGTCACCTCTCTTCACAGACATGTAAATAAAACAACATGAAACTCCGGGAATATTTGCCTCAAAGACATGAGGCTGTTAAAGTAACCCGTATGAAACCAACCAATGTCCAGTTTTTCCCGTCTCAACTCATTATCTCTAATGCGATCATGGCCACGTGCCGATCGAGCTTTTCAAATTCAAACATCCATGTGAGATGCACCCATGTAAACGCCCACATCGCCTTCGCGTAAACAAACAAGTTCATCCCAGCTACTTTTTGTTTCTGGAAGAAAACGCACAAAGAGAAATAATCCAGAGTTTACATCACAACGCTATGCGTCGCGCAGCTAGATCCAGTGGAGCTTTTCGTTTTGATGAGTAGCTTAAGATTACTTGCATCTGTTGTTATTGTGTTATTGTGACATAACTTGTACACATTTTACTAGTTAGACTTTTCCTAACCTATAATTCCTGACTACATGTATGAAATCAAGTGAAACATTTTGAAATATGTGTTATTTCATTGTCTAAATGTCTCACAACGCCAGGATGTTTGTTTAATGTTTTATAACATATAAAACCACAAAATATAAAATTAGTGTGAGTGTTAACACTATGAATGAATGTTTGGCACAAAGGTGTGTTACTGTTCAAGTCTCAGTGTTCAGATCAGTATGTTCAATCATGTGTCCTTGACATTTGTAGCATTTGGACCAATCAGACACAATTTTTCATTTGATTTAACAAATGAAATTAGTTATTAGATTAACAAATAATTACAGACCCCTCACCCAATACACATCCTTGGGTGCCCCTATGTCTGTGGACGCCTCCAGACCCCCCCCCCCCCCCCCCCCAGTGCCATGGCAACCCATCAGATAACACTAGTTTTATTGCTCAAAGGAATGCAAATGGTCGAGCAACACTCACTTCATATAGGAAAAAGACATTATGCCATAAAATGGACTCTTCTCTAATTAATTCATAGAAAAACCTTTCTTTGAATGAGCACACATATCATTAAGTCATTGTGTATATTATTACTGTTTTTGTGTATTTTATACTGTTTTATGCATGTTTATAATAGATCACTAGTTAATATCACTCTGACTGTAACATGTTTGGTCTCTATCAATTCGTCTTCGGATGATCTAAGTGAGAGTGAATATTACATGTTGATACCTATGCAACATATTAGTGTCCTAAGAATCTTTAATAGTTTGTATAATAACTATAATAGTTTGTATAAGTTATAATAACTGAGCTAGACAATGACATCTCTGAATTCAATAATGAAATGCATTTAACTGAAAATTGAGTGTTTAATCTTATCATTATATATTACTGACACTCTGTCCTCCAATTTGATACTGTTAAGTGCTTTGACACAATCTGTATTGGTAAAAGCGCTATATAAATAAAGGTGACTTGACTTGAATTTCAATCCAACCCCTTTTGCAAATTACCATGCTCTCAGACAAAGGGCCATAAACCCCCCAGTATTTCCAAACTCTCGCTTGGAAATTCAGCCTTTCTCATTGGTCAAGCCCATCCTGAGAGGTGTGACTCTTCGCAGACTTTAAAGAGCCCACGCACAGGTCCCTCTTGCGCACTCTCTTCTGCTAAAAATCCCGGACTGCTGCCCGTGTGGAGAGCCTGAGCCGGTGTCGGCGTGCCCGGTGGGCTCCAACATATCCCAGTCTTGCGGTTCTGTTAGATTCTAAAAGGATGTGAGCAAGAACTCTTCGGGACACTTAAGTTTTGCGCCAGGCTTTGCGGCCTTGACTTTCCATTCAACCAAAGCTACGCGGACCTCAGAACAAGAATAACCTCTTTGGAATTCATCACTCTTCAACCCGGAAGAACGTGATCGCGAGTCCAAGACCTGAAACCATCAAGACTTTCCATCTGAGGCTGCATTCCAGACACACGTCAACAATCATGAAAGTGCAAGTATGGTGTCAGAGTTTTTGCTTTGTAATGTTATATCTTGGCCACTAGAGGTCAATCAGTGTCATTGTTTTCACATGTGCCTCGTTCTGGGCTGTGTATTTAAGCTGATCACTTCCTTTGTTTCTTTGCTTGGTTATTGTTCTTCCTAGCCAGTTGCTTCCGTAAGTCTGCTCTAGTTTTTTGGATTGTTTTCCCTGAGTTTTTGTTTTGGAGATTATTTGGTAACACTTTATTTTGATGGTCCCTCTTGAACATTCTGTTGACACTAAGTAATGTTGCAACTACATGTCAACAAACTCTCATAAGAGTATTAGTAGACTGTCTGCTTCATATCTACTAACTCCTTATTGTGTTGGTCTCCCAACAGATATTTTACTGACTATAAGTAACTTTGCAAGAACGTGTCAACTTAATCTAACCCTAACCCTACCAGTCAACTAATACACTACTAACACTCTAATGAGAGTTAGTTGAAATGTAGGTGCAACATTACTTATAGTCAATAGAATGTGTTAAAGGGACCATCAAAATAAAGTGAAACCGATTATTTTTCTCCTTTTGGACCCTTTTTGGATTGAAGATTTTTCTGTTTTGTGGCTTTCATTAAGAAAAGGATTTTTGTACCCTTTTTGCTATTTTTTGTTATTAAACTCTTCTGAGTTAAGAATGTGTCTGACTATTGGGTTCAACTCCTTTCTGTGGCTCAGGGGTGGAAGTTAAGACTATTGCACCAGAGACCCAAGTTCGAGTCCCAGATCTGACAGAATAACCAAGCCAAAATATGAACCCAGAGACGCCTAATTCTCAAGAACTCCTTGCCACAATTGCTCAGCATGAGTCCACGGTCCAACGCCATGAGTCAGCACTAGTTCAGCAGGAGACTTTGATGGCTAAACACTCAGAAGTGCTGTCTGATCTCATGACTTCTGTCCGTCAGCTCTTTGACCAGCTGCCCTCTACTTCATCTACTGCTGCCTCTGTATCCCTCCCGGATTCTCGAGTGCTCTCTCCTCTGACTGAACCTCGTCTACCTCCACCACAATGTTTCTCAGGTGATCCCAGTGCATGTGATGGGTTCCTGACTCAATGCTCTCTCACATTTGAATTACAACCATCTTCCTTCCTTCCCTCTGATCTGGCCAAGATCACATATGTTATCACCCTCCTTTCTGGCAAGGCTCTTTCTTGGGCAACAGCGGTCTGGAAGGCACAGGCGCCCTTCTGTTCAAGTTATCCTGTGTTTGAAAAGGAATTAAAGCGAGTCTTTGACCACCCCGTCAGTGGCCGGCAAGCTTCTAAGAGACTTCTCACTCTCCGACAAGGTAATGGCAGCGCGGCTGAATATGCCATACACTTTCAGACCATTGCTGCAGGGAGTGGCTGGAACGACGAGGCCCCTCATGGTGTGTTTCCTGAGTGGTCTGTCTGAGGAAATCAAGGATGATATGGCTACCAGAGAACCTGCTTGTGATCTCGAGAACCTCATAGATCAAGCAATCCGGCTGGATAATCGCTTGAGGGAGAGAAGTTTGAACCAACCATCTGTTTCCACATTTTCTGCCACTCCAGCTCTTACTCAAATGCTACCAGTGCCCCAAGATTCTTCGGAGCCCATGCAATTGGGTAGGACTAGGCTTTCCCCATCAGAACGAGACCGTCGTATGAGAGAGCGCTGTTGTCTATATTGTGGATTGCATGGTCACTTTCGCTCCGCCTGCCCCAAGCTTTCGCGAAACGCCCAGTCCCGTACAGGCAAGGGAGGACTGTAATGGGAGTTACACACACAGCTTCACCTTCCAACTCTGGATTGTTCCTTCCCATCACACTCACTTGGGGTGATCAAAAACACCAACTCCAGGCATTGATTGATTCTGGCGCTGCTGGGAATTTCATGGATATTTCCCTTGCCAAGAGTCTCCAGATCCCTACTAATTCCCTTCCTGCCCCCCTAACTGTGACAGCCTTGGATGGAAGACCATTAGCTCCAGGGAAAATAACCCACCTCACCTCTCTCTTTTGTCTCGTCACTTACCGGCACCAGGAGAGAATATGCTTTCACCTTATTCAGTCTCCAGAGTTCCCTGTTGTCCTCGGTCACCCTTGGCTCCTTCAGCATAATCCACACTTTGACTGGTCCACTGGCGCTGTTCTCAGTTGGGGTCCCACCTGCCAGACCATATGCTTGGCCCAGAACTCCCCTAATCCTCGAGTTCTCGAGTCTCAAGAACCCCTAGATCTGTCTCAAGTCCCTGCTCAGTACCACCACCTCAAATCAGTGTTCAGCAAAAGGAAGGCCACCTCCTTACCTCCTCATCGCCCCTATGATTGCGCCATTGAGCTGCTCACAGGAACCTGTCCCTCCAGAGGTCGTATATTCTCTTTGTCTCCCCCCGAACGAACTGCTATGGATAAATACATTAACGAAGCCCTTGCGGCAGGTATCATCCGACAATCCACTTCCTCTGCTGGAGCTGGATTCTTTTTCATTGGGAAGAAGGATGGCGGACTTCGGCCTTGCATTGATTACAGGTGCCTTAATAAGATCACTATCCGTAAACGCTATCCCTTGCCACTAAAGGCCACTGCCTTCGAAATTCTGCAAGAAGCCTCCATTTTCACTAAGCTCGATTTGCGCAATGCCTACCATCTTGTGCACATCAGACAAGGAGATGAATGGAAAACCACCTTCAACACGCCCACTGGGCACTATGAATATTTAGTTATGCCCTTCGGTCTCACTAATGCTCCTGCAGTATTTCAAGCTTTCATCAATGATGTTCTCAGAGACATGCTCAACCAATTTGTGTTTGTCTACTTGGATGATATCCTCATCTTCTCGAGTTCCCTCCAAGAGCATGTTAAACACGTCAGTAAAGTTCTCAGACGCCTTCTTGATAACCATCTTTATGTTAAACCTGAGAAATGTGAGTTCCATGTGACCCGAAGTTCAGTTCCTGGGGTTCATCATCAAGCCTGGCCAGATAAAAATGGACCCTCAGAAAGTTCAAGCAGTTGTGAATTGGTCCTCCCCCTCGTCAGTAAAAGAAGTACAGCGTTTCCTTGGCTTTGCCAATTTTTATTGCAAGTTCATCCTGAACTTCAGTACTGTGGCGGCTCCTTTATCCGCTCTCACCAAGGGGAACACAACCAGCTTTTATTGGGGACCTGAAGCAGAGTTGGCCTTCAGCAAACTCAAAAACCATTTTACCTCTGCACCTATTCTGATTCTCCCTAACCCAGATATACCCTTCATCGTGGAGGTCGATGCTTCGGATTTAGGGGTTGGAGCTGTGCTGTCCCAAAGGGGGAAGGACAACAAGTTGCATCCATGTGCATTCCTTTCCCACCGCCTTACACCCACTGAGAGGAACTATCATGTAGGAGATCGAGAGTTACTGGCAGTTAAGCTAGCGCTTGAGGAGTGGAGGTATTGGCTTGAGGGGGCCAAACACCCATTCCAAGTACTCACGGACCACAAAAATCTGGAATACATTCAGCAGGCCAAGCGACTCAACCCCCGTCAGGCACGTTGGTCCTTATTCTTTAACCGATTCCAGTTCATATTATCCTACCACCCCGGCTCTAAGAACCTAAAACCAGATGCGTTGTCCTGGGTATATGCAAACACTCCTCAGGAAGATTCTATTGCATCAACTGTCCCCAGTTCCAAGATAATAGCTCCTATCAGGTGGGATCTGGAAAATACTGTAAAACAAGCCCAAGCCCGAGAACCTGACCCAGGAAGAGGGCCAACCCACTGTCTGTTTGTCCCAAAAGTGGTCCGCTCCCAGGTCCTCCAGTGGGGACACTCCTCTCGTCTTACTTGTCATCCTGGTACTTTTCGCACTCTTGAGTTCCTCCAAAGACACTTTTGGTGGCCAACTATCAAGGAGGATGTGACAAGATTTGTAAACGCATGTCCCACGTGCAACCGAAGTAAGGTCCCTCACCATTCTCCTCAGGAGCTATTGCACCCTCTCTCTATACCTCATAGATCTTGGTCTCACCTTTCCATGGATTTTATCACTGGACTTCCGCTACCACAAGGCAACACCACTATCATGGTCATAGTTGACAGTTTCTCCAAGGCTGCCCGATTTATTCCTCTGCCCAAACTACCCACCGCTAAAGAAACTGCTGAATTGGTTCTAAACCACGTCTTTCGAGTCTTTGGAATCCCACAAGACATAGTCTCTGATCGAGGACCCCAATTTTCCTCCAGATTCTGGCGGGCATTTTGTTTATCTCTGGGAGCTACAGTGAGTTTATCTTCTGGGTTCCACCCGGAGTCCAATGGGCAAACAGAGAGGCTTAACCAAGATCTTGAGACTACACTGAGGTGTATGGCATCTAACAACCCATCCTCTTGGTCTCTCTTCATCGTGTGGGCAGAATATGCTCACAATACCCTTCGCTCCTCTGCTACAGGCCTGTCCTCTTTCGAGTGCCAGTTTGGTTACACCCCTCCGCTATTCCCTGAGCAAGAAGTGGAGGTGGCTGTTCCCTCTGCTCAAAAGTTTGTTAAACGGTGCCGCCAGACATGGAAAAGGGTCCGACTCAAGCTCCTTAAGGTCTCTCAGCAGTACCAGCACCAGGCCAATCGCAGACGCAGACCTGCCCCCACTCTGCGCCCTGGCCAAAGAGCCTGGCTCTCCACTAAGAACATTCCCTTGCGGGTGGAATTCCGTAAACTTCCCCAGAGGTTTTGAAGATAAATCCCACTTTTCATGTCTCACTGTTAAAACCTGTTTTGTCTTCTCCTTTTCTAGCGACAGGTAAACCTCCCCCTCCTCGTATCATTTGTGGCCAGCCAGCTTACACAGTCCACAGAATACTGGATGTCCGTCGAGTACCTGGGTCCCGGCAATATCTGGTGGACTGGGAAGGCTATGGCCCTGAGGAACGCTCCTGGGTTCCGGCCAAGGACATCTTGGACCCCAAACTAATTCAAGACTTTCATGCTTGCAAGCCCAGTCGTCCTGGAGGGAACGTCAGGAGCCGTTCCGGCTCACATCCTCGGCGGCGCGACGTCCCTCAACGCACCCTTCCTGGACCCACGAGGACACCAGCGTGCATGCACGGGGGAAGAGACCGGTCTCTCGAGGAGAGGCGCGCTCGGCATTTAAACAGCGGCCGTGATGAGGCTTCATTCAGTCCAGCTGTGCCTCATCACACGCCGCCAGCCCACGTTGTTCCCACGCCCCTCCTCTCATACACACCCACTCCAGTCGGGAGCCTGGTGAAGGGCGGCAAATAAGGGATGGGGTGGTGATGATGATAAGGGGGAGGGCCACCGACTCGTCACAGTATGTTTGTTGTTTGTTTAGATTAGTTATGTGTGTTAGCGTTTAGTTAATAAAAGTTGTGTGCACAAGTTACATGAGTTTCTGGTTCTGCCTTGCAAATTAATGTCCCTTTATGATTTTGACCCTTGCTACACGCTCTAATGCATTAATACTTAAGAAAGTATTTTCTGTGGCCACGAAAATATCCTTTCTTAGAGTTGATATGAACTTACACTGAATGGTCGCTGAATGACCAGATCAGTCGATGGCAATTTAATTCTGCTACAGTTATCACTGTCATATAAATAATTGTAATTAATCATAATTAATTGTAATTATTTATATACAATTCCCTTCAAGCTAATTTGCTACATTATTTTGGTGGAGAACCTGGGCAATTGATTAAACATTATTTGCAAGCAGACCCAGTACCAAACTTGTGTGTTTGTCTCATAATTTTATAACGCCTTACACATGCATTTTCTGCTAAAATCAGATAGACTGTAGCTTGAATGCACCTTACTACGAGCAGTAGAAAGTTTATCAATGCTATAATGCGTGTTTAAATCGTACGATAAGGAACTAACCTGATATTAGTGAAGAAAACCTAATTTCTGTTGTTAATAGAGCGTAAGCCTTCTCTGAAGAAGAAATGTCAGATTAGAAGCCCGTATAGATTGTACCAGACTAAATTAATCTGATTCTGGGCGAACATATCCTCATTTCATCTTCATCTTAATGTGTAAATCTTCTCTGACGAAGGAATCTCAGATTAGCGGCACAAATTAATCTGCGTGGTGAAGAAACCCCACTTGCAATGATAATAAAACTGGGCAACAAAGAAATCTTGCTACAGGATATTTAGTTAAATGGTGATTTGAGCGATGTTCCTCATCTTCCAGAGTTAAGGCCTTCTTGTAACCATCGCATATCATTGTAGTCAAAGAAGTGATGCAGTTGAATAGCAAATTAATGGTGTAATTCTAGCCTAGCTAACTAGTAATTTTATTATTGTCTGTGAAGTGAATGTGCTGTTTTGATTTGTGAAAGAAGTTGTATGCGATACGTCATAACTGACTGCGCGTGAGTTCCCATGCATGTTTACAGCAGCGCAAGTTCAGCTCCACTTGCGCGTGTTGTAAGCTTGCATCAGTCTCTTAGCAACATCTGACTCCGGGAGTTGAGAGCAGCCTCTTCCAGTTCAATCTGATAACAGCACACACATCACAGACCCTTGTGTAAACAAACTGAGTTCAGTCAAAGCTAACTCTTTAGCAGCCGAGCAGGCATAAGCTAACTAAGCTAACTAAGCCCTTTACCTCAACTATTAGCTGTTAGCATCCGACTAACTGACACTGTGTGAGTGTAAATTGAATAGTTTGAACAACTCCTCTCTCTCTCTCCCCCTCACTCTTGTTTTCAATTTCCTGTTTGTGCTATCACCTTCTGTTTAGATTCAGGTTGGCCCCTCCTCACATATGTTGGTTCTATTTGTGTTATTTTTATTTTGACTTTATTCTACCTATTTGATTTTGTTTTCATTTATTTATTTATTTCCCCTGGTTTAGCTTGAATGTACCAATTCAGCTAAGTGATTTTAATTAAATCTGACATTTAATTAAATCGATTTGTTTATTTTATTTTATTTTTTAATTATTTTTAAAATAATCCTACAGAGCCATTCCCCATACAGATAGCCTAACACCTCTGTACGTACTTGCACTTGCCTTCTGCCTCTCTCTCTCTCTCTGGTGTTCTCCCAAGTGTGCCAGTGTGTCTCAGACATTCCACAGACATCCAGCCCTGCCAGCTCACCAGGACCACCTGAAAACCCCGCAGAGCACGGTGATGGACATCCTTCAGCTTAAAGCAGCCAACAACCTGCAATGGCAGAGAAAGGAACAGCAAGACTGTGACACAAGTGGATACCTGACACCCAGCCTGAACCACCAGGAGCCGACCAGCATCATCTCCTCCTTGGTCCACGATCTCCTGGACCTCAGACAGGAGATAAATGAACTGAAGCTGCAAGTCACAGAGTCCTACTGACACCCGCTCAGCAAGAGAAGGCACAGAATGGATGTAAAGAACCTTACAGAATGGCACAACAGAAGGAAATCACCAGTCTTCAAGAGGCTCTAACAGCTGCTGGACACCAAGCGCAGTATGAAAAAGCCACCAGACAGGACCTGGAAAGAGAACTGTTTCACACAAAGACACTGAATTTTACTTCCAGCTTCGCTACTGTTCGGACGCTCCTGCTTATTGCTCTGCGCTTCGCTCCCTAATTTATGCACTTTTCTCAGATTTTTCTAAGATTTTAACTTCAGCATATCAGCACAGTGCTCAAACAACACAGTTTTTAGAAAAAGGAGACTCTTTGCCTCTCACTGCCAGCAGTTTACATTCCGGAGAAGGGAAAACACAGCTGCCTACATTCAAACAGACGGGAAAGAAAATGCCCCTTGTGGAATCTACTTGCTGCATGAACTGCCACAGACTTCTACAAAGGATTGCGGTTCTTGAAACAAAGTTACTTGCTGGACTTCCAAAACAGGTGGAACACACAGCAGATTGCCATCACGGACCCCCTCAGCATACAGCCGGTGAGTCCTGTGAATCTAGTGAATCTCAACAGTTTATACAAAGTGTAGAAGAACAAGCTGATCGACAAACTAATCGATGGCACAAACAGGGAGCGAGACCCAAAGGCACTCGAGACATCAGATTGTCACGAGTATCTCGTATTGCCGCCGTAGCATCCTCTACCCCAGATACGGCTATGACAAGACTTGTAAGCACTGGCATTCTACAACCCCCTATACAGCTTGAGAACCGATTTGAAGCATTAATGAATGTGGGTGAGGAATCCCCAAATGTGACAAAACATGGATCGTATCAGCCAGCAGCTAACATCGCTACTAACAGGCGCTCGAGGTCGAGCAGACAGCGGCACTCAGCTCAGAGTGCAGCCGAGCCCAGGACTCTGATAGTGGGCGACTCTATTATCAGAAACATCAGTAGCAGGACTACAACTATATGCTGCTTTCCTCAAGCAACCGTCTCTGATGTGAACAAGGAACTTCGGAACATTCTGATGAATCACAAGACTGCAAATCGAATCATCATCCATGTGGGGAAGAACGATATTCGGAAAGAGCAGTCAGAACTGCTTAAGAAGGATTTCAGTGAACTCTTTGAAACACTTCAAAGACTTGAAGTTCAGTCATTCATCAGTGGACCACTCCCAGCAAGAGGAACTAACATGTTTTCACGGCTGCTTGGGCTGAATACATGGCTACAAAGAACCTGCAGTACAAAAGGAGTCAACTTCATCGACAACTTCAATATTTTCTGGGGCCATAGACAACTGTTTAGACTGGACGGCTTCCACCCAAACAAACTTGGTGCAAGAGTCCTAAAGGACAATATCTATTTCTCCCTCCGTCATCCTTCAGTGGTGTGTGCCAATCCACTCGGCCTCAATGGCACACACACACCTGGACAGAGTATGAGTGACCACAGGACTTTAAGTCATGTGGTTGACACATTCCACAAGGACACTGATAACACCACGCAGCCAAAACAAACTTTCCTCATGGAAACTATCCCGGCTGAGCCCTGCCCAACAAGCTCTTCACAGACAGACTGTGACGTACTACAACAGCTCCAAGACTCAGCACCCAAGGACAACTATCTGGAAAACAGCCAGGGAAGCCAGGACAGCATTTCACAGCCACCGGAAACACCAGAGCCAGAGCCCATCTCACCAGACACACTATCCCTCTCTCCAGAATCTCCACTTCTAAGCTTCTCACAGAAAATGGAGGAACTGGTGTATGCTGGGACCAAACTCTCCCACTCGTTCGCTGCAAGCCCCCAGATATCAACTAAAAAACGGCGGGCCCCACAACCACCAAAGTCAGCAGGCCCAGCTCTCCTTCCTCCTCCAGTGAGAGCTCTCCGACCGCTGCCACAACGCCAGGGCCCAAACCCTCCTCCATCGGCTGTAGGTGAACCAAAAACAACTGATAACAGCTCTCAGTGATATGTGTCGGGTCCCCGCTATATTAGCAGCAACACTCACAAATGTTTACAGAACAAGCGGGAACCCAGTGTGCCTGTAGCCTTCTATATTTCTGTTTTATCACGTGATAGAAAGTCTAAGGCCTTCTCAAGCCGTACGGCTGACCCATCTAATCTGCGGCCTATAATGCGTCAATCTGAGATTGCTGTAGAGACAAAATGTAATTCCATCAAGTTAGCATTTTTAAACATTCGTTCACTAAAAAATAAATCATTTCTGATCAATGATCTTATAACCACAAACAACCTGGATTTTATGTTTCTAAATGAAACATGGCTTGAAGACAGCTGCAGTGCAACAGTCCTCAATGAAACAGCCCCTCCTAACTTTAACTTTACAAGTGTCTACAGGACTGTTAGGAGAGGTGGAGGTGTAACTGCAACTGCTCTATTTAAATATGTTTATCAATGCAAGCAAGTGTCATTTGGTCAGTATTTGGATATTCTAGGTATTGTGCTGAAAGGTGCTCCACGCATTCTGTTTATCGTTATTTACAGGCCTCCAAGATACTCTCCAGACTTTGTTGATGAGTCCACAGAACTGTTATCAATGATTTCCTTAGAGTTTGACTGTTTTACTATTGCAGGGGATTTTAATATTCACATAGATAATACAGAAATCAAAACTGCAAAAGAAATAATAACTGTCCTAAACACTTTTGATCTGACCCAGCATGTGCATGGACCCACACACAATCGTGGACACACTCTAGATTTACTCATCAGTAGAGGTCTAAACATTTCATCCATTGTTGTTAAGGATGTTGTTAAGGTAGCCACTTTTAAATCCAGACTCAAAACTCATCTGTTTAGCTGTTGCATTTGTTGAATGAGCACTGTGCTACGTCCGAACCGATTGCACTATGTATAATCACTTTCTATTTTTAAATGTTTTAAATTCTTTTAAAATCAATTTTTAAATCACTTTGTTTTTATTATTATTTTTAATTTCTTAAATCGATCATATCATTTTAAAAGTTTAAACACAAGGCTGAAGTAAGTACTGTGATGGTAAAGAGAATGTGGGCAAAGAAAGACAAGTGTGTTGGTTAAAGTAGGAGGCTGTAAGATGGTCAAAGTAAGTAGGGGGTGAAGTAGTGGAATAGTTAGGTGTTTTGGAATGTTTTTCCACTTAGTGTGGAAGAGTTTGAACAAAGCTTGAGAATGTTGGTTGTTTTTATTGTTGTGATTATTATTTTTTAATGACTATTTGACTTGACCTTGAATTACCACTGTGTATGAAATGTGCTATATAAATAAACTTGCCTTGCCTTGCCTTGTTGAAAACAGCGTATGTGGAACTTAATGAGAGGGACACCAGAACTAAGACCTTAGAAGGCCATCTACATGCAGCCAGAGCTGAAGTCCAAACTCTGACTCAGCAATTCTGCAGCATTAATGAGGAGCTTGACATGGTTCAGAGAGAACTGAAACAGTCCTACCGGCTGTGCATGGATTCAAATAAAAGGCACCCTGCTGCACGTCACACAGCCAGCAGTGCAAATCCCCTCACTCCTGTACACAGATACGAAGGGGGGAGCCAAAGCCTTCTGCCTAACATTTCACAAGTCAGCTTCCTGAAAACCTCTGCAGCTGCAGAAGGAAAGGGATTTATTCAGGCGAGCCCTGAAACAGCACAGGGAGTGACACTCAAAGACCTCAACTGAATGGCCAGAAACATCCCTGCATTCACGCCAGAACTTGTAGGAGAACATGATGTTTACTCTTACTTAAGAGAGATTGACTTTTTCCTGCAGTCGTGGACCAGTGTGAACCACCAAGACTCTATCTACTATGGATCACCTGTAGCCCAGGAGTGCGACACTTCCTGGCTCGACAGCCAGGACACATCCAATCGGACTACCAGCAGCTTAAACAGGCCATTATAAAGGAATTCTCAGACCCAGAATTTGAACACGGACTGATCGCTGCCATCGAACAGGGCCATCATGAAACTCCCCAGGCTTACTACCACATACTTTGACGAGCTTACTTCGGAGCTCGCAGTGAACCTGGGATGGAGGAAGACACTAGCTTTAAGAGCCTTTTCCTCCGAAACCTCCACCCCATTGTAAGTCACCATATAGGCATTATAGCCTGCCCCACAATGCCAGTTCAACAACTGCGTGACCTGACACAGAAGGCTTTTAACAAGCACAAGGCCTCTACCAAAGGTGTTTGTAAGACCCCACTGAATCTGAACTGCACAACCCAAAATCCAAAGCAGGCGCCAGAAGGCACCCAGCATTGCCACAATGCAAGGCCCTTCTACAGAAAGCCACTAGCCAGCAGAGGAAAGAGTCGTTGCCATGGCAACAGACCAAGGTCCCAGACCAGCCACTGGCAGGAACCCTGGAAAAGGCCATCCTCATCCGGTGAACACCATGGTATGTCCAACGACAGTCCCCCACAACATCCTCCTCCACACCCTTCACACAGGTGCCAAACGGATGTTGCACAAGGACAGCTGGACACGCCTACTTCTGAGGAGCTTCTGACACTGGCAAAAGAGCTCCTTGAACAAGACTCAACTGAGGAGTACTGCGAAGGACAAACTTCTGACTCCTTGCCTGACGCAACGCAGCATCAGACCCCTCCAAGGGAGTAGCATCCCTTAAAACCAGTCGACACCCCAGAAGCAGCCAGGCAACGTTGGATTGAGCAACGGGCCCACATGCCCAACAGCGAAACCTCTACCAACACAACTCAGGCAAGCTCGAGTCGGTGCCGCCCCAAAAGCAAAGCGGCAACGCAAACATCAGACTTCTGGTGATGTTATAGCAGAACAGAGGGCTAACAACCACCTGCTGCCCTCCTGCCATCATCACTAGGTCAGTCTGAAACTCTCTTCATACTACAAAATCTCCATAACAATTCCCTGCGACCCCTGGAACCACCTGCACTCTCACCAGTGAGAGTCTAACCCGGCTGTTCCATACCACGGGTACCACAGATAGCCTTCTGGCTACAACCATCTGACCCGGACCAACTCACTTCAGAATGACAGCCGACACTGCCTCGACACCTGCTGCACCAGCTCGAGGATCCACACCTTGCTACAGCCTACATTCCCACAGCTTGCCACCTTACAGCATCCACCACACCACCGCAACCACTCCTGGAGGCAACCAACAGCCAGAGACCCACCACTGTCTCCCAGCCATGAGTGGCAGGTGCAAGTTTGATTGTTCTGCATCTTTAACGTCGCTCGTTGTTGTCTATTGAACAACGTTCAAAAGAGGGGAATTATGTAGCATTTGGACCAATCAGACACAATTTTTCATTTGATTTAACAAATGAAATTAGTTATTAGATTAACAAATAATCACAGACCCCTCACCCAATACACATCCTTGGGTGCCCCTATGTCTGTGGACGCCTCCAGACCCCCCCCACCCCCCGGTGCCATGGCAACCCATCAGATAACACGTTTTATTGCTCAAAGGAATGCAAATGGTTGAGCAACACTCACTTCATACTTCATATAGGAAAAAGACATTATGCCATAAAATGGACTCTTCTCTAATTAATTCATAGAAAAACCTTTCTTTGAATGAGCACACATATCATTAAGTCATTGTGTATATTATTACTGTTTTTGGTAACACTTTATTTTGATGGTCCCTTTTGAACATTCTGTTGACACTAAGTAATGTTGCAACTACATGTCAACAAACTCTCATTAGAGTATTAGTAGACTGTTTGCTTCATATCTACTAACTCCTTATTGTGTTGGTCTCCCAACAGATATTCTACTGACTATAAGTAACTTTGCAAGAACGTGTCAACTTAATCAAACCCTAATCCTACCAGTCAACTAATACACTACTAACACTCTAATGAGAGTCCGTAGAAACATAGGTGCAACATTACTTATAGTCAATAGAATGTGTTAAAGGGACCATCAAAATAAAGTGAAACCCTGTTTTTGTGTATTTTATACTGTTTTATGCATGCTTATAATAGATCACTAGTTAATATCACTCTGACTGTAACATGTTTGGTCTCTATCAATTCGTCTTCGGATGATCTAAGTGAGAGTGAATATTAGATATTGATACCTATGCAACATATCAGTGTCCTAAGAATCTTTAATAGTTTGTATAATAACTTTCAATCCAACCCCTTTTTCAAATTACCATGTAGAGGTCTGCGCGGGACTGTTTTTTAAGTGCCGCTCCCGCCCGCTCCCACGAGGTTATATCCCGCACCCGCCCGCTATTTACTCTTTGTTCACCCGCTGTCCGCTTTGAATAATTTTCTTCCCGACCCGACCGTTCCCGCTAAATTTAGATCTCGTTTCCAGAATCACACATTTAAATTTCCTCTACTAAAAGAAAGCGAGATAGGCTAACATATAAACGTGTAGCCTGCACAAAATTATATCTGTTATTTTATTCGTCTTGTCAAGAATATTGAAGTTATTGACAGCAAAATGTTAAACGAATTTTGTGTCTTAAGACACGAAATTCGTTTAACATTTTGCTGCCAACACAGTAGGAAAAAAAAGTGTCACAGA
Organism: Acrossocheilus fasciatus; assembly: GCA_036784905.1. Lineage (NCBI taxonomy): Eukaryota > Metazoa > Chordata > Actinopteri > Cypriniformes > Cyprinidae > Acrossocheilus > Acrossocheilus fasciatus. Next base: position 13,301,930 of record CM071949.1, read on the forward strand.
GAAAATAAAAATGTACAAAAATTTGATTCCTTATTTTTATTCGTCTTGCCAGGATACAATTCGTGTAACCTTTACAACACAATAAGAACAAGTGTCACAGAGAAAAAAAAATGTAGGTTGTACAAAAACGGCCTATTATAATTATTTGTCTTGTCAAAATACTAAATTCGTTTAACATCTTGCTGTAAACACAGTAGCTAGCCTAGGACAAGTGTCGCGGAAGAAAAATAAATAAATAAATTCGACATCTGTCATTTAAAATTATAGGCTAAGTGTGAGATTGATCCACAGATGTCTCTCCATAGCCACCATCGCCGTCTTTGAACACCATTGTTTTTGAGAAATCTGTTTAGCGGATCAAACACTGTACCTATGCTAATATGATGTTTTAACCACTGTTACAGAGGAGGCTCCTTTACCGCCTCCCTCGCACCACCAGAGGGAGCCATCACCCAAATATTGAGCATTCCATTTGGACTCCAATTCCCATCATCCTCATACCTGGGACTGATTTATCATCCACACCTGCACCTCATTTACACTCACACATATAAGCCACTCACTCACTCAGACTCTTTGCGAAGTATTGATTTGCCCTTGCTGTCATTTCTGAGCGTTATACCCGTGTTTGATTTCTGTGCACTTGACCTTGGACTGTCTCCTGTTTTCTGATTGTTCTCTGCCTGCCCCGACCTTGGATTGTTTCACCTGGACTGTGTTTGCTAACCGCCTGCCCTGATCTTCCGCCCGGTACTTGACTCTGTCTCTGTCTAGCCCCTGCTGCTCTGCCTTGCCGGTATTTGACCCTGTATTGTCTGATTACTCTAATAAAAGCTGCAAATGGATTCAAACGCTTCTGACTCGTCACAACAAACACACTTTGTTCAGAAGTTTCCGATGGATAAATCCAGCACGGGTTTCATTTGTAGACAGTCCGGATTTATTGCTAAGACCTTTACTTTTTAAAGAATTTATCTGATTTATGTTTGCTCCACTAGGCTATGAAAACAAGTGTTAAATATTTTTTAATAAATAAAGTTACAGTGAAATAAGACGTTTATTAGTATATTTAATATTAATAAAATACATCCATTTGGAAAATTACAAACTTCTCATTGGATGGGCCACAGATGAAAGTGCAACTGATTATAACTTGTTGAGGAATATCTTTAGAGCTAAATGACAGATTGTGGTAAAATTGGGCTCTTTTTAATCGGGAGAATTTTCTGAAAATAATTTTCCATGATCTATGCATGTTTTATGAAGTTATGAATGAAAACGCATAGTGAACATTATATATACAGTATATATATTAGGGGTGTCCCTGACTAAGGGTTTTCATAGTCGAATCGGAATGTTCGAATCATGCCGATAGTCAAATCATGTTTGGGGGCGGGGCAAAATACATTACAAAATACATTACCAAGAGTCAAGTAGTCATTCAAGTATTCAAGAGATTGCAGTCAAGTAGTCAAGAGTCAAGTAATTATGACATTCAACAGTCATAAATACTGATGTTAACACACATGGACAATAGCCCGATGGATGCCTCACAGATACAAACGGTGTAAGTAATGTTTTATGTTTTGATTAAAAGATAATTAACATTAAAGGTCAGGGAAACCCTAAGAATTCACAACATTTTTTACAAGAATGCTCTCATTATAACATTATGTATATGACAGTAGTTATTAATGTTCTTCTGTTTTGAGCTGCAAATGCTGAAGATGACCAGTAGAATGAAGCATTTGATAGCAGGTTTTTAATCAATGGGATTTAACTCATTTATCTCATATAGAATACGCTTTGTTATTTATACAACATAACGTTAATATCATGACTTACAGGCTATCTGCACAAAATGCCCCGAATGCATGAACACAGGCTATCTACACGGCTCTGAATTAATCATCGTAGTAATTCAACCAAATGCATTTTATTCAAGATAAATAATATATACACGATATATATAAACCGGCTGAAATGTTTTGAAATCACTTGTACCCTACCTGACCGAAAAAAAATCCAGTCTTTCACTCTGCCTGTGTCAGTTTGAGTCTTGTTAAAGATTTAAATCCATGCCGCCAAGATGCTTCTGTCAGTCAGGCATGGAAAGTGAAACTTACATCTATAGGGGTGGTTGGATTTATTCATGCACGTTAAAATATTTATTTAAAGCTTCTTTCTTTTCAGATTCTTATTTGCAGCGTTATCATAATAGGCTGTATATTAAATTATTCAGAGAAAACCGGTAGTTCTATGTGAAATCAGACATTTGAGCATCCCCATATTGCCAAGACGGCATGATCATAACACCCCGCAAATATTCGACTGTGAGCTTGGAAGTCGAATCAGGCTCCTCCTATCGAAGCATCTAATCGTTGACTATTCGGGGTCACCCGAATAATTAATGGTCTAATTAACCCTTGTGCATTGTTCAAATTCACTACCCTTTCATTATGTTCGGGATGAAAACATCCACTAAATTAAACTGCTGTAAAATTGTATCAGATAAATATTTTGTTTTTTTGTTGTTTTTTTGTTTGCATAAATCTGTTAATCAACCTCAGTCCTGATCAAAACTATTAAATCTTAAAAAGAAAATCCAGGATTTTTACTCTTTAATTGCCAAGTTCATAAATGATGTCACTGATTTGGGGGAAGAAAAAAACACACAAAATGACTTATTTTCAATATAAAAAGTGATTGTGGACTGGATTTTTTTTAACCTTTTATCACAGTCTTGGACATGTGAAAGATTAATAACAACATTGGCTTTCATGCATTGTTAGTTTTTGTGCAGCATTAGATTTAATTTTTTTCTCCCTCATTTACTGTTTGTGGCTGTTTTTGCCCCATTGACTTCCATTATAACAACATTTTTTGAAATGCAAAGCCATGACACCATATAATCATGCATTCTTGATTGTTGGTGGTTTTCCCTGTTGGGAAGAGTTAAAATTTTTACTGTTGATCACCAGGTAGCACCATTAACCCTTTAGATAGGCCTGTGCAAAAAAAAGCTTAGTTTCTGGCTTGTATATGGAGTTATATGGAGTATAACAGCATATTATAGTGTGTGTGTGTGTGTGTGTGTGTGTGTGTGTGTGTGAGAGAGAGAGAGTGAGAGAGAGACCTTTGCGCACTTACTTTGATGCGTCTGAGAAAATCAAAATATGCACCTCAGCTCTCACAATTACATGGAGTAAACAAAAACAAAGTAAGTGTATTTATGCACCTGCTGCCTTTTGATGGTGAGAAGTACAGACTAAACAAAATAAGAAAAAATAAGTCATTTTGTGTTTTTTTCCCCCCAAATCAGTGACATCATTTATGAACTTGGCAATTAAAGAGTAAAAATCCTGGATTTTTTAAAAACATCAGGACTGAGGTTGATTAATAGATTTATGCAAAAAAAAAAAAAAAAAGACAAAAAAAAATGTATCTGATACATTTTTACAGCAGTTTAATTTAGTGGATGTTTTCATCCCGAACATAACGAAAGGGTAGTGAATTCGCCCACAGTGTATGGTTGAGTTTTTGAAAGTTTTCATAGCATTTTCCCCAAATATGTGTAAAAATAAGATTTGTCACCAAAAATCATTCCATTTGCTGAAACACAGAGAAAGTTGTGGCCAAATTAAGACTCAACAGCACCCCATAGTGGACGAAAACTTCCTCAACAGTACATAAGGGTTAATGAATTACAGTAGGTGGACAACCAAAGTGTGCTTTTTACCGCTGTCAGTCCCGCTGCTGCACCGTCTGCAAAGTGCATTTGCAGCTTTTAACCGCCTAGTGGCGCTTTAACCTCAAGCGAACGCACCAAAACACATTTTAGCAAATAGCCGTCAGTGAAAAACCGCTTTCTACTCGTTTAACTCAGGTTCGGATTCATTGAATGGCTACAGGATGTCCGGTCAGAACATTAGGTCTCACACCAGGAATGTACTTCAGGGTGATTTATTGTGCAAAGATGGGTGTGGTTCTGTAAATATAAAACAGTATCCAAATATAAATAAATGAATAAATATATATTAACAGATCTTTACAAGTCCGAACATGTTCCCTGAGCTGCGTTAAAACTATGCATTATAGCTTAATGTGCAATATAACATTAAATACTCTAACAGACAAATAACACAGGAGAATTCTAACGTTTGTCAACAGGATAATGTGCAAATATAATTAACAATGTAAACATTTAGGCGGAATGCCGCTATAGCGGTTATTAATCTCTCTCGTGAATTTATCATCCAATAAATTATGTAAATGTACTTACGATTAGTTGTACGCACACATATATCCTCACAATCCTTAAACGGGGCACTTCTAACTAATTTATCTTGAACTATTGACTATAAACATCTACACATCCAGCCTCAATACGCTCTTGTTTTTTTTTTCTCCGCGGAAAGTTTTTGGAACATTCCAAATCACGAACACAAGCGGGAGGGTTCGGAGGAGTTCACTTTCGAGGGGTGGCCCCAAATTCACATGGCAAATTTGAACAACAAGAAAGGCCTTGCTAAGAATTGGAATGTCATTCAGGCAAAGGAGGTAGGCAGATGATCTTTGTCACTGGCCTTAGGTAAGTTCTGTCCTTTACTTTGATCTCAGCTGATCTGACTCTGTTATCATTTCCAGGGAAAACTTGAACAATCCTTCCAACAGGCCAAAGTGAGCGAGGTAGCTGCTGGTCCACAATCATAAAAGTTTCACCTATCTGTAGGTTGTCTGTTTCTGACATCCATTTTTGTCTGGTCTGAAGGCTAGGTAGGTAGTTATGGATGAATTGCCTCCAAAAGTGATCAGCTAGCAGCTGACTATGCCTCCATCTCTGTTGACTCAGAAGCTCAGAATCCTGGTATGCCACTTGTGGAAGTGAGGCGTCCCACCGCCCCATCAACAAGATGTTGGGTGTACCTGGGTCTGGGTTCGGCAATGTCTGAAGATGTGTAACCAAGGTGTTTGGCATTGAGGATCCCCTCAATTTCAACACTTCTTCAGTGACCGTCTGTGCTCCACACGCAGGGCTGTTTTCAGAGACCGAATTTCCCGCTCCCAGCATCCACCGAAATGTCGGGCATTAGGTGGATTGAATATGAACTTGATTTGCTGGCTTGCAAGTTGAGCTTGGAGCTCAGGTTGAAGAGCAGCGTAGGCATCCCGAAGCTACTTTTCCCGACCTTTGAAATTCATTCCCTGATCTGATAGGATTTCAAAGGGTTTGCCTCTTCGAGCAATGAAGCGATGAAGGGCCATCAGGAATGAATCACTGTCCATACTTGTAAGGAGATCAATATGTACTGCATGGGTGGTCATACACTTGAATATAATTCCCCAACGGTTCTCATTTCGGCATCCAGTCTTTATGAAATAAGGACCAAAGCAATCTATACCGGTTGAATAGAAAACTGGCTGGTGAATTCTTAACCTGGCAGGTGGGAGGTCTGCCATCCTGGGGGGATGTGGTTTGGCTCGCCATTTTTGGCATTCTGTGCATTGCCGCTGATGATGTCTCACTGCTGCTTGTCCTTGTAATATCCAGAATTTTCTCATGAGCTCCGCAAACACCCTCTCTGGTCCAGGGTGATGCAAGCGATCATCGTAGTCTCTGATAATCAGCTTGGTGAGCAGGTGATGTGGGTCAAGGACAATGGGGTGAATGGTATCTTCTTCTAGTTGACTGACTTGTCTGAGGCGACCACCAACCCGTATGAGATTTGTACTGTTATCTAGTTCTGGGGCTAGGCACAGCAGTCGACTATTGCTTGGTAGAGATTTACCAGATTTCAAGTGCAACATCTCGTCGGATAACGATTCTGCCTGGATCTGTCGGAGGGCTGTAAACTCGGCTTCCTTATAGTCTTCTGCAGTTGCGATGGAGAGGGAGCTTTCAGCTGATGATTGTATAAGAGCATTTAGATAGTCTGTGAAGGTGCAAAATTGATGAGGATCTGGCAGTGACAGAGCAGAGGTTAACAATCCACAGAAGGTCGACTTCTTTAGCTCATTGTCTTGATTTACATGGCTTAATGGTGGCCTCTCTGGCCAGCGCTCTGGTGTGTGTCTGAGGAATTCTGGGCCTTGGTTCCATCTGCTTTCTCTGTTGAGATTAAAGGGAGACCTTCCTCTTGTAATGGCATCTGCAGGGTTGTCGGCAGACTGTACATAACGCCAGGTGTCAGATTCAGTCAAGTCCTGTACCTCTGCCACTCTGGTCCCCACAAACACCTTAAAGCGGCAGGAATCTGATAAAAGCCAGGTTAGCACTGTGGTGGAATCAGACCACAGCGTAACACTACTGAGTGGTAATGTTAGCTCCGCCTTCAGGACTTTAGCAAGCTGTGCACCTGTGAGTGCTGCACACAGCTCAAGACGAGGGATGCTCCATCTCCACTTTTTGTGATTATAGACAGAGTGCTCTTTGCGTACATTCTATGCTGTTTTGACTGTCTCAGAACGGTTATATTCACCTCAGTAAAGAAATTATTGTATTTTAAGTCAATTTTATTTGTCTTAATGTTTCAAAATGACTCTTTTGTGTGCTTTTTCTAGGCGCGCAAGTGCGGACAACAGTGTTGGGCACGTTACTTTAAAAAAGTAATTAGTTATAGTTACTAGTTACTTGAGTTACATCATTATAAAAGTAACTAATTACCAGGGAAAGTAATTATTACGTTACTTTTTAAAAAATGTTCAAATGTCAAATAACTTTGGATGCCCCCAATATTAAATATGTTAAATTAATGAAATGGACACTAAAAAGAATAAATTATTATTATAAAACATTGTATATTAATCTACACTATTTATCTACTGACACTTAGTATCAGTCAGTCAAGCATTATAATATAATATTATGATAATTTTATATTATATGATGATAGAACTTTAATAATTAGAATAACCAAGTATGAATGCATATTTGTCATCAATATAAAACGCACTAAGGATTAATGAGCTGCTGGGTTTATGAATATTAATCACGTAGTCTGCGTTTGCTCAAATTGATTTTCTGAAATCAAAACAGGGATAGGTGAGCGCCAGCCAATGAGATTGTCGTTTGCGCATTAGTCCCGCCCACTACCAGAGAAACCGGCCGTTCTTAAAAGCTGAAGAATTCCAAAGGAACTCCATTATTTTGACAGGAAAATACAACAAAGAATATCGTTTACATGTAGCACGTCAATTCTGCGTGTTATGAAAGACTCTCTTGCTCTGTATCTTTGTTTGCGTGCGTGTATGTGAGAGAAAGCGACGGCGAGTCATGCGCTTAACACTAGAGTTTATGGTACGTCAAATACAGGTACACGCATCCATTCAGATTAACTGAACAATTAAATTCTAATAATATAATATAGTAACGCCACATTGTATTGTCAGTAACGGTAACGACGTTGTAACGGGGGAAACAGTAATTCCTTTGATTACGCGTTACTGAAAAAAATAATGCCGTTAGTAACGCCGTTTATTTATAACGCCGTTATTCCCATCACTGGCGGACAATAAATGCAAATGAACTATAAACTAAAAACTTGTTTAAATGCACGAATGCAATGACTGGAGATTTTCGCTTAATAGATTAAGCGAAATTTTCGATTTGATTCTATTATATGCCTTAAGAACAGATGCCTTGAGAACAGATTATATCCCTTGAGAACAGATTATATGCCTTAAGAACAGATTAGTTGTACGCACACATATATCCACACAATCCTTAAACGGGGCACTTCTAACTAATTTATCTTGAACTATTGACTATAAACATCTACACATCCAGCCTCAATACGGCCTTGTTTTTTTACTCCACGGAAAGTTTTTGGAACATTCCAAATCACGAACACAAGCGGGAGGGTTTGGAAGAGTTCACTTTCGCCCCTTAGGCCATCACCGGCGGAGAGGGGTCCACCTAGTGCTTGCTAGGTGCTGCGTGGCAGGCTGTTCTTGGACACTGCACGCTGCCCCCTAAATGATTTTTCCCGCCCCCGACAACCACCCAGGGGCCAAGGGGAGGCCCGGCGGTCCCCCCCAGAGGCATCGGCTAGGGCCTGGGGCCCCGGGGGCCCCAACGGAACGGCGGCGAATCTGCTGACTTTTTTGTGCTTTTTGTTGCAATCTCGAGGTCGGCCACAGGGTGGCACACAAATGATGCATTTATATAGCGCTTTATTGTGTATTGCTGTACACCCAAAGCGCTTTACAATCATGTGGGGGGTCTCTCCTCAACCACCACCAGTGTGCAGCATCCACTTGGATGATGCGACGGCAGCCACAGGACAACGGCGCCAGTGCGCTCACCACACACCAGCTACAGGTGGAGAGGAGAGAGAGATAGAGCCAATCAAGTAGATGGGGATTATTAGGAGGCCATGATTGACAATGGCCAGTGGAGGGAATCTGGCCAGGACACCGGGATTACACCCCTACTCTTTTACGAGAAGTGCCATGGGATTTTTAGTGACCACAGAGAGTCAGGACCTCGGTTTAACGTCTCATCCGAAAGACAGTGCTTTTTTACAGTATAGTGTCCCCGTCACTATACTGGGGCATTAGGACCCACTCAGACCACAGGGTGAGCACCCCCTGCTGGTCTCACTAACACCTCTTCCAACAGCAACCTAGTTTTCCCAGGAGGTCTCCCATCCAGGTACTGACCAGGCTCAGCCCTGCTTAGCTTCAGTGGGCAACCAGTCTTGGGCTGCAGGGTGATATGGCTGTGGCCACACTCCTGACCCCAGACCGCCTACGGGAGGCATGTCGAATAGGTTGGGGGTGGGCGTCCACAGGCAGCCTAAACCTCCCACCGAGCGCTTATGTGTCTGGCATCTCCCCATTGGCCCTCTGACCGCCCCCAGGCCCCGCCCACTGACCAAAGACAGCCTATTCATCCCCCTGACCGCCTATATGACCCCACACAGGCTATGTGCCCACCTGCAATCTAAGTGACACCCCGGGCCCCGCCCACCGACCACGGACAGCCTATTCGTCCCCCTTACCGCCTATATGATCATGAACTGCCTATTTGCCCCGCTGACCGCCTATGTGACTACGAACAACCTATTATTTTTTATATTAGGACAGATTGTAAGTGTATACATTTTCAATTACTTATTATGGTCTTCTCATACCTTGTGTATCTTCAAAAAAGTTACAGGTGTCACCTGGTGATGTTGGATTTTGATCCAGGGGATGTGGTTAGATCTAGATCCAACTCCTCCCACCTTACATTTACCTAAACCTACCCGTCTCCACCCCCTGATCCCTGAACCCACCCATCTCCACCCCTAAACCTACCAATCTCCACCCCCTAGATGAGGAACCCCTACAGCTGTCACTTGACCACCCGTAACTTATTTGACGGGACCTCCACAGGCGTTCCGTGGACAATGCATTAATAGGTCATAATTTAAGTTTTTAATCATTTTATTATGCAAAAAGTACAGTGATACACTCAGGAAGCACCGTCTGACAGGTTCATGTACATTACAACTCATCAATATTCATATTTACCCTGAAAAAGGTCTGTCCAAGGAAAGCCTTTGTAGGCCGCGTCAAATAAGTTACATTTGTTACTTGCTGATGTTGGATTTTGCAGTTGGATTTTGGTCATTTTCACCACATATGGTGCATGACCACCCGTAACTTATTCGACGGGGCCTCCACAGGCTATCCGTGGACAATGCATTAAAATGTCATAATTCATATTTACAGTGATTTTATTCAGTAATACCTGCAGTTCAGTGTTCAGGAACCACCGTCCAGCAGTTTCATGTACATCCGAGCTCATAAAGTGGCTTAATTTGCATAAAAATGCACTGTCCACAGAAAGCTTGTGGAGGCCCCATCAAATAAATTACAGCTGTCACTTGACCACCCATAACTTATTTGACGGGGCATCCACAGGCTTTCCGTGGACAATGCATTAATAGGTCATAATTAAAATTTTTAATCGTTTTATTATGCAAAAAGTACAGTGCTACACTCAGGAAACACCATCTGACAGGTTCATGTACATTACAACTCATCAATATTCATATTTACCCTGAAGAAGGTGTGTCCATGCAAAGCTTGTGTAGGCCGCGTCAAATAAGTTACAGGTGTCACTTGCTGATGTTGGATTTTAGAGTTGGAATTTGGTGAATTTCACCACATATGGTGCTTGACCCCCAGTAACTTATTTGACAGGGCCTCCACAGGAGGACCTTTCTGTCTCTCCGTCCACAAAACACCTTAAAAAAGAATGGGATAAGTTACACGTGTCAACGGCTCCGGTTTGGCCCCTGGGGGTCCTAGGGGCCCAAATTTCATCAATGTCGATGGGGTCTTTTTCGGCCAATTGAGTAGATACGGACACGGAACTCCGGACACTGTCCCGGGGGACCGTGACGTGATGTACATGTCAATTTCAGGGCGATCGGACCTTTCTGTCTCTCTGTCCGCAAAACTCCTGAAAATGAATGGTATAAGTTACACACGTCAACGGGTCCCGTTCGGCCCCTGTGGGTCCTAGGGGCCCCAAACTTCACGTGGTGGTAACCAATGGGCCACCGAGTATCATATTGAGCGGACAAGAGTCTACCCCGAATGCAAAGTAGTTTTTGCACCTTTGGAAAAAATCTCTCACGTAGGCCCCTTCCTCACATATCTGCTAAAACCCTTTTGATTTAACTGAAGTGCCCTGGTGTGAAAAGTTTTGTCAACTGCAGAAAAGCATGTATAGAGGTGATCTATATTTCCGAAACTCTGGCGCCCGAGTCGGGGGCCCCTAGGCTACCACCATACCAAATTTCGGGGCCATGCGACCTTTTGACCCCTGCGTTTCCCACGTCCCACTCGCAACTTATTTCAATGGAAACTTCACAGGTGGTTCTCGGTCAAGGGGGTCTTTTTCGGCCAATTAAGTAGATACGGAAACGGAACTCCGGAACCTGTCCCGGGGGACCGTGACGTGACATATATATCAATTTCGGGGCGATCGGCCACTGTCGCATTTTTAGGAACAACGTAGAAACTCAAAACTTTGGATATCACATCGGCGCCCCCTCGGCTACCCTTGTATAGAATCTCAAAGTCCTGTGACCTTTTGAAGCCAAGTTATAGATATAAACAGGTGGTTAGGGGTCAAAATAGACACTCCGTGACACTGAGGAAGACTATGGTGAAGTTTAGGTGGTTAGTGGTCAAAATAAGCACTGCACAGTCATTTAGGTGGTTAGGGGTCAAAATAGGCACTCCATGGCACTGAGTAAGACTATGGTGAAGTGTAGGTGGTTAGTGGTCAAAATAGGCACTTCGCGGTCATTTAGGTGGTTAGGGGTCAAAATAGGCCTTCCGTGGCACTGAGGAAGACTATGTTGAAGTTTAGGTGGTTAGGGGTCAAAATAGTCGCTCCGTGGCACTGAGGAAGACTATGGTGAAGTTTAGGTGGTTAGGGGGCAAAATAGTCGTTCCGTGGCACTGAGGAAGACTATGGTGAAGTTTAGGTGGTAAGGGGTCACAATAGGCACTTCTTGGTCATTTAGGTGGTTAGTGGTCAAAATAGGCATTCCGTGGCACTGAGGAAGACTACGATGAAGAATAAGTGGCCACGCAGTGCGAGGGCGCCCCCCCAGAGGCGTCCGTACAGAGCCTATGGCCGATTTCGCGGCCTTAACTGCTTTTTCGTAAAACATCCACGTCACCATTAGAATAAGTGGCTCGTGTCATCCACAAAGTGAGCGCGAGCCCTCGCACCAACTATGTGTCCAATGGCAACTTTTTTTAATTGAAAAATTCCCACGAACTACCTGAGTTCCCTTACGAGGGGTGGCCTTTCTTACAGTCAGCTTTTCCTAGCCGATGTGTTACATCTGACGGTTGCAGTCAGTGAAAAATGTAACAAAAACACTGTTGTTAAAATATTTAATATTCACAGATGCGAGTTTAGTACTGATGAAGTTATGTGCGTTTCTTTTTAACGAAGCAGGATAAATGTCAAGCCTTTGAGCCTGTGCTTATATTTACTCTAAGCTATACAGTATTACACCATATTTTATATTTGAAACCTTTAACATGTGTACAGTATTATTCATATAATATGAATCATGTTATATTATCCTAAAGAAATGGTGGTTTACTCTGCATTGTAGCATTAAAAGTGGTAGCCTATTTCAGTAGGCTAGGCTATAAACATGGATTTATTTGCAAAATGTCAATATTCTCACATTACTTAATATTTGTCACAAGAACATTTTTAGTTTATATTTAAAAATGCATTTTTGTCACGCACATACTTTGTTTGGCTATTTGTTACCTGTCCTTTATTTTGATAACATTGTTGCGAGTTTTATGAATTATTTTCTTTATTTTAACAAAATGTAAGGCACTATATAATTTCGCCCCCATTATTTAGGCCTAACTAAAACAAAACCTGGCCACGATTTAGCTAAATCATTGAAACTGAAAAGAAGAGACGGATTAATATAATGTCCTTTAAACTCAAGTTCAGAGTGCACACGATGTAGGCCTAAAAAAGAGCTTCATTAACTGACAACTTCAGTGATTTTAAAGGGAGCCTTCTTTACTTGCTTTCATATAATTTGAGTAAAACTCAAAAAAAAAAAAAAAATTGCAGCCACATTTAAATGCATCCTATTCCTTAAAATTTCAGAGTGCAAGATTTGCACAGCGCGCATGATGCTGAGTGAGACGCGCAAGAGATGTGCTATGCAAAATGTGAAACTGCAATCTTATTCTCAGTCTATAGCATTTTATAATTATTTGTACAATAATATTTAACTTAACCTGTTTTGTATCTTTATTTTTTAATGCAAAAGAGATTTATTAAAACAGGTTTATGAGAGTCATACATCCGTTAAATCTTGATCAAGAACAACTAATGATCAACGAATTGGAGCGGCATAGGCAACCGCATAGCAACACCTTAGCAACCACTCCAGGTACCTTAGCAACCGCATAGCAACACCCTAGCAACCACCCCAAGTACCCTAGCAACCGCATAACAACAGCCTAGCAACCACCCCGGGTACCTTAGAAACCGCATAGCAACCGACCTGGGTACCTTAGTAACCGCATAGCAACCGACCCGGGTACCTTAGCAACCACATAGCTACACCCTAGCAACGCACCAGGTACCCTAGCAACCACATAGCAAATCCCGTGCAACAATCCAGAGCACCGTAGCAACCACCTAGAATACCCTAGCAACCACTCATAGCATCTATCTATCTATCTATCTATCTATCTAATATTCCTATCTATCTATCTATCTATCTATCTAACTAGCTATTTATATGTCTATCTATCTTGTTTATTTAAACTTCAGACTTCTTCAAATGAACACCTTCAAACTGCAAGCTTTTAAAACTACATTTAATAGGTCAGACTTTCTTAAGCCAAACTTTTTTATCTAGTTAGTGGTGCTGGCCAAAGGCAAGGCATCACTATTGTTATCTTGCATACTTATTAAGTTGGCTTGAGAAAGCCAACTTACTGAAATGCTATTTAAAAACTTATTATTATTATTATTATTATTAGTGTTGCTTGCCAAAGGCAAGGCATCACTATTTTTATCTTGCATACTTATTATTATTAGTGGTACTTGCCAAAGGCAAGGCATCACTATTGTTATCTTGCATGCTTCTTCTTCTTTTTCTTCTTCTTCTTCTTCTTCTTCTGGACAAAACTTCGGTTCGCTACTCCTCCTGCACCGTTCGTCACAGACCCATGAATGAGGCGTCAAATTGTGCGGCTTATTGAGCAATAGTGTGCTATATCTTTTATAAGTGATCGGGTGTATGATAATCGTACAGTGGGCGATAAATCAGCCGAAAAATCCCATAGACTTAACATTGCAGCCAACATTGATGAGTCGTAGCTCAGAGCGAGAATTTCATAGAAGCATATGAATCACCACATTTAGAGAGGCTATCAAGCTTAGGACATTAACAAACAATTTTTCAGCACCAAAACATTGTAGAAACATGGGGTAGGGCTCTGTTGATTCAGACTGTCAAATAGTCTTTAAATATCATGACATAAACTGTATGGCCACACCATAGCAACCATTTAGAGTACCTTAGCAACTGAACAAACACATGAATAAGCAATTTCTCAGCACCAGAAAGTGGTATAGATATCGGCGTGGCCTTTGTTCGGGCTGAAAAAACAGCCTGTAAGTATCACCATGGCGACTGTGCAGCTACACCCTAGAAACCACATAGAGAACCCTAGCAACCGTATAGCAACATAAAGAAGTCATATCTCAGCTCCACAACATCATACAGACATGGGAGTTGGCTCTCTACAATCGCGCAGAATACTGTAGTATCTGCCCAGCGGCGAGTTTTGCCACTGCAAGCACCACTCACATTTTCTTCAGGAAATGTATATTCTAGTTATTATTAATCTTTTTCTGAGACTAAAATTTCTGACTGCTACTCCTCCTAGAGCTTTAACTCTACAGACTCCAAACTCAGCCCAGATCTTCAGACTTGTCTGACTCGAGTTGCTATACCTTTTCTAACTGATCCGACTTACGATCTATCTATCTATCTATCCTAGCGAAATGCTAATCATGCTAATGACAAGCTAGTCACAAGCTAATCATGCTAGCAACATGCTAGTGGCATGCTAGTCACTTGCTAATCATGCTAGTAGCATGCTAATCATGTTATAAACATGTTAGCGACATGCTAGTCACTTGCTAATCATGCTAGCAACAACTGCATAGCAACACCTTAGCAAACATACTCAGTACCTTAGCAACCACAAAGCAACACCCTAGAAACCACCAGAGTTAGCATAGCAACCATAATAGCAAACACTCTAAGTACCCTAGCAACCATTCTGAGGTCCTTAGAATCTATCTATCTATCTATCTATCTATCTATCTATCTATCTATCTATCTATCTATCTATCTGTCTGTCTGTCTGTCTGTCTATCTGTCTATCTATCTAAAGTCTATTTGTCTTTCTGTCTATCTATATATCTATCTATAATCTGACTCTATCTCTCTACCTATGTATCAAACTTTAAGTTTTTAAAACTACTTTAAACTTCAAACTATTTCAGACTGAAATCCATCAAACTTAAAACGTTTCACATTTTTCAAACTTAAACTTTTTAAACTTCTTAAACTTTTTTTTAACTTTTCAAAGTTTTTAAACTTTTCTAACTTTCTGGTCCGGCTTTCTCAAGCCAACTTAAATTTTTTCTCGAATAACTTTTTCATCTAGTTAAGTTGGCTTGAGAAAGCCAACTTACTGAAATCCGTCTTAAACTTATTATTAGTGGTGCTTGCCAAAGGCAAGGCATCACTATTGTTATCTTGCAAACTTATTATTATTCTGCTTCTTATTCTTCTTCTTCTGGACAAAATTTCGGCGCGCTACTCCTCCTGCACCGTTCGTCACAGACCCATGAATGAGGCATCAAATCGTGCGGGTTATTGAGGAATGGTGTGCTATATCTTTTATAAGCAATCGGACGTACGATAATCGTACAGTGGGCGAAAAATCGGCCGAAAAATCCCAGACTTAACATTGCGGCCAACTTTGACGAGTCGTAGCTCAGAGCGAGAATTTCGTAGAAACTTGTGAATTACCACATTTGAGGAGGCTATCATGCGAAAACATACCCCGCAATGGGGTATAAGCTGTACCCCTGGGGCACAAGAGCACCCCAAAATTGCCCCATTGCGATACTATGGTGAGGGATGGCCCATGAAACAGCACACGTTTTTTCCTACTATGGTAATTTACATAGGAATTTTGCATTGAACATAACTCTGCATCACAATATCATAGAGACATGGGGGAGGGCTCATTTTACTCCAACCAGTCAGACTCTCAGGATCATTATGAAGCTATCAAGCCACGCCCTAGCAACCATTTATAGCACCCTAGCAACTGATCCCATAGACTGCCGTTTTAAAAGGCCCAGATAGATATCTTTAGATCACAACGTCATAAAGACATGGGGGTGGGCTCATTTGAATCGGGGCAGTAAATAGCCAATCATGAATCACCATAGACACTTCCTAGCCTCGCCCTAGCAACCACTATCAAGCACCCTAGCAACCCAAACCCAAACAGCCATATCTTTAAATCTGAATATCATAGAGACATGGGGTTGGGCTCGATTGACTTGGGGCAGCAAACAGCCAATCATGAATCACCATAGACACTTCCTAGCCACTCCCTAGCAACCAATGTTGAGTACCCTAGCAACCCAAACAGGCCTATCTTCAAATCTGAATGTCATAGAGACATGGGGGTTGGTTTATATTATTCAAACTGGCAAACAGCCTTTGGAGTATCATCATTGGCGGCTGCCAAGCCATTTCCTAACAACCAAACAGAGTACCCTAGCAACCATTTATCAAGTCCTATATCTTTGGCATAAAATTTGTGAGATCATATCTTTGGATCAGGAGGTCACAGAGGCTAGGGGGAGGGCTCATTTGACTTGGCCTATCAAGCAGCCAATAAGTACTGGCATGACAACATCATAGCTATGCCCTAGCAACCACTTACAGCACCCTAGCAACCGTAAAAGGACATTAACAAACAATTTTTCAGCACCAAAACATTGTAGAAACATGGGGTTGGGGTCTGTTGATTCACACTGTCAAATAGTCTTTAAATACCAACCCATAAACTGTATAGCCAAACCATAGCAACCATTTAGAGTACCTTAGCAACTGAACAAACACACGAATAAGCAATTTCTCAGCACCAGAAAGTGATATAGATATGGGGGTGGCCTCTTTTGTTTGGGCCGAAAAACCAATTTGTAAGTATCACTATGGCGACTGTGCAGCTACACCCTAGCAACCACATAGAGCACCCTAGCAACCATATTGCAACATTAATAAGCCATATCTCAGCTCCACAACATCATACAGACATGGGAGTTGGCTCTCTACAATCGTGCAGAACATTGTAGTATCTGCCCAGCTCCGAGTTTTGCCACTGCAAGCACCACTTACATTTTCTTCAGGAAATGTACATTCTAGTATTGTTATTACTATTCGCCCGGACAAAACTTCGGCGTGCTACTCCTCCTGCACCTTTTGTCTTAGATCCTTGAATGAGATGTCAAATCATGCGGCATATTGAGGAGAGGTGTGCTATATCTTTTATAAATAATTGAGTGTACGATGTTCGTCTGGTGGAGGAAATAATTTGGGCGAATAAGTCCCATAGACTTAACATTGGCACAAAATTAGTGAGATTATATCTTTGGATCAGGAGGTCACAGAGACTTGGGGGAGGGCTCTTTTGACTCGGCCTATCAAGCAGCCAATAAGTACTGACATGACAACTTCATACCTATACCCTAGCAACCACTTACAGCACCCTAGCAACTGTAAAAAGGACATTAACAAAAAAATTTTCAGCACCAAAACATTGTAGAAACATGGGGTAGGGCTCTGTTGATTCAGACTGTCAAATAGTCTTTAAATATCATGCCATAAACTGTATGGCCACACCATAGCAACCATTTAGAGTACCTTAGCAACTGAACAAACTCATGAATAAGCAATTTCTCAGCACCAGAAATTGGTATAGATATGGCCTCTTTTGTTCGTGCTGAAAAAGCGATCGGGTGTACGATAATCGTACAGTGGGCGAAAAATCGGCCGAAAAATCAGCCGAAAAATCCCATAGACTTAACATTGGAGCCAACTTTGACGAGTCGTATCTCAGAGCGAGAATTTCGTAGAAACACATGAATCACCACATTTAGAGGGGCTATCAAGCTGTGCGAGAACATACCCCGCAATGGGGTATAAGTACCCCTGGGGCACAAGAGCGCCCAAAAATTTCCCCATTGACATACTATGTCATGAAACAGCACACGTTTTTCATACTATGGTAATTTACATAGGAATTTTGCATTGAACATAACTCTGCATCCCAATATCATAGAGACATGGGGGTGGGCTCATTTTACTCAGCCAACCAATCAGACTCTCAGGATCATTATGAAGCTGTCAAGCCACGCCCTAGCAACCATTTATAGCACCCTAGCAACAGATCCCATAGACCGCCATGTTAAAAGCCCAGATGGATATCTTCGGATCACAGTGTCAAAGAGACATGGGGGTGGGCTCATTTGACTCGGGGCAGCAAATGAATCACCATAGACACTTCCTAGTCATGCCCTAGCAACCATTATCAAGCACCCTAGCAACCCAAACTTAAACAGGCATATCTTTAAATCTGAATATCATAGAGACATGGGGGTGGGCTCGTTTGACTCGGGCAGCAAACAGCCAATCAAAAATCACCATAGACACTTCCTAGCCACTCCCTAGCAACCATTATCAAGCACCCGAGCAACCCAAACCCAAACAGGCATATATTCAAATCTGAATATCATAGAGACATGGGGGTGGGCTCGTTTGACTCAGGCAGCAAACAGCCAATCAAGAGTCACCCTAGACACTTCCTAGCCACACCCTAGCAACCTTTATCAAGCACCCTGGCAACGCAAACCCAAACAGCCATATCTTTAAATCTGAATGTCATAGAGACATGGCGGTGGGCTTGTTTGACTCGGAGCAGCAAACAGCCAATCATGAATCACCATAGACACTTCCTAGCCACTCCATAGCAACCAATGTCGAGTACCCTAGCAACCCTAACCCAAACAGGCATATCTTGAAATCTGAATGTGATAGAGACATGGGGGTTGGTTTATATTATTCATACTGGCAAACAGCCTTTGGAGTATTATCATTGGCAGCTGCCAAGCCACTTCCTAACAACCAAACAGAGTACCCTAGCAACCATTTATCAAGTCCTATATCTTTGCATCAGAATGTCGTATAGACTTGGGAGTTGGTTCTTTTGACTCATGCTAACATATAGGACTTCCAAACATGCTACACATGCCAGCAGTGAATAGCTACATGCTAATAGTGATTAGCTAAGTGGTAATTCAAACTAAGAACTCTATAAAACTCAATAGTAACGATCTGTGACAACTAGTAACTGCCTAGCAACACCATAGCAACCACCCCAGACACCCTAGCAACCACCCCAAGTACCATAGCAACTGCATAGCAACACCCTAGCAACCACCCCATTTACCTTAGCAACCACCCTGGGTACCCTAGCAACGGCCCTAGCAACCATCCTGGGTACCCTAGCAACCACCCTGAATACCCTAGCAACCGCATAGCAACACCCTAGCAACCACCCCATTTACCTTAGCAACCACCCTGGGTTCCCTAGCAATGGCCCTAGCAACAATCCTGGGTACCCTAGCAACCACCCTGAATACCCTAGCAACCGCATATCAACACCCTACCAACCACCCCACGTACCCTAGCAACCACATAGCAACATCCTAGCAACCACCCTGAGTACCCTAGCAACCACATAGCAACAACCTAGCAACCACCCCAAGTAGCCTAGCAACCACATAGCAACATCCTAGCAACCACCCTGGCTACCCTAGCAACCCCATAGTAACATCCTAGCAACCACCCTGGGTACCTTAGCAACCACCCCAAGTGCCCTAGCAACATGCTGAAGGCTCTACTGATGGCCTAGTGCCGAGTTTTGCCACTACAAGCACCACTCACATTTTCTTCAGGAAATGTACATTCTAGTTAGTGGTGCTTTCCAAAGGCAAGGCATCACTATTGTTCTCTTGCATACTTATTATTAGTGGTGCTTGCCAAAGGCAAGGCATCACTATTGTTCTCTTGCATACTTATTATTATTAGTGGTGCTTGCCAAAGGCAAGGCATCACTATTGTTCTCTTGCATACTTATTATTATTAGTAGTGCTTGCCAAAGGCAAGGCATCACTATTGTTCTCTTGCATACTTATTATTAGTGGTGCTTGCCAAAGGCAAGGCATCACTATTGTTATCTTGCATACTTCTTCTTCTTCTTCTTCTTCTTCTTCTTCTTCTGGACAAAACTTCGGTTCGCTACTCCTCCTGCACCGTTCGTCACAGACCTATGAATGAGGCGTCAAATCCTGCGGCTTATTGAGGAATGGTGTGCTATATCTTTTAAAAGCGATCGGGTGTACGATAATCATACAGTGGGCGAAAAATCGGCCAAAAAATCCGCCCAAAAATCCCATAGACTTAACATTGCAGCCAACTTTGACGAGTCGTATCTCAGAGCGAGAATTTCGTAGAAACACATGAATCACCACATTTAGAGAGGCTATCAAGCTGTGCGAGAACATACCCCGCAATGGGGTATAAGTTGTACCCCTGGGGCACAAGAGCGCCCTGAAATTGCCCCATTGACATACTATGGTGAGGGACGGCCCATGAAACAGCACACGTTTTTCCTACTATGGTAATTTACATAGCAATTTTGCATTAAACATAACTCTGCATCACAATATCATAGAGACAAGGGGGTGGGCTCATTTTACTCAGCCAACCAATCAGACTCTCAGGATCATTATGAAGCTATCAAGCCACGCCCTAGCAACCATTTATAGCACCCTAGCAACTGATCCCATAGACTGCCATGTTAAAAGCCCAGATGGATATCTTCGGATCACAGTGTCATAGAGACATGGGGGTGGGCTCATTTGACTCGGGGCAGCAAACAGCCAATCATGATTCACCATAGATACTTCCTAGCCACGCCCTAGCAACCATTATCAAGCACCCTAGCAACCCAAACCCAAACAGGTATATCTTTGAATCTGAATATCATAGAGACATGGGGTGGGGCTCGTTTGACTCAGGGCAGCAAACAACCAATCATGAATCACCATAGACACTTCCTAGACACTCCCTAGCAACCAATGTCGAGTACCTTAGCAACCCAAACCCAAACAGCCATATCGTTCAATCTGAATATCATAGAGACATGGGGGTGGGCTCGTTTGACTCGGGGCAGCAAACAGCCAATTGTGAATCACCATAGACACTTCCTAGCCACTCCCTAGCAACCAATGTCGAGTACCCTAGCAACCCTAACCCAAACAGGCATATCTTGAAATCTGAGTGTGATAGAGACATGGGGGTTGGTTTATATTATTCATACTGGCAAACAGCCTTTGGAGTATCATCATTGGCAGCTGCCAAGCCACTTCCTAACAACCAAACAGAGTACCCTAGCAACCATTTATCAAGTCATATATCTTTGCATCAGAATGTCGTTTAGACTTGGCAGTTGGATCTTTTGACTCATGCTAACAAATAGGACTTCCAAACATGCTACACATGCTAGCAGTGAATAGCTACATGCTAATAGTGATTAGCTAAGTGCTAATTCAAACTAAGAACTCTATAAAACTCCATAGTAACGATCTGTGACAACTAGTAACAGCCTAGCAACACCATAGCAACCACCCCAGGTACCCTAGCAACCACCCAAGTACCATAGCAACTGCATAGCAACACCCTAGCAACCACCCCATTTACCTTAGCAACCACCCTGGGTACCCTAGCAAACGGCCCTAGCAACCATCCTGGGTACCCTAGCAACCACCCTGACTACCCTAGCAACCGCATATCAACACACTAGAAACCACCCCAAGTACCCTAGCAACCACATAGTAACATCCTAGCAACCATCATGGGTACCATAGCAACCACCCTGATTACCCTAGCAACCACATAGCAACAACCTAGCAACCACCCCAAGAACCTTAGCAACCGTATAGCAACTCCTTAGCAACAAACCCAAGGACCCTAGCAACCGCATAGCAACACCCTAGCGGCCACCCCGGGTACCTTAGCAACCACATAGCAACCGAGGGCCAAGTTTTGCCACTGCAAGCACCACTCACATTTTCTTCAGGAAATGTACATTCTAGTTCTTCTTATTCTTCTTCTGGACAAAAATTTCAATTCGCTACTCCTCCTGCACCGTTTGCCACAGACCCATGAATGAGGTGTCAAATCAACCGGCTCATTGAGGAGATTTCGGCTATATCTTTTCTAAGTGATCGGAACTACGATGTTCGCACAGCGGACGAAAAAGCGGGCAAAAAATCCCATTGACTTACAATGGCGGAATGTTCGTGAATTTGAATCTCAACTGTCACTTTCTCTCACACACACACACAAGCAGGCCCTTAGAGAGAGAGAGAGAGAGAAGGGGTTCCTAACTCACACACACTCATTTGACTCATCTTAAAACTAAAACTACATAGTAATGTGTGACAACTACCAACCGCTTAGCAACACGTTAGTAACCTCCCAGTTATAGAGGTGCGCTATATCTTTTATAAGTAATTGAGTGTACGATGTTCATCTGGTGGATGAAAAAATTGGGGCGAAAAAGTCCCATAGACTTAACATTGGCACAAAATTACTGAGATTATATCTTTGGATCAGGAGGTCACAGAGACTTCAGGGTGGGCTCATTTGACTTGGCCTATCAAGCAGCCAATAACTAGTGACATAACAACTTCTTACAGCACCCTAGCAACCACCCCATAGACCTCCATTGAAAACAGATCAAAAAGGATATCTTTGGATAAAAGTGTCATATAAACATGCAGGTTTTGCTCTTTTAACTCGTGATTGCAAACAGTATTGTCATTACTATTCACCCGGACAAAACTTCAGCGCACTACTCCTCCTGCACCTTTTGTCGTAGACCCATGAATGAGATGTCAAATCATGCGGCATATTGAGGAGAGGTGTACTATATCTTTTATAAGTAATTGAGTGTACGATGTTCGTCTGATGGACGAAAAAATTTGGGCAAAAAAGTCCCATAGACTTAACATTGGCACAAAATTAGTGAGTATATCTTTGGATCAGGAGGTCACAGAGACTTGGGGAGGGCTTATTTGACTCGGCCTATCAAGAACCCAATGAGTACTGACATGACAATTTCATAGCTATGCCCTAGCAACCACTTACAGCATCCTAGAAACCGTAAAAGGACATTAACAAACAATATTTCAGCACCAAAGCATTGTAGAAACATGGGGTTGATTCAGACTGTCAAATAGTCTTTAAATATCATCCCATAAACTGTATGGCCACACCATAGCAACCATTTAGAGTACCTTAGCAACTGAACAAACACATGAATAAGCAATTTCTCAGCACCAGAAAGTGGTATAGATATGGGGGTGGCCTCTTTTGTTTGGGCTGAAAAACCAGTCTGTAAGTATCACCATGGCGACTGTGCAGCTACACCCTAGCAACCATATAGAGCACCCTAGCAACCGTATAGCAACATAATGAAGCCATATCTCAGCTCCACAACATCATACAGACATGGGAGTTGGCTCTCTACAATCATACTGAAGGCCCTACTGACAGCCTAGTGCAGAGTTTTGCCACGGCAAGCACCACTCACATTTTCTTCAGGAAATGTACATTCTAGTATTGTTATTACTATTCGCCCTGACAAAACTAGCGCGCTACTCCTCCTACAAAGTTTGTCGTAGACCCATGAATGAGGTGCCAAATCGACCGGCTCATTGACGAGAGGTGTGCTATATATTTTCTTAGTGATCAGGCGTACGATCATCGTACAGAATACGAAAGATTTGGGTAATAAAATCCCATAGGCTTAACATTGGTATAAAATTTGTGAGATCATATCTTTGGATCAGGAGGTCACAGAGACTTCAGGGTGGGCTCATTTGACTTGGCCTATCAAGCAGCCAATAACTAGTGACCACAGCTCCACAATACTGTAGAAACGTAGAGTTGGGCTTTTTTAACTCAGACTGGCAAATAATCTTTAAATATCATCCCATAAAATGTATAAGCACACCCTAGCAACCATATAGAGTACCCTAACAACCGTACAAACACATAAATAAGCTATATGTCAGCACAAGAAAGTGGTATAGATATGGGGGTGGCCTCTTTTGTTTGGGCTGGGAAACCAGTCTGTAAGTATCACCATGGAGACTGTACAGCTACACCCTAGCAACCATAGAGAACCCTAGCAACCGTATAGCAACATAAAGAAACCATATCTCAGCTCCACAACATCATACAGACATGGGAGTTGGCTCTCTTCAATCGCGCAGAACACTGTTGTATCTGCCCAGAGCCGAGTTTTTCCACTGCAAGCACCACTCACATTTTCTTCAGGAAATGTACATTCTAGTTAGTGGTGCTTGCCAAAGGCAAGGCATCACTATTGTTCTCTTGCATACATATTAGTGGTGCTTGCCAAAGGCAAGGCATCACTATTGTTCTCTTGCATACTTATTATTCTTCTTATTATTCTTCTTCTTCTGGACAAAACTTTGGTTCGCTACTCCTCCCGCACCGTTTGTCACAGACCCATGAATGAGGTGTCATATCGACCGGCTCATTGAGGAGAGGTGTGCTATATATTTTCTAAGCGATCGGACCTACGATGTTCACACAGCAGGCGAAAAAGCGAGCAAAAAAGTCCCATTGACTTACAATGGCGGAATGTTCGTGAATTTGAATCTCAACTGTCACTTTCTCACACACACACACACACACACACACACACACACACACACACACACACACACACACACACACACACAGGCCCTTAGGAACCCCTTCTCTCTCTCTCTCTCTCTGTAACTCACACACACTCATTTGACTCCTCTTTTAAGTAATCAATAAGTAATGAGCTATGATCTTCATAGCCACACCCTAGCAACCACTTACAGCACCCTAACAACCAACCCACAGACCTCCATTTAAACAGATCAAAAGGGATATCTTTGGATAGAAGTGTCATATAAACATGCAGGTTTTGCTCTTTTGACTCGTGATCGCAAACAGGACTTTCCTCATGCATGCTACACATACTAGCAGTGAACAGCTACATGCTAATAGCTAAGTGTTAAATTAGGCTAAGAACATACTAAGACAAAACTTCGGCGCACTACTCCTCCTGCATCTTTTGTCATAGACCCATGAAAGAGATGTCAAACCATGCGGCATATTGAGGAGAGGTGTACTCTATCTTTTATAAGTAATTGAGTGTACGATGTTCGTCTGGTGGATGAAAATATTTTGGAGAAAAAGTCCCATAGACTTAACATTGGCACAAAATTAGTGAGATTATATCTTTGGATCAGGAGGTCACAGAGACTTGGGGGAGGGCTTTTTTGACTCGGCCTATCAAGCAGCCAATAAGTACTGACATGACAACTTCATACCTATGCCCTAGCAACCACTTACAGCACCCTAGCAACCGTAAAAAGACATTAACAAAAAAAATTTCAGCACCAAAACATTTTAGAAACATGGGGTAGGGCTCTGTTGATTCAGACTGTCAAATAGTCTTTAAATGTCATGCCATAAACTGTATGGCCACACCATAGCAACCATTTAGAGTACCTAAGCAATTTCTCAGCACCAGAAAGTGGTATAGATATCGGCGTGGCCTCTTTTGTTCGGGCTGAAAAACCAGTCTGTAAGTATCACCATGGCGACTGTGCAGCTACACCCTAGCAACCACATAAAGAACCCTAGCAACCGTATAGCAACATAAAGAAGTAATATCTCAGCTCCACAACATTATACAGACATGGGAGTTGGCTCTCTACAATCACGCAGAACACTGTAGTATCTGCCCAGCGCCGAGTTTTGCCACTGCAAGCACCACTCACATTTTCTTCAGGAAATGTATATTCTAGTTAAGTTGGCTTGAAAAAGCCAACTTACTGATCTACTATATAAACTTATTATTATTATTCTTCTGAGCCAAAATTTAAATTGTATCTCCTCCTAGAGCTTTCAAGCTAGAACCACCAAACTCGGCCCAGATCTTCAGACTGGTCTGACTCGGGTTGCTATATCTCTTCAGACTGATCTGACTTACGGTTTTCCTAAAAATGAGGATTAAAACTGCAAAAAATCCCATAGACTTACATTGACGGAATGTTCAAATGAGCCAAGACTTTGAAAGTTCCAACTGACAAACATTCAAATGTAAACACACTGAAGCCTAATAGACTCAATCAAGCTTCCCTTCTATGTACTATTTCTAACCCATTCAAACTCATATAAGCTTCCACTCTATCTAATACTATTTCTAATCTATCTAAATCATGCTAGCAACATGCTAGTAACATGCTGATCATGCTTGAAACATGCTGACATCATGCTAGTAACTTGCTAATTATGCTAGCAACATGCCAGTAACATGCTAATCATGTTAGAATCATGCTAGCAACATGCTAGTAATTACTAATCATGCTAACAACATGCTAGTAATTTGCTAATCATGTAAGCAACATGCTAGTAGCAAAATAATCATGCTAGAGACCTGCTGGTAACTTGCTAATCATGCTAAGAACATGCTAGTAACATGCTGATCATGCTAGAATCGTGCTGACATCATGCTAGTAACTTGCTAATTATGCTAGCAACATGCTAGTAACATGCTAATCATGCTAGAATCATGCTAGCAACATGCTAGTAACATGCTAATTGTGCTAGCAACATTCTAATAACATGCTAATCATGCTAGAGACCTGCTGGTAACTTGCTAATCAAGCTAAGAACATGTTAGTAACATGCTGATCATGCTAGAATCATGCTAGCAACATGCTAGTTACTTGTTAATGATGCTAAAGACCTGCTGGTAACTTGCTAATCATGCTAAGAAGATGTTAGTAACATCCTAATAATGCTAGAATAATGCTAGTTACTTCCTAATCATGATAACATGCTAGTAACATGCTAATAATGCTAAATACATGATGGTAGCTTTGCTAATCAT
Organism: Acrossocheilus fasciatus; assembly: GCA_036784905.1. Lineage (NCBI taxonomy): Eukaryota > Metazoa > Chordata > Actinopteri > Cypriniformes > Cyprinidae > Acrossocheilus > Acrossocheilus fasciatus. The sequence continues at coordinate 13,328,621 of CM071949.1, forward strand.
GCTCAAACAAACTAGTAAAACCTTAGCAACCTACCCAGGTACCATAGCAACCACCTAGCAACACACTAATATTACCTTAGCAACTGCATAGCAACCACCCCAAATACCCTAGCAACCGCATAGTAACACCTTAGCAACCACCCCGAGTACCATAGCAACCACCTAGCAACACCCTACCAACCACCCCGGTTACCCTAGCAACCACATAGCAACCACCCCAGGTACCATAGCAACCGCCTAGCAACACCTTAGCAACCACCACAGGTACCATAGCAACCACCTAGCAACACCTTAGCAACCACCCCAGGTACCATAGCAACCGCCTAGCAACACCCTAGCAACCACCCCGGATACCTTAGCAACCGCCTAGCAACACCTTAGCAATCACCCCGTGTGCCCTAGCAACCACCTAGCAACCACCCCAGATACCTTAGCAACCGCCTAGCAACACCTTAGCAACCACCCCAAGTGCCCTAGCAACCGCCTAGCAACACCTTAGCAACCACCCCAAGTGCCCTAGCAACACCCTAGCAACCACTTAGCAACACCATAGCAACCACCCCAGCTACCTTAGCAACCGCATAGCAACTCCTTAGCAACCACCCCAAGGACCCTAGCAACCGCTTAGCAACACCCTAGCAACTACCCCAGGTAAGCTAGAAAAACCCTAGCAACCACCCTAGAATCCACCCCAGGTACCCCAGCGATCTGTTTTTCTGTTTGTTCTTCTGATAAGACTGTATTGCCTATAAAACATTAATCTTTAAAACTATTTTACGTATTTCAAACTACTTCAAACTAAAAAACTTTAAAAACTTCAAGCTTTTAAAACTTTTACAAACTTTCTGGCTAGGCTTTTTCATGCCAACTTAAAGTTTGTATCCAAACTTTAAAATCTAGTTGTACTGTGTTGTCTAATTCATTTTTATTTTTTTTACATTTTATGGATTCCCCCAATCTCGCACATGCCGAAATACAAAACCGTATTATTATTATTTAAAATATGGTTTAATTATTATTTAAACACGTTTTAATTAATATAAAGGAATGAATCATAGAAAGTGACCAATTTCTTAATTCATGTCCATAATTTTCGGCATGGCTCTGGAATAAATGTGTTAAAAAAGGCCAGATAACCAATAAATATGTGTCACGGTGAACACAGCAGGGAGGAACGAGTAGACGAGGATAATTCAAAATACAGTCTTTAATAAATCCAAAACAGACAGCGCAAGACAAGGCAAGGCTAGGACACACAGGAACACCGAGGAGTAACAAGTAGACCAGACAAAATCTAACTAAACAGGCACGAACTAGATACACATGATAAGTAGACATAATTAGATGACACGCAGCTGAATGAAATAAACTGATAAGCACACTTAACAAGGACAGGAACATGACCAAATAAGGACACAAGAGGCAGGAACACATGACACACAAGACAGAGGACTGACAATGTGTGACCTTCTGAAATACATCAGAGAATTTTTAAATGTAAGTTTCAAGCCTTTCATTATGACATTAATGTGAGTGCCAAAATATGTTTTGGCCTAGCTAGCCTATAACACTCAAGCTACCTTTCTAATCAATTTATTTTTTAATGCACACCTCCTTAAATGTAATCTAAACATTCCAAGTTAATATTGTCACACCCCTGGACTGTTCTGTCGTGTTTTCATTCCCCATGTGCTCTGTGTGTCCTAGTTTCTGCCATTGTCTAATTGTATTATTATGTTCAGGTGTGTCCCCCTCATTAGCCTTAATTACGTTCCCTTTATAAGTTCATTCAGTTCTGTCTTTCACTGTCCGATCTTGTCAATGTATGTTTGTGGCGCTTACCCCCGTGTCTGGAATTACCTTGTGTGGATTATTAAAAACTGTTTATTACTGTTCTTCGGCCTCGTCATACTTCTCCCGCACCGAACCGTGACAAATATCCTACTTTATGTAGTATTTCTAGGCGTTTTTCATGTCGCAGTTTTAGCCCATTAATCTTGATTTCTCACAGGTTATTTTATTAAAGTTTATTTTATTTTATTTTATTTTATTTATTTATTTTATTTTATTTTTTTTGTGTGTGTAAGTCAGAGTAAATTGTGACTCCAATAGTCTCATGAACGTGCAGCCAACGGCCAAGGGCAGGATTTTTCGTTCAAAAACTTTCAGTAGCATGTAGATTGAAAGGAAAGCTCCTTAATAATAATAATAATAATATTACAACAGAAGGAAATTGTGTAAATTGAATGGTTTTCATAATTACTGTTTAATAACCATAAAATGCAAAGAGCCTTTTTTATTATTTTTGATGCCTAGGCTGTAGTCTACAACAATCCCACGTTTTGAAATTAACCCTCACTGTAAATTCGAGGATATTATAATGTTATATTATTGTCACATGTTTGACCTAGTTTCTTCCATTTCCTCTTTGGTTAATTAGCCCCACACCTGTTTCTGTTCTCCCTTGATTACATTGATTATATAAGCCTGTGTTCTCCCTCCACTGTTTGTCTGCGATTAAGTTTGCTTTATGTGTTTTGCTACTCCATGCTCCTGGAAATCTTCTGTGAATTATTAATAAAAGACTTTTGTTTTCGTTACTTCTCGTCATACACCTCCTTAGCATACACGTCACGTAACAGAATCGCAGACCAAGACAGTTAATGATTTTAAGCTGCGTTTTTCATTCTGTTTTTTTTTTTTTGTGTTGTGTTTATCCGTCCTCTCCCGGAATGGATCTACCCACCGTCCAACTCCTATGCCTGAAGCAGTTGGACCGTTCGCTGGAGGACCATACAAGGGACTATCTCGACCTGGCGTGCCTTACCCACTTCCCGGACTGCTCGCTCTGTGTTTTTTACATCGCCAGCCTGAGTGAGCAGTGTAAGGCACGCCTGCCAGCGAACGGTCCCAAAGAGGATTTCGCCGCTTGTGTGGAGTGGGTGCTGAGGAACAGCGAGTCAGCTTTCACCGTCGGCCCTGTGGAGGATGATATCGCCACCGGGCCCTACTCCTCTACTGCCAGAGACCAGCCAGCCGTCGCCCCAATCTACGGAGATACTGCCTGAGCCCACTGCAGACGGAGAGCCTGAGCCCGCTGCTACTGAGCCACTACCATCCTCTGACCAAGTGCGTGAGCCGGCAGCATCATCCGTCGTCGAGGGAGTATTGGTAGTGCTTGAGGACTTGGAGAGAAGCCCTGCCCACACTCCTATGACTGGGGGTGAGCTGCAACCGTTCTCTGGAAAATATGAAGAGGAACTGAAGGAAATATTTCAGACAGACCTTATTGACTGGTGGGGAGAAGTACAAACCTGTATCCCTGAATCTCCTGTGTCTCCGCTGGTTTCATCCAGCCCTGAATCTCCTGTGTCTCCGCTGGTTCCGTCCAGCCCTGAATCTCCTGTGTCTCCGCTGGTCCCGTCCAGCCCTGAACCTCCTGTGTTCCCTCCCAGCCTCCCTCTCCCGCCTCCTCTCAAGCCAGTCAGCTCCTCACCTCCAACACCGCTGATGCCTGTCAGTCCCTCAGCTCACCCTCAGTCAGCGCCTGCCATGCGCTCCACTCTGCCGCCTCGGGACTTCCAGTCCTCAGCTCTGCCCAGAGGTGCGGATCCCCTGTCTCCACTCCCAGTCCCCGAGCCCTTGACTACACCTCGGTCCCCGACCCAACGGCTCCACCTCGGCTCCTAGCTCCCTCGTCTCCACCGGTGCCCATCATCACACTGGCTCCACCGGGCTCCCTCGTCCCTCCGGCTCCGCCTTGGTCAGTCGTCGACCATCCGCCACCTCGGGACTCCACTGCTCTGGCTTTGCCTCGTCACTCCATCCCTCCGGCTCTGTCAGGCTCCTCCTTCCCTCCGGCTCCACCTGCGTCCTCAGTCGCACCGGCTCCACTGCGGTCTTCCGGATCCCCGCCTCCGCCTCAGTCGCCTGAGCCTTCAGCTCTGCCTTGGCCCTCCGGATCCTCAGTTCCGCCCCGGCTCTCCATCTGCCCCGTTCCACCTGGGTCTCCTTCTCCAGCAGCGCAGTCTCCGTCAGTCGGCCCCCTGGTGTCGTCGGACCATTCTCCACCATGGCTCCTCCCACCGTCGACTCCGCCATCCTGGCTGGCCTCTGGATAACAACCTGGCTTCTCCTGCTTCAGGCTCCTCCCACCCTCCACTCCCCCCTGGACTGACTTTTAGTTTTGCCCCGTTCCCATTGCCTGCCCTCCTCTCACTCCACGCCCACCTCCAGAACTTTTTTCTCGTGATGTTATTTTGTATTTTCTGTATGATACTTGTGTTGACAGGGTACTAGTCATGCTGAGCTGTTACGATCAGCCAGGCACTTAATGTCCTTATTGACCGAATCTGAAAGGGGAGGAGGTGCAGCCAGTAGTGATGTTCCTTGCAGCAGTCAGGATATAAGGTTAAGTGTTTAAAATACATTTTAAAATCTGTTCACAAGGATATTTTTCTAGTCTGTGATTAATGATTATTTTTGGTTACTATACGGCAGGGAACGGAGGCAAATAGGCCAAAATGAGAGGTCTGGCAATCAGCCACCAAGACCTTCTATTCAGATGGAATTGACAAGGTTCAGCATTATATTCTCTGGATTAATTTATTCTTATAAAAACTCATAGTTTGATAGTAATCAAGTTTTAACAGACTGTGCTATCTCCTACAGGTCGTTTCCGGGTATGTTCACTAAGGGAAAGGGGAAGAGGCGTTTTCCGGCAGTGAGTCTTGTTCCTGCTAAAAGGCCTAAACCAGTAGAAGTTGCTTTCCACCTTTTGCCAAAACAATATGAAAAAAACCCAAAAGAACAAGACCAACTAGTCCACTTGCAGGCAGGACTGGGCCGCAGGACTGTTTATTTAGATGAGAGCACAACACATGCCGGAAAACGCCTCTTCCCTTTTAGCACAGTCTGTTAAAACTTGATTACTATCAAACTATGAGTTGTTATAAGATTAAATTAATCCAGAGAATATAATGCTGAACCTTGTCAATTCCAAAACCTTATATCCTGACTGCTGCAAGGAACATCACTACTGGCTGCACCTCCTCCCCTTTCAGATTCGGTCAATAAGGACATTAAGTGCCTGGCTGATCGTAACAGCTCAGCATGACTAGTACCCTGTCAACACAAATATCATACAGAAAATACAAAATAACATCACGAGAAAAAGTTTTAAACCCACTGACCATATGACTGATGTTAAAGCTAAAGTGTAATCTGCATAAACAGCTGTTTATATCACATAAATACCCCGCTGTAACGTTACGTTATACTTTATGTGATGACTCTTTTAACTGTATCCATCTACATTGATGGTTCCCAGTCTGTCTGTGAGCTTCTACCATTGAAATCTTTTTTTTTTTGCCGTTTAAAAAAAATAAAATATGCGGCGCCAAATCAAATGTTTTATTGTCAAGATTCATCTCGGAACTGTTGGCTTGGTTCCAGGCTTAAACCTTTTTATAAATGTTAATGTAGCTTTCAGCCAAAAAGTGGGCAGCCACCGTTGAGCTCTAAAGTTATCTTGCTAGCTATAACGTGTTGTTTAGCTGACTTAACTTACATGGGGAGACGAGTCACACAAACCATAGCTATATAGCATATGTGTTCCAAACATAATTAGCAACAACATACTTCTGTTCTGTCAAGCCCTGAGTCCGATTGTACATAAACAGCAAACTTACCGGGGCGCCAGATAGCAAAATTTGTCTGGCCCACCTCTGGGTCACAACCTTGCTTAGCTTCTGGCCCAGTTCTGGCTGGGTCCCCGGCCCAAAACTCGCACACACACCTAATACTGACTCGAAACAATTTCCTCTGGCCCAGATGTGGCCCAAGCCCTGTAAAATGACTCTTATTTATTGACGTGGCCCAGATCTGGCCCACATACTGTAGAGTGACTTCTATTATTTTATGTGGCCCAGGTCTGGCCCAGACACTTTAAGCCAGATCTGGCTGAGAATCGGCTTGGTCCCCGGCCCGAATGTGGCCCAGAAACTGCTAAATGTAATTCAGCAGTGAAACACAAATACAACCATTTAAAAACATTAAAAAGGCTTTAATTATAAAATTACCAAATACTTTAATATAAATATATATATATATATGAACAAATGCACTACAGTATAAACATTCACACTTTTTAAACCACAAAGTAGCAAGTAAATTATATTTATATATATATATATATATATATGAAGGGTTCATTTGCAGAAACAGATAACTTCGTTTTTAACAATTTTTTAAAAATCATGTTTTTTCATTGTGCATTCCAATTAATCTCAATCAAACTGCATTCAGGTTATTTTGATTAGATAAAGAATAACTAATAAATACTTGCTAACTAACACAAAACAAAAAAACATGATTTTTTAAAAATATTTAAAAACGGAGTTATCTGTTTTTGCAAATAAACTCTTCATATATAAAACATTGTGTGTCATAATTCAGTTCGGTTCTTATCAAATGGTGTCAGTGCAGTCAAGTCAATAATATTGCTGAATATTAGGTGTCTTCAACCAAGCAAGACAAAAGGCAACAGTGACAAGGAACCCAAACAAGACCCGGCTCAGTCAGGAAACAGTCTCCTCTGACCAAACGAATAAATGTCGTGTGATTATTCCAGGCTGTATCACAAGTCAGATTGTGGATTGATATCATTCAGAATATTTAATTCAACTTCTTCTGCATGAAGTAATATCACGCCAGCAGGTGAAGCTGGTAAAAAAGGGTCTGCGCAGAGGGCTTGTTTGGTTCTCGTAGTCTTTGCTGAGGATCTGTGCTGGGGCCATCGATGAGGTCTTCACAGGGATCTGTCATCTAGCTGACATGGTCTCCGCTGACAGTCAGGGATGTGATGTGGTCGCTCCTGGGTGCAGGTCCACCGTCTGGTCTGGATACGGCTGGATCAGCTGATTACTGTAACCTAGGGATAAGGGTGAGACAGTATATAAGCGACTAATATAAGCAATGATGTCATTCTTCTTACAAATTAACATGTACATTAGATATTATGGGAAGTGTTGCTGCTTACCCTAATTGGTGCAGCATAAAAATCCTTTAAGAGATTTGAATTATAGAAATGTGATAGTGTGTCATGTGTTTGGAAGGTTAAAGAGATGGGTCTTTTAAACTCACAGAGCTTGTCTGCCTCCTGAAGTCCACCCTTTTGATCAGCTGGAGCCACCTCTTCATAGTCCCCTTGAACTCCATTGCAGCAGCATCCCAACAAACACAGAACGTTCCCCTAACGTTCCCATTTGGTTCCCAGTTGGTTATTTTTTTGGGAACCAAATAAGAACGTTATAGGAACGTTCCCTGTAGGTAATTTTTTTAATAACCTAAAGAGAACGTTCCCTGCAGGTAATTTTTTTTGTTTAATTTTACAACCTAAAAAGAACGTTCCCATAACGTTCCCTGCAGGTTATTTTAAATTTTTATTTTTATAACCTACAGAGAACGTTCCCGGAACGTTCCCTGCAGGTTATTTTTAGGTTTAATTTTATAACCTACAGAGAACGTTCCCGGAACGTTCCCTGCAGGTTATTTTTAGGTTTAATGTAATAACCTAAAAAGAACGTTCCCAGAACGTTCCCTGCAGGTTATTTTTAGTTGTCATAACCATGTAAACTTATTAAAACTTTGCAGATTTTTGGGATTATTCTAATGCTGAAATGTGTATTTTTTTTTTTATCATAAACAAATATTTTTGCAGAATTTCATGTCTGAAATAAGCTTTTAATAAAGTGTAGATATCAAAGTAGTCAAATCGCATTATAGTGATAATATAATTCCAATTTTATAGCTGAAATTAAGCCGAGGTTGAGCATAGTCTGAAAAGCATACCATAAACACTGGGTTTGTTTGTATGTTTCTTTACAGCCGCCTCTGATCTGCACGCACGTCCAGCACGCGCTTTTCTCCTGTGTTCCATATAAAGCTGCGCACTCGCATTTAAAAATTAACGGTCATTTTGTTTTACTGACTGACTAACACTCGTTTATTGATCTCTTTATTGAATAATTACTTATAATTATGAAATATTCGAGAGTAAATATCGGGATTTCAGGGAGATTTGACAAGTAATTGAAGAGAACATGATAATAACCAAGTTTTTGTTTACGGACCAAAAGAGAGAAGCACATACATCATCGTTAATTCAGTAGTAAGAAATGAATGTAATATTAAAGTCAAATAAATGTTATTCATTTTTAATGTCTGCAAAAATAAAATTCGCATTCTTAAAACCCAATATTTTGTTGAAGTCATTGTTATTTGGTGCTTAAGAAATGAAAGATCTGAGTTATTATATGGTACACAGTAGTTATAATAAAGAAATCTTATATTAAGGGATAATTCAGTCTCATTCAATGCTCCTTATGATGGTTAAATGTGCTCTGATTATCTTTAAATGATTAAACAATAGTTTGAAACAAGACATATGGTTTGTAGTACTGATTATTGAGGTCCATATCTGTCCGTCTTCCATGCCGCTTATACTCTACTCGGGACGGGAGTGCTGGATGATTACTGACAGCAGCGGTATCGGAGTAAAGGGGTTAGGAGAACGTTCTGGGAACCTTAAGAGAACTTTCTGGGAACTTTCTAGGAACGTAAATAGAACGTTCCCTTTAGGTTAGGGGAACGTTCCGGGAACCTAACGAGAACGTTCCCGGACGGTTCTGGGAACGTTCTCGCAACATTCCTAGAACGTTCCCAGAAGGTTCCCGGAACGTTCCCCTAACCTAAAGGGAACGTTCTATTTACGCTAAGAAAACTTTCCTGGCTAACCAATAGGGAACTTTCTTGGGAACGTTCTGGGAACCAAAAATTGTTAGCTGGGATTAGCTTGAAAGTTTTTTCCAAATTGAAATATGTACAAATATATATTGTAAGGTAATTATTTAATCTCAAGCATTACAGCTTTTTACAATCATTTGGACCAGAATTCACACCTTATATGTTTGATGAATGTTCATGCAGCAGCTCAGAATTTCTGTAAAAAAAAAAAATGTCAGATTACATTATATATATATATATATATATGGGTCATTCTAGAATTGGGGGTACATTTCACGTCTTTGCGTTATTTTTCGCGTTATTTTTCAAAAACAAAAATTTCACTGAATCAGTTTTGAGTTCCAACACAATTTATATTAAGCTATCACCAAAAACAATGATTTTATGTATATTAAGGGACATTTTGTCTTGAAAATAATAACTGAAAGACTGCCACTACACCTATTATTGACTGTCTTCGCCTCCTGATTCATACATTCAGCTTGAATCATCATGAAATAATTAAGTCTAATTTTCATATATTTTGTTTACTCTGTTAAGTTACATAAACAATTGCATAAAATATCAAATTTTTGGAATATTTGTAATTTCATTAATAAAAAAAAATACATTTTGTGTCTGTCCCTATGTTCTCGTCAACTCTGTTACGTCAGTTATAAAAAGGCATAAAAATCTTTAAAGCATTCATAGAAAAAACATGTGACTTGCAGCAAGTGATGTCATTTCCTTTGGTAGGAATCTTTGGAAAGCATTGATGTATCTCTTCATTCTTTATTCCCATTAATTTGTACGAAATGTTTAGGATACACCAAAAGTAGATTAATTATTTGTCAAATCTGTTATTGTAATTTTGCAGTGAATCTCTCATTCACTTTTTAAAAACAATAATATGATGGAAATCGTTAAAATTCTCTTTTAGACATGCCATGTGGTATCTGGTTTGAGGGTTAGCATCTTGAGCTAAAGCACAAAATGGTGGAAAATGTCAACTCTGTTATTGTCAACTCTGTTAGTTTTTTAAAAAGTTTAATGAAAACAGAGTTGACAATGAGTAACAGAGTCAAATGTTACCAATCACATTTAAGTATTTTGCATTATTATTATGTTTATTTTGGATTCTGTGTCATTTTACTGTAAATTATACATTTGTTTTATATCATTACAGGCTAAAGAAATTTAATTACAGGTAAATTAACCTCTCAGCAGCAGAAAGGCAAGGGCAACAGAGGGCACAGCAACATGCTGACCCTGTAACGAAGCCAGAAAATAGACAGACAGATGACACAAAAGGAAAAAAAAGCACCACTACTCAAAATTAATGTTTTGCTCTAATGTTTATGAATACTAATGTAAACATATGGCTACAAAGTAAATCTAACATTCTTGCAAACTGCTATTCCTTGAATCAAGAGCTCTGTCTTTTATTATGTCTATAAAAAAAACTTGCATAGTGCACATTTAAATACTAAATAAAGACATATGCACTGTAAAAAAAATAATTCCGTAGTTTTTACAAAATAATTCTGGCAGCTGTGGTTGCCAGAATAATTTTGTAAAAAAATACAGAAAAACTGTAAACACATTTGCAGAACAAAACTGTAAAATGTACAGTATAAAACTGTAATTTACAAACAGGGAAATTTGAATGTAAACCACTAAATTCAACAACACACACTGCTATTAAAATCTGTTTTGTACCTTTAACATACTGACAACCACCATGATAATGCAGGTGGTAAAAGAGAAAGCCACATGAAGAATCAAAGCTCATCACAGGTAGCTTCGCCACAAGCAGAAGTATATACTAATATATAGAAGGTGCAGAGAGTCATTCATGTAAACACAAAACACCATCGTGGTAACACACATGATACTTAAATAATGCAATAAACTTTCATTAAACAAAAGAAGATTGTGCATAACTGATAACAAAAACTATTAAAAAACATGATTATATAAACAAAATACTTTCAAATGTGGAGTGTCAGGCAGGGAATTCTGGTAATATCAGTTTACAGTTTTTGACTGTAAATTATACATTGATTTGTTATTTTTACTTCTAAAAACTGTACAATTAACAGCATTTTACTGTAAAATTACATGAAATGACTGGTTAGATCTTTTACAGTTTTTCCCTGTGTATAGTACAGGAACTCACTGTTAACAATTAACAGTTTTTTTCAGTTGCGTTAAAATTACACTTATTTTTTACAGTGTGGGCAGAAATTGCCAATAACTGATTTGCATGCCCAGGGTGAGGGAGCAGCTATGTCATTTTATTTTCCAGATCTTTGGACACATTAAGTTCATTTTCAATTACATGAAATATCTGTAATTCACATGTATTTTATCAAATTAAATAGTTGTTACATTTAAAATGGTTTCAGTTTCAGAATCTGGCAAAAAATGTTGCTGTTTTTGGTCTTTTAACTACAGGTGGTCAACTCTGTTATGTGGTGTCAACTCTGTTACCATCAATGTCAACTCTGTTTGTTTAAAGTTTTGCTTTAAAAATGATAATTATATGTGTTTTATTGTTAACAAATTACTCAGAAGCTAATTAGCCTAAATAGTACTACTACTACATGAAATTTTAAAGAATTTCATTCATTTTTAAAGCTATGATTAGAGAAAATACACACCATGTTGGCAACTTTTCAATTAAACGGGTTGATATTTTTACTCTAAAACAAAAAGTCTATATATTTTTAGGTTTAAAGTTGAATTAATGGATTAAGAGACAGATGTTCTTCTAGGGAGGACAGGGTTTTAAATTGTGTTACATTTGTTAACTGCATATGTTTGACCCAATTTGTCTATAACAGAGTTGACAGATTTTTCTGTTAGTACATTGATTTTCAGAATAAATATTTAAAATCTTACAAGTTTAAGATCAGCAAATATAGAAAATATTAAATTTAAAGTGTGTTCTATGAAAATAAAAAAAGTTTAACCAAAAAAAGAATCCTATTTTTTTGTTTTCTTTCTCAGCTTGAAATGTACCCGCAATTCTAGAATGACCCATATATATATATATATATATATATATATATATATATATATATATATATATATATAGTGTTCAGATTAAACTTTTAAGGTGGTTTGCTCATAATAATCCCCACCACAGTAAAATAAGTATGATTTTAATCACATCATATGGCATATCTATGCTTCAAAAGTTTTCATTCACTCTAAAAACTGAACCTGCTCAAGTGCAGCAGACAGATTAGGCCTCCATTCAAGAATAAAAGATGATGCACTTACATTTTACGGCTCCCTCTTACATATCTATAGTGTTTTTCTCTGTCAGAGCTTCCCACACGGCAGTGTTACCACAAAATAAATATCATTATTAAATTCAGATTGCACATATTGAATTGTCTTAGCAGGTGTAATGCTACAACAGCGTGCTCAGTTTGATTCACAAACAAATGACTCATTTGAATGGTTCAGTGAATCGAATCAGACAGAGTCACTCGTATACATGTTTATGGCGCCAGCAGCGCAGTCCGACTCCTTTGATTCAATAGCAATCACTCGTTGAAAAAGACGAATCGACTGAATTCTAGCAAACAAAATAGAATTTAACTCATTAAAATTTAATTACCTATCATTATCGTGCACTGGATACAGCTCATCGGTTTTTCATATTAAAAAATTACATATTGTTTTCCTGAAGAGACCGTGCCTGACAGTTAGGCCTAACGTTACTCATCAACACTCAATATATCAGGGACCGAACGGTTTTTCTGACGCTATGTTATCATCGCAAACCTAACAGAAACCATCTAAAAACTATACTCTTCGTGGCATTTAAACATCAAACAACACTAGATTGTTCATTAAATAACTTAACTTACCTTTTTGCAGCTGAAGTATTCCTCTTGAGAACTGTGCCCGCCGAAATCTCATCAGGATTAACCGCCAAATCTTTTTCTCAGCGGCTGATCTCCTTCATTCTAGCAGCGGCCGCCGGAGACTAAACCAACTTGGGCCGAAGGTAAATTCACGTAACTACACCGAGTGCGGACCTGCTGCACCTACAACAGCTTCCAGCCGAGATCAGCCCAGAGAGAAAAAGCCATCTGTCAGCCAGAAGTGTTTTGTAGAGTCGGCGCGGCTCTGGCCCATTATCTTCTCACCGATGTCGTGACTGAGCTGACAGTGCCGCATTTCAGTGCCGAGTGTGCTTGCTATCGTTTTCCCTGGAAGCCATCTTTACAGGTTCTTTACGTCTTTACTTATTGGATTATGACAGACAGGTCGTCGTCGTGTTCTTCTTCTTCTTCTTCTTTCCGTTTCATGGCCGTTCACTGCTTAGGAGTATTACCGCCACCTACTGTATACCTTGCGCACATGATCGTCGTGCTCGGCGCTCAACTGTTTTTCCTATTCTGGGTAGCCCGGATGTTACCATGTGAATATTTAACTTGAATTTTTCGATCTGAATTTGAGCAGTCGAATTAGACTGATGTTTTCTTTGAAAAATATTAACTTGAAATTTGAGATCTGAATTTGAGCAATCAAATTTGATCAACCTGAATCTATTTTATCTGAAATTCTGTAAGTTGATTTTTTTTTTTTTTTTTTTTTTTCTGAATTTGTGAGCATTGAAAAATATTCATCGAAATTCAGGTTTTGAGAGGTAAATTCGAAACAAATAAATTCAGATACATGGTTTCCAAAGTAAAATAATTTCAAAGGGGTGAATTCAGAGCAAATAAATTCAGATAAATGTTAAATTTCAAATAGTTATGTCTCTTATTTGCTTCCATACCATTATGTTTATATTTTTAAAAATTGAAGTAGAAATATTATTATTTTAAAAACTTAATTGTAATTTTAACAAATCAGTCAGTTTTAACCTTCAATATTATAGTAATGTAGTACCAACTGACTCATGTTTTACAGCATTGATGAGAGATTTTTTTTTTCCTTGAGAAATGTACTGTACCTGATATATATCCAGAATAATCAATATTGAATCTAATCTAATCGAATCGAATCGGTAATCAAATCAAATTGCAAGCTTGTGAATGATAATCGAATCAAATCCTGAAATTTGTGTCAAAACCCAAGCCTAGAATCTAGTGATGCCATGTAGACAAAGAATGTAGTGCTTCATTTTGCAAGTGATGTGAGGCATTTTGCATTTTGTGTGTGCAATTCTTGGATTTGTGTGTGAAGTTTTGGAAATAAAGAGGCAACGTTTTGAAAATGTATGTAAGCAGTTGAAAAAAAAGAAACTGTAAGTAAAGGACATGTGAGGAGTTACTGTGATGCACTGATGAATTAGTGTGGCATTTTGATGGATCGTGTTTAAAAAAGCAAATCAAGATACTTCCTGTTAGAATCTGAAATTAACTGCAATGCCAAGCAGGAAGTTGGTGTGGAAAACTGTGGAAAAAGTTTCGAAAAAGTGACCTAAGTATTGAGAAAAGTCCTAATAATTGTAAATAACTGTAACCGTTTTGACAAAAAAAAAAAACATGTAAATGTGTGCAAATTGACCTGTAGGTAGATATAATTTTGATGGAGGTTGTGTCTGATTGGAAAAAAAATAAAATGCAATTTGAAAAGTGTAGTAATTACATGTGTTTTGTTCCAAAGAAAGAGAAAATGATCCACAGTTTAGACCACTTATACTGCAGTTGTGTTCACTGTGTGAAGAGTTTTTAAAAAGTGACTTATGTTTTGAAAATGGGTCTTAGCGAATCTGAAATGGTCTATCCTTGAATGCAATAATGCACAAAATATTTATCTTAATTAGCACAGTCATTTTATGAAACACAATTAAAACAATATAGCCTTTTTTGGGGAAATGTATCTTATCCTTGAACTCTTGATATTTTTCTAGGGTTTATTTTCACTGGAGAGATAACACACCGCATGCTGACAGCGACGCAGTATATTGCTCCACTCATGGCAAACTTTGACCCCAGTTTTTCTAAAAGCTCCATTGTGCGGTATCTGGACAATGGTGAGTTCAGTTAGGATAATGCATCAAAAATCAATGTTGAAAATGCTTTAGCAAATGTGCGGATTGTGCTATGGTGCAGGTTAGGGGTGTGCCCGAAGCCGAATACCTTATTCAGAAAGCAATGGAAAATGGCTTCAAAAATGAATAACGGATAACGAATAATTCTGCACGAATATTCGGCTGAGGCTGCAGCACAGTCTGGTGTTTGCTAGATAACAGGTGAGCCAGGGGATCAGCGGGATATTTTACACAAACCTCTAAAGTCATGCAATAATGAATGTGTGAAGTGAATGAATTTAAACTTAATGAATGAAAAGAGCGCAAATCATACACCGCTTGCTGTTGCCTCTCCGTGCATCTCTCAGAAATCAGAGCTTGGCAAGAGTAATACCAACTAAAACTCGAAGCTAAAGTTAGTGAACAAACTTTGATGTTGGCTGTCAAAAAAATCCAGAGTACTTGTGTGTCAAGCGTTCTTGAGCTGCAAAAAAACATACAACAGTATTTTTCTATGGACCCTTGCTATTTTCTATTCAAATAAAAAGCCTACTAGGCTATGACAACAGCTTCAACATAGTTGGCAAGCTGGATGTGAAATAAGTCATGCCTTTTATTGTTTTCCCTGTTTGCTATTTCAAAGTCCTGTCACCAAATCTTGGTGGACAACGACACAGAATGTAACTGAAAGAAATTTGGTTTAACTCAAGGCGATCATCAGGGTGCAAGCACAATGGTTTGTGTAGATGATGCAGTTACACAATGGACGTGTTTTTTTTTTTTCAAATAAATTATGAGTCTTTATGGGAGTACTATTATATGTACAATATGAAAATAGATAACTAATAAAGTGTCCCTTCTTCACTTGGATGTACATTCAGTAATGTCTGACAACTTGGTAAAGGTAATTGTAATGGTCTATCAGTATTTAGGAGATTACAGTTTTTGCATACTTACTATATTGGGCTTTATCAAAGGTTATGAAAATATAATGAATGTATATGCATTTTTTATTTAGTCACTTAAATGAAACATTTTCAAAGTCTTTGAACAGATCTTGAAGGATTTGCTATCCTGTGGCTCCCTCATGTGGACAACATTAGCATTATAGCCTTCATCTTTGAACAACATTAAGATGAAATGGCCAATATTTTTTGAATGATTACAAATGTGTAATGATTAGTTTACTGATAATATACCCACATTAAAATCGAATTTACTAATTCTGTATCTTATTTCATGCTTTAAGAGTTTAATTTTTGACTTACATTTTTAAGCAGTGATGATTGATTATTATGTGACTTGTTAAATGTTTTTTTTTTTTTTTATAACAATTATAATATATAAACCACACCTGCGAGGTGGATGTCAGTGAAACATAAATAATGCTCACATGAACTCAACTTAGCTCTGTAATATGTTCTTATAATTGTATTCTGTAAATTCGCTTGAGTGTTTTTATTCATAAGGCTTAAAGACATTAATGAGGACGCTGCAGTGAGCTCGCAACCTCAGATACCTGACGCAAGGCTTTCAGTTTCACACTAAAACAGCTCACAAACACCTGAATACAGCTAATGGGCGTATTGCAAGCAATCGTTTATTACTGCAAAATAAGTCATGCCTTTTATTGTTTTCCCTGTTTGTTATTTGTTAATTGTTTGTTACATTCAGTTACATCAAATATGTTGTCAATACCATTAAAAATAAGATTAAATAAATGTAATGGTCTATCAGTATGTAGGAGATTACAGAAGTCACTTAAATGAAACATTTTCAAAGTCTAAACTGAGAGCTTGAAGGATTTGTTATCCTGTGGCTCCCTCGTGTGGACAACGCTAGTATTAAGGTTTTTATGACAACAAATATCGTAATTGCTAAAAATTAAACACTAATTTCATTCATATTGTTTTTCAGGAGGGCAAGCACCTTTTCATAAATATGGCTGTTTCCAAGGTTTCTTTTTAGGATTTACATTTCAATAAGTAAAAGTCAAGTACTTCAAGCATTTTAAGCAGCTTGTAGCCAAGGAACCCTGGTAATATTTGTTATAGACCTCTGTAAATGTCTATTCTAACAAACAAGTTTATGATGATAAAAGTGTAGATACCAGTTAAATTGCACAATAAAAAAAATTGCAAACAATAGTATTAAAGAGCAGTTTTTAGGTGATTAGATGCAGAAATGGAAAAATCAAAATGTAAAATAACATGTCATAGTTTTCATGAAATATAGATTAATTCTTGTTAGAGCAAAAAAAAAAAAAAAAAAATACATCCATACAAAAAAGCAGCCAAGATGAATGATTTGCTGTTTTTTATGGATTAACATTGAAGACAGAAAGCAGTTGGTAAATGCGGGCGCTTTAATGTTCAAATCCATCCACCTTCGATTCATTTCTCAACAGTATATGTTGACGTGAGACATAAACGGCTGTTTTCGATGATATTCGCCAAAGTATCATGTATTTTGCAATAATAATGTATGTTATTGTTCGTTTTAGCACTGAGAAGCCTGAATCAACACTCTCCGGGAGTGATCGAGACTCAACGCACTGCTCTGCAGTTAAACACAGAATATCTCACAAGCACTCATAAGCACTTATTTTACCTCTTTAACCTTCTTCTGCATAGTGTTGCCCTCAGGCAATGGAAAGTTTTTCTTATGCCCCATGTTCAGCACATTATTTTTTAAATAATTGTAACCAATTAAAATGTTTGAAAAGTATCAAAGAACAGTCCAATAAGGTGTGGGAGTCACTATCAAGCACCACTTGAAGGTGGGACATCCTGTTTTGACACATGGACACAGGCACACATGGTGTGAGGAAAAAGGCAAGATTATTTGCTTTAGTAATCTTTATGGGTGTGCAGCAGAGCCATTATTTAGGGGCCAAGCACCGAAGGTGCGGAGGCACCTATTGTTATTGTTAGCAGTCTTTTTTTCTTCCGCTCGAAGTCTATGGCAGCCCATAGAACCGCTTGCGGGAAAGTTGTAAAATTTGGCACACTGATAGAGGACAGTGTCAATAATAACCACAGCAAATTTTGAGTCTCTATCTCAAACTCTCTAGCGCCACCACATGTCCAAAATTTCGCTTTTGAAATGCTAATAACTTTTGAACCGTAAGCCAGAAAATGAAACTTCCTTTTTCCTCTGAATCCTTGGCTCAAGCCGAGTCGAATCCAGTCCAAAATTTAAAAATCGTAAGGTTTAGTTTTTTCGCTATATTCAATTGTTCATAAAACCTACTTTTTCGAACTCGTCCTAGACGGTTCGTCCGATTCTCACCAAAATTGGCTCAGATCATCTACAGACCATGCAGGCAAAAAGTTATGGAATTCAAGTTGATTAGTCCAACCGTTCTCGAATAATGCACGAATAAATTCTGCAAAAAGCATGCAAAAATGGATCTGAGGCTATAGCTCCGCAACGGTTTGGCATATTGAAACGAAACTTGGTGAGTGTTATAACAAGCATGACCTGAGGCTACATGCAGTGTTTCGGCACTGTGCCACCTAGTGGTCAGGAGATATGAAAAATGCATATTTTTGCTTATAACTTGTGAATGGTTAGGCTAAAAATCTCAACACTTTTCTCTTTAGATTCGGTGCAACCATATCTGATTTTCCCATATCAGCCATTTTGGGAGTCAGCCATTTTGAATTATGTCGTAAAATGCTATATTTTAGGAACTCATTAACGTATCGTTACGAAACTCAGTGTGGTTCTTCGGCACCATGCCCTGATGGTACTCAAAATGTTTGGGGACAGCGCCACCTTGTGGTCAAAGGTCATAATGAAATTTCTAAAAATGCTAATAACTTTTGCTTACATTAGCCTATTGTAATCAAACTGATGTTGATAGATTCCTTGGGTCATGCCGAGAACATCGATACCAATTTTGCAATAATTGGCTAAACTTCCTGTTCGCCATTTTGATTCATGTTGAAAACCTACTTTTTCAAACTCCTCCTAGACCGTAAGTCCGATTTTCACTAAATTTGACTCGGATCATCTTCAGACCATGTTGGCAAAAAGTTATGGATTTCGTGTCGATATATTACACGGTTTTCGTTTAGCGCATCAACGAATTTTCTGGAAAGATGCCAAACTGCATCTGAGGCTGTATCTCAGCGAAACTTTGACATATTCGCACCAAATTTTGTATGTGACATTGTCACCTCACACTGACCATACCACGTCAGTTTGGTAACATCGCCACCTATTGGTCAAGAGTAATAAGCCATTCATTAACCTTTAATTATGAAATTTCCAAAATTGCTAATAACTTTTGATTGCATTCTCAGAATATCCCTTGGGTCATGTCGACAACATACATACCAATTTTCGCTTAGGAAATCTGAACTCCCTGTCCACCATTTTGATTTATGTTAAAAACCTACTTTTTCTAACTCCTCCTCAAACGTTTGTCCGATTTTCACCAAAATCGAGTCAAATCATCTTCAGACTGTGCTGACAAAGGCAATGATCACCATGATATTATCTGTACGAAACAGTGTCAAACGCTATCAAAGCAATTATTATTGCATAAATCTTAACAACCGCAGACCAATGTAGAGCTGTTCCAACAAACATGTGATTGTGTCTGCCGAATATTTTTTCTGTTATTCGGATAAATCCATTATTCGTTTTTAAGTCATTATCCGTGCCTTTCTGAATAAGGTATTCGGCTTCGGGCACATCCCTAGTAATCTTATTTAAAATGACATGAACTGTACATTTAAAATATGTGTGTAGGAAATGACAATACATACGGGCAAATAATGTGTGACAAAAAGGGAAGATGCAAGTTTCCTGGGTGCACAGGAACACCCAAAGTGATGTACAAAAAGTGTAACATTCACCTCTGTTTCACAGCAGAGAAGAAGTGCTTGAAGTTTAACACAGAGTAAAATCTCATTCCATGAAGTACATGATATGACACGACACACTGCATCAGGGATAGGAAACTTCGGTCCTGGAGGGCCACTGTCCTGCAAGTTAGCTCCAACCCTAATAAAACACATCAGAACAAGCTAATGAATGTATTTTAAGATCACTCGAAAGCTACAGACAGGTGTGTTTAATTAGGGTTGGAGCTAAACTCTGCAGGCCAGTGGCCCTCCAGGACCGAAGTTTCCCAGCTTCACACCACGACACAAACCTATGTCTGTATCAAATGCAATACATCAGTGCGTTTTAAGTGTTTTTCCCTTTTCACTTATTGATTTCTTGACATTTCTTTGACAGATTTGTGATTTTTGTATTGCTCTCTGAACATTGTCCTATGATATGTGAATGGAGAATTTCCTTCGTGATTTTGCACCTTTGTTGCATAACGTTGCCCTGAGGCAACGAAAAAATTAGTGGTGGGCATAGATTATTTTTTTTAATTTAGATTAATCTCACTGTTATCTTGGAATTAATCTAGATTAAAATGGCTCATTTGAATTCTGCAAAGTATCAGAATAAGTTCACTACTAGTAGTAAACAACTAGCAGTCATCAAGAAGCAAACATAATATGGTGGTAATTCGTGGTGTAGTGGTAATTAATAGGCTAATTAATTAAATTAAATTATGTAATTTAATACATAAATTTTATTATTTGCGGTGTGGAATCATCCTATGAAGATTAAAGGACTAATTACCGCTTTTGGGGGGGACATAAAAATAAAGGGGATTTAATATTGATAATAACATTGAAGACATTGTATGATTATTCCTTAAAGATAAGGTTTTAATAGTTTTAGTAGTAGTAGCTGCCCAATGTCTTCAAGTGAAACCGAACTTTTATTTTGACGGGTTGCCGTAAGGATAGTTTTTCTCAAATGAAACGCTCGAATGCTCATGAAGTGACTCTCAGAGCAGTTCTGGAGATGTTGTATTTATGTCCTCATTTAGTGAGAGGACAGACGTTAATAGCGTCACGTGAGCTTCTGTATGAGTAGTGAACAAACCTGTGCGTCTGTGCCATACATTAACACAGAGACACACAGAAGTCATATTTAAATAGACGTTTTGCGGCTTAATATTTACAAATAGGAGTGGGAGTGTGCTCCCTTGTGTGTGCGCTTACGTGTTTGTGTGTTTGTGTGCGTGTGTGTGTGTGTGTGCGAACCGGGGCGGAACTCCGCTGTGCGTGCGATACAGAGAGCGCAACCATGTAACATAGAGACAGAAATGATTTGCCGTCATGTAAATAAGATAAATAATATAAGGCTTGATGTGGTAATTTCACAGTAGGCATACACACAGGTTCGAAGACTCGTTCTCGGCCCCTACAGTGCAATTCGGCTAGGTATACATCCGCGCTAAAATATCAAGGTGAAAGTCATCATAGCTTGCGTAGTATAGACCCAGCTCCCAACCCAACTTATAATAGAATAGATTAACGGCGATATTTTTTTATCGCCCAATAAGAGTCTCACGTTAACGCAGCACATTAACGCCGATAACGGCCCACCACTAGAAAAAAATATATTGGGATGGGGGGTGAAAAATCTTGTGAACTAGTCCGGTTTGTCCGGTTAGAACAATGTCTCACTCAAATAATCCAAATTGTCTTTATTGACTGTGCATAGATGTGTCAATAAAGATGTGCCATTTTGGTCGCATATGCGCCCATAATTTAATCTGTGCGACCTCAAAATATATTTGGGTGCATTTGTGCGAGTGCATATAATTGTTGTAATGTGACCTGTTTTCATTTCTCTAAAAACTTTCACAGTTATGTGCCTTCTGTGTGCTGATCCGGTCTTCCGTTCTATCAAACGTTACATAACTTCATCTTTACGTTCTTAAATTTAATGCAGATTTTAGATTGGTTAATATCAGCTGTCAATCACTCAGTCACTGCTTTCCGCTGTCAGGTGACCGGGAGCTAACTACCGCGGGAAATACAAAGGGCTGAAGAAGAGAGAAAATGTAAGGAAACACTGACAGATTTCTTTTGTAAACCACGTAAAGTTACAAATAATGTTGCTGGTGATAGAGATCATGTGGTGAATGTTGACCCACCAGCTGAAAAGAAGGCGTAGTTTTCGGAGAGAATGGTTGAAAGACTTCGAGTGGCTCCGCTATGAAAATGCACTGTGTGGACGGAGTTTGCACAGGTAACACTAACAGCATTCGCCACCGAATCCACACATTTTAAGCTCGAGAGCTTGGTTAAATACGGAGAGAGTGCCAAACACAGGAAATGCAGGGACGAGTGTGTAGCAAAACGTTCAGGATCATCAGGTTCAAACGTTAAGGCCTTTAATTGTCAGGGTGCTCACGTAAGGGGCTGCGATAATATCCTAATTGTTGTTTTAACAATGTGCGATTTGACATTATCGAGTATATTGCAAAAACCAAACCAAAAACCTACAGAGAGTGCACGCAAACATGACGTGATGAAGTCTAGTAGGTTAGACTAGCGCGTGTGTGCGTTTACGGTGCGTTTTCACTGCATGATTCAATCTATTAAAATATTCATAAAAAATTCAAGATATAGGGGCTTTATATCATTTCATATAGTTAATATAATACGAACAGTGCTGTTTTTTCCTCCAAAAATCAGCATGATTACAAATGTGATATTGATTTTAACAGTTCAATAAACAAGAAGTTAATATTAAGAGACGTTGTAGACACCATATTACCTGTTTTTGCTCCATTTCGTCAACAAAAATAATTCCAAACAAAGCCACAGCACTGTTTCGCGTCTCTGAGCAACATGACGGTGTTTCGTTTCGTTCCTGAATGAATCAACCGTTTAAATGATTCGGTTCAGTCGCAGTGACTCACTTATTAACAGCGACTTGATGCCACCTACTGGCGATTGTAATTTCACATTTAAAGTATCTTTTTTTTTAATAATTTCAAATATCAGTATTCAACGTTTTATGTTTGCAGTATTAAAACTTATTATAATATAAATTATATATGCATGTGTAACTGCAGGTTAAATGCATTCATGTCCTGCATTAAGCAGGGTGTAAGTGCATCTAAATGCCACTTCAGAAATTCAAAATTCAAATTCAAAGATTAATTTTGTTGATACTGATTTCATTTGCTTGATAACAGCCCAAATGTCTTATTATTCTAATTGACTGATTAAATGTAAGAATTTGTCTCAAATGATGATGCACACTTTTCGAAAAAATGGCTTAATTGTGAAAATTTAAACTTATTGGAAAATATTAATTTCTATCACTGCTGTGAACTGACCACCACACAGAATATGAAGAATATCAAAATCAGCTGTCCACGGTAATCTTTAAGACTACCAGCACAATAACACAAGATCAGCACAATAACACAAGCAAAATATATCGTCTAATTCTCGTTATTGATAAAATCCTTGAAAATATCGAGATATCATTTTTTGTCAATATTGCACACCCCTAGCTGCCAGCCGTTTTGTGCAATTGGCAGAGCTGAATGTAAAATTTAACATGGCATACACCATCCTAACCCTCGCCAAAGAAGAGCTCTCTCTCTGTGTTTAACCAAACTCAGATTAACTTCGGTGGTTTACGAAAGAAATCTGTCAACTGGTGTTTCTTTTAATTTTCTCTCTTCTTCAGCCCTTTGCATTTCCTGCGGTAGTTATAGCTCCCTGTCACCTGACAGCGGAAAGCAGTGACTGAGTGATTGACAGCTAATGTATTAACCAATCTAAGTTAAGAATGTAAAGATGAAATCTGTTAATATATAATTTGTTGTTATGGTGCTCATTAATTTTTGGTGGGTGCTCCTAAATTTTTGCTGGTGCCCCTAACTTTTTAAGTTGGGAGCACCAGTGCTACCAAGTAAAAAAGTTAATTTCGAGCCCTGCAATGGGATGTATAGTATCATCTTCCAGTTGACTGCTTTGACGGAGCCGACCCCCAACTCGTATGAGTTTGGTATCCTCATCAAATTCAGGAGTTAAGCCCAGCAAGCGGCTATTTCTTGGCAAGGGTTTACCTGCTCTGAGGCAGTACAGTTCCTCTGGAAATGACTCGTACTGGCTTTGATGAAGGACTGTGAGTTCTGCCTCTTTGTAATCGTCTGCTGTTGGGATATCAGTGGCCACCCCGTTGACTTGCTGGATGTAAACCTTCAGTAACTCTGGAAGGGTTTGGTAATCTGTGGATCAGGAATGGGTGGAGAGGAGATGGATAGACCACAGAAAAATGACTTTCTCAGTTCACCGTCTTGATCAAGGGATGTTAACGACAGTATCTTGTAAATGATATGATCACTGACCATAAACTAGATGTGCTTTGTTTGACAGAAACCTGGATAAAACCAGATGATTACATTAATTTAAACGAGTCTACACCCCAAGATTACTGTTACAAACATGAACCACATCCAAAAGGTAAAGGGGGAGGTGTTGCTACAATTTATAACAATATTTTCAGTATTTCTCAGAGGTTGGGTTTCAAGTATAATTCGTTTGAAGTAATGGTGCTTCATGTAACGTTATCCAAAGAAACAAGTGTTAATGATAAATCCGCTGTGATGTTTGTACTGGCTATTGTATACAGGCCACCAGGGCACCATACAGACTTTATTAAAGAATTTGCTGACTTTCTATCGGAGTTAGTGCTGGCTGCAGATAAAGTCCTAATTGTTGGTGATTTTAATATCCATGTTGATAATAAAAAAGATTTGTTGGGATCAGCATTTATAGACATTCTAAACTCTATTGGTGTTAAACGACACGTGTCAGGACCTACTCATTGTTGAAATCATACTCTAGATTTAATAATGTCACATGGAATTGATGTTAGTGGTGTTGAAATTTTGCAGCAGAGCGATGATATCTCAGATCATGATCTAGTCTCCTGTATATTCCATATAGCTAAAGCTGTAAAGCCAACTCCTTGTTACAAATATGGTAGAACCATCACTTCTACCACAAAAGACGGCTTTATAAATAATCTTCCTGACTTATCTCAGTTCCTCAGCATATCCAATAGCTCAGAACAACTTGATGATGTAACTGAAACTGTGAACTCTCTCTTCTCTAGCACTTTAGATACGGTTGCTCCTTTAAGCTTAAGGAAGATTAAGGATAAGAGTCCAACACTGTAGTATAATGAGCACACTCGCACCCTAAAGAGAGCAGCCTGGAAAATAGAGCACAGCTGGAGGAAAACAAAACTAGAGGTATTTCATATAGCTTGGCAGGAAACTACTCTATCCTACAGAAAAGTATTAAAAACTGCTAGATCTGATTACTTTTCATCTCTTCTAGAAGAAAACAAACATAACCCCCGGTATTTATTCAATACAGTGACTAAACTAACGAAAAAATAAAGCATCAACAGGTGTTGACATTTCCCAACAGCACAGCAGTCATGACCTCATGAATTACTTTACTTCCAAGATCGATACTATCAGAGATAAAATTGTAACCATGTAGCCGTCAGCAACAGTATCGCATCAGATAGTTCACTATAGATCCCCTGAGGAACAATTCCACTCATTCTCTAAGTCATAAGTCACCTTTATTTATATAGCGCTTTTACCAATACAGATTGTGTCAAAGCACTTAACAGTATCAAATTGGAGGACAGAGTGTCAGTAATATATAATAAGATTAAACATTCAATTTTCAGTCAAAGGCATTTCATTATTGAATTCAGAGATGTCATTGTCTAGCTCAGTTTAGTTTAAATAGTATATGAGCAATCAAATCGGCGATAATCGCTAGAAATTAGGTGTCCCCAACTGAGCAAGCCAGAGGCGACAGCGGCAAGGAACCAAAACTCCCTCTGTGACAGAGTGGAGAAAAAAACCTTGGGAGAAACCAGGCTCAGTCGGGGGGCCAGTTCTCCTCTGACCAGACGACACCCACAGTTCTAAAGTTTCAGGTTCTAACGATAGTAGTATTATGTAGTTAGGTATTTTATTATATTCTCTACTATAGGAGAGGAAGAATTGTATAAACTTGTTAAATCAACTAAACCAACAACAAGTATGTTAGTCAAGTCACCTTTATTTATATAGCGCTTTTAACAATACAGATTGTGTCAAAGCACTTAACAGTCAAGTCAAGTCACCTTTATTTATATAGCGCTTTTACAATACATATTGTGTCAAAGCACTGTGTCAAAAGGATCTGCCGCCCGCAGTCGATTTTGATATTCTAGGTATTATCAAACAGCCAGAGTTTTGAGAACGCAGCGGACGTTAGACCCTATTCCATCTAAACTACTAAAAGAGCTGCTTCCAGAAGTCATAGATCCTCTTTTGGCTATTATTAATTCATCATTGCCATTAGGATATGTCCCCAAAACCTTCAAATTGGCTGTTATTAAGCCTCTCATAAAAAAAACACAACTTGACCCCAAAGATCTAGTTAATTACAGACCGATCTCAAATCTCCCTTTTCTGTCAAAGATACTAGAAAAGGTAGTATCCTCACAATTATATTCCTTCTTAGAGAAAAATGGTATCTGTGAGGAATTCCAGTCAGGATTTAGACCGTATCATAGTACTGACACTGCTCTCATTAGAGTTACAAATGACCTGCTTCTATCATCTGATCGTGGTTGTATCTCTTTATTAGTTCTACTGGATCTTAGTGCTGTGTTCGACACAATCGACCACAACATTTTTTTGAATAGGCTAGAAAACTTTGTTGGCATTAGTGGAAGTGCCTTAGCATGGTTCAAATCGTACTTATCTGACCGCCATCAGTTCATAGCAGTGAATGAAGAGGTATCATATCAATCACAAGTGCAGTATGGAGTACCTCAAGGCTCAGTACTAGGGCTGTTACTTTTCACGCTTTACATTTTACCCTTGTGAGATATTATCAGGAGACATGGTGTTACCTTTCACTGTTATGCTGATGATACTCAGCTCTATATTTCTTTGCGGCCCGGTGAAACACACCAAATTGAGAAACTAACGGAATGCATAGTCGATATAAAAAACTGGATGGCGAGTAATTTCTTACTGCTAAATTCTGAAAAAACAGAGGTGTTAATTATCGGACCTAAAAACCCCACATGTAATAACCTAGAACACTATCTAACACTTGATGGCTGCTCTGTCAATACTTTTTCATCAGTTAGGAACCTAGGTGTGCTGTTTGATAGCAATCTTTCATTTGAAAGCCAAATTTCTAACATCTGTAAAACTGTGTTTTTCCATCTCAGAAACATATCTAAAATGGGACCTATGCTCTCAACGTCAAATGCAGAAATACTAATTCATGCGTTTTTGAACTCAAGTTTAGACTATTGTAAAGCTTTATTGGGTGGTTGTTCTGCACGCTTGGTCAACAAACTACAGTCGGTCCAAAATGCAGCAGCTAGAGTCCTTACTAGAACCAGGAAGTATGACCATATTAGCCCGGTACTGTCAACACTGCACTGGCTCCCTGTCAAACATCGGATAGATTTTAAAATCTTGTTAATTACTTATAAAGCCCTGAATGGCTTAGCTCCTCAGTACTTGAGCGAGCTCTTATCACATTATAGTCCTCCACGTCCACTGCGTTCTCAAAATTCTGGCCGTTTGATAATACCTAGAATATCAAAATCGACTGTGGGCGGCAGATCCTTTTCCTATTGGATGATGCAATGGCAGTCACAGGACAACGGCGCCAGTGCACTCACCACACACCAGCTACAGGTGGAGAGGAGAGAGAGTCATAGAGCCAATCAAGTGGATGGGGATTATTAGGAGGCCATGATTGATAAGGGCCAGTGGAGGGAATCTGGCCAGGTTACACCCCTACTCTTTACGATGAGTGTCATGGGATTTTTATTGACCACAGAGAGTCAGGACCTTGGTTTAACGTCTCATCCGAAAGATGGTGCTTTTTTGCCAGTATAGTGTCCCCGTCACTATACCGGGGCATTATGACCCACACAGACCACAGGGTGAGCACCCCCTGCTGACCTCACTAACACCTCTTCCAACAGCAACCTGGTTTTCCCAGGAGGTCTCCCATCCAGGTACTGACCAGGCTCAACCCTGCTTAGCTTCAATGGGCAGCCAGTTTTGGACTGCAGGGTGATATGGCTGTGGAAATCTGCAGACATGTGACCCACATTCCAACTCAACATTGCCTTTCTGGCCCAACTGTTCCAGCATACTAACCGGGGAGCGCACTTGAAATCCAAACATCCAAAAGGCTTTCATGTTTCCACTGGGAATGTTTGGCCCATCCATCAATTCGGCAATGCGCTGTAATGCTAGATGATGGGGCTGGCCATACATTTTATTGAAGGCTCTCATGGGGTTTGTGAAAGGGAACCTTGAGTTGCTATATGAGTCCGCCACAAGAAGTGCTTCCTCCAATTTCAGGTGGTCCGTGAGGATCTGGTACTTGAACTGTTCTGTTGCATCCTCAGGTAGAATGTTCTCCAGTGCTATCCTCAGTCTAGAGAACTCTCTAGGATCAGGGGCTGTCAGAAAGGGGATAGTTGGAGCAGGGCCTCTGTACGTTTTCTCCTGTGTGGATTGAGGCTGTTGATGAATTTGTACTCTCTCAGGTATAGAGGAAGAAATTACCATGTTCCTAAAATCCTCAGCTATTCCAGGGTACTCATCCATTGTAGCTGGGCGCAATTCTCTCATGGCAGTAGGCGGTGTTGGTGGCTTTGTACGTGGGGCTGGAGTCGGACGGAACTGTTGTAGGGTCTCACGGCTCACCACTGGCATAAAGGGACCTGGAGACACTGGCCTGGAGGGGGCTCCCTTTTCCGCCTTAAGACTTTGAAGTTCGTTATGTAACATGGCATTCTGTTGCCGCATCTCCAGTAATGCTGAGATGATCTCTGGAAGCTGACTGGCTTGACGTCGCAGGTCTGCATTCTCTCGTTTCATCTCCTGGAACATGGCTGTAAGCTCTACTTCCTCTTCTCCTCACCCATCAGATGCACTTGGCCATTCGTCTCTCAGTATCCATTTATCAAGTTCTAAATCTTGACTGACCGGAGAACTCGATCTTGTATGTCCTGCTGTACTTGGTGACTGTACTCTGCTTTGACTGCGGCCTGGGAGTGGCTGTCGATGCTGCAATGGCTCACCAAGCTCATAGTCCATTAGATGAGCTGGTGGGTCAATCCGTGTTCGTGGACGCACAACGGGCACTTCCTCCTCGGGTTCAGATATCTCTGTAACAATTCACCCCTCCGGCTCGAAGGACCATGAAAAATCTTCTGAATTTGCACTCCTTTGCTAGTCCAGGTTTGGATGAAGGCTACAGTTTGTCCGGTTAGAACAATAATGTCTCACTCAAATAATCCAAATTGTCTTTATTGACTGTGCATAGATGTGTGGTTAATCGATAAAACTCCTTCAATTTGGATCACTACACTTTACTTCCAACTACAAACTATCTACAATATTCAGCCAAACTCCATTCCCGTTATCATCCACCTGTTGCTCTTCTTCGTCACTTCACGAACTCCGATGGAAAGTTCAGGAATAGTCCACCTCAAACTGGATGATGGGGGTCCATGTCCATGTGTTAAAGGGGAACACATTCTACAGGGGGGGTGAAGGGTGGTCAAAAAATGTTTTATCAATAAAACGTTCCCAAATAAACCAAAAAATTATGTGGAATAATTTTGTACCATATACCATCAAAATTCATGCAGTAGAGGGTTAATATGTCCTTCTAAGTGTAATGTCTTCATTTGCTGGAGTGTTTTAATGTCAAGGCTTTAAAACACATGTAAGTTATGTAGATACTGTATGTAGGTTATTTGTCCATTTTGAGTGCTGAGAAGCTGGCGTGATGCGAGGCAGATGTCAGTGAAACATAAATAAATCTCGCGTGCACTCAACTTAATGTTCTAATACTTGTATTCTGTAAATTTGCTGGAATGTTTGCATTCACAAGGCTTTAAGACAGGCAATAAAGAGGTTTAATGAAGAGGCTGCTGTGAGCTCGCAATCTCAGATAGGCTACTTGAGGCAAGGCTTTCAGTTACACAATAAAACAACTCACAAACACCTGAATTTAGCTCTTGTTGTGTTCTAATGGGTGGATTGCATGCAGTCGCTGGAATATTTTAATCTAAAAGGCTCTAAAACAAGTGCAAATGCTGTAGTTTGTATGAGCATGTACGGACTGCACTCGCTGATCGGTGTGATGAGAGTTTGCTCGTCTTTCACACTGTTCTCTGGCTAGACACTCATTTATTAATGAGCCCTGAACTGGTAATAATCAGATAAGTTGGTTTAGCTTGTCAGTGTGAGTTAAACGTATGTATTTTTTTTTTTTTTTCTTTTGTATTTTTAACTAATTTCAAAGTGAAACTGATCGAGTCATTTGGCTTGGCCAAGGGGAATTGCTCCTCTAGGGGTGCAATTTTTCTCAGACAATGTAAGTCTATGGGGCATTTTTCATTTTTAATAATTAATTATAAAAAAAAAAAAAACTGTAAGTCTGATCAGTCTGAAAAGCTAGCAACAAACTAGAAATCAGGGCCCAGGTCTCTGCCAAGTTTGGGGCTTGTGGCTTTAAAGCCCTAGGAGGAGTAGCGTTTGGAAAATTGGCTCAGAAGAACAATAATAACTAGAAGCTAAAGTTCGAAAACAAACTTTGATGTTGTCTTAGCCTCTGCAGCCTTGGGGTAAAAGAGCCAGAGTACTTGTGTGTCCAGTGTTCTTGAGCTGCCCCGCTGCAAAAAAAAACAAAAAACAATGTACAACAGTATTTTTCTATGGACCCTTGCTATTTTCTATTCTAATAAAAAGCGTACTAGGCTATGACAACAGCTTCAAAAGAGTTGGCTAGCTGGAAGCAAAATAAGTCATGCCTTTTATTGTTTTCCCTGTTTGTTATTTGTTAATTATTTGTTACATTCAGTTACGTCAAATATGTTGTCAATAACATTAAAATTAAGATGAAAAAAAATGTTATGGTCTATCAGTTTGTAGGAGATTAGAGAAGTCACTTAAATTAAACATTTTCAAAGTCTGAGCTGAAAGCTGGAAGGATCTGTTATCCTGTGGCTCCCTCGTGTGGACAACATTAGCATTAACATTATGGCCTTGGTCTCTGAACAACATTAAGAGAAAATGGGTAATATGTTTTTGAATGAATACAAATGTTTAATGATTCATTTACTGATAATATATCCACATTAAACTGAAATGTACTGATTCTGTATTTGATTTCATGCTTAAGCAGTGATGATTGATTATGTGACTTGTTAATTTTTTTTTAACAATTATAATATATACACAATATAACGATGAAAAAGTACAGCACTGTTTTCATAATATTTTGTATAGACACTTTTTTTATTGTAATTGAGAAGGTTTTTATGACAATAAAAATCGTAATTGCTAAAAATTAAACACTAATTTCATTCATATTGTTTTTCAATAGGTCAAGAACCTTTTCATAAATATGACTGTTTCCGATTATAACAGTATAAGAGAGCAGGTTTTAGGTTTTTAGATGTTTAGATGCAGATATGGAAGAATCCTAAAATAACATTGCATAGTTTTCATTAAAAATATATTCTTCTTAAAGCAGCAAATAAATAAATACATATATAAGTAAAAGAAGCCAAGACAAATGAATGATTTTCAGTTTTTTATGGATTAACATTGACAGAAAACTGTTGGTAAATGCGGTGACTTTAATGTTCACATCCATCCACCTCGGATACATTTCTCAACAGTTTATATGAGACATAAATGAGTGTTCTCGATTATATTCGCCAAGCTATCATGTTTTTTGAAATAATATTGTATGTGATTGTCCATTCTAGCACTGAGAAGCCAGAATCGATGCGCTCTGGGAGAAGACAGAATATCTCACAAGCACTCATAAGCACGTATTTTACATCTTCAATATGTTCTTCTAATTGTATGGTGTTGATTCGCTGGAGTGTTTAATGTAGAAGACTGTAAGAGACATTTAAACAGTGTTGGGCAAGCTACTTGGAAAATGTAGTGAGCTAAGCTAACAGTTACTCTTCTTTAAATGAAGCTTAACTACACTAAAGCTACAGCCCTGAGAAATGTAGCAAGCTAAGCTACGGCAACATGGCAAAAGTAGTTTACTACATCCAAGCTATTTAAAAATAAAAAATAAAAATAAAAAATTCTATTGAACCAACATCATACCAAGTCAATGCTCTCTCAGTGATCAATAAAACTGTCAGTCAAGCAGATAGACAGGCATCAGTTTAATTGTTTATTCAACAGCTGTTCCAAACCAATTTGGCAACATAATCAGTATCAAATACAGGCCCGGATTGACCTCAAATTGTGACACAGGCAAAATAAATTTTTGCTGTCGGCAGGAAACCTCCTATTGGTAGTTGGTATTGTGGCTTTATTGTATACAGATACATTTATATAAATGGTAACACTTCACAATAAAGTTCAGCAGTTAACATTAGTTAACTAGTGTAGTTAACATGAACTAAGAATGAACAATACTTCTGCAGCATTTATCAACATTTACTAACGCATTATTAAAATCCAAAGTTGTTTGTTAACATTTGTTAATGCACTGTGAACTAACATGAACTATTAATGAACGACTGTATTTTCATTAACTAACATTAACAAAGATGAATAAATACTGTAACAAATGTATGTTAATGAAATCGTATTGTATAGTGTTACCATACAGATGTTTAGGCTTACAGATATGTTTATGTGCATCGTTGCATGTGTCATTCAAGTTCAAATACGAAGCTTTTGACCAGCGAATGTTTTTCTTTTATTTAAATTTTTTTTTTTCCTGACTCGTGTCCCGTTTCCCCCAGTTTTCTGTCATTATGTGGGCGTTCAGTTTTTTTTTCTGCTATTTGGCCAAAGTATCATATTATGAAAGATTCAGCGCTTCGCACGAGCTATTTGGCTGTGACTTGACAACAAATACTAGAGAGATCTTCTCCGCTCCTCAAAAACAAACAAACAAACAAAAAGCATTAGCCTTTATAAATAGTTTTTCGAGTAAAGAAACCGCTGTACTTATTCAATCAACAGTTCTTTTATTACCTTCAGACTGCAAACAAGCTGAGATGCTCTAAACTGCGCGCCACACTTCATTGACAAGAGAGGCGGGAGGAATAATGAGGTTTGACTGACAGTTTGAGGAGCCAATGGCGTTACGAGCTTTAATGGCGGAGGCGTCACTTACTGATCCAGGATCAGTGATCCGTAGCTGTTATATTTCTGATTTGAGCTTGAGTTTCAGACTGCTCCCTTGTCAAAAAATCCTATAGGATTCCAATAGGACAATTGTATAGGATTCCAATAGGAATTTCTATCGTATTTTGGAACCATTCCTATAGGATTCCGATAGGAATAGTCCTATAGGACAAGACATAAATATCCTGTAGGAACTGTTCCTATAGGATTTTAATCCTATAGGATTTTAATGGGATTTTAATCCTATAGGATTTTTTTTTTTAAATATTCTAAAGGTGCACTTTTCCACTGTATTTGTAGTACTTACACTGTACTTGCAAATTGCTTAAATTCACCCTGATGTAGAATGTAATGTAAAAATTCTAAGGCACTGATAATTGATTGACACACACACACACACACACACAGTACTGCCACTAGACCAGTTCTAGACTCTAAAAGAATTGAAGATATGAAGCTTATACCAGGAGACCAGAAGCTGAATATAAAAAATAACACTTTACTGTAACAACAACAACAACAACAATAACAATAATAATAGCAAATACAATCACATCACAACACAGAGCAATAAAAAATCAAACAGTAAGTAGAATTTGATATCGTAAATGAGTTTAATTTCCCTTTGAGGTGTATAATACTGTTCATTTCATGCGATAAATGTAATAAAGTTCAGTTTGTGTTTAATGGGAAAACCGGGGAAACTATGAAAAATACTGTATCCAATATATTTCAAAGCAATCTAATGCTCTGTCAATTGACCATATGCACAATTACTTCCTGGTTTTAGATGAGCCAGCTCAGTCATTTCCAGTCAATTGTACTGTGCTGTAAGAGGCGCACACTTTGCTTAGTTTCTGTACAAAATCCATTCACAATTTGAAGAAAATTTTTGTTTATCCAAGAGGACCAAACGTCCACGTATACCGCTTCAGGAATGACAAACGCGGGTGTTAAATATTACACGGGTAAATCTGCTAAATTGTTCAGGGACTCATTGCTATGATTGACATTGATAATGGAAGACAAGCCAATGTCAAAATATTGCTGTGCATCAAGTGATTCAGACTAAATTTAGAGTAGCAAAACTACAGCAGTAACAAGTCTGTGTTGACTGAATATATTTAGCAGCTTTTACAGTTAAAGATAAAACTTAATAAATTGTAGTTACTAAATTAAATCTAAAAATATTTCAAAATATTGAATGCATTATTTAATTGTTATACCATTAATAATGAACTTATTTCATTTGTAGTTAACTAGTTTAAATAATTCTCCCTTATACGCTGTTGGTGTCGGGGCATATTTATTTATTTATTATGATTCCTGCACTTGCTATACTTTATACTTCAGTACAATAAAAGCACACAAATTTGGAGTTGAAATGGCAGCTGAGCTAATGAGTGATCCTCTGCTGCCATCTACATTTTCATCTTAAAAGTCTTTGTTTTTCGCTAGGAGACACGTTTCTTTCATGTCATCTTCATGAATGAAAAGTATATCTATAAAGTGAATTTTACTGCACAGCCAGAGTTGAGAAGGCAAATATTATAAGTTTTTAAAATGTGTTCATGACTATGAAGGTAAGTTATTGATTATCAATAATACCATCATGATGTCATTGGGGAGATAGCATCTCTAATGTTAAAGACATCATCTATCATTGTTGTTATGCTATCATTATTTACCATGTTGCAATTATTATAATTTTTTCTCGATTTCTGACAAGCACGAGGCAGGAGAGGTTTATAAGGGTCTCAAGAGTCTCTAGCTATATAAACCACATTAAATCAGCTTTACCTGAAGTTTACGAGCTGGCTTGTTATAAAAGATGTATAAAGGATCATTTTAAATGCAATAATCTATCTTGTCTTTTTTAAATTTATTTTATGTACCATATGGGTTGTTTTTTTGAGTATATTATTTATGGGTTTTATTATTTATTTTTTCGACATGTTGTAAATTACAACATAAATTAATCACTGTAATCAAAGTTTTTCTTTTAGTTTTATAAGTCTGTTTTTGTTTTGTTTCTTCATTGTTTAGGTGGAGGCTCTAAATAAGCCCTTTGGGTTTTCTGCATCTCCCTGCACAGTATATGGATTGTGTATATATATGTATGTATATATATATATATATATATGTATATATATATATATATATATATATATATATATATATATATATATATATATATATATATATATATATATATAGTATCTATTTTACTCTTGTGCAAGAATAAACTAAACTAAAACTATGCAGAAGTTCAAAAGAGCTCTCTGTGCATATGGTCAATCGGTTACCAGGCAACGCAGCAGGTCCTGTAGCTGACCCCGGCTTGTCATGCACGTCTTCTCCATGTACACACAGCACACATATCACGAGAGAATCGTTGTCCAATGTCAAACTTTTTAACTGGAACATAAAACCTGACCTGGACAACAGGCCATACAAAAATCTTATTAATCCATCAATGCAAATAATTAAAATAGCGCTATACAAACCCGTAAAGCACAACGTTATTCAAAACAGCTCAAAATGGTGGCTGAACATACATTTTGTACTGTACTCACTACTCCAGTGTTTTATATAATGACATTTTATTATAAACACCATACATTAATATTTAATTAATATTAGTTGTTTAACAATATCTTTTGCTATGTAACGGAGGACTCTTTTGCTAATCACATACAATAAAACCAGCTCAACAACTCACCGACAGATATTGTTAACCCAAAACTGTTCGTTTAGGATGCAGATCAGATAAGTATTACTATTTCTTCCTTTTTAGCATCTTTAAATACATTTTAACAAGTTAAACAACGTTAATCACTCGATTTCTCAGCTTCTTCTCCTCTTTGACCGTTACTGTTCAAAGTATGCGCGCTACAGTTGCACGCGCACTACACTCGGATTTCTTAAAGGGGAAGCGTCAGGACAATACCGTATATAGTTGTTTGTGTTTCTGTGAATTCCTACTAACATGTAATGCATTGTAACTTATTCTGACATTATGAAATGTCATACTTATTATCTTTGCCTTACTGTAATATTATGAATTTCAGTTATATTTGTGTGTATTCAGATAGGCTGCATTTTTATTGAGGGTTACAAGTACACACATGCAGTGTTACTTTTAAAAAGTAATTAATTAACAGAATCAAATACAGTGCCTTGAGAATGTATTAATACCCCTTTTTTAATGTTGCTGCCTTGTGCTAAACTGCTTTAAATTACTTTTCCCCCACACATCAATATATACTCCATACACCACATTGACAAAGCAAAAACCGAATTGTCACAACTTCGTAAATTGATTTAAAAAAAAAAAATCAAATAAGCTTACATTGCATAAGTACCTTTACAGCCTCAAGTCTTTTTTGTTTGATGCGACAAGCTTTGCTCATCAACATTTGGCAATTATCTGCCATTTGTCTCCTGACCTCTTCATGTCTCAAGCTCTGTCAGGTTGGATGGGAGCAGACACACATTTTCAGGTTTCTCCAGAAATATTTGATTGGGTTCAATCCCAGGCTGTGGTTGGGCCACTCAAGGGCATTCACAGAGCTGTATAAGCCACTCTTGCTGTGTGCTTAGGGTCATTGTCCTGCTGGAAGGTGAACCTTCTGCCCGTCTGAGGTTCTGAATGCTCTGGACTGGGTTTTCTCTATATTTTGGTGCATTGAGCTTTTCTTCTACTCTGAGTCTCTCAGTCCCTGCTGCTGAAAAACAGACCCACAGCATGAGACTGCTACCATCACACTTTACTGTTGGGACGGTACTCTGCAGGTGATGAGCAGAGCATGGTTTCCTTCAAACATGATGCTTAGAATTGAGGTTCATCAGACCAGATAATATTATTTTTCACAGTCTGAGGGTCCTTTAGGTGCTTTTTTTTTTCTTTTGTCTTCACTGAGGAGATGATTGAGTTTGGCCACACCGCCATAAAGCCCAGATCGGTGGAGTGTTGCATTGATGTTTGTCCCTCTGTAGATTTCTCCTGTCTCCACATATGATCATGGAGCTCAAATAGAGTGACCATCAGGTTTTTCGTCACCACTCTAACCAAAGCATTATCAGCTGTTGGGCCTTTTATTAAGACGTGTGTGCCTTTCCAAATCATAGACCCATTCAATTGAATATGACACAGGTTTACCTTCACTCAAAGTCTAGTAACACCTACAAGCAATATGAATGCTCCTGAGCTAAATTTCAACTGTCCCAGATAAGGGTATGAGTACTTATGCAATGGAATCATTTAAGTTTTTTTTATTTTTAATAAATTTGCAAAGATGTAAAAAAACCTTTTTTTTTTTTTTGCTTCACCATTATAGTGTATGGAGTGTAGATTGATGTGGAAAAAAGTAATTTAAAGCAGTTTAACATAAGGCAGCAACATAAAACGTGAAAATAAGGGGTATGAATACTTTCGCAAGGCACTGTAAGATCTTACAGGACAAAGTGAATTTCCATTTAAAAATCACAGTGTCCAAAATGATACAAATCAATAAAAGATCCTACAGGAAAAATTAAAATGCCATTAAAATAAATCAGAATGTCCAATAGGATAAGAATCCAATAAGATCCTATAGGACAAAGTGAAATTCCA
This sequence comes from Acrossocheilus fasciatus, assembly GCA_036784905.1. Taxonomy (NCBI): domain Eukaryota; kingdom Metazoa; phylum Chordata; class Actinopteri; order Cypriniformes; family Cyprinidae; genus Acrossocheilus; species Acrossocheilus fasciatus. The sequence goes on from CM071949.1 coordinate 13,366,148, forward strand.
TTAAAATCAATGGGAATGTCCAATAGGATTCTAAGAATCCAATAAGATCCTATAGGACAAAGTGAAATTCCATTAAAATCAATGGGAATGTCCAATAGGATTCTAAGAATCCAATAAGATCCTAAAGGATGAACTGAAATTCCAATAGGATTTTTTGACAAGGGCTTTCTTTGGAAAATGTAACGTTACCTTTTGTTGACGCTACTGCGCTACCTGATCAGAAAAAGAGCTTAACTACCGAAAAGCTATTTGATTCAGAAAGCAGTGACGCTACCGCCACGCTACTGAGAAATGTAGTTAAACTAGTAGCGTCACTACTTGTAGCGACGCTACTGCCCATCACTGCATTTAAATGATGTGTTCTGTAGCCTTTTTGTCCATTCGACTGCTCAGCGCTCAGAGCAGTTGGATATAGTGGTGTATTAGAGGTAAAATATGATCAAATACGATTCAGTTTCTTGCATAAACAGATCGTTTCGTGTCTTAGGACATCAAGGTTCGTCACGAGCCACAGGGTTTAAATTTGGATGCATGTTTTTTTTTTTTACTCTTAAAGATTGTGTGCCCATTGACTTGCATTATAGGACTGACAGACTGCAACGGTTTGAGTTAAAAATCTTCGTTTGTGTTGGATCCTGGCCAGATAGCACACGTACGTCTGCAAGATGTCTGTTAAAGATCTCTTGATCTGGAAAGCATCTGCAGTCTACAAACGTCTGACAGACGTCTTTCAGATGTCAGTTTTACATACATTCTAAATCATAAACATCTTAAAGACATCTAATATACGTCTATTTGACATCTAAAAGGAGACGTCCTATAGACGTATTGCAGATGAGCAAACACCCTAAAAAATACGTCTTGCAGATGTAAATGCAGATGTCAAATAGACGTCTCCGAGATGTACGTGTGCTATCAGGGTGGATGCCCTGGGGGTAAGCAGATAAACATCATTTTCATTTTTGGGTGAACTATCCCTTTAATTATTAAAAATGAAAAATTTCCCATAGACTTACATTGGCTGAGAAAAACTTCACCCTCGAGGAGCAATTCCCCTAGGGCGGAGCCGAATGACTCGATCAGTTTCACTTTTACGTCGGTTAAAAATTCAAATAAATACATACATTTCATTCACTCTGACAAGCTAAACCAATATATCTGATTATTACCGGGTCAGGGCTCGTTAATAAATGATTCTCTGGCCAGAGAATAGTGCGGAAGATGAGAGAACTCTCACCGCACCGATCACAACGAGTGCAGTCCGAATGTGCTCACAACAACAGCATTTTTACTTGTTTTTAGAGCCTTTTAGATTAAAATAATTCGGCGAATGCATGTAATTAACCCATAAGAACAGGACAAGAGTTGTAGCCAGGTGTTTGTGAGCTGTGTTAGTGTGAAACTGAAGTCAGTCTGTGTCGATCGCTCCCGGAGCGCGGAGATCGCGAGCTCACTGCAGCGTCTCAATTAAACGTGTTTATTTGCACGTGTTTCAGCCTTTTAAGTTAAAGCACACCAGCGACTGAACATAATACATGTAGAAGAACATAGTACAAAGCTAAATTGAGTGCATGTGAGCTGGGTTTTTTTATGTTTTACTGACATACACGTCGCAATAGTGGCAGCTGCCCTCCGCCTTTGAAAGGAGAAATACATACAGCAAACAACATCATTTCCATGTGTTTTACAGCCTGATAAATCAAAATATTCCAGAGATCGAACACAGTACATAGAAGAACATAATAAATTGAGTGCTTATGAGAGATTTTTTTTTTTGTCTAACTGCAGAGCAACGCGTCGCAGGACACTCCCGCTCCGGAACGCATCTAGACTGATATCTACACTTTTATTATCACAATAAACTTGTTTGTTAGAATAAACAATTACAGCGGTCTATAACAAATATTACCAAGGTTCACACAAGCTGCTTAAATTGCTTTAAAGGGGTGGTTTACTGCTTTTTTTCTTTGCTTGATTGGGGTGCAATATAACATGTCTTCGTGTTTCGTTTGTTAAAAAACACCTTATTTTTCATATATTTCACCTTTATTGTAAGCCGCTTTCTCCTCTGCCATTTGAACTACCGGTTGACTTCCTGATTCTCTGAAACCACTCCCTCAGAAACAGATAATGGACTCAGATTGGTTAGTTGGGCCAGTGTGTTGTGATTGGCTAAACTGCGTACTGCACGTTGTCCGGAAACGTCACGCCCATTACCTTCACGAGCGACTGTTGCACGTGCTCCGGTCAAATGTAAATAATGGTGTCAATATTGCCATATGAGTTTGAGCCAGAATCAGACCCAGAAACCGGTAATGAAGAGAGTCAAGCAGAACTTCCGCAAGCACGGTTCTTACAAACGTTTCTGAATGGAAGTTTGCTGTTGTGATTACATATCATTGTTTGAAGTTTGTACGCGTTTGTCTTATACACACAAAACAGCATCGAACTGGCTACCAAACAGCGTTGGCTTGTGTTTACGTTCTTGATCAAATCGAAAAATTACATCATAAAGTATACATGGAAAATACATTTACAAAATTAGTACATAATTATAAATTCGGGTCCAAAATGTTTATACGCGTTTGTCATAGACACACAAAATAGCATTTAACTAACTGGCTACTAATGTTACATGTCTGTCTTAGTCCTCACATTCCTTATTTGCCCTGATAGCACACGTACATCTCGGAGACGTCTATTTGACGTCTGCATTTACATCTGCAAGACGTATTTTTTAGGGTGTTTGCTCATCTGCAATACGTCTATAGGACGTCTCCTTTTAGATGTCAAATAGACGTCTATTAGATGTCTTTAAGATGTTTATGATTTAGAATGTATGTAAAACTGACATCTGAAAGACGTCTGTCAGACGTTTGTAGACTGCAGATGCTTTCCAGATCAAGAGATCTTTAACAGACATCTTACAGACGTACGTGTGCTATCTGGGTGGTTTAGTTCCTGCCCTCATTAGTTGATTATCGTTTGATTGTCTCCACCTGAGTTTGATTATGTTGTTTGTTCCTTTTGTTCCTGTTCCTTTAAAAGCCCTGTGTTCTCTGAGTTTGTCGAGTCTTAAAGTTATGTGAAGCTCCTTAATGTAATGTAATGTAATGTTTGTGTCATTTATCGTTATTAAAAGTCTATTCCATATTCCTTCGTCTCCTCGTGCTCCCTGAAGGACACCTGCACGTAACAACTAAAGCCAGCGTTGGCATTTGTTTACGTCCTTGATAAAACTAAAACATTACGTCTGAAATTATACATGCAAATACATTTAAAATTATGAAATCTTACTCACAGGTTGTGGCCCAAGAACTGCTGCCTCTGGTTTTAAAGTTGTATCTGCTCCATGTTTTAGTAATAGTTTCTGTGTGACTACAGTGACTATATGTGACTATATGGTCACTACAGTAAACTACTGTAAATTTACAGTAGTGAACTTCTCCGCGAAAAACTGATCAATGGCAAGGGAGATTTATTTTGTTTGCTGTTTGGTGGAAGCAGCGGTAAAAGGACAAAAGAGACAAGTTGCACTGTTAACTGGACAAAAAAGGTTAGTAGGCCTATATTATTTCTGTTTTATGCAAAACTGAGATATTTTAAGGTGTTTTAACTTATTAACAGCAAACTAACATTATTCATCGTGTCGTTTTTCATGTCGGGAGTTGGGGCCTTTTTTTCTGACTGACGGCCGGATTAACGCCGCCATAACGGTGATAACGTCGACTGGTGAGTAAATTAAGGTCACCTATTTTAGCCAAAATAAACCTTATTAAACCAAGAAACACGTTTGTAGGTTTTGCTGCCTTTTGATGCAAGTTATAGTAGTTAACGAATCTGGCGAGTCATTATTTAACCTTAACAACGAACTAACCTGAAATAATGTTACTGAGGTAAAGTGCGTAGGCAACACCACTGTTTCAATTCAGTGGAGATTTTAAACAGTATTTTCAGGTACTTCTTTTGTTTATTCTTTTCAAATTTCTAGTCTAGATTTCGTCGACAACGTCGGAGGTGTATTTTGGATGAAGCCTCTTCTTGGGAATGCCATAGTTTCGATGATAACATCAACTGGTAAGTTAATAATGTCAGTCAGCCGAAGTTAAGGAACACAGAGAAGCATAATATCTTTTGTACACTGCCTCTTTATCGCAAGTGTAATTCTCTTCAAATGCTATTTAAGTTAGAAATGTGTGTACCAATGTTGTATGTAACTTTAGAGACGGTCCCTGTTCAGTGAGAGACGTAAAATAATACCGCGAGCTAACATGAAATACTGAGGAAAACTGAGTTAAGAAATACCACTGTAAAGTACATCTTTTGTATTTTATTTTCAAGTTTGTGATCTTGTGGTCATGTCGTCTGCATCTGAGGAGTATTGGAGTCTTTTCCTGTGATTGCCGTCGTAACAACAGGTGAGCTTTCATCTAATGTTACTAAAGTAGCCGAATTAGCCACACTGTTCTCCACTAACTTACTTTTTAAAGAGAGGAACGGGTTAGCAATATATTAATATGGTAAGTTTTGCTTATAAATATAAAAAATGTGGTAACACTTTACAATAAGGTTCATTAGTTAACATTAACGTTATTAAAAACAATGTTTCTACAGCATTTATTAAGCTTAATGTTAATTTCAGCATTTACCAATGCATTATTAAAATCACAAGTTGTGTTTGTTAACATTAGTTAATGCACTGTGAACTAACATGGAATAAACAACAACTGTATTGTCATTAACTAACATTAACAAATATTAATAAATAGTGTAATAAATGCATTGTTCATTGTTTGTTCATGTTAATTAATACATTAACCAATGTTAACAAATGACACCTTATTGTAAAGCGTTACCAAAAATGTTTATTTTATTCTAAATGTTTGTATTACTGTACGGTAGTTTTTTTCTGATCATAAACTATAGTAACACTAAAAGGGTGTTGTGACTCTGTCTGTTACAGGAGATATCTCCAAGCAAAAACAGGATCCTGACTATGAGGGCAGAATCATCATACAGCCAGCTGTCCGTTTTACAGAAATGCAGAATTAGGTAACCCAGAATACATTTTGTTTTACATTGCATTTACATTCATGCATTTGCCAGATGCTTTTAGCCAAAGCAAGTTATATTGTATTTAATGTAGGGGAGCACGGGACACAACCTAACACTGACTTTCTTAGCATGTGTAAATCCACGTGGGGTTCAGAGTATAATTTTTTTTATACACTTTAATTTCACACTTGTCTAGTACAAATATGCTGCGTTGTTTCATAATTACAGGTGTATATGTTTTTTGTTATTTATTTCAAAAGAATGGAAGTGACAACATGCCCCGTAGGTGGGGTACATTGTAACATGTGAAGGGCACGTTGTAACATAACCATATGACAGCTTAAAATATTATCGGATCTAATGAAAAAATATACAAGACAAACTAAAATATTTTGTCAATAAAATAAAATCATTAACTTTTTCAAATAAAATAATGGTGTTTTTTAAGAATGAAAAATAATCTAATTTTGGAGTTTGATAATGAACACATTGCAACCATGTTTGGGACGGCCCTGATCGCAACACACAGCTACATATACAGTGTAGTTCAAAACAGAGTGCGCAAATGAAGAAACACATTCAGAAATTCAGAAATGATACACTCCCCTCCCTCCACACACAGCTGTCATAGGACATAGGACACAAGACACATAAACGAGCCAAAATGCTTTACATTTCTTGAAATAACAATTTCTGAACATTAAACATCGATTCTCAGTCTTTATTCACCTGCTTCTTATGGCTTCTCATTGAAACTCATAAAAGTAAATGGTGTAAATTGCATCGCTGATATCATAGAATAGCATAGTTTAATAATAGCGGGGCACATTGTAACACAGTGTTATAACATTGCCCATCTGTGCAACTGGAATTTAAAACTGGTTACTGTCTTCTGCTAGTTAGCGAAGCATTATAAAACTATCTAAACTGATAACAGATTGGAGATTAAAATAATAGCAGATTTGTCTAATTTTAAATGAATAATAAAAAGTGAGATGACAATTTACTTCAGCAAGAAATGTACTTCTGCTTTGGTAGAATAAATATTCAGCGACATCTTCAAAAGATTTTTTAATTTTGGTGCACTTTATTCTCTATATAGTGATGATATGGCAGTAGTAAATACTGTACATTTGGTTATGCTAGCATGTGTGGAAATATTTAAACCATGTGTGTTACAACTTACCCCGTGTTAGTTTGTGCCCTGCGCTCCCTTACACATTTTATTAAGTTATTAATTCCCTGGGAATCAAACAGGGGCGGCGCTAGGGGTGTGTGCTCATCCAGATTGAGTTTTCATGCGCATTAAAAATATTTCTATTAAACCAGCACTTAAACAGCAAAATGCAGCTGCTTCAAGTATCTTTAACTTACTGTAGCCTATAAATTCATAATACCGATATCCCCATCTGACAAAATTAGATTACTGTTACTGTATAGCAACAAATATAGATTTTTAATCATGGTATTATAAGCACAGATTTTCTAGGACACACATACACATTTAGATTATACGAACAGATTGGTTAGCATTTAGCATAGTCTGTGGCAGACTTTACTAAGTGTCAGGGCAACAAAATTCTATAAACAAGAAGTTAATATTAAGTGATTTAAATCGTGAAAAGAAATATTGTCTTTTTTCGCAAAAATGGTTATAAACAAAGCCATGTAGTGCATCTCTGCACACAACAGTGTTTCATTACTGAAAGAATTTACCTTTTTTCAATGCCTTGAATCAGTGATTCACTGATCCATTCATAAAAACACTTTCTTCATTCCTGAAAGAATCAGCAGTTTTTAATGAATAGATTGAATAAATGACTCAGTGGCTCAGTCATTAAGACAGTGGCTTGCTGCCACCTACTGGTAATTTTAGTCTCATTTTTAAAATTATTCTATTTTTTTTTCTATCATTTACATATTTTGTGTTTATATTTAAAACATTAATTTCATAATATTATTTATGCAATTTGTAAGTGCAAATTGTAATTAATTACACTTGTCGCTTTAAACAAAATTAAGCCACTTAGTCAATGTAACTTTTCAGCAAAGCCTGTTTTATTTGACTTGTATCCCGTGTATTCTGATACATAAATTAATGTCTCTGGGCTAAGCCCCAGCTATCCACTCACCCTAGAACCGCCCCTGGAATCAAAGCCATTAATTCAGCATTCTAGCACTTTGCTCTACTGATTGAGAATGCATTGTAAAAAATGGAGCTTTAATAATTTGAATGTGATGAATTATCAACTAATTATGTACCTTCCTTTGTAGGTGAATTCAGATGTAGTATATAAGGTTTTATTAACATCAAAGTGCATACAGCACCAAGTTTGACAGTTGAGGCAAATTCTGTAAACACTGCTTTGAAAAATGATGTTTTTTTTTTTGTTGTTGTTTTTCTTTTGCTTGCAGGTTCATTCAGATCTTTGTGGCACCAAATGCATTGAAAGTCACAGGTCAGCTGGAATTCTGGAAAGAGGGTACAAAGAAAAAGGATCTAAGTGAATCTAAGTTTTTGATGGGCATAGTGTATAATGTTACAAAATCGTATTATTTCAGATAAATGTTGATCAAAGAATCCTGCAAAAATTTACTCAACTGTTATGATGATGATGATAATAATAATAAATGTTTATCAGTATATTAGAATGATTTCTGAAGGATCATGTGACACTGAAGACTGGAGTAATGATGCTGAAAATTTAGCTTTGATCACAGGAATAAATTACATTTAAAAATATATTCAAATAGAAAGCTGTTATTTTAAATAGTAAAAATACTTCACCGTATTACTGTTTTTGCAGTAAATAAATGCAGGCTTGTTGAGCAGAAGATAATTCTTTAAAAACATAAAAAATCTTCCCGTTCAAAAACTTTTGACTGTTAGTGTACTTACTTGTTTTTGCTTTTCAGTATGTGTATGTTTTGCCATGATACAAAGTGCCCAGGGGACTTTGTGATGCCCTTTTTTCAGCTAGTTCATCCTAGAGATCAAGACTTGTAATTTGTACTTTTAAAAAGAAAATGTTCAACAATTAAAAAGAATATTATCAGAGCTAATGCTCATGAGTTATTGTGATTTTTATGGAGTTGGGGTGGTACAAATCATGGTTTACAGTGCTATACCACAATTTGATTGTTTTTTTTACAGGTAAAAAATGTTTAAACTACATGAAAATAAACACTACAGCACTGATACTGTAAATGAAAATACGGTAAAAAATACTGTAAATGAAAATACAGTAATACTACTGTAAATGAAAATACAGTAAACCCATTACTATACTGTAAATGCAATTACAGTAATAATATTGTAACCATTTTTACAGTAATTTACTGGCTGCCAGTAAAATACTGTAAAATTTACAGCAACCTTTTTACAGTGTACAACTCTCCACTATAACTCTTCCTCTTCGACAAAGCCGCAGAACATGGCCTCGCCCCCTTTTTTGCATGTTCCGGAGGGAGGGGTTGATGGGTTTATTTCGTATGCCAACCCGGGAAGTATCTCATTGTAGTCCCATATGAGTCGTTTTTGTAGGCATTAAACTTCCTGATTTTTAAAAGACGATATCTCCGCTTACGTTGAACTTCCAGCGCAGCAACTTTGCAAATACTGTTCATGCACCAACAGCAACATTACACACCATTTAAAATGAAAAAGTGAAATTGCAGTAAACCACCCCTTTAAGAACTTTTACTTTTTGAAATGTAAATCCTAAAAAAAACCTTGGAAACATCCATATTTATGAAAAGGTGCTTGACCTGTAGAAAAACGATGTGAATGAAATTAGTGTTTAATTTTTAGCTTGAAGATAGGAATACTGAATTATGAATAATAACTCAAAATTGTGGGATATGAGCTTGCATATAAACTGACAATTCTGAGAAGAAAAATCATTTAAAAAAGAAATCAGAGCTGCTATTTTTTTTATTCAATGGCAGAAAAAAAATTGATGTAATCTCAGAATTCTGAGAAGTCAGAATTTTGAGTTTACATCACACAATTACTATTTTTAAAATCAATTTCTGATTAAGATTTGTTTACATGTCAGAATTAAAAATTAAAAAAAAAAAATTAAATGGTAATGTATATCCCAATACTGTCATATGACATCGTATCAGTAGTGAAATATGTATTTTGGTTTATTAGAAAATTGCAATCAGTTAAATGGAGAATTTACCTGGTTTTGGTGCTCCAGGTGACATATTTGTGGTGCAGTGGGACAAAGTGAGGCTGAAAGATCGAGAGATTGAAGGAGCTTTCACCTTCCAGACTGTTCTCTGTCATAACGGGACCATTGTTTTCAGCTACAAAGACGTAAGTCAGATTCTACTGTTTATTTGGCTCAGTTTAACCAAGATCAGTTAAACACGCATATAGCCAGCTGTTGAAAAATTAGTATTACTGTGAAAATGTTATCACCACTTAAAGTCCAATACATCAAAACAGTGTGAAATAAAATGCCCACAGACCATTATTATTGCATATCAAATGAGCAAAAATAGCACAAATATGACTTTGATAGTGTCTAGTTTCCTTCTTTTGACTTTTCATTACAGGTTCCTTTGCCTGTGGTGAAAATTAACTCCACTGAGCATCCAGTGAAAGTGGGACTGTCTGATGCCTTCATGGCTCTTTCGTCTTCTCCACAGTCTCCAGGTCAGTTGAGACTGCTAATGAATTTAATGTATGGTACATTTACACTGTTATGCTTTTAACCAATACTTAATTGATGTGTCATCAACAGATTCTAAACGACGGACTATTTATGAATACCATCGGGTGGAGATTGACACAACAAAGATCGTCAATAGCTCAGCATTTGAGTTCACCCCCTTACCAAGTGAGTAAATGGAAATATTCATGAATTTGACTAGTTATAGATTTGCACCCTGACATTAGATGTGGTGTCCTGTTTTATGCTAGCCTGCCTCCAGCATAATACCTGTGAACAATGTATCCAGTCCAACCTTACATCAGGCTGTGGGTGGTGCAATACTCTACAAAGGTAGCAGCATTAGATCTGAGTATCTGCTGTGTGTTTCTGCAGAATTCAGGTAAGGCATTTGTTCTCTCCTGACAGCTAAATGTATGCATCAATAACCTTTCAGGTGTTCAAATGGAATAGACCGATACAGACAAGAATGGCTGGACTACAGTTGCTCTGAGGAGGTATGTACAACAAATCACCTAATATGCATACAGATGGTACTCAAACAGAATTAGCTTTTTACTGCTGTGGGTACTGCTGGCGCCGCATCTGAATTTGCAGCCTTTGACGGCTGAGTGGCGCTTTAACCATAGACTTTGACAAGTTATCAGATGAATGCATCAAAGTGCAGTTTCATGAGTAGCAGTCAGCGTCAACTGTCTGTGTGTGTTTTCCTCCCAATGTGCTCTCCATGACCTAGTTTTCCCTCATGTTTCAATCATCATTTATTTCAGGTATGTCTTGTTAATTGTCCTCGTTTCCCCATTAAGTCCCAGTCTGTGCTGTCTTTGTCGGGTCTATAATCGTCATGATCGTGTGTCATAAACCCGATTCGGACGGTAATTGTTTTTCATATGGACTTCTGTAAAAATAAATGTACATATCACCTCAGTAATAAAACTCATGGATTCTGATGGCGATTCATTCACAGTGGAGGAGCGAGTTCTGTGATCCTACGAACCATGGTCACATGATTGTCTGCTGTAAATAAAATTAATATTATTTTCAAATGTATTCTTATTATTGTGTTAAATGTATTTAAAAACAATTATGTAAAATGTATTCTTATTATTCCAAGCATATTTTATAATAAATAATCTTATTTATTTAAATCTCCTCTTTAAAAATAGGAAAATAGACACGCTATAGTTGTATATAATTATATGCCATATATCTGTTTATAATACACATTTTAAAATTGTATTGCACATCTGCTGCTGTCATAAAGACCCATTTGGAATGTTTACGTGCTTTTCTTCTCTTTCTGCTTCCAGTCGCTGTGGAGGAGCAGTTATGAAGTATTGTTCTTTTAAATACAACCCCAAATCAGAAAAAGTTGGGACAGTATGGAAAACGCAAATAAAAAAAGAAAGTAGTAATTTCTAAATTTACTTTGACTTGTATTTCATTGCAGACAATATGAACACAAAATATTTCATGTTTTGTCCAGTCAACTTCATGTCATTTGTAAATATACGTCCTTTCCTGTCATTCAGACCTGCAACACATTCCAAAAAAAAGTTGGGACAGGAGCAATTTAGGGCTAGTAATGAGGTAAATTGGCTAAATAATGATGTGATTTAAAACAGGTGATGTCAACAGGTGATTGTTATTATGATTTGGTACAAAAGCAGCATCCAAGAAAGGTCTAGTCCTTTAGGAGCAAAGATGGGCCGAGGATCGCCAGTTTGTCAACAAATACGTGAGAAAATTATTGAAATGTTTAAAAACAATGTTCCTCAGAGAAAGATAGGAAGAGATTTGGATATTTCACCTTCAACAGTGCATAACATAATTAAAAGATTCAAGGAATCTAGAAGAATTTCAGTGCGTAAAGGACAAGGGCGCAAGCCTAAGCTGAACAACCGTGATCTCCGATCCCTCAGGCGGCACTGCATCAAGAATCGTCATTCATCTAAGCGATATCACCACATGGGTTCAGGACTACTTTGGCAAACCTTTGTCAAGTACCACAATACGTAGTTACATCCACAAATGCCAGTTAAAACTCTACTGTGCCAAAAGGATGTTAACAGTGTCCAGAAGCACCGTCGACTTCTCTGGGCTCCGAGGCATCTGGGATGGACCATCACACAGTGGAAATGTGTACTGTGGTCAGATGAATCAGTGTTTTTTGGGAGGAATGGATGCCGTGTGCTCCGGACCAAAGAAGAAAAGGATCATCCAGACTGTTACCAGCAACAAGTCCAAAAGCCAGGGTCTGTCATGGTATGGGGTTGTGTCAGTGCCCTTGTCAAAGGTAACTTGCACTTCTGTGATGGCACCATTAATGCTGAAAAGTACATGGAGATTTTGGAGCACAATATGTTGCCTTCAAGAAGACATCTTTTCCAGGGACGTTCATGCAGATTTCAACAAGACAATGCAAAACCACATTCTGCACACATTACAAAGTCCTGGCTGCGGAGGAAGAGGGTACGGGTACTTGACTGGCCGGCCTGCAGTCCCGACCTGTCTCCAATAGAGAATGTGTGGTGCATTTTGAAGCGCAAAATGCGACAACGAATACCCCGTACTTTTGCCCACCTTAAGACTTGTTTTCAGGAAGAATGGGACAAAATTACACCTGAAACACTTCATGACTTGGTGTCTTCAGTCCCTAAATGTCTTTTTAAGTGTTGTGAAAAGGAATGGCAACATTACAAAGTAAATGCTTTACTGTCCCAACTGTTTTTGGAATGTGTTGCAGGTCTGAATGACAGGAAAGGATGTATATTTACAAATGACATGAAGTTGACCAAACAAAACATGAAATATTTTGTGTTCATATTGTCTGCAATGAAATGCAAGTCGAAGTAAATTTAGAAATAACTACTTATTTGTTTTATTTGCGTTCTCCATACTCTCCCAACTTTTTCTGATTTGGGGTTGTACTTTTCAGCATTTCAGAAATAATTATGTATTCAAATTACACTGAAGTACAACTTTACCTTACGGTGTTCGGGAGTGCTCAAAAAGGTTTAGACACTGAATTTTGAATCAATTTCTTCTCGTAAACTCGGATGTGGATTCGGACGACAATTAAATTACCACACGATCTTTGTGTCTGTCAAAAAACAGTAGGTAATTCGGCCAGGGATTTTTATGGGGGTGGCGAGATAAAAATTTCATTTTTATGCAGATGACACTGTACTGTATTGCTCAGCACCCACTGCAGACCAAGTTCTCTCCCAATTACAACTTGATTTTAACAGGCTTCAACAGAATCTTTATGATTTAAAACTTGTTTTAAATGCTAAAAAACAAATGTCATGCTTGAAATCCAAATCAAATCTGCCTTCAATCCTCACTTCCAAGGGTACGAAAATTGAATGTGTTTCTAAATACAGATATCCTGGTATTTTAATAGATGAATCTCTTACTTTTAGCGTTCATATTCAGCAGCTAGCAAAAAGATTAAAACTTAAACTAGGGTTTTATTTCAGAATCAAATCCTGCCTTTCGTTCGAATCTAGAAAGAGGCTGGTTGCTGCCACTTATGTCTATACTTGACTATGGTGATGTTTTATACATGCATTGGACACTGCATATCATAGAGCTCCGAGGTTCATCACTGGTTTTAAAGTACTCTCTCACCATTGTGAATTGTATGAGGGTGATTCTTAGACTATGGGCACTTTTATGTTCTTTGGTCATATTTTTAAAAATACATATTTTGAACAAATTCCTCTTTCTTTGTCAAACTAACAATAAAACCACTATCAATATTACTTTTTATACAAAATATAGCTGTCGCACAGTATTGGTGTCATTTCCCCCACAACACTGTAATGTCCCTTTAAAAAGTTTGTGTGAAAGCTTGTTTAGGTGCTTTTTATGGAAATTTTCAGTGACAGAGCACATGGACATGGAGGGAATTTAAATTTTCATCAACAACAAATGGAAAAAAAATCAAATATTGCTTGATCAGTTAATATATTTCTTCTACGTCATTTCCAAACATGCTGTACCTTCAAGGGTGTTTTTAAAAAGCTAAAAATTTTAAGTTAAATAAGAGTATTTTGCATACATGAAATGCGAAGTAATAATTCAAAGCTAATCAGTGAAGCTATCTTCCATTTTTTCACAAAAAATACAGAAATGTCATTTCCACCACACTGCCTCTGTGGTGCAAATGACATTTATGGTTACAAAGTACAATTGATATGTTTAATGACTTTGTGAATTGAGTTTAATGAGTGTGATGAGTTTAAGACTTGTTCTAATAAATATCTCTACTCTTTCTCTACATTCACGTTAATTCATTGTCATTTCCACCACACCCTGTCATTTCCATTACCACACATTTTTAAAAAAAAATGTAAAGTTCTCATCACACATTAAAAATGTATCCACAATTTAAGAGATCATGCTCTACTTAATATAAAAATTCAAGTTATTTATTTTCTAATAAGCTCTTACCCAAACCAACATTAAATTTCAGAGTGTGACGGGTGTACAGTTCAGCATTTGGTCCTTAGGGCAGTTAATTTATCTCATTGACAAATGTATAAGTATTGTACATTGTGGTAAAACTAGTTACAAAAATTACCTTAGACAATTCTTGAGTGGCATAAATTATTCTATTTTTAAATAACAGCTGTATATTGAGATGTGGTGGAAATGACATTTGTTCATTGCAGGTCGGAAAAATGTAAAATACTAACAATTTCTCATGTAATCCAAGTTTGTTCTCTTGCAGACCTTAAAACTAGACAAAATATTTATATAACTTATGAGACTGTGTTACGTGACTTTTGAACAAATTTCACAAGGCTAAAAGTGCTAGTTGAAGAAACGCCCATGAATGTACGTGTTAGATGGCCTTCTCTATCAATGCAGAGACTTCAACACTGGTATATTTTCATATACAAGGCTATTTTAGGTCTACTTCCATCTTACCTTCTGAGCTATATCAGTGTAAATAATATCGGGACTTACAAGCTTCGTTCCCAGGATCTTTTCCTTCTGTCTGTTCCAAAGGTTAGATCTGAACTGGGGGGAAAAGGTGTTAAAGTATGCTGCTCCCTATACATGGAACAAGTTACAGAAATCTATGAAACTTAATAAGCTGGTCTCATTGGTCGCTTTTAAGAGGATGTTAACTGACTTGGAGGCAGGCACATCTGGCTGTAGATGTTTTGCCTGATGTGTTATGGATTGTGGTTGATTTTAAAGGATTTGCTATTTCAGTTGTTTTATGTTAAGTGTATTTTGTGCCTGTATGTATGGTTGTACTGCTGCCCATCTGCCTATATTTCAGATGGCAATTAATCACCGACTACCCCCTGTAAATGGTGAAAATCACTTACGTCACCATGAGAAACAATTACCATCCAAATAGGGCTAAAGCCATTCCTTGTGTAGATTACCCCTTGTGTTTGGATTACATTAAAGCCTGTCACTTTCATCCACGTCTCCCCTCCGACACAGTTTGTGACAAATACAGGTTTATTTTTTGTTTCAGTACTATTTAGACAAGTAAGGTCTATATTATCAACTCTTAGTACAAAAATCCAAACTGACCACACTTGTAAAATTGCTAGTAATTTTTTCAAAACCTGATCTCATGCTTTCATTAAAATTACACATTTTCACCCACACAATCACAGTTTTAAAACATAAGATTATTGTAATATATTGAGAACATTTGAGTTAAATCACCAAAACACAACATTGGAATCTTTCAATTTATTATTTTTAACAATCAGTTCATTCAAGATCAAACAATGCAGATTGCATGTTTCAAATTGTAACGAAGGGAGGCGTGACAAAGTGGGGATCCACGTGCAGACTTTATTCCATAGAGCGTAGTCAGAACAGGCAGGGTCAAACACCAGCAAATAAACACATCCAGGGCAAACGCAAAAGAGTAATCCACAAGTCAGGGAAGGCAACAAACAATCATAAACAAGGAAACAGGTAAACTAGAATCACGTAAACATGGAAAAGCTAAACATTCAATCACCAGTGAAGAGGGAGAGAGTGTGTGCTACTCTTATAGTCTTACTACAGTTTTTCTGAATCGAATTGACACATTTCTCCAAACTAAGGTCACTGTTCTAAAAACTGTTAGCACAGTATCTGAACACTTTGTAATTGTCCTAAACGTATTGTACATTTTCATTCATTTCATATAAATTACAAATCATGCAAATGATTTTCTCAAAACAATGCGCACAAAACCCTCAAATGTTTTCATAATTGTTAATACAACCAACCAGTGCTGGGTAAGTTACTTTCAAAAAGTAATTAATTACTCAATCAATATTGCATTTAAATTACTTTACTAATTACTCTGTCTGAAAAGTAACTTAGTTACTCAATAAGTAACTTATTTAAATTGCTAATTAGGCTACATTTTAATCCCTATAAACCTTAATAGAAATTAAACTCTTTATTCTTTCCATTTGGGTCAAACAGAATAGTTTAACCTTTTAGCTTTACAACTGTAATAAACATTTTTTTATAAAAAAAAATAAAAAAATAACCACCTTCGATTAACAAATAGAAGTACTCTGAATAACAAAATATCTGGAAAACAAAAAAAGCTTAAGAACAGTTAAACAATGCATTTCAGTTTGGCAAGATGTTCAGGAAAAGCCCAACTAGTAAAAATCCGTACAGGTTTATGTAAAAATAACACGTTATGTGTCGAAGAATAAATTACATAAATTATCTTCTCTGCTGAATAAAGCCGTGTCAGATCGCGCTGTTCTTCTGAGGTATAAATTCCTCATAGCAGGACTTTTCAAAAACGATGAAAATTAGACGAATCTTGATTTTTTTTTTTTTTATCTAGATGAGGGTGTTTGCACGCAGATGACTGCATATGAGCTCAGATACGGGAAAGACTGTACCTCGCTTTAGTTTCATATGGATTACATAATCAGAGAATATTCGTTTTCGATTTGAATTGGTTAATTTAAAAGTAGACACACAAACTTACTATAGACATCTCATGTCTGTCTCAAATATTAGCTGAATTTGTAATGCGTAGAAAGTTGCTAACGGAGACCTAGACGGCAGAAAGTGCACCCTGTTTGTTTTATTTTGCAAAATGCACAAAGATTTGTTGTTATTGTCAGTGTACACAAAAGCAGGCCCTTTTTAGATGCGATTGATTTTAGTCTTATCTGTATCTGAGTATTTAAGGTTCCCTTTCAGTCGGTCACTCCGAGTCACGTCGGATGACCGACGAATTGGGATCTCGCCAGAGAGACCAATCCACTTCGAGTGTAACTAAACGAGCCAATGGACATTGGCATGCGATCATTCCATCCAGCTGCCGCTGATCACAGCGTGAGTATAAGAGGCAGCGGGTGCACCGCATTAATTCATCCTTTCGCTTCGGAGCCGAGCGGCGGTGAATGACTGCTGCTCTCCTTTCCTGCGAGTGAGAAGAGCGAGCGAGTGCGGGCGTTACAGCGCAGCAGCGGTGGTCGCAGTCTCACGGGAGAAAAAGATCGGTTCCCGTGAAGACAGTCACACTAGGAGTGTGTGGTGGCCAGCTCCCCTGCGTGCTTCAGCACTAATGAAGAGCAAATTTTCTCTAAAAGAGTAACACGGGTGATCGCGTCTTTTTAACCCTTTAAAACCTAAGGGTAAAATAGGTCATTTTCACACATTTTGTTTATTTGACTGTAAAATTCTAACAGAATGTGCTATTTTCAAGTGCAAGGTGTCATTTTTTTCAGAAAACAAATGGCTTTCAAAAAAGTACAGTTTTTGACAATTAATCTTGTGTTTTGAGTTTGTAAACATAATTTAAATAGACAAAAATAAAAAAAAACGGAATATTTTTTTGTATTTTTATTTAGAAAAAAAAAGAGAAAAATCATGATCGAAATAATCCAACACTTCTTACTTCAAAATTCAACTATAATACATATATACAAGTATTTTTAGGACACTGGGTTGCACAGTTTTCATTCAGGAGGCATTTTTGTTCATACACGCACACATGTACACATGCATGTACATGCGTTCACCCATTCATTTACATGCGCGGACTCATTATAGCGACGCACACACCACATGTGAAAAAGTCTCACTCAGCCTGCTCCCAAAGTCTCATCAAAAATCATCCTAATCGACTCTTATGCTGTTTACTCCTCCTTGACCATGTTTTTGTTCATTTTGTTTATTATTTGTTCATTTGTTTATGCAATCCAAAACGCCGCGCTCCCTATCTCTCTATTCAAATTCTCCCTTCCCGCTCTCCCGGAAATCTGCCGTCATTTGTTGATGGAGCGCAAGAAATTACCGTAATAAGCCATATATTGCCGAAAAGCGCATGTTGTCTGCTGTCAGGAGCAATTTGAATTATTTTGATAGTGCAAACGGTAGAAGAGTTATGGTAAAATGAATACAGCTTGGTCTGATGTGTCGGCGCCGACACAGCCGGTTTAAAAGGGTTAAAGATGTCTTATCACCCGTGCGTTTCTGGGTGTGGTCGTTTCCTGGCGCCTCAGGACGGTCACGATCGCTGCCTCACGTGTCTGGGCATTCAGCACGCTGAGGAAGCTTTCATGGATGGTTCATGTTCTTCTTGTGGGGACATGACCATCTCGGAGTTGCACAATAGACTCCGTTATGTCAAACATGGCGGAGTCCCTCTGCCTCTGCCGCGATCCAGCGTTCGTTCCCGGGGCGGCGCTGTATCCAGTGCAGTCAGAGGTGATCTGAGGGTGACAGTGAGGGCTTCCCCAAGAGGAGTTGCTCACCCCTCAAGCACTCCGCAGCCGGTGGAGCTGCCGAAGGAGCGTGCTGGACACAGGGCACCACGCGTTTCCTTCGGTGCCCCCTCTGACGACCAGATGTCGATCGCTGCATCGGAGAGTGAGTCGCCCTCTGGGGATGACGACTCGGCTGCATTGCCCTCTTCGGGTGTGGTAGTGTTGTCCGAGCCAGACCCAGAGATGACGGCTATGCTTTCCCGGGCCACCGAGAATGTCGGGCTCGTGTGGAATCCTCCACCGCGTCCCGATCCTTCGAGGCTGGACGAGTGGTTTCTCGGTGGGGGTCGCGCTGGTTCTCAGCGCCCCCCTCCGGTGCCATTCTTTCCGGAAGTGCATGAGGAGCTTACAAGATCGTGGAAGGCACCTTTTACTGCCCGAAACAAATCTTGTGGCTCCTCCGCTCTCACCACCCTTGATGGTGGGGCCGCTTTGGGGTATGCGGGCATCCCCTCAGTGGAGCGGTCTGTGACCATGCAACTGTGTCCAACAGCCGCTACCACTCTGCGGGGTGACCCGTGTCTCCCCTCGCGGGCCTGTAAGTATTCGTCAGGTCTAACTGGCAGTGCTTATAGAGCCTGTGGGGAGGCGGCTTCTGCCCTTCACGCCATGGCGTTACTGCAGGTCCACCAGGCCAAAGCCCTGAAAGACCTGCACGAGGGTGGTCATGACCTGGCGGTTCTACATGAGCTGCGTGCTGTGACGGACCTCGCGCTTCGAGCGACTAAGGTGACCGCACAGTCTCTGGGTCGTGCGATGTCCACGTTAGTGGTCCAGGAGCGCCATCTCTGGCTGTGTCTTGCCGACATGAAGGAGAAGGAGAAGGTACAGTTCCTGAATGCTCCCGTGTCGCAGACCGGCCTTTTCGGCGACGCTGTCGAGAGCAGCAGTTCTCGGCAGCCCAGAAGCAGACTGAGGCGATCAAACACATCATGCGCCGGAGGAAACCTGCTGCTTCCACTCCGGCTGCAGCCTCTCAGCCTGCTCGTCGCCGTGGGCGCCCCCCTTCGGCTGCCCCCGCTCCCACGCAGCCGCAGCAGCCTTCCACCAGGCAGCGTCGTGGAGCCGGTCGCAGGCAGGACGCCCAGCCCGTCCAGGCCCCCGCCAAACCTGGCGGCAAGCGCAAGTGCAAGAGGCCCTGAGACGGGCGACCCAGAGATGGTGGAAACTGCTTGTCGGGAGATGGTGACCGCACCACTCCCTCCCCTGGAGGAGGGCCGGGTGGAGAATCTTTTGTTTCGTTCTGTTTTTGTTCCGCCGCTGGCCCAGCAGCCAGCAGTACCCAAAACATCAATAAAAGAGCAGTTTTCTCAGTCTCTGGGTCTCAAGAGGAGGAGAGTGGTGAACCGTGCATCACGGGATCACTTCCCTTCTCCTCTCTCACCAGCAGGCAGCAGTGGGTTGCCCAAGAGCACCCCTCCTGCCTATTCATGGAACCAGGTAAGTGCGGTAGCACTCGAGTCCTCGCTTCAAGTTGTCACACGCCAGGCTGTCACAAGCCTCAAGCCGGGTTCCTGTGTTTCCTCCCTCACGAGGAGGAATCAGGTGAGTGTTACGCTGCACACCCAGACCCCGCCCCCCGCCATCACAGGCCAAGCCGTCACAGGCTCCGGGCCAGGTCCCTGTGTTCCACCTCGCTGCCCCACCGTGGGTATGTCGGTGGCCCCGTTGGTCCCGCTGGTACGGTCTCTCGGAGCCTGGCTAGCGCTCCCCAGTCCGTCTCGGTGGCTCCTGCGGACCATCAGACTCGGCTACGCGATTCAGTTCGCCCGGCGTCCAAAGTCACAGAGGCGGCCCTTGTTCCCCTGAGAGAACGGGGTGTGCGCATCCTCAACTACCTCGACGACTGGCTCATACTTGCACAGTCTCGAGAACAGTTGTGCGCACACAGGGACCTGGTGCTCAGGCACCTCAGCCAGTTGGGTCTTCGGGTCAACTGGGAAAAGAGCAAACTCGTGCCATCGCAGAGGATCTCTTTTCTCAGCATGGAGTTGGATTCGGTCAACCAGACAGCACGCCTCACCCAGGAACGTGCTCTGTCAGTGCTGAACTGCCTCAAGACTTTATCAGGCAGGACGGCGGTCCCACTGAAACTCTTTCAGAGGATCCTGGGGCATATGGCTGCAGCTGCGGCGATAGTTCCGCTCGGTCTGCTCCATATGAGACCGCTTCAGTACTGGCTCCATGGCCGAGTCCCGAGGTGGGCGTGGAAATGCGGTACTCTCCGGGTTCAGATTACACCGGCCTGCCGCAAAACCTTCAGCCCGTTGACAGATCCCTCGTTCCTTCAGGCAGGAGTGCCCCTGGAGCAGGTATACAGGCATGCTGTGGTATTCACGGATGCATCAGCCACCGGCTGGGGAGCCACGTACAACGGGCACGCAGTGTCAGGGGTATGGACGGGTCCCCAACTGCGTTGGCTTATCAATTGCCTCGAGTTGCTGGCAGTACGCCTTGCCTTGAGCCGCCTCAGAGGGCGCCTCCGGGGCAAGGACGTTCTGGTCCGTACGGACAACCCTGCGACTGTTGCATATATCAACCAGCAAGGCGGTTTACGCTCCCGTCGCAACTCGCCCGCCACCTCCTCCTCTGGAGTCAGAAGCATCTGAGGTCCCTTCGTTCCATCCACATCCCAGGAGTGTTCAATCAGGTGGCCGACGAGCTGTCTCGAGCGGCACTCCCTGGGGAGTGGAGACTCCATCCCCAGGCGGTCCAGCTGATTTGGAGTCGCTTCGGAGTTGCTCAGGTAGACCTGTTTGCATCTCCAGAAACCACCCACTGCCAGTGGTTCTACTCCCTGTCCGAGGCAACTCTCGGCACGGACGCACTGGCACACAGCTCGCCCCAGAGCCTGCGCAAATATGCGTTCCCCCCAGTGAGCCTGCTAGCACAGACACTGTGCAAGATCAGGGAGGACGAGGAGCAGGTCTTGTTAGTGGCTCCGTATTGGCCCAACAGGACCTGGTTCCCGGAACTCATGCTCCTCGCGACAGCCCCTCCCTGGCCGATTCCTCTGAGGAAGGATCTGCTTTCTCAGAGACGGGGTACCCTCTGGCACCCGCGTCCAGACTTGTGGAAACTCCATGTGTGGTCCCTGGATGGGACGCGGAGGTTCTAGGTGATCTGCCCCAGGAGGTAGCTCTCACTATCGCTTCAGCACGAGCACCGTCCACGAGACGGGCCTATGCGCTGAAGTGGAACCTGTTCGTCGAATGGTGTTCCTCTCACCATGAGGACCCCCGGAAATGTTCGATCAGAGCCGTGCTTTCCTTTTTGCAACGAGGGTTGGAGCGTAGGCTGTCCCCCTCCACCCTTAAGGTTTATGTTGCTGCTATTTCCGCTCACCACGACCCCATAGAGGGGAGGTCGGTGGGGAAGCACGATCTGGTTGTCAGGTTTCTTAGGGGGGCCAGGAGGTTAAACCCTCCTAGGCCTCCCTCCCTACCCTCTTGGGATTTGGCATTGGTGCTAAGAGCCCTACAAACTGCCCCCTTCGAGCCTGTGCAGTCAGTTGAGTTGAAGTTTCTCTCTATGAAGACCCTACTCCTGACTGCGTTGGCCTCGTTCAAGAGGGTGGGGGACCTGCAGGCATTTTCGGTCGACGAATCGTGCCTTGAGTTTGGGCCGGCTGACTCCAGTGCAACACTGAGGCCCCGGCCCGGCTATGTGCCCAAGGTTCCTACCACTCCCTTCAGGGACCAGGTAGTGAACCTGCAAGCGCTGCCCCTGGAGGAGGCAGACTCAGCCCTAGCTTTGCTCTGTCCTGTACGTGCACTGCGACAGTACGTGGATAGAACTCGGAGCTTCAGGACCTCAGAACAGCTCTTTGTCTGTTACGGAGGACAGCAGAAGGGGAAGGCTGTCTCCAAGCAGAGGATGGCCCACTGGATAGTGGATGCCATCACCTTGGCCTATGAAGCACAAGGTGTGCCCTGCCCGCTCAGGTTGCGTGCTCACTCCACTAGGGGTGTCGCATCGTCCTGGGCGCTGGCTCGAGGTGCCTCGCTAGCAGATATCTGTAGAGCTGCGGGTTGGGCGACTCCTAACACGTTCGCTAGGTTTTATAGCCTACGTGTCGAACCGGTTTCCTCCTGTGTTCTCACCTCAAACGGGTAGTGGCACTGAGAGGCCCGGCTCAGAGTCGGCTTGCGGCGTTCTTTCGCCTAATTCTCCAGAGAGTTCCTTAACCAGGCAAACCCTGTCGAGTCCTCCAGCACTCCGGCGTCCAGACGTGGCGGAGCGTCCGGCGCCAGGCCTTTCAGCCAATGAATTCTTGAAATCTGATGTGAGGCTAGTGCCCATATGAGAGACCCTGCCGGGATCCCATATGTGTATTCCACGGTATGTTTATTAGAGCCGTGTTTCCCCTGGCAGACCACGTTCTGCCATCTCTAATGATGCAGCCTGTGCCATCTCAAAGACTTCCATGTGCAATAGGGCCCTACGGGGTTACTTCACATGTCTAAATGCCACTTAACCCCCTCTGGGAGGACCCTTCCTGGACCCACGAGAACACAAGCATGCATGCACGGAGGGAAGAGACCAGTCTCTCGAGGAGAAGCCCGTTTGGCATTTAAACAGCGGCGGTGATGAGGCTCCATTCCGTTCAGGTGCGCCTCATCACACGCTGCCAGCCCTCGCTGTTTCCACGCCCCTCCTCTCTCGCACACCCACTCCCGTCGGGAGCCTGGTGAAGGGCGGCGAATAAAGGACGGGGTGGTGATGATAATAGGGGGGAGGCAGCCGACCTGTCACACACATATATATATATATATATATATATATATATATATATATATATATATATATATATATATACACACATACACCACTGTGCTGTTAAAGACTGAGCTGTAGTTATCAGAAAAGTGCAGCTCTTGCTGCTAAAGGTGGGACAAACAAATTTTAAGTTTAAAGGCGCGATTTTTGTTATTTTCTCATGGGTGATAGCAGGTGCTGGATAACAATTTTTATTTTGTTTAGGTATACACAAAACTCCCTGTTGAGAAATTGCAATAAATATGTATTTTCATTAGCATATTTGTGCATCTACAGCTGAATGTGTTTTATAATCAGTAGAGAACACACCTATAGATTTGATGTTAATATTTACTTTTAATAAATGCATTACTAGAAAAAAATGCAGTGCTTCATTTTGCAGTAAAGTTGAACTGTTTGATTAAGGTAATTTTGTGTTTGGATGGCTGTGCTAATTGTTTAGAGAACAAGTACATTGCATTGGAGAAAAGTGTCAAATCAACTGAGAAAAACTGTAATATGAGGCAGATGTGGTAATGAGTGCTGGCAAATGAGTCCAGGCAAAATATTGTAGGAAATGGAGTCCTGGGCAAAGTGGCAAGAGTCTGGAATGGGGTGCCCTCTAGTGAAGCTCATGGGCACTCCAGCTAGAGATCGTGAAACAAATCACATTTGTTGCTAAAATAATTACAGTAATAGAGGCAATAAATGTTATGTTAGAAAATACTTACATTACCTAACTTACATGACTCCCATGTGTTACTATATCAAAAGGTGTGATGAAGGACACAGCCATAAGGTTTTGTGCTAGAACAGAGATTACTGTCAATGCAGTACATTTCCTCACTCTGCCATATGACTGAATCTATACTGTAGCTGTACTTTTAAGATGAAAGGTAAGTTAGGTAAGTAATTTGCAGTCTCTACCATGACAATGTCTGTATATACAGTATCATGGCATAACATAATGTAAAGTGCTGTATTTGATGCCATCTGACTCACTTCTGATACATCTCTGATCAATCTCTGATCAGTTCCTCTCCATTGTATCATGCTGTATGTTCACAAATTGCAAACTTGTTCTTGCACAAAACCTTAAGCCCATGTCATACCTTCATTACACCTTTTGATACATTAACACACTGGATGAATACTTTTACAAACATTGTGGATTTTATGTGAGTTATGCAAGTCAGGTAATGTAAGTGTATTTTCTAATATGACAATTAGTGTCTTTATTACTGTAATTATTCCAGTGACAAAGGTGATTTGAAACATGTGTCTTGCATTGTTTGCTCTTGAATGAACTGACTGTTAAAATTACAAAACTGAAAGAAGGTCACAATGTTGTGTTTTGGTGATTAATTCAAATGTTCAAATGTATATTACAATAATCGGTCACACTTTATACAACCCAAATTCCGGAAATGTTTTTTAATTTGAATAAAATGAAAACTAAAAGACTTTCAAATCACATGAGCCAATATTTTATTCATAATAGAACATAGATAACATAACAAATGTTTCGACTTAGACATTTTACAATTTTATGCAAAAAATGAGGTCATTTCAAATTTGATGCCTGCTACAGGTCTCAGAATAGTTGGGACGGGGGCATGTTCACCATGGTGTAGCATCTCCTCTTCTTTAAAAACAGTTTGGAGACGTCTGGACATCGAGGTTATGAGTTTATGGAGTTTTGGTGTTGGAATTTGGTCCTATTCTTGCCTGAAATAGGTTTCCAGCTGCTGAAGAGTTTGTGGTCGTCTTTGATGTATTTTTCGTTTAATGATGCGCCAAATGTACTCTTCTACTACGAATCCATGCTGTTTTAATAGCTGCAGTATGTGGTTTTGCATTGTCTTGCTGAAATACACATCGTCTGGAGAGGAGCATATGTTGCTCTAAAACCTTTATATACCTTTCAGCAATCATAGTGCCTTCCAAAACATGAAAGCTGCCAATACCGTATGCACTTATGCACCACCATACCATCAGAGATGCTGGCTTTTGAACTGAACGCTGATGACATCCTGGAAGGTCTTCCTCCTCTTTAGCCCGGAGGACACGGCATCCTTGATTACCAACAAGAATGAAAAATTTGGGCTTGTCTTGAACACTTTTCCACTTTGAAACAGTCCATTTTAAATGAGCCTTGGCGCCCAGGACATGACGGAGCTATTGGACCATGTTCACATATGGCTTCCTTTTTGCGTGATAGAGCTTTAGTTGGCATCTGCAGATGGCACAGAGGATTGTGTTTACCGGTTTCTGGAAGCATTCCTGGGCCCATTTAGTAAATGTCAATGACAGAATCATGCCGATGAGTGATGCAGTGTCGTCTGAGGGCCGGAAGACCACGGGCATCCAACAAAGGTCTGCCTTGTCCCTGACGAACAGAGATTTCTCCAGTTTGTCTGAATCTTTTGATGATGTTATGCATTGTAGATGATGAGATTTGCAAAGCCTTTGCAATTTGACATTGAGGAACATTGTTTTTAAAGTTTTCCACAATCTTTTTACACACTCTTTCACAGATTGGAGAGCCTCTGCCCATCTTTACGTCTGAGAGACTCTGCCTCTCTAAGACATCCATTTTATAACTAATCATGTTACTGACCTTATGTCAATTAACTTAATTAGTTGCTAGATGTTCTCCCAGCTGAATCTTTTCAAAATTTCTTGCTTTTTCAGCCCTTTGTTGCCCCCGTGCCAACTTTTTTGGGACCTGTAGCAGGCATCAAATTTGAAATGAGCTCATTTAGTGGATGAAAGTGTAAAATTTCTACAGCTTAAACATATATTTTCTATGTTTTATTATGAATAAAATATTGGCTCATGTGATTTCAAAGTATTTTAGTTTTAATTTTATTCAAATTAAAAAAAAAATGTTGCAACATTGCAGAATTCATCAAAAAATAAGTACAATGTACTTATTGTGGTCATACTGTATTGCAAAACACTTCTGCTGCTATTGAGGTGGGATATGGGTAAGGTTAGGGACAGGTTTGGTGTTATGGGTAGGTTTAAGGGTGGGTTAAGGTGTAAGGGATGGGTCAACATTGTAATTACAGAAATAAGTACAGATGTAATTGCATACAGGTATTTTTAAAAAGATAAGTACAATGTAAAAACATGTATGTACACTATAATCGCATTGTATCAAATTTTTAATGGAATTTATTTTAGTGATGCAAATCAGAATTTTTATCAGCCTTATTTATTATCAGTGCTGTTCTGTTTTAGCTTTCTATTCATAAAATAATCCTGAACAAAATGTCACAGGTTCCAAAAAATATTAAGCAGCAAAACAGTTCCCTGTTGAAAAAAAAAACAGCATATGCTGGTAAGGTATGTTTTGAAGCATGGGATGCTGGTTTGAGCTGATTCAAGCTGGTGCTTTGCTGGTTTATGCTGGTCCTTAGCTGGTTTAAACTGGCCATGTGCTGGTCCTAATTTGGTCCGACCAGCACATGACCAGCTAAGGACCATCTTAAACCAGCATCTCAGCTTCAAAACATATCTAACCAGCATATTTTCAACAACACTGGTAATAAATCAATATATTTGAATGACTTCTGAAGGATCACATGACTCTGAAAACTGGAGTAACAGCTGATAAAAATGCTGATTTGCATCACTGAATTAAATTAAATTATTTTGAAGTATATTAATTATGTATAATAAATGTATATATGTATATAACCTCTGACACGGAGAAGAGTGAAAACTCCTCACATGAACATAACGAAACAAATGCACATATTGACAGATCTTCTTCCATCTGTTCTGCGAAATGTAAACAAATGTAGCCTTTATTTCTTCAAGTGTAAATATTGTGAAAATATCAATATTAATTGTGTCTAGGCAAGGTATTCCTCCTGGAACTAATGCGGATTTGGCAGGTGTTCATTTCATACTCTGTGACAGCTTATTTAATGAATAAATTATACATTATATTTAATGCGCAAGGTACATGTACAACAAACTGGTAATGTCATAGTGGTATCGTGTACTGTAATCAAATCTATTACCTGTGGAACCGACAGCACACGCGGTGTTCGTCTAATAAAGATCTTCATAGCTAGCAAACCATAGCCTTTGCAGATTTGCTTTCAACTGACTGTTGATCCAAAGCCACGTCTTCAGTGCTCTTGATGTTACAACTCTGAGTGAGAACCGCTTCAGATGACTCAGCACGAGCGGCAAGCGCGGTAAAGTTAGTTTTAGGTTCGATATTCGTCAGAGATTCGCTTTTGTGTGCCACTATTCGATTTTGGTGAATTACAGTAATTATTTTCTAAGAATAATTATGTACTGTATGTACAGTAAGGAAGATATTGGCAAAATTTCACCTGTAGTAAGTCAGTCTTGTAAATACAAATGTACTACAACTTTTGGAACATAAAAAAACCCTTTTGGTGAATTACAGTAATTATTTTCTAAGAATAATTATGTACTGTATGTACAGTAAGGAAGATATTGGCAAAATTCCACCTGTAGTAATTCAGTCTTGTAACTACAAACATACTACTGCCTTTGGAACATAAAAAAAAAACACTTTGTTGCATTACAGTAATGGAGATATTGGCAAACTTTCACCTGTAGTACATCAGTCTGGCCACTAGGAATGTACTACAGCTTTTGGAAAATGAAAAAAAAAAACCTTTAGGTGAATTACAGTAATTGTTTTCTAAGAATAATGATGTACTGTATGTACAGTAAAGAAGATATTGGCACAATTTCACATGTAGTAAGTCAGTCTTGTAACTACAAACGTACTACTACCTTTGGATAATGAAAAACCCTTTTGGTGAATTACAGTAATTTTTTCAAAAAATGTATTGTGTACTGTACGTACAGTAAGGATGATATTGGCAAAATTTCACCTGTAGTAAGACAGTCTAGCCACTAGGAATATACTACAGCCTATGGAACATGAAAAAAACCCTTTTGGTGAATTACAGTATTTTTTTTTTCCAAGAATAATTATGTACTGTCTGTACAGTGAGGGTGATGTTGGCAAAATTACTCCTATAATAAGTCTGTCTTGTAACTACAAACATACTACAGCCTGTGGAACATGAAAAACCCTTTTGGTGAATTATAGTATTTTTTTTTTTTAAAGAAAATAGTTGTGTACTATACATACAATAATATATATTGGCAAAATTTCACCTGTAGTAAGTCAGTCTGGCCACTAGGAATGTACTACAACCTTTTGAACATGAAAAAAAACCCTTTTGGTAAATTACAGCAATTGTTTTCTAAGAACAATTATATACTGTATGTACAGTAAGGGTGATATTGGCAAACTTTCACCTGTAGTAAGTCAGTCTGGCCACTAGGAATGTACTACAACCTTTCTAACATAAAGAAACCCTTTTGGTGGATTAAAGTAATTGTTTTGTAAGAATAATTACGTACTGTACGTACAGTAAGGAAGAAATTGGCAAAATTTCACCTGTAGTAAATCAGTCTGGCCACTAGTCAAGTCAAGTCAAGTCACCTTTATTTATATAGCGCTTTTACCAATACAGTATCAAATTGGAGGACAGAGTGTCAGTAATATATAATGATAAGATTAAACACTCAATTTTCAGTTAAAGGCATTTCATTATTGAATTCAGAGATGTCATTGTCTAGCTCAGTTTAGTTTAAATAGTATATGAGCAATCAAATCGGCGATAATCGCTAGAAATTAGGTGTCCCCAACTGAGCAAGCCAGAGGCAACAGCGGCAAGGAACCAAAACTCCCTCTGTGACAGAATGGAGAAAAAAACCTTGGGAGAAACCTGGCTCAGTCGGGGGACCAGTTCTCCTCTGACCAGACAAAACCCACAGTTCAAGAATTTCAAGTTCTAACAATAGTAGTATTATGTAGTTAGGTATTGTATTATATTTTTAGTTATTTTTTTTTTAGTTTTATTGTATTTTAATTGAGGTCTCTGGGGGTCATCTGGGTGTCCTGGTCGACGATCAGGCCTGCAGACATCATCTCTTGGTGCTGATCCACCATCTAATCATCTAATGAATGTACTACAGCTTTTGGAAAATGAAAAAAACCCTTTAGGTGAATTACAGTAATTGTTTTCTAAGAATAATGATGTACTGTATGTACAGTAAAGAAGATATTGGCAAAATTTCACATGTAGTAATTCAGTCTTGTAACTACAAACACTACTGCCTTTGGAACATAAAAAAAAAACACTTTGTTGCATTACAGTAATGGAGATATTGGAAAACTTTCACCTGTAGTACATCAGTCTGGCCAGTATTTTTTTTTTTCAAGAATAATTATGTACTGTATGTATAGTGAGGGTGATGTTGGCAAAATTACTCCTATAATAAGTCCGTCTTGTAACTACAAACATACTACAGCCATACTACATCACAGTAAGGGTGATGTTGACAAAATTTCACCTGTACTAAGACAGTTTGGCCACTAGGAATATACAACAGGCTTTGGAACATAAAAAACCCCTTTTGGTGAATTACAGTATTTTTTAAAATAATTATGTACTGTATGTACAGTAAGGGTGATGTTGGCAAAATTACACCTGTGGTAAGTCAGTCTTGTAACTACAAATGTACTACAACCTTTGGAAAATGAAAAACCCAATTTTGATGAATTACTGTATTTTTTTTCTAAAAAATATTTGTGTACTGTACATACATTAGGGGAGGTATTGTCTAAGGCGACATATTGGCTAAATATTTTCAGTCAGTTTGCCCACAAGTCATTTACTATGGCTTTGTAAACATAATTTGTATAAATTATTGGACTTCATTTTTACCGAGAGGTAAATTCGCAGACGGTCCCTAAAGCAAACTAGGCAAATATCCAGCGAATATCAAACCTAAAACTAACTTTACCGCACTTGAGCGGCAGGTAACTGAACGACTCATTCAAATTGAATCGCGAACCAATTCACTGGTTTGCCAACTGGTTTGATCAAGCCTTTGAACAGAATCGACTCAAATGAATGAATCATTTGCGAATGGGCATCGCTCATTGCCCAGAGAAAAGTAGATGGCGCATTTGGAATAAATTGAAGGATTTTTAACTTGTATTGCATTAAGATAAAGTAACAAGAGGAGCGTTGCCCACAGTAACGAAGTAAAAGTACCATTTTTTCACTAAAAATATACTTGAGTAAAAGTACCCATTTTTTAATATACTCTAAAATTATTAGTTACCCAAAAAAATGTCCTCAAGTAAATGTAACGAAGTAAATGTAACTCGTTACTACCCACCTCTATGCAATAGTTAATAACTGTCCCTAGATTTTATAGGCCTAAACGTGTAGGTTTAATGGACATTTTGGTTGACTATGTGTATATTTCTGTCATCATTTACTCTCATGTTTCATAACTTTCTTCTGTGTAGATAGATAGACAGAGTTGGGTCCAATGTTGACTTGGGTTAGTGTTGTTGAGCAAGGCACCAATCTAACTTCATTGTTAACTAAAAATAGTATAGATTTCATTAATTAAAATTAAGATGAAATAAAATAAATTTATTAGATAGAATACTTTAAGTTGAAAAACTTGAATTAAAGTTAGAAATGATGCCTTGGCAACTAACTGAAATAAAATAATTTGAAGTACTTAATGAAACTGAAATAACAATAATGCTATTTAAAATATTCATATAAACTATAATAGTATATAAATAATCTTAAAATAACAGTTTGGATTTTTCAAAATATCTTCAAAGAATCTTTGCTTTCCACAGAAGAAAGTTATACAGGTGCTTCTCAATTAATTAGAATGTTGTGGAAAAGTTCATTTATTTCAGTAATTCAACTCAAATTGTGAAACCCGTATATTAAATAAATTCATTGCACACAGACTGAAGTTTAAGTCTTTGGTTATTTTAATTGTGATGATTTTGGCTCATATTTAACAAACCCACCAATTTTCACTATCTCAACAAATTAGAATACTTCATAAGACCATTAAAAAAGAAAACAACAACATTTTTAGTGAATTTTTGGCCTTCTGGAAAGTATGTTAATTTACTGTATATGTACTCAATACTTGGTAGGGGCTCCTTTTGCTTTAATTACTGCCTCAATTCGGTGTGGCATGGAGGTGATCGGTTTGTGACAATGCTGAGGTGATATGAAAGCCCAGGTTTCTTTGACATTGGCCTTCAGCTCATTTGCATTTTTTGGTCTCTTGCTTCTCATTTTCCTCTTGGTTCAGGTCTGGTGAATTTGCTGGCCAGTTAAGCACACCAACACCTTTAACCAACTTTTGGTGCTTTTGGCAGTGTGGGCAGGTGCCAAATCCTGCTGGAAAATGAAATCAGCATCTTCAAAAAGCTGGTCAGCAGAAGGAAGCATGAAGTGCTCCAAAATTTCTTGGTAAACGGGTGCAGTGACTTTGATTTTCAAAAAACACAATGGACCAACACCAGCAGATGACATTGCAACCCAAATCATCACAGACTGTGGAAACTTAACACTGGACTTCAAGCAACTTGGGCTATGAGCTTCTCCACCCTTCCTCCAGACTCTAGGACCTTGGTTTCCAAATAAAATACAAAACTTGCTCTCATCTGAAAAGAGGACTTTGGACCACTGGGCAACAGTCCAGTTCTTCTTCTCCTTAGCCCAGGTAAGACGCCTTTGATGTTGTCTGTGGTTCAGGAGTGGCTTAACAAGAGGAATACGACAACTGTAGCAAAATTTCTTGACACGTCTGTGTGTGGTGGCTCTTGATGCCTTGACCCCAGCCTCAGTCCATTCCTTGTGAAGTTCACCCAAATTCTGCGCATCTCTCGGTTGGTTGTGCATCTTTTTCTTCCACACTTTTTCCTTCCACTCAACTTTCTGTTAACATGCTTGGATACAGCACTCTGTGAACAGCCAGCTTCTTTGGCAATGAATGATTGTGGCTTACCCTCCTTGTGAAGGGTGTCAATGATTGTCTTCTAGACAACTGTCAGATCAGCAGTCTTCTTCATGATTGTGTAGCCTAGTGAACCAAACTGAGTGACC
Organism: Acrossocheilus fasciatus; assembly: GCA_036784905.1. NCBI lineage: Eukaryota > Metazoa > Chordata > Actinopteri > Cypriniformes > Cyprinidae > Acrossocheilus > Acrossocheilus fasciatus. Next base: position 13,398,425 of record CM071949.1, read on the forward strand.
ATTTTGAAGGCTCAGGAAACCTTTGCAGGTGTTTTGAGTTGATTAGCTGATTGGCATGTAACCATATTCTAATTTGTTGAGATAGTGAATTGGTGGGTTTTTGTTAAATGTGAGCCAAAATCATCACAATTAAAAGAGCCAAAGACTTAAACTACTTCAGTCTGTGTGCATTGAGTTCATTTAATACACGAGTTTCACAATTTGAGTTGAATTACTGAAATAAATTAACTTTTCCACGACATTCTAATTTATTGAGATGCACCTGTATAGCTTTTGGAATTGACATCAGGTAAATTACCATTTTCATTTTCAGATGAACTATTCTTTAAAGTCATTCAGCAATTGTGACTTTCTAGTACCACCAATCATATGTAAATGTTGTTGTTACTGATTTTTTTTTTTTTTGAGTAACTCTTGTAAAACAAAATTCTGTGGCTACGTGGGCAATGTTAGTACCAAAGTGAATTCTGGCTTTTTACTTGCATGTCCTTGTATTAAATCATAATTTGAGTTGATATGTGCTTGTCTAAGGCAAAAGGTACATGTGACGATTATGCACAGAGAGGACCAGACAGTTCAATCAGCCCTTTTAATTCGTCACTGTCAGTGATGACTCCTTCCCCTGCAGCTCGACCTGCCAGTCCTGTGACCGAAGGTAAGTGTGTCTAATACAAGTCTCCATGATACTTAACAACTGACACTTTAAACCCATCACACGCATAACTCCAGCATTTCTGTGATGATTAAGGATCAGTTTGCATGAATTTTAAGGTCTTTGCGGTCAGCTAGGTTGGTAATGTATGTCATTGTCTTGTGCATTGCGCATGCGGCCCTTAAACTTCTGTCATTGTTCTGTCTTGTGCTTGCATTGCTCTGTACAACAACAGTCTCTTTCCTCCACAGATGACACTAATCTTCTCTTTTATCAACATGGCAATGGTGAGTTAGTTAATGGCTTTGTGCTCCTTGGCTGTTACTTATTCTTGATGAGTACATTTCAGCACTTTCACAGTCTGAAATCCAGTGGAAAGAGTTTGGCATGATTACAGATTCTATAGTTTTTTTGTTTTTTTTTCATTTAATCCTGTAATGTAAGGATATTTAAACCTCTTCTTATTTCACTGCATCCCTCCACCATTCCAAAACCTTTATTTCTGCTATTTAAAAAAAAATAAAAAATTATTACTATAGTAGTGACTAAGAATTCACAGCAATCCTATCCAATCTTGGGTCCCACTTTATATTAGGTGGCCTTAACTACTATATATTTACATTTAAATTAATAATTTGATACAATGCACTTATTGTTTACATACATGTTTTTACATTGTACTTATATTTTAAAAAATACCTATATGTACTTATATCAGTAATTAGTCTATGTAATTACATTTATAATTACACTGTGAACCCATCCCTTACACCTTAGCCCACCCTTAAACCTACCCATACCACCAAACCTGTCCCTAACCTTACCCATATCCCCCCTCAATAGCAGCAAATGTGTTTTGCAATACAATATGAACACAATAAGTACATTGTACTTATTTTTTGATGTAAGTACATAGTAATTAAGGCCACCTAATATAAAGTGTAACCCAATCTTGAATTAGATTCATTATATTTGTCTTACCCCATTGGCAGTTTTCTCTTTTAAATTAACCTTTTTTTCCCCCCTACAAAAGTAAAAAGAAAAAAAAAGTCTAAACAGAATAACTGTGAATGGTAAAAACAAATGTTCAAAGTTTTCTTTAAAGTAGAGATAAAACACTTCTACAATGATCCACAGCCCCCCACACCACAAAATGCCTCCATCCAAGACAACCACACCAATAAACCAGTATTCATAGGCAGACTGTGTGTAAAGCTGGGTAAGATTTAGCCTTCCCATGACCAGGGGTTGAAAATTAGCAGGGTTTTTGGACAAAACTTCAGTTTGTGTCAAATGCGGCAAAAAGAAAATAACTAATTTTTTGTAGACTATGTAGACTTGAAGTGTTATGTTTTAGTGATACAGTGAACATATTTAAGATAAATTGGAATTAAAAGATAATTAACAAACCCCAATTCTATAGTTATATAGTGGCCTTACTTTTATACTAAAATGTAACTACTAACCTAAAAGATTAACAGTTGCATTGTATAAATTTTACCAGCAGGTTATTCTTGCTTGGTAGTTATGTTACACCAACATTTTTTACCACATAGAACCTTTTTTATGGAACAACTTAGATATAATGATAAGGAATATACAGGTGCATCTCACTAAATTAGAATGTCATTTATCAAAAACCCACCAATTCACTATCTCAGTCCTCTTTTCAGATGAGAGCAAGTTTTGTATTTCATTTGGAAACCAAGGTCCTAGAGTCTGGAGGAAGGGTGGAGAAGCTCATAGCCCAAGTTGCTTGAAGTCTAGTGTTAAGTTTCCACAGCCTGTGATGATTTGGGGTGCAATGTCATCTGCTGGTGTTAGTCCATTGTGTTTTTTGAAAACCAAAGTCACTGCACCCATTTACCAAGAAATTTTGGAGCACTTCATGCTTCCTTCTGCTGACCAGCTTTTTAAAGATGCTGATTTCATTTTCCAGCAGGATTTGGCACCTGCCCACACTGCCAAAATCACCAAAAGTTGGTTAAATGACCATGGTGTTGGTGTGCTTGACTGGCCAGCAAACTCAGCAGACTATCTATGACTATCCCAACCTGATCTCACAGAATTCTGTGTAATGACCACGGACTCTTAACCCCCGAATCTGTGGTGGCATCATGGAATCGCCGAAAATTCCGTGATGGGCTCACAGAAGTGATACCAATGTAAGTCAGTGAAAGGCATCAGCCGGGAACCACGCACGGAACTACTGGTTCAACACTTTGAATAGGAAACCCTTAGCATCAATATGCGGATACGATACTGGGAATTTTATCGTCATAATTAAATTACATATTGGGTAAAAACATTGCCATTATACTGCTTGTTTATGGACAGTTTTTGCAATAAATACCTGTGACTGCACTTATATTTGCCTGTGTGTGTTTTATATTGTTAAGAAGTGGGTAGGTTTAGGGTAGGGGTGAGGTTAAGTACTCCAGTGAAAGTATAAATTTATATACAAAACATAACTGCATCGGAGTCACTCTTTTTACGGGGTCCGATGCAGCACTGGTGTTGAACCAGTGAATCCGTGCATGGACCACGGCTTATGCCTGTCACTAACTTACATTGGTATCACTTCTGTGAGCCCATCACGGAATTTTCGGAGATTCCGTGATGCCACCACAGATTCGGGGGTTAAGAGTCCGTGGTCATTACACAGAATTTTGTGAGACCAGACTATCCAGAGAATCTATGGGGTATTGTCAAGAGGAAAATGAGAAACAAGAGACCAAAAAATGCAGATGAGCTGAAGGCCACTGTCAAAGAAACCTGGGCTTCCATACCACCTCAGCAGTGCCACAAACTGATCACCTCCATGCCACGCCAAATTGAGGCAGTAATTAAAGCAAAAAGGTGCCCCTACCAAGTATTGAGTACATATACAGCAAATGAACATGCTTTCCAGAAGGCCAACAATTCACTAAAAATGTTTTTTGTTGTTGTTTATTGGTCTTATGAAGTATTCTAATTTGTTGAGATGGTGAATTGGTGGGTTTTTGTTAAATGGGAGCCAAAATCATCACAATTAAAAGAACCAAAGACTTAGGACTCAGTCTGTGTGCACTGAATTTATGTAATACACGATTTTCACAATTTGAGTTTAATTACTGAAATAAATGAACTTTTCCATGACATTCTAATTTATTGAGATGCACCTGTATGTGTTGCCTATCGAAAGGTCGATACCATTGCATCGCTGACGGATGTGGGGAAACTCCTGTCTACTCTGTTACTGAAGCCTGATTTTGTTCATGTTTGTGTAGCAGCACAAATGGTGCTGTAACCCACCGAAAGGGGAGGAGCCAATTGCTATTTAAGTTGGCTCAGAGCAGAATTTCATCAGACTTTTCTCCTTCAGTAATGAGATCACCTCTTCACAGAAGAAGAGGAAAAAGCTCATCCTACTCACCACCGTAGAAGGAGCCCCGACAGAGGAAGACGTTGAAGCCTTAGCCTGCGGCCATCCTGCAACATAGAGTAAATTTCAGAGAAAATTACCCCTGCGACATTGCTGCAAATGTTGCGCTGCGATTGTGGCTCATGCAGGGAGCCCCTGCATGATGCAGATGGGCACAGTGAGTACATCACCTGCCAGGGCAGCACCCATGCATAGGCTGTGCTCACTGAGACATCATGCTCTCTCTGAATTGAATTTAATTTAATTTAATTTAATTTAATTTAATTTAATTGAAGAGCATGAGTCTCATCCGTCTTCGCACACAGATTACCTTCTTTGATGAAGGCAGTCCTCCCTGCTCTGATCTTTCATTTCCTTTCTCGCCTAAGACAAAGAAATAGCAGAGCAGTGGGGTCCTGAAACCGGGCTCAGGTAATGTCATGCTAGCTCCACTCCCTCTACATCACCTCGTCTCAGCGGTGTGCTTCACACAGGAGGATTGACACCCCTCGTTGGCTGCATGTGGGTTAGTTTCCTTCAGCGCTTCCAGGGAAAAGACTGCTGTTGATGAATCCATGTCCTTAATGCCGTTGGATGCTGAAGAGTGGGTGTGTTCCGGCAAAGAGCCTTGAAGCCCCTCCTCTCTCACACTCCATACTACCAAGCGTGGACAGCAATCTGATCTGCGTTCTATCAAAGACAGTGGAGGATATCGGCCTGGATTGGTCAGCCCCGTAAGAACTTGCTCATGGCCTCCTTGATGAGTGGCAGCTGAAGGGTCAGCAATCCTCCTACCAATGGCCTGCTCCGTTCTTGCTGGCAGCAACTTACAAGCAACTTACTCACTGAGACATCATGCTCTCTCTGATGGTGGGGATGGCGATGGTGGGCCCAAGCTGTCAGTGTAAACGCCACCCCGGTGGAATCAGGAAAACAGTGCCCAGCGGGCACATGCATTTACAGTAACCCGCCATATCGATAGACGAAGCTGTTTTTGTATAGCGCTGCTACAAAGTTGAGACATGATGCCAAACTGATTCTGAGGCTGTATCTCTGCAATGCTTTGACATATTGACACCAAACTTTATGTGTGCCACTGTCAACTCACACAGAACATTCCACATCAGTTTGATAATGGTGCCACCTCTTGGTCAAAAGTGATAAGTCATTCAATCATATTACTAGTAGTTTCATATGATTTTTCAGCCATTTGGACTACAATCATCTTAAAATGCCCTCAATTACTCACAGTTGGTCTGATGCTCGCTTCCATAGTGCCTGGGCACCTATTGTATCCGTTAGAATTCTTATTATTAGGGGCCAAGTACCGAAGGTGCGATGGCACATATTGTTTTTGTTGGCGTTATTAGGGGCCAAGTACCAAAGGTGGGTAGGCACCTATTGTATCCGTTGGCATTCTTATTCTTCTGTTTCTTCTTCCGCCATTGTGTCTATGGCAGCCCATAGAACCGATTGTGAGAAAGTTGTAAAATTTGGCACACTGATAGAGAATAGTCTCAATACTAAACACAGCAAGAGTTTCGTTATTTTCAATAGTTCGTAAAACCTACTTTTTCAATATAATATGGATCTGAGGCTATATCTCCACAACGGTTTGGCGTATTGTGACCAAACTTTGTGTGTTACAACAAGCATGACCTGAGACTACCTGCAGTGTCAGCCATTTTGGGCAATGGCCATTTTGAATTTTGTAGTCAAATGCTATATTTTATGAATGCATTGATGTATCGTTACCAAACTTGGTATGGTTCATCAGCACGATGCCCTGAAGGAGTGTGAGAAGTTTCGAGCCAGCGCCACCTAGTGGTAAAATCAAATATTCACATGCTTATAACTTTGGGTGTGATCAACTTATTTTCACAGGAGTCACTTTTTTAGACTCCTGAATCCTTGCCGAGTCCAGCGGTACCAAACTTGCCAGGTTTTGCCTTATGGTTTGTGCCACGTTGCATTTTAGTGCTTAAAAAACATTTGCTATTATCTTAGGAACCGTTACTCCGATCGACATGAAACCAACGAAGGAAATTTGTAAACTTAGCGTGCCAGCTAAATGCTAATGCCCAATTGCCAAAATTTTGATAGTAAGTGGCGCAAAAATGCAAACAAAGTCAACCATCTGTCATTTTTTCTAGAAAAAAACAACAGAAAAACAGCTATAACTGTGCGACTGTTAGACCAATCAACTTGAACATTAGTATGCAGGGTCTTTATCCAATGTGCCATAAGTATCTATGAGGACATTGGCATATCTCAAAAAACATGGCCGTCATCGGCCAATGAAGTTTGAGCACCTATTAGACAAGGTTAACGGAGGTTGATCGAAACGAAACTTGGTGAGCATGTTTGACTCATGGCCCTAAAGGTCTGTAAGAATTTTGAAAAAAATCAGCCACTAGTTGGCGCTAACAAGATTTTTTGGCTGTGTAATCACGTGGTGTTTCACAAATTCACACAATAAACATATCATTCAATAGATCTCCTCATAATGAGCAACTTTACCCCAGGTACAATTGCTGTCAATCAAATAGTTCATTAAATAATCTCAATTATGTTAAAAACCTACTTTTGCGAACTAGTACTAGGTTTTTCACTCAATCTCGATCAAACCACTGCAGCGCAATTCTCTGGACTCTATAGATCAATAATTATCAAAACTATGTTGAATTTTGTCCTTTGCTTAGCTATAACAGAGTCATTTAGAAAAGGGGCGTGGCCAGACGTACCCAAAAGCCTATAAAATCTAAACAAAAACTCAAAACTGTACTAAACTTGGTAAAAACATGTGATATATGACTCTTATATGCAAAGTGTCATGGAGATCAGACCATAAGTGGCGCTATAACAGTGAAAAAGGCTTCTAAAACACAGTATTTCCATAGTAAATGACCTAAAATTGCAATAAAATGTTCATAATATTCATTTATACACTATATCTTCATATCATACGATAGATCCTCTCATTATGATCACCTTTGCTTCTAGGATCCCTGCTGTCAATCAAACTGTTCTTTAGGTATTGGAGATTATTTAAAAAACCTACTTCTGTGAACTAGCCCTCAGTTTTCAACTCAAAATCAATCAAATCAGTGAAGTACTATTCTCTAGACTCTCAAGGTCAATAATTATCAAAAAAAAAATGTCGAACATTTGCATTTGGACAACTACAAACCGGTCATTTTATAATATGTTCTTTACACAGTATACCCAAAGGTCTATGAATGCTAAAAGAAAGCCCACAAATTCTCAAAACTGTGTAAAATGATGCATGATTTCATTCTAAACAAGCATTCAAAATTTGAAGAGAGATTGGGCAAAAAATAACACTATAATAGTTATAAAGGTTAAAAACACAGTGTTGTATGATAAATTGCAATTTATAACCACTAGATGGCAGCGGAAGACCACTAATGGGCTCTTAAACAGTACTGTTCATAGGTTTGATAGATTCATGTTTAGACATTATAAAATCACTGTTATAACATTTGAAATCACATTTAGTCAAAGTTTACCATTTTGTTCATACAGACATTTCAGTTTTTACAATTATGCCAGATTATGATTACAGTAAAACCTGAAAATTACATATAAACTCTTAAAAAGAGAAGACTTGCAATAAGTAGTGTTACTTCTCATTTATTTCAAATGTATATCTCTGCAACAAAATGTGTGTGCATGTATGTCTGTGTATTTGTGTGTCTCTGTGTGTGTGAAAGCATGCTTATTGTGTGTTAATATAATAGTTTAACCATTTCATTTTTGTGTATATTTGTCTGTGAGCCTATTCTCCGTTTTGGATGTCTTTTACTGTCAGCCATACGTCTAGGTTGGTAATAATATATGTATTTCTTATCTCACACTACTCAGTTCATGGAGCTCTCTTCTAATGAGCCGATGATCTGAGTCAGGTGTGGTCAATAAGGCAGCACAAAGCAGAAGGTATCTAATAATGGAGTCGAGAATCACTATTTTATATCTGCAACAAAATGAGTGTGTGTGTGTGTGTGTGTGTGTGTGTTAGCATGTTTGCCATGTATTAAGTATTATTAAACCTTTCATTTCTGTGTACGTGTTTGTTTGTTTGTTTGTTTGTATGCTTACTGTTTATTAAGTATTTTTAAACCTTTCATTTCTCTCTCTCTGTGTGTGTGTATGTGACAGAGAGAGAGAGAGACACTTTTAATGAATTCTCCATTGTGAATGTGTTCTATTGTCAGCCCTGCATTTCACGTTGGCCTAGAGACCTTAACAGCATAAAAGTCATAAAAGCATTAAAGTGCTTAAACCTTCATGGAGCTCTCTAACGAGCCCTAATCTGATCTAAATCAGATGCAGTCAATAAGCAAGGCAGCGCACGGCAGAAGGTCTCCAGTAATGGAGTTGAGAATCACTATTTTATATCTACAACCGTCTGTGTCTGTCTGTTTGTTTGTTTGTTTGTTTGTGTGTGTGTGTGTGTGTGTGTGTGTGTTAGCATGCTTACTGTGTATCAGTGTTATTAAACCTTTCATTTCTGTCTCTGTGTGTGTGTGTATGTGACAGAGAGAGAGGGAACAATGTCATTTCAACGATCAGCACTTGAAAATGCTTTTTTTATCTTTTCTCAGTGAGATGTTGTTAACATATGAATAGCAAGCATGCAAAGTTTCATGGAGATTGGACCATAGGTGGCGTTATAACAGTCATAAATGTTTAAAATCATCATATTTCTTTGGTAAATTACCTGCATTTGCCCAAAATGCTATTTATAATCATTGATTTAGGTGGTTACAGCCATGTAAACACAAAATCTTTTTTCTTATGTGCTTAAATGCTTGAACCCCGGTAATTGCTGCTTACAGCTATATTTTCTTTGTTGCTTTAGGAAGAATCAATATTTAATGAAAACTATGCAATGTTATTTTAGGTTTCTTCCATATCTGCATCTAAACATCTAAAAACCTAAAACCTGCTCTGTTATACTGTTATACTCGCAAGCAGTCATATTTATGAAAAGGTGCTTGACCTATTGAAAAATAATATGAATTAAATTAGTGTTAAATTTTTAGCAATTACGATTTTTGTTGTCATAAAAACCTTCTCCATTACAATTCAAAATAAGTGTCTATACAAAATATTATGACAACAATGTTGTACTTTTTCATCATCATATTGTTTATATATTATAATTGTTAAAAAAAAAACATTTAACAAGTCACATAATAATCAGTCATCACTACTTAAAAATGTAAGTCGAGAATTAAACTGTTAATGCATGAAATTTACATTTACATTTTACATTTAGCAGACGCTTTTATCCAAAGCGACTTACATTGCATTCAAGTTACAGTTTTTACATTTTATCAGCTCTTGCTTTCCCTGGGAATCGAACCCATGATCTTGGCGTTGCTAGCGCCATGCTCTACTATTTGAGCTACAGGAAAGCTATAAATAAAATACAGAATCAGTACATTTCAGTTTAATGTGGATATATTATCAGTAAAGGAATCATTAAACATTTGTAATCATTCAAAAACATATTGCCCATTTTCTCTTAATGTTGTTCAGAGATGAAGGCCATAATGCTGATGTTGTTCACACGAGGGAGCCACAGGATAACAAATCCTTCAAGCTCTCAGTTCAGACTTTGAAAATGTTTCATTTAAGTGACTTCAGTAATTTCCTACATACTGATAGACCATTACATTTTTTTAATCTTAATTTTAATGGTATTGACAACATATTTGATGTAACTGAATGTAACAAATAATGAACAAATAACAAACAGGGAAAACAATAAAAGACATGACTTATTTCGCGTCCAGCTAGCCAGCTCTGTTGAAGCTGCTGTCATAGCTTAGTAGGCTTTTTTTTATTAGAATAGAAAATAGCAAGGGTTCATAGAGAAATACTTTTTTTTTTTTTTTTTTTGCAGTGGGGCAGCTCAAGAACGCTGGACACACAAGTACTCTTGCTCTTTTGCCAAGCCAACATTTAAAGTTTAATCTCAAACTTTAGCTTCTAGTTATTATTATTTTTGTTGCTATTATAGCTGGTGTCGGGCTAGAGCCGCCTCCGAAGTGCGTACGCTGCTTTGGGTGAACCTTGTTTACTACATGCATTTATGCAGATCAGTGGCCAAGGCTTTGGCATCCGTGAGAGTGATGTGTTGGTTTCTTAGGTCATCATTAATTTTCTTCAGCAAGGTCTTCTTTGGCGTGGCATGGTGAACTTTCCAGGTCTGCAGTTAGCAGCACCAGAGAAGCTGGAATGGCAGCCGGTCATCACTCATCCGGCAGATGTCGTTAAATGAATGGACTATTTGATTGTAGGCTGGTTGCCACACTTTTTAGATATATTCATTCTGGAGATGGTCATGCCAGATTGCATTTAGAAGACCTCAAGCTTGTTGATTTCCTAGATAAGGACGGTCCAGGTTTCTGATCCATATAACACAATAAGAATGACCAATGTTCAGAATATTTGTATTTTAGTCGCAGTAGTAATGTTAGCCTTCTTCAAACAAACACCACTTCAGAGAGGTGAATGCTACTGTTGCCTGGCCAATTCTATGAAGAACTCCGGCCGTCAAGGCGATCTTCTTCTCTTGGACCAGAGATCCTAGGTACTCGAAGTCTTGTACTTGTTCAATTTAGACTTCCTCTAAATTTGGTCTGATCGATGTTGATTTTCAGTCTGTAAGGCTCGGCGAAAAAGGCGACATTGTAGAGTAGGGTGACCAGATGTCCCTATTTTCCGGGGACAGTCCTGGTTTTTGATGTCCTGTCCCCAACTGGAGCTGTCCCTGGAATGCAATTTTACTGCACGTTCAAAACAACTTACAAATACACTGTAAAAGTCCAAGCAATATAGCTAGCTGGCAATTGTTTGATTGTGGTCATTTTCACCAGCAGCACAGATCCCACATGCTGCATGTTGTGGGTTCGCCACTCAATGTGACATATGCCCAGACCGCAAGAGGTACTGTGGCAAGAAATGATGAAGTTGCTTCTGTTGCAGGCATTGTGCCTTTCCAAGAATTATCTAATCTCAATCTATTAAAAATACAACAGTGCATTTAAGTATAAATTCATTACTTTTAATTGATTCTCAGTTTAATTTATGAACTTCAGCATCTGTGTGATCACCCATCTCTCCAGTGGTGTAACATTATCGGCGACAGGCACATGACTCAGAGATTGGGTTTGAGTCCCGTGTGATGCAACTTTATATAACTGTGTGTAATGTTGTGCTGTTTTGATTCATTTATTATCCAGATCAGCATTGTACAAATCCTTATTGCTCCTGGATTAGAAATAAATGTTTTGCTGTCTTCTTTGTCATTTGAACTTCTGTTCATTTAAAGTTCATTCTTGCCAATAATTCTGAAACGGCTGTTTTTCACGTTCATTCAATTTGTGCCATTTTTGATTTTTGATCTTCCTGCTCTGCGGCACAGCCCCTTCAGGGGCTCGGCCCCATATTGCTGCTTGCAGATATATTTTTAATGTGTTTTTGTAAAGCCATAATTTTGTTATAATACTGTTTTGATATGTTTGCTATTTGCAATAGTTACTATTGATTATTTTTCATAGTGTGATTTTTGGTGAATTGTATTAAAAAAAAATTGAGTAAGTCTGATCCTCAAACATCACTGTAATTTTTAATTATGATGGAATCCACAACCATTAAAAAATAATAATAATAAATAAAAAAATATATATATATACATATTGTCCCCGTTTTTTAATTTGTAGATAATCACGAGTGAGATTTCACTGATGTTTTGTCCACTGAACCAGGAAATGTCGTCAGGTTTCATTTCATATATCTGGTCACCCTATCGTAGAGGGTGTCGGTGACCTCCGTATTGGTAAGGATGGCACTGTCGTCAGCTAACATAGTATCTGTCACGTAGCCGTCGATGTCATACTGGACTCCCTGCTTGTTCTCGAATATCTTCTTCATGGTCACATTAATCAATGTATTAAACAAATGGGGGAAGGTGGTGTCACCTTTCCGGACACCAGTATGGATGGAAATCTCCTCAGACACCTCGCTGTGAATGTGTTTTTCATCGTAGACAGTGTTTCCCACAGACTTACACTTCCCCCAGGGGAATTCATTTTCACTGTAAGAGTGGGCACGGCCATTTGTAAATTTTATGGGTCTAGCATCTAGCTATTTGTAACCGTACAAAACAGCTTGTTGTCTTACCATATTATTTTAATGTATTATTTTAATTATGAACACACTGGTTTGTAGTGTAAACAATTTTACCATTTACTGCACACTGTTATTCTTCTCGATATTTATATATTTAGTGGTTACTTACCCAGAAGTCTTTCCCATTGGCTTACTTGTGCATGAAAATGAAATCAAACCTTTTATGAAGACAGTCGGTGTCCTTCAAAAGTACATTCATATAAAAACACCTGTGCTATGTTTTGATTTTGAAACATGCAGTGCTCCTTTATTCAATGAAGTCCAAACCTTTTGGAAAATCTGTGGTGGTCAGTTTTGATATTGAGGTGGGCCACCACAAAAAAAAAAAAAAAAAAAAAATCAAAATCAATGTATGGGAAACACTGGTAGAGGTTCTGGAGGAGGTGGACAACATTGGGCGAGACGTGTTCTTTCTCCAGAGCCTTACAGAGTGACAACCACTGCACGCAACTAAACGCCGATTTGAAGTCAGTGAAGATGATGACCAAATGCTTGGCACAACAGATTCTCTCCTCCATCACCTGGCAGATAGAGGAGATCTGGTCTCAAAAGCCTAGGAGAGCATGGAATCTGGCTTTGTCCTTGTGGCTTGTCTGCTGCCGATGTCGCTCTGGCCATGATTGGATGACTTTCATGAAGACTTTACCCACAATCAACAGTAGACTAATGTCGCGGTAGTTCTTACATTCGTGACTATTGCCTTTCTTGAAGATGGGCACGACTGTGTCTTTCTTCCAGGTCGATAGGATTAGTTCAAATGCCAGATTAGTTTCATGAAGACGCGAAGATGGCCTTGTAGAACTTCTTCACTGGCCTTGATTGCATGGCTCAAGCAGGTGCCTTTCCGTTCTTCAGTGAACATACAGCTTGATCAGCTTTCATGCTGCATGTGACTTCTCAGTTTAGTTCCTAATAGCGCTTGAAGTTCACGTTTTATCTGTTTTATAAATACTAAAGCTAAAACTGGAATAAGAAATAAAGCTAAACAGAAAAACTACAAAAGCATGAAATGACAAAAAAAACCCTCAAAATTATAATTTGATTAATAAACAAAATCATTGTGCATCCATTCTGATGTGCGTGTAATCGAAGTCCACTGAAGGCAAGTTGTGGATTGAACCCAAGTGCAGTTTTATTAAGCAGAGTGTAATCCAGAATACAAACAAACAAAGACTTGACTTGACCAGAAACAGACTTGGCATAAACAGAAACACAACTCATTGACAGCAGGTCACAGTTCAAAGCTAGACCAGACACAAAAGGTGTGTTCGAGATGCACTACACTAGCCTGCCACTGGCTGGCGAGAGCAGCCGCTTGCAGTCGGGGCAGAATTAAAAGTGGATACGTCAAGTCGGATACTTTCTGTTCCCTATCTGTCGGTCACTACGAGTTATGTCGTGACGACATAGGGGATTTACTTGGGAGCCCCAATCATCTCTGACTTAAGAGAAAACGCCAATGAACATTGGCTAGTGGATTTTGCATACCTGCGCCACTCCCCGTGCACACGGGTATAAATAGGCGGCAGGTGCATCCACTCATTAGATTTTTGCTTCGGAGCCGAGTGGATGAACGTGTTGATCTCCACAAAGAGCCATTCATCATCTGTCTGGAAGCTTTTCTGGTTGGCGTTATGGTGCGAACAGCGGTGTCCCTGTCTGCAGCGATTCCCCTGGGCACTTCAACTAAAAGAGCAGATTTCCTAAAAGAGCAAATTACGGTCGGTTCGCGTCTTTTTAAAGACGCCGTTCCGGCCGTGTCCTCTTGGTTGCGGTCGTTTCCTATCCTCAGTCCACGGCCACGATCGTTGTCTTCAGTGTCTGGGCATCCAGCGCGCTGAAGCTGCGTTCGTGGATGGTTTATGCGTTCGCTCTGAGCGTGTAACCATGGCAGCGCTGCGATCGCGCCTCTCTCTCCTCACGGGGATGGGAGGGGCTCCCTCTGTTACTACCCGCGCTGGCTTCTCTGCCACGAGCAGAGAACCATCGGCTAGTACTCTGGGCGATCCGAGGGTTACAGTGAGAGCCTTTCCGCCGGGCCAGTCCCCACGGACCTCTCACTCATTCCGCAGCAGCTGTTCTGTGCGGCTCCCCGGTGATTCTGCTGTGCCGTCTCACGGCGTGCCCAGCGTTTCATTCAGTGCGCCGATAGAGGATCAGATGTCGATCGCAGCATCGGGGGATGGGCAATCGTCCTCTGAGGATGAAGATTCGGCGGGGCTGCCTCCCTCGGGAGTCGCGGCCACCGCCGAATCGGACCCAGAGTTGACGGCCGTGCTTTCCCGGGCCGCCGCGAGCGTCGGGCTGGAGGCGTGCACACCTCCTAGTCCTGAGCCCTCGCGGCGAGATGATTGGTTCCTCGGCACGGGCTGTGGCTCGCGACCACGCCCTGCCCCGGTTCCTTTCTTCCCGGAAGTGCATGGGGAGCTGACGAAGTCGTGGATGGCCCCTTTTTACGGCCAGAAGTGGCTCGCCTGCCTCCCCCATCCTCGCTACCCTCGACGGCGGAGCAGCTAGGGGGTATGTTGACATTTCCCAGGTGGAGAGTGTGTTTGCGGTGCACTTGTGCCCGCAAAGCGCCACCACTTGGAGGAATCGTCTCGTCTCCCGTCCAAAGCCTGTAGGCTGACGGCCGCCCGCGGTCAAAGCTTACAGTGCTGCGGGCCAAGCTGCTTCTGCCCTGCATGCCATGGCTATCCTGCGAGTACACCAGCCAAGGCATTAAATGCACGAGGGTGGTACCAACCCGAGGTTGATGCAGGAACTGTGCTCGGTGAGTGACTGTGCCCTACGGGTCGATGGAAGTCACAGCGCAGTCCCTCGGGAAGGCGATGTCCACACTTGGGTCCAAGAGGGCCATCTATGGCTCAGCCTGGAGAAGAGCGATGTCGACAGTGCGCTGTTCGCCGCTCTCGTCCCCCAGGCTGGACTGTTCGGCGACACGGTCGAGGACTGTGCCCAGCAGTTCTCGGCAGTACAGAAGCAGACCGAGGTAAGTAGCTTAATAATAATAATAATAAATTTTATTTATAACGCACTTTATATTCACACAGAATCCCAAAGTGCTACAGATTAAAACAGCTTGCCCCGGCGTGATGCACCGCTCCGCCGCAGGGCAAGCCCCAGTCTGCTTGTCGCCGTGGGCGCCCTCCCGCGTCCTCCAGAGCTGCTCCGCCCCGTGCTGAATCGTCCCATATGCCGGTGCGTCGAGCCTCTCGCTGGAGTGCGGCGCCCCCCGTGTCCCAGTTGGCCCCTAATCGCCCAGATAGGCGACAAAGCGGCCCTGACACGGGCAACCCAGTGATGTGGGAAGCTGCTCTTTCTCAGGAGACGGCAGGGACAGCGCCGCTCCTTCCCCCGGAGGAGGGCCGGGTGGAAAATCTCTGGTTCTGTTCCGCCCAATTTGTCAAAAGAAAGAGCCATTTCCCTTTCCTCTGGGTTTTCAGGTCCACGGGCCGACAGTGTGTGACGCGTTGCCTCCTCACTCTCGCCCACGACCCATCTTGCCAGCGGCCAAGAGAGTGCGGTTCAGCGGACGCAGTGCCTCCCCACGCACCTCTAGCCAGTCCCCTCTGGGACCCAGGGAGTTTTGCGAGGATGCCTCAGAACGCACAGCCTTCTGTACCATACCGCTCTACTCCCCTTCGCTGCACCACCACAGGTACGTCGATCGTGCCGTTGGAGCCACTTGCACGGTGTCTGGAGGCGTGGCTCACGCTGCCCAGCCCGTCTCGTTGGCTCACGCGCATGATTCGACTCGGCTACGCGATTCAGTTCGCCAGGCGACCTCCCAAGTCCAGCGGCGTTCTCGAGACTTCAGTGGTAGCTCGGAACGCTCCTGTCTTGCGCGAGGGGATTGCTGTCCTCCTGGCATAGGATGCAATCGAGCCGGTCCCTCCAGCCGAGATGAGGCAAGGGTTTTACAGCCCTTACTTCATCGTACCCAGGAAAGGCGGTGGTCTTCGACCAATCCTGGACCAGCAAGTCTTAAACCGGGCCATGCACAGGCTCCCGTTCAAGATGCTGACAAACGGGCGCATGTCAAATGCATCCAGCCCCAGGATTGGTTTGCAGCGATCGACCTGAAGGACGCTTACTTTCGTGTTTCGATCCTTCCGCGACACAGACCGTTCCTACGGTTTGTGTTTGAGGGTCGGGCATGGCAGTACAGGGTCCTCCCCTTCGGGCTGTCCTTGTCCCCCCCCGTGTCTTCGCGAAGGCACGGAGGGCGCCCTTGCCCCGCTACGGGAAGTGGGCATCAGGATCCTCAACTATCTCGAGCAGGGCCCGCGTGCGAGAACAGTTGTGTGATCACAGGGACCCAGTGCTTCAGCACTCAGCCAGTTGGGGCTTCAGGTCAACTAGGAAAAGAGCAAGCTCTCCGTTGTGCAGAGAAACTCTTTTCTCAGTATGGAGTTAGACTCGGTGAGTGTGGTGGCGCGTCTCACCAACGAGCGTGCCCAGTCCGTGCTGAACTGCCTGAGTTCCTTCAGAGGCAGGACGGTGGTACCACTGAAACCCTTTTCAGAGGCTCCTGGGGCATATGGCATCCGCAGCCGCAGTCACGCCGCTCGGGTTGCTTCATATGAGACCATTTCAGCACTGGTTGCACTCCCGAGTCACGAGGTGGGCATGGCGTCGCGGTACACTTCGTGTGAACATCACACAGGAGTGTCGCCGTTCCTTCAGCCCCTGGACGGACCTTATCTTTCTACGGGCCGGGGTGCCCCTAGAACAAGTGTCCCGGCATGTCGTTGTCACGACGGATGCCTCCAGTACGGGTTGGGGTGCTACATGCAACGGGCAGGCAGCCTCGGGGCCCTGGACAGGGCCTCGACTGCTTTGGCACATCAACTGCCTAGAGTTGTTGGCAGTGCATCTGGCCTTGCGGCAGTTCCGGCCACTGCTGCTCGGCAAGCACGTGTTGGTCCGTACGGACAACACTGCGACTGTCTTGTACATCAACCGGTTGGGAGGTGTACGATCACGTTGTATGTCACAGCTCGCCCGCCATCTCCTCCTCTGGAGTCAGACGCGGCTCAAGTCGCTGCGTGCTGTCCGTATTCCGGGGGAGCTCAATCGTGCGGCCGACGCGCTCTCACGACAGCTCACGTTCCCCGGAGAATGGCGACTCCATCCCGAGACGGTCCGGCTGATCTGGAGTCGATTCGGGGAAGCTCAGGTAGACCTGTTTGCTTCCTGCGAGTCCTCCCACTGCCAGCTGTATTACTCCCTGACTGAGGGCCCCCTCGGCACGGACGCACTGGCATACAGCTGGCCTCGGGCTCTGCGCAAGTATGCGTTTCCCCCTGTGAGCCTGCTTGCACAGACACTGTGCAAGGTCAGGGAAGACGAGGAGCAGGTCCTGCTGGTCGCGCCATACTGGCCCACCCGGACCTGGTTTCCCGAACTCATACTCCTTGCGACAGCTCTTCCCTGGCGCATCCCTCTGAGGAAGGACCTCCTTTCTCAGGGGCTTGGCACCATATGGCACCCGCGTCCAGATCTGTGGAACCTCCACGTGTGGCTCCTGGACGGGACGCGGCAGACTTAAGCGGTCTCCCACGGACTGTGGTAGAGACCATCACTCAGGCTAGAGCTCCTTCAACAAGGCAGGCCTATGCACTGAAGTGGAGTCTGTTCGCGAACTGGTGTTCTTCTCGCCGAGAAGACCCCCGAAGATGCACGATTGGAGTAGTGCTTTCTTTCCTGCAAGAAAGGTTGGAGCGTAGGCTGTCACCCTCCACCTTGAAGGTGTATGTGGCTGCTATTGCGGCCCATCACGATGCAGTGGGTGGCCGGTCCCTGGGAAAGCACGATCTCGTCGTGAGGTTCCTGAGGGGTGCCAGGAGGTTGAACCCTCCTAGGCCACCCCTGATGCCCCCCTGGGATCTCTCTATTGTCCTGGCTGGGCTTCAGAGGGATCCCTTTGAGCCGCTGGACTCAGTTGAGCTTAAGTTCCTGTCTGCTAAGACAGCGCTCCTGACCGCGCTCACTTCCATCAAGAGGGTCGGGGACCTCCAAGCATTTTCGGTGAGCGAAGAGTGCCTTGTGTTCGGGCCGGTCTACTCTCACGTTGTCCTGAGACCCCGGCCTGGATACGTGCCTAAGGTTCCCACCACGCCCTTCCGCGATCAGGTGGTGAACCTGCAAGCACTGCCCTCGGAGGAGGCAGATCCAGCCTTGGCGTTGCTGTGTCCCGTAAGAGCATTGCGCATATATGTGGACCGCACCCAGAGCTTTAGAAGCTCTGAGCAGCTCTTTGTCTGCCACGGAGGTCAGCAGAAAGGGAAGGCTGTCTCCAAGCAGAGGTTGGCCCACTGGATAGTGGATGCCATCGCCTTGGCGTACCAATCCCAAGGTGAGCCGTGCCCCCTAGGGGTGAGGGCTCACTCCACACGGAGTGTTGCCTCCTCCTATGTGTTGGCGCACGGCGCCCCTCTGGCAGACATCTGTAGAGCTGCGGGCTGGGCGACACCGAACACCTTCGCGAGATTTTACAATCTCCGCGTCGAGCCAGTTTCTTCCCGTGTGTTGGGTAACAGGTAAGTGGCGGGAAGAGCTGGCCGGTGTCACGCTTGCTGCGCCATTCCCCCTCACCCGGGGATACGAGCGCCGTTTTCCTCCTCCAGTTCAGTTCCCCAGACGGCGAACCCTGGTGGAGTTCCTCCAGCACCCCCGGCAGTCAGACTGGGCGGAGCAGTCTGACGCCAGGCCCAGTACTTGTGTTAGCTTGCCCGGGTCTCCGGTCAGCCCCTGTACTGGGCTAGGTGTCCGTATGGCTTGATTCCCTTCGGGTAATCCCATATGTGTATTCTACCACGGTAAGGTTTCCCTCACGGTAAACCCGTGTCTTCCCTTTGACAGAGCCCTCTGTCAGGCCCTGCTGGCAGCTCTCCTCCCTACCCCTAGGTAGGATCTGCCCCAGGGTCCAGTCGTATGTAGTACTGCCCCAGGCCTGGGTCAGTCCATATCAGTGTCTCCACATGTTACCTCCCTTCGGGCAGGATGTGGCCTCCGTAGCGCCCTTCTCTGGAAGGCTCACTTCCCCGTCGTTACTGCCAAGCTGTAACAACAAATAGGAAAGACTTGAAGCTATCTTTCATTGAAGGTCGAAATCCCTTCCGACTTCTGTGGGAAAAGGAACAGCGGCTTGGCTATCTCCAGCAGCGATGTACTCAGTGGTCCCTGCGGGCACCAAGGTTAGCGAATTTGCACTGGGGCGATGGGAAGGTTGCGACCTTTCGCATGGCATTTGTCTGTCACGCGCTCGCTTGTCAGCATCTGCATGCCACAAGGTTGTGACGGGGTTCAGGTTGTGGCGCTTTCCATAAGACCCCTATGTCGTCACGACATAACTCGTAGTGACCGACAGATAGGGAACGTCTCGGTTACGTACGTAACCCTCGTTCCCTGATGGAGGGAACGGAGACGTTATGTCCCCATGCCACAATCTCGAACCATCGCTGGTTGCCAGGGACTCGTTCTCGGCTCCTCAGCGTAAAACCTAATGAGTGGATGCACCTGCCGCCTATTTATACCCGTGTGCACAGGGAGTGGCGCAGGTATGCAAAATCCACTAGCCAATGTTCATTGGCGTTTTCTCTTAAGTCAGAGATGATTGGGGCTCCCAAGTAAATCCCCTATGTCGTCACGACATAACGTCTCCGTTCCCTCCATCAGGGAACGAGGGTTACGTACGTAACCGAGACGTTCCCAGTAGTGACGCTCTCACAGTGTTTGCATACTGTTATCACAGATGAAGTGAATTAAATGCTATGTTTTCATGAGCAACAGAAACACTTTTTATATACTGCTTAATACAGCGCCATCTGTTCATGAATAAAGTTCAACATTAACATATAATATTTAAATACCAATAAAGTGGGGGTATATATGCTTTTATCAGTGTTTTATCGATAAACGTGATTCAATATAACAGTGCGACTACACTAAAAATGCATTTACTGTTAAAAATAACACAGATTTGTGAGCATTACTGGAATTGAATTGTTAGAATAAACACGCAACACATCTCATGTTTGTCATCACAGAATCTAACCAATGAGAATAAAGTGTGTCGTCATCAAGGCTTTTGCAGCCGATTTTGAGCAACTGCAGCGTCTGACCTCAGCGGCTGGTCTCGTTTTGCTCTCGCGGTACTTTGACGGCACATGTGATCGTAAGGCGGCTGCAGTGCCGATCAAAGTCGGACAGATGTTCTAACCAGAATGCATTGCTTTTGTCAGGCAGCAGCCGATTTTTGTAGCGCCACATGAAGTCGAACACACCTAAAGGCACCATGAGGGCTACTTATATCAAACAATGAGGGTCACATGACAAGAACCAACCAATGAGAACATGACACATGAACCAAGGAACCAGTCAGAACATAACACACAGACAAGGGTAGCAAATAGGCTTGTTCTACTTCATGCGAAGGGTAGCAAATAGGATTGTGTGTAGTAGGACAAGCCTATTTGCTACCCTTCGCATGAAGTAGAACAATTAAAAATAAAAATATATAAATAAATAATAATTAATAATAATAATGGAATTTTATTTCACAAATCTCTGTTATAGGGATTTGTGAAATAAAATTCCATTATTATTTATTTATTTATTTTTATTTTTAAATTTTCCCCCAGGCCTGGAAATTGCTGTTTCAAAATTTAATGGCTTTTTCAGGGTTTTTTTGATGTGCGAACCCTAATAAAAGCAACTGATGCACGCTGTTAATCACTTGGCCCACTAATGTGATCAGCTGAATGCTCCGTTACATCTCCCTCCTCTAAGCACATGCCGGATCCGTCACCCCGCTTTTTTCCGGGACCTCAAAATGTACAAATTAAGCACTGATCATGTTTATAAAAAAATAAAAATAAAAAAAAAATAAAAAATAAAAAAACACTGAAAAGCATATATACCCCCACTTTATTGTTATTTAAATAGTATAGTACAGGGGTGTCAAACTCAGTTCCTGGAGGGCCGCAGCCCTGCAGAGTTTTTTTTCCAACCCTGATCCAGCACACAAACCATCTAGTTTTCAAATAAGCCTGAATGACTTAATTAGCTGGATCAGGCTCCGGCCCTCCAGGAATTGAGTTTGACACCCCTGGTATAGTATATGTTTATGTTGAACTTTATTCATGAACAGATGGCGCTGTATTAAGCAGTATATAAAAAGTGTTTCTGTTACTTGTGAAAACGTTTCTGAAATGTCTGAGTATTTGACAAATATTGCATTTATAACACCGCAAGAGCATCATTACCATGAGCAGAAAGTGTCTGACTTGACGTCTTTGTTTTTAATTCAGCGCTGACTGCAAGCAGCTAGTCTCGCCAGCCGGTAGTTCATCTCAAACAAGCCTCATGACATGATCACATGAGGGGCTAGGAACACATGACAAACCAGGAAACTAAACTAAGAGCATGAATACAAAGCAAAAGACATGAACACCAACAAAACCCAAAACCAACTGTGACAATGTGTCAATATAAAGCCAAGGACCAAGTAAAAATTCAGTTTAAATTCAGTCTCTGTGTTAAAGATTAAAATGCTACTTGGTGTTGCACTAATATATTTTATAGTTTTGCTTGTGATTTACTGTACCACACATATGCTGAGCTGAATCATCTATTTATGTCTTATGTGCTTGATACAGGTGCATCTCAACAAATTAGAATACTTCATTAGACCAATAAAAAAAAACTTTTTTAGTGAATTGTTGGCCTTCTGGAAAGTATGTTCATTTACTGTACATGAACTCAATACTTGGTAGGGGCTCCTTTTGCTTTAATTACTGCCTCAATTCGGCGTGGCATGGAAGTGATCAGTTTGTGGCACTGCTGAGGTGGTATGGAAGCCCAGGTTGTTTTGACAGTGGCCTTCAGGTCATCTGCATTGTTGGGTCTGGTGTCTCTCATCTTCCTCTTGACAATACCCCATAGATTCTTTATGGGGTTCAGGTCAGGTGAGTTTGCTAGCCAATCAAGCACACCAACACCATGGTCATTGAACCAGCTTTTGGTACCTTTGGCAGTGTGGGCAGGTGCCAAGTCCTGTGGTAAAATGAAATCAGCATCTCCATAAAGCATGTCAGCAGAAGGAAGCATGAAGTGCGCTAAAATTTCCTGGTATATGGCTGCGTTGACTGTGGACTTCAGAAAACACAGTGGACCAACACCAGCAAATGACATGGCAGCCCAAATCATCACAGACTGTGGACACTTCACACTGGACTTCAAGCAACATGGATTCTGTGCCTCTCCACTCTTCTTCCAGACTCTGGGACCTTGATTTCCAAATGAAATGCAAAATTTACTTTCATCTGAAAAGAGGACTTTGGACCACTGAGCAACAGTCAGTTCTTTTTCTCCACAGCCCAGGTAAGATGCTTCTGACGTTGTCTCTGGTTCAGAAGTGGCTTGGTAGCCCTTTTCCTGAAGATGTCTGATCTTGGTGACTCTTGATGCACTGACTCTAGCTTCAATCCACTCCTTGTGAAGCTCTCCCAAGTGTTTGAATCAGCTTTGCTTGACTGTATTCTCAAGCTTGCGGTCATCCCTGTTGCTTGTGCACCTTTTCCTAACCAAATTCTTCCTTCCAGTCAACTTCGCATTTAATATGCTTTGATACAGCACTCTGTAAACAGCCACATCTTTCAGTAATGCCCTATTGTGATTTACCCTCTTTGTGGAGGGTGTCAATGTTCGTCTTCTGGATCATTTCCAAGTCAGCAGTCTTCCCCATTATTGTGGTTTCAAAGAACAAGAGATACCCAGAATTTATACTGTATGGATGGTCATTTATTCAAACTCAAATGTAAATATTCTAATATTTTGAGATACTGATTTTTGACTTTCATGAGCTGTAAGCTCTAATCATCAAAATTAAAACATGTAATTAATCTAAAATATATGAAAGTTTCACTTTTTGAAATAGTTACAAGAAAAAATGAACTTTTTCATGACATTCTAATTTATTGAGATGCACATGCATGTGTTGATTTAAACTTTTGAACATCTAATACTTGCTCTATGAATTGGAAAATTGTTGTATACTTCAAACTGTAAATAACAACTTTATTCCAGGTTAAAATTACTTTACTTTCTTTCACACTTTCAGGTGAGGAAGAAGCACCAGAACACACAGCCATCATTGCAGGTGTAGTGGCAGCTTTGGTTCTACTGGTGTTCTTGACCCTGTTGGCTGTCTACTACATTAACACACATCCAACTGTTGCTCCTCCTTTCTACCTCATGCAGGTAAGTACTTTATCTATATATCTATCATCTATCTATCTATCTATCTATATGTCTGTCTATCTATTTATCTATTATCTATTCATCCATCTATACAATTTAAACTCTTTTACTATAATTGTAAGCTGTTGTGGTGTCTCTTATTCACAGCGTCACACCAATAACTATTGGCCCTCCATGAAGTTTCGGAATCAAGGATGCCATTCCAGCTATGCTGAGGTTGATCTTGGGGGTTACGAAAAAGAGGGGTTCATTGAGGCTGAGCAGTGCTGAGCAGGCAGGACTTTCTGTGTAATGAAAGAGTTATTTTGTAATTTTTCTTGAATGATTATAGGATCATGGACAAATGTGCAACAAGAGGCTATCACTGTTGAAGGATTATGTGAGAGTTTTTGTGACCATTTAAAAGATCATTTGAGAGTTTTGGGAGCTTTTCTCTGTCTCTGTTTCCCCACAGTTGGCAGTCCATCTTACAACACCTTTTATGCTGTTGTTTATAGTAAAGGAAGTTTTAAGTTCTGAGTTACTAATTGTAACAAAGACATGGTGATTGTGACCAACAAATCTGCTAGCTACACTCCATGAGAATGTGATGTGTGTTAGCCAAAATTATTGCAAGTTAATGTACAGTGCCACATATCTTTATAGATTTTTTTTTTCTTTTTCTGTTTTTTAATACATTTTGTGATGAGTTGTGTTCAGTGAATAAACATTGCATAATATTCAGTTATCCACATGGACTTGACAGCACTTTAATTCAAATAGCTTGCTCTAGTATTAATGATAGCCTATGTAATACCACACACTTTTTTTTTTTGCCCTGTCAGATTTTGCCCTGTCATTGATTCATAAAACCGAAACTCAATTTGCACATAAAATATTAATGAAATGCACAAATAAATGCAACAACTAAATTTTAGAAGTAAATTTACAACCCGAATTCCAGAAATGTTGGGACATTTTTTTAAATTTGAAAAAAATGAAAACTAAAAGAATTTCAAATCACATGAGCCAATATTTTATTCACAATAGAACATAGATAACATAACAAATGTTTAAACTGAGAAATGTAAAAATTTTATGCACAAAATTAGCTCATTTCAAATATGATGTCTGCGAGACTTCCGGTTATGGCGAGGTGCTAAGAGGTCGCAACTTTTTGGCTCTGCTGCTAGTTTGTAATTAATCCTACAATACCAACCAGAATAGTATTTAAAGTCAAACAACAAGAATATAAGATAACAGGGAATTAAAATGTCACGTAAGGGTGACAAGAAAAAGGCAAGAAACGAAGATGAATATTCCGAGGGTGAGGAAATCAGCGACGCCATGGCGGTTGCGCAGTGGCGCCTCCAGAAATTTTTCATAGGGGTGGCCAGATGGGGCCACTTAAAATCTTGGGGTGGCACACCAAAACTATAAACCATAATTTCAGAATTTTATTCTACTGTTGTAGTAAACTGTCTGAGCGCGCAACATCGGCATGGACGGAGGGGCGGGGGAGAGGGCTGGCTACTGTGTGCGATCGAAGGTCTAGAGCGGCTTGCCTGCCTGGCTGTGCATTAAGCCTCGTTTATACTCGCGCCTGGCTCCACTTCGCGAGCCTCCGCTGACTGCGCGCGCACCTCCCCAAACGGACGAGGCGTTTATACTTGACGCGTTCACCGTTGATATATTCTTTGAAATGACAGGGGGCGCCTTTAAACGAAATTGTCCTTTAAATCCGCAGGAAGTAGAAAAGAAGTAGGAATTTTACCTGAATTTCTGTGAATAATGCAGACATTTCTACATATTGCAGTATAGCTAATGTGGGTTATTGGACAGTGTTGAAATTACAGGATGTCTTATTTCTTATTCTAACATTTAAAATTAGACCACATTATTAGAGTACAAGTTAGACAAAAATATTGCCACATTGAGGCTCAAGTAGGTGTAACTGTTCAAATACAAGATTAATATTATAATGTATATAAATTTAAACCCTATAGTGTTTTGCAAATCTAACATTTCTATAGGTTACTGCAAAATGTACTTTGCCATAGATTAACCCATGTGATGTATTTATGTTAGGCTATATAAAATGAGAATATATAAGAACAGTTCAAAAGAGCAATGTTGATAAATATTGTTTTATTCTGAATACAATATAATACAGACACATTGTTTTGTGGTGCATAGAATACTTTGCTATAGTTAGTGCTACAGGCATATATGTGAATAATTATTTTAAAACTATTATAAAAATTACAAAGAAAATCTCTTCAAAGCTGTTCATGTTGACTGCGGCGCCGCGCGAACTGTTCGCTCGAGTCACAAAAAATGTCGTGCACACCGCCACGCAAAATGAGGTCGCGCTCACCCAAAACGAACTTCTGCTAACACCGCGATGACGTCATATTTGGCGCGTGCACCCAAGCGAACTTGCGGACGCGTCGAGTATAAACCAGGCTTTAGGGACGAAATGCATAACTGATGCTACTAAAATTTATACTGGCCAGTGGGGTGGCCAGGAGTCGGCCAGGGGTGGCCACGGCGGAGATACAGGAATGCACAGGGCGTATAGCACAAGCAGAACAACGTATTTCTGATGCTGAAGACAACGTTAATGGGCTAATGTCCAAAGTGAGCACGTTGGAAAATACCGTCAAAACTCTTTCAAATAAAGTCGAAGATTTGGAATGCAGATGCCGACGGAACAATGTAAGACTGGTCTACCGGAGAAAGCAGAGGGCCAGGACACGGTTGCATTTCTGGAGAAGTGGATACCGGAGGCTTTAGGAATGGAATCGCGAGAGAACTTTGTAATTGAGCGGGCTCACAGAATCGGCACTCCGGCATACGACTCACGCAAGACACGCCCAAGGACATTGATTATGAAGTTCTTGAACTTTAAAGACAAGGAGCGGGTACTAAGGGCAGCCAGAACCAAGGGGAATGTTCTGTACAACAACGAACAGGTCCGTTTTCATCCAGACCTCTCCGCCGGTATACACAAGATGCAACGCGACTACGATGAGGTGCGTAGAAGGCTGCGAGACAAGGGGATCCTTAAGCACAGAATAATCTTTCCAGCACGGCTCCTGCTGACACACGGGGAAAGATCCTACACCTTCCAAACTCCGGCTGAAGCAGACAAATTTGTCCAGTCTCTCTGAAGTATCAAGGTGAACTTACAGATGGAAAAGACTAACTACTCAACCAGGAAAATGTAACGACATTATTGGTTAATTCATTTTATATCATTTTCACGTAGAGAATGTGAAAATTCTTTTTAGCTTACTATTTAACGTTAAATATTACTACATATTGTTTTCTTTTAAGGTCTTATGGCCAAATATGTGTTTATTTTCATGGTTACAATAATTAAAAACGGACATAGGGTGGAAGGGGAAAACATGGCCATGAATCACATTTATAAGGGACGTTCAACCCATAAGGCAATTGCCAACAGTATTATTTGATACTTCTTTGATACCATCCACCCTTCAGCTCAGGCCTAAGGCAGGCCTACTGGTTATTATTGGTTATTTGGTGCCTGAATGTTCCAATGTAATTAACCCTTTAACGGCTATGTTTACAAATGTTGCATAGTTCTAATCTTTAACTATTGGTAAGGTTGTACTTGGTAATAGCAGAGAGAGCTAAAGAGAAGGAAATAATTAAAAACAAGAGACAGAAGGCTCTTTGTGTGTGGACCCATATCGGTCATAAGCGGTTGGTATAAGGTGTGCATTTCTTTTTTTCTTTTTTTTCCCTTCTTTCTTTTTTCTTTTTTTCCCTTTTCTTCTTGCTATATATGGGTGTGTTTCCATCAAAATATCTTATTGTATTAAGATAAATCTTAAAGATACATTATATAACTAATGTCTAGTAGTTTGAAGGTGAAATTTACCTCATGGAACTGTAGGGGTTTAAATAAAATTACAAAGGTTAAGCAAGTGATGAACAGGATAAAATTCTTGCAATCAAAAATAATTTTTTTGCAAGAAACTCATTTATTGAGTGGGGATATTTCTAAAATAAAAAGAAGATGGCAGGGTCAGGTGTTGTCTGCTCCGTATACCACCCATGCTAGAGGGGTTATGATATTAATTTATAAATCTGTCCCACTACAAATTAAAAATATAATTAAGGACCCTGCAGGTAGATATATCATAGTTCAGGGTATGCTATTACTTGAAAATATAAATCTGATAAATGTATATGGTCCTAATGAAGATGACCCTAAATTCTATAACAATCTGTTTCTGACTGTCTCAAATCTCCCTGGGCAATATATAATAGCTGGTGATTTCAATTGTACGTTAGATCCAGCACGAGATAGATCATCAGGTTTAGATAATACTCATATTAGATCGAGGAAGACAATAAACAATTTTATTAAAGAATTAAATTTGTGGGATATATGGAGATATAGTAAACCTAATGCAGTAGAATACTCGTGTTACTCCAGCACTTATAAAACGTACTCACGTATAGACTATTTTTTGGTCTCAGCACAACTTGTTTCAAAAATTGATGACAGTTACTATAGTAGTATAGTAATATCGGATCATGCAGCTGTATCACTTATTTATACAGAAACTAAACTAGTGTGTAATTCACTGAAATGGCGCCTTCAACCAGGATGGCTTACAGACCCAACATTTATAGAATATTTAGATAAGCAAATTGACATGTATTTTGCATGTAACACTTCTCAAACATCAGCTAGCATAAGATGGGAGGCATTTAAGGCCTTTATCAGAGGTCAAATAATTAGTTTTATCAGCTCAAAGAAAAAGAGAACAATAACTGAAATGAAGACATTAGATGAGAAAATAAAAAAACTTGAAACAGATCTGTACAATAATAAATCTAAATCTATAGATGCAAATGCACAATTACTCCTACTTAGATCACAATACAATGAACTGTCAGTTAACAAAGCAGCAGTTCATTTATTGAAACTTAAACAATCCTACTATGACCAGGGGGAAAAACCTGGGAAACTTTTAGCATGGCGAATTAAACAACAACAAACAGAAAGATCTATTAATTATATTGAAGATCCAAGCAGTAGAACCATAGTAGATCCCACAGAAATTAATGAGGCCTTTAAGGTATTTTATGAGAAACTGTATACCTCTGAGGGTACTCCCAGACTCGATAAGCACACACAATTTCTAAATAACCTTAATATTCCCAAAATTTCAGAAAATGAAAGTAAAGCATTAGATGGAGAATTAACAGAGATAGAATTTGCAGAAGCAATTAACTCTATGCAAGCTGGAAAAGTGCCTGGGCCAGATGGCATACCTATAGATATTTATAAAAAAAATTCAATCCAAATTAATTTTACCCCTTTTGGAGATGTTCCAGGAGTCTTTCAGGAATGGTCTTCTTCCTACATCCATGAGGAATGCCCTAATAACTTTACTTCCAAAACCGGGAAAACCGAATACTAAATGTGAAAATATGCGCCCAATTAGCCTTTTAAATTCAGATACAAAAATACTTAGCAAAGTTCTTGCAAGAAGATTGGAGTGTTTACTCCCTCGGGTGGTGGGAGAGGACCAAAATGGATTTATTCAAGGAAGACAGGGCTTCCATAATGTCAGACGAGTGCTCAATATTTTGCATAGTCAGAGAGGGGCGAAAGACACGGCTTGACTCTCTCTTGATGCAGAGAAGGCCTTCGACCGTGTCGAATGGCAGTACCTATTTGAGGTGCTCACACACTTTGGCGATACATTTTGTAAATGGGTTAGATTACTTTGTACTGGGCTCACTGCAGAAGTTTTGACCAACAATGTGGTCTCTAAATCTTTTAGTATCTCTAGGAGTTGCCCACAAGGGAGTCCTCTTTCACCTTTATTATTTATCCTTGCAATAGAACCATTCGCCATAGCGGTGAGGGCACATAATGATATTTATGGAATCCGAGAGAGTTATCTGGAACATAAAATAGCATTATTTGCAGACGACATTATTTTGTTTTTGAAAAATCTGAGTAGATCTGTCCCTGCACTCCTGGATCTCATTGAAACTTTTGGAAAAATATCTGGATATAAAGTTAATCACTCCAAATCATCTATAATGTTACTTAATGAATCAGAGAGGAAAAATAACCAAGATTATGCTTCTATCTTCAATTCAACAGATAATTTTACATATTTGGGTATAAAAATTGTTCATGAGGTGAATAAGATTGCTCAAATAAATTATGACCCAATTTTGGAAGCTACTACCTCATCAGTAGAACGCTGGACATTTTTACCCATCTCAATTATTGGTAGGATAAATATCCTAAAAATGAATATACTCCCAAAATTTCTCTATTTGTTCCAAAATATTCCCCTACCCCCTCCCTCGTCTTTGTTTGCTAGAATTAAGAAATTGTTTACTAACTTTATTTGGCAAAATAAACGTCCCAGGCTACGTCTACATTTATTATACCTGCCATTTGATCGAGGAGGACTTAAATGTCCAAACATCAAGTGGTATTATTGGGCAACTCAATTGCGTACAATAATGTTTTATTTTTCATCTGAAAACCTTCCCGCTTGGATGGAGTTGGAATCATGTTCTATTAAACCAAGATTACCATTGCACTTATACCTATATTCGGCAGATTGCAGATACTTAAGAAAAAACACAGACAACCCTGTTGTATTAAACATGATTAATATTTGGTTTGATTCTTGTAAATATTTGAACATAAAACCCTCCTGGTCACGTTTCAGTCCTATTTAGGGTAATGCTAATTTTAAACCAGGGAAATGTGATGCAGGATTTCAGATATGGGTTGAAAAAGGGTTAAGGAAAGTGCAAGACATGTACAATGAGGATGAAGTATATATGTCCTTTGCAGAAATATCAACCAAATATGGCATTCCAAAGACCCATTTTTTCAAATATCTTCAACTTAGAAGCTTTATATCCTCATCTCAAAATCATTCATTAGATATTCCTGTCATCTCCCCATCAGAGGCCGCAATCACAGGTCACTGTTATGATAAAGGTTTAATTTCCTCTTTGTATGAATTGTTTGTATCTGGGTCCAAAGAATCTTCAGAATCTAAACTAAGATTATGGAAAGAAGATATAAATGATGAAATATCTCTAGAAGATTGGAATGAGGCATGCAAGAAGGCTCAGATACAGACAGTCAACAGTAGTTTGAAACTCATACAATATAAATGGCTGATGCGAACATATATAACTCCTGTTATGTTGCACAAGTTTAATGATAATATTCCTGATACCTGTATAAAGTGTAATGAGGCAAGAGGTACACTGTACCACTGTATATGGGAATGTGAGAAAGTGAAACCTTTTTGGCAAGACATAATTGATATGATTGACCAAATTCTATCCAAGAAATTACCACTGGATCCTAAGCTTTTTATTCTGGGTATATATCCTATCAGTCCTATCTTACAAAGCAAAGAGGTCAGATTCATTGAAATGTGTATTTTACAAGCCAAATGAATAATTGCTCTTAATTGGAAAAATATCAATGAGCCAAGAGTTGGAAAGTGGATCAAAGAAATGGCGTCAAACATGTCAATGGAAAAGATCACATATATTGTCAAAAAGAAACAAAACATGTTTGAAGATGTCTGGAGACCTTTTACTAATTTCTTAAGGCATAATGTTAATGTTGATAGCCTGCTACAACAAGATTTGAGGGAGTAGGGTAATATCATGATCTACTTTACAAATTTGGGAAACACTCTTTACTCGATTTAGATATCTTTAAAATTTTAAAAGTTTTTGCATTTATTTATTTTTTTTAAATGTTTTTGTTTTTATTTAAATTATTTTATGTATTTATTTATTTATTATTATTATTATTATTTTTATTTTGTTTTTTCCCTTCTTTTGTTCGGGGATAGGGTGCTGGGAGGGAGAATAGGGTGTAAAATGTTTGCTGTGGTTACAGGTTTGTTACTTATTGTGTAATCTGCTGTAATATGCAAACTGAAAAAAGCAATAAATATATTGTTCAAAAAAAAAATGTCTGCTACAGGTCTCAAAATAGTTGGGACAGGGGCATGTTTACCATGGTGTAGAATCTCCTCTTCTTTTCAAAACAGTTTGAAGATATCTGGGCATCGAGGTTATGAGTTTATGGAGTTTTGGTGTTGGAATTTGGTCCCATTCTTGCCTGATATAGGTTTCTATCTGCTGAAGAGTTGTGGTCATCTTTGACATATATTTTGTTTAAGGATGCGCCAAATGTTCTCTATAGGTGACAGATCTAGACTGCGGGCAGACCAATTCAACACCCGGACTCTTCTACTACGAAGCCATGCTGTTGTAATAGCTGCAGTATGTGGTTTTGCATTGTCCTGCTGAAATACATGTCGTCTGGAGGGGAGCATATGTTGTTCTAAAACCTTTATATACCTTTCAGCATTCATAGTGCCCTCCAAAACATGCAAACTGCCCATACCGTATGCACTTATGCACGCCCATACCATCAGAGATGCTGGCTTTTGAACTGAACGCTGATAACACGCTGGAAGGTCTCCCTCCTCTTTAGCCCGGAGGGCACGGCATCCGTGATTTCCAATAAGGATGTCAAATTTGGACTCATCTGACCATAGAACACTTTTCCACTTTGAAATAGTCCATTTTAAATGAGCCTCGGCCCACAGGACACGACGGCGCTTCTGGACCATGTTCACATTTGGCTTCCTGTTTGCATGATAGAGCTTTAGTTGGCATCTGCAGATGGCACGGTGGATTGTGTTTCCCGACAGTGGTTTCTGGAAGTATTCCTGGGCCCATTTAGTAATGTCAATGACAGAATTATGTCGATGAGTGAGGCAGTGTCATCTGAGGGCCTGAAGACCACGGGCATCCAACAAAGGTCTTTGGCCTTGTCCCTTAAGCATAGAGATTT
The DNA here is from genome assembly GCA_036784905.1 of Acrossocheilus fasciatus. Lineage (NCBI taxonomy): Eukaryota > Metazoa > Chordata > Actinopteri > Cypriniformes > Cyprinidae > Acrossocheilus > Acrossocheilus fasciatus. The sequence goes on from CM071949.1 coordinate 13,430,861, forward strand.
CTCCAGTTTCTCTGAATCTTTTGATGATGTTATGCACTGTAGATGATGAGATTTGCAAAGCCTTTGCAATTTGACATTGATGAACGTTGTTTTTAAAGTATTCCACAACTTTTTACACACTCTGATTGGAGAGCCTCTGCCCATCTTTACTTCTGAGAGACTCTGCCTCTCTAAGACATCCCTTTTATAGCTAATCATGTTTCAGACCTGATGTCAATTAACTTAATTAGTTGCTAGATGTTCTCCCAGCTGAATCTTTTCAAAATGTATTGCTTTTTCAGCCCATTGTTTCAGACCTGTAGCAGGCATCAAATTTAGTGGATAAAAGTGTAAGATTTCAGTTTAAACATTTGTTATGTTCTCTATGTTCTATTGTGAATAAAATATTGGCTCATGTGATCTCAAAGTCTTTTAGTTTTCATTTTATTCAAATTTAAAAAAACGTCCCAACATTTCCGAAATTCGGGTTGTAAAAGTTTAATGTTTCATTTTGCTTTTTGTAGAATTTAAAAACTGTATTTCCAAAGCTGTTTGTGGACATGTAAAGTAAAATGTGTTTCCCTGCTGAACAGATAATCAGACATGAGAAATCTGTGTGACCAAAAAAAAAAAAATTATCTGTTTTTCATTGTATTAAATGCCATTGCAGTGTTGCATTTGGAACATACAGTATGCTTATTGTAAAACAATGAAAATAAAATAAGATGTTTTGAAGAAAAAAGAAGCTGTGTTTTCTTTGGCAAGCAAAGGATAACTAGCTCATCTGTTCAGAAATGCAGTTGGATCTGCATTACTAAGATGGTAAATAGTGACACCTGCAGGCCGGGCATTAAATTCTGTAGTTTATTGATGTTGATGATTGACCAACAAAGTATAAATATATTAAATCCATTCCTAAACTGTGTGCTGTGTTCACATTTTTTTAAATCCATATAATTAAAATAAATAAATAAATAAATAAAACAAGTACATAAGATAGCAGGGGGTAGCCGGATTTCAACCGAGGACCTCTTGATCTACAGTCAAATGCTCTACCACTGAGATATACCCCCATACAAAATGTTTGGCAATAGAATTTATAATGTTTGTCGTAATCATGTTAATATTAAAACGTATATAACGGTCACTGTTAAATGATTTCTCTCAGTGCTCAAACTCTCAGCCCCTTCAGTGTAATGCACGGCTGTGGGAAGAGAGCACAGACAAAGAACTAGCCAGTGTTGGGGGTAACAATTACGTAATCAGATTACTTTTTAAAGTAACTGGTAAAGTAATGCATTACTTTTTAATTTAGAAGGAAATATCTGAGTTATTTTTTCAAATAAGTAATTCCAGTTACTTTGTTTCCCATGTATTGACTGACAGCTCTCGTGTTGCCATGTTGAGAGAAATAGGGAGTAAGGGCAGAGGCGTTGTGTGGGCTGTGTGAACATGATGCTTACTGTAGTTCTACACCTCATGCATAATTATTAGGCACATTGATATTCTGACGATAGGTTTTTTTTTTTTTTTTTCTAAGCACATTTTATCAATTCCAAACCACATCAATTTTAATAACTACTATTGATTTTGTATTTAATCATGTATAAGTGATATATAATTATCCATGAAGGCTTGAAGTGAAAAACTCCTTATATTCAGTTTGCAGAATTATTAGGCATGTTTTCTTTTACTGATAAAATGTGCCAAAAAAGAGAGGTTTAACTCAGACTGAGATGTCAAAATATATTAAATCCCCATGAGAAATATTCATAACTAATGCAATACATAAATTGCAAAGTTAAGACATGACCATTGGACAGCAAAATGCTCACTGGGACAGCGGGGGGTCAGGAAAAAAAAAAGAACCAGGTGGAGAAGAAAAGACAAATTAACTGCAAAAGTATTTGTGAAGAATTAGGTGTAAAACCAACAAGAACCATTTAATCTCCAGTGCCACCATTGTCCAGAACTGAAACCTTCCTGGAGTCTCCAGAATTACAAAGTGTCAGGTTCTCAGAGACTTTGTTTGGGTAAAAAATCCTAAAATATGACCCTCACTTAATGAGAATAACATGCTGAAGTACTGTGAAATCCATTAACCTGTTTAATCTCAAATTTTCCCCAGACATGAAAATATTTAGAAATGATGTTGTCATTAGTAACACTTTGAAATAATATATATATATATATATATATATATATTTTTTTTTGGAAAAGTGTGTGAAAAGTTGTGTTTTATGGTCTGTCACAATTGTGACTGGTGGGATAATGTGTGTACTGAATTAACATATTTCTGCAGTCTTAAAATTGTTATGTATCTTAGCCCAGCTATTTTAAACTGTTTAAACACATTCTAGGGTTACTATTATGTAAAAAATAAAATATATAATAAAATATAAAAATAAATAATAATAATAATAATAATAATAATAATAATAATAATAATAATAATAATAATAATAATAATATACAACCATCAATGTATTTCAAAATTGTTACCGTAATTTCTTAAGTTTGATAATTAATCTGCTATGTCATGTTTATGACAGATTTATTACAGGTTATGTTGTCTTGGTAATGTCAAGTTGTCATGACAAAGACACTGACAGGTTATGATGTATTGCTTTATGTCAAGTTGTCATAACAACTGCATCTCAAAGAATGTCATCTTTGCATTAAAAATAACATAACTGAGCAAATGACACTTAATGACATTTGCCATAAACATGCATAAAACCTCCTTCATATTCATGACATGTGTCATGTCAGTTTTATGTACACCCCTTCAAATAAAATGTTACCATTTTAAGCACAACAGGATATATGCTTTTAAAAGAATAGCCCACCTAAAAATTTAAATTTGCTGATAAATGGCTCACCCTAGGCCATCCAAGGTGCCCGTGACTTGCTTTCTTCAGTGGAATGCAATTGGAGAAATTTAGTTTTCGTTGAAAACATTTTTTTTTTTTTTTTTAAATGTGCAGTGTCACCAACAGGAATGTTGGAGTTGGCTAAACTAAAAGAACAGACCAAAATGGAATGACAGAAGATTGAAAACCTTGAGGACCGCATTAAATACCTGAAGAGGCCAACCGTGAGCAAAAAAAAAAAAAAAAAAATGACAAGGAATTCCTGCTTCCACAAATTAAGGGATTCCCCAGGGCACCTGCATCTACTGGAAACTCAGGTACATTAGCAACACAATTACTGTTATTCATGCAGTTTTAATTGTTTGTGAAAGTCATGGAGGACAGAGAAACTGTGACAGAGCCACTATCAACTTTTCCTTCCTATCTGGTGCATTCATCACAGCACACAGCGCTAAAGTGTAGTTAAGTTTGATTTTAAGTGCAAACTCACTGAAGGGTGTGCAGCAAAGAGCTGTCATTGTGGAGCCACTGGAAATGACCAATTTAATGGTGCAGAGATGGAGTAAAGACCACTTCTTCTTTCAAATTTAAGTTGCCAATTGCTGTAGGGGCTTTAGATAGAATATAGTTACTCCTCTTCACTCTAAAATCCATTATAAATGGCTCAATTGAGTTTTCATTCCTTGCCACTGTCGCCTTTGGCTTGCTCACTGGGGACCAATTAAACTGTAGTTAAACTATATAAATTACTCTTTAGTAGCCCTCTGATTAGATTAATTTGAGAGGGGTGATATAGCTATGGTCTTAAACCGCGATAAAATGAATTTTGAATCACAGTAATGAAACACATACCACGACAATAATGCTATGTGAAATAATATTTGTCTCTCTAACTAAAAGTTACATCTTAAAGGTAAATCTTAAAAACCAAAGTTAGAACCAAATTTATATTGCTCAACATCGCCACATAATAACTGCTTGTTAAATATAACTGTTAAACTCACACCAAATGATTACATCAGCAAGACACTATTGACTGTTCTTACATCTACACCTTTAAGATGTTTAGACTCACCTTCATCAAAATAGACTTTACTAGAATATTCTAACATTTAAATCTCTGGTTACACTTTATTTTGATAGTCCACTTTAGACATTCTACTAACTATAAGTAACTTTGTAACTACATGTCAACTACATGTCAACTAATTCTCATTCATTTGCAACTACATGTCTACTAGCTCTCAGAAGGGTAGGTTATGGTTAGTAGAATAAGTTGACATATACTTGCAAAGTTTCTGATAGTCAGTATGTTGTATGTTGTGGACTCATCAAAATAAAGTGTTACAAGATATTAAACAGACAGTCTACTAATATTTTAATGACTGCTAGTTGACATGTAGTTGCAAAGTTACTTATTGTTAGTAGAATGTCTAAAGTGGACTATCGAAATAAAGTGTTACCAAATCTCTTAATTACGTTGAACCGCAACACTGCTGGTATTTGTCAAAAAGCACACGCTGGCAGAGGTCACACGGCCAATCTCCAATGGGACAACACACACGACCAAATGCATTTATCTTTCTCACTTACTGTATCAATAACTCCCTCAACATCAACCATGTCCTGTTGTGTGTTTCCATACACATCCAAGTTCTCACCGTCGCTCCTCAATGTCAGTAAATTCATGTAGTCATGTGTATTAAATGCAGTAAATAAATTATTAATCACATTATTACAGAAGGATCAAAACCATCTTTCACATATTAACATGTATTGCAATGTAAATGTAAAGCATTAATAATATATTATAGACATTTTCATAGACACTTCGTGATTTGTGTAAAGCTGCTTTGAAACAATTTGTATTATGAAAAGCGCTATACAAATCAATTTGATTTGATTATATCCAATGGCAAGCACTTCCAATAGATCTCTGCTCTGGCTTCAAAAACAAGACTTTACATAAAGTTCCTTCAATCATCAACTACAATGTAACCGATTTTTGTAATTTGAACAGTATTTTACTGTATTATGTACAGTAAGATACTTTAAATTGTATATACAGTATTTTACTGTAAACTGCAAAGGATTATGGGAAAATTTATGGTCACTACAGTAAACTACTGTAAATTTACAGTAGTAAACTTGCCTGCGAAAAACTGACCAATGGCAAGGGAGATTTATTTTGTTTGCTGTTTGGTGGAAGCTATGGCAAGCCGTTTTGACTTTTATTCATTCTCAGGATATGACTTCTTGATATCAACAATTCAGTTTTTACTAGTTAAAATGTTAATTCTTGATATCAGGAATTAGATTTCTACTAGTAACAATGGCTATTTTTGATATCAGCAATTGCATTTCCACTAGTAACAATGTTAATTCTTGATATCAACAATGACATGATCACTGACAGAAATTGAATTCTTGATATCAGCAATTCAGTTTCTACTAGTAAAAAATATTATTCATGATATCAAGAATTTATATCGTGGGAATGGCAATAGGCAAGCCATTTTGACTTTAATTCATTCGCAGGATATGAATTCTTCATATCAAGAATTACATTTTCACTAGTTAAAATGCTAATTCTTGACATAAGGAATTAGATTTCTATTAGTAACAATTGTAATTTTTGATGTCAACAATTACATTTTCATTAGTAAAAATGTTAATTCTTGATATCAACAATTTGATTTTCACTAGTTAAAATGCTAATTGTTGATATCTGTAATTGTATTTTCACTAGCTAAATGTCACCATAGGCTGCCATTCAAAATCAACTGTTGATATCTATGGCAAGCCGTTTTTAACATTTAAAACATTTTTTTGACTATCCATGAATATAATTTTGGATAGTCACAATTGTAATTCGGATGGTCATAATTATAATTTGACTAGTCACAATGACAATTAGAGATATCTGCAATTATAATTGCACTAGTAACAAATATATGGCAGGCCGTTTTAACATTTAAAACATTTTTTTGACTATCCATAAATATAATTTTCGATAGTCACAATAGTAATTCCAGATATCTATATTGCAATTATGACTAGTCGTAATTGGAATGAAGATATCTACAATTGTATTGTGATATGGCAAGCCGTTTTAACATTTAAAACATTTTTTTTGACTATCCATAAATATAATTCGGATAGTCACAATTGTAATTCGGATAGTCATAATTATAATTTGACTAGTCACGATGACAATTAGAGATATCTGCAATTATAATTGCAGATATCTCTAATCGAATTAGAGATATCTCTAAATACTTTATGACTAGTCAAAATTGAATTCAGTTCAATAACGCGTCATACAGTACATCCGCAAATGTAATTAGAGATATCTTTAATTCAATTTCGACTATAGTTATAAGATATCTGAATTAAATTATAGTTTAAGATATCTGAATTGCAATTGCTCCTAGTCGAATTGCTGTTGTGTGATGTCAGAATAGATTTACTCACCTCCTCCCAGAGCTCCTGCTAACAACATAATAAAAGTCTGCTTTTGTTGTCACGGAGAGAAAAGCTACTGGATAAAGTGTTTCATGGATTATTAAATAAATCTGGATGCAGCCTTATGTGGTAAAAGGTCTCCAGCGTGCATGTATGTATAGTGCTGTGATTTTCATGTTGTGATTTTCATGTTGCAAAACAGACCAAATGCAGTGTAATGTTCAATAAAGGCAGAAAACCTCAAACTGCTGGTCTGAATTTATTTATTAATATTTAGATATAATGAAAAACAATGGAATTATACAAAAAACACACACAAATAGTACAAATAAATGCATGACAGACAAGAACAATGCCTTATAATCAGATGCAGTCAAAAAAGGTGAAGGCTGATTTTAAAAAGATTACAATTTAATAAAAGTTTATCTGGCACTGATGACATTTTAGGTTACATTACGTTGTGTATGAATTCAGGTTCACTTGTGTCATTATGGCAGCTAGTTTCCACCATGGAATAAAAAATTAATGTTTGCAGCTTTTTATCTTATCATTCATTCTGACTTTTTTTCTCAGACTTGCGAGACACAATGCGAGTTGCTATTTCTTTATTTATTTATTAATTAATGATTTCTTTATTTAGTGGCGGAAACAGGCTTCCATAGGGAATAGGCCACTAGGTGGGAGTATTGTATTATATTATAGCAAGAGATCCATGATAATGATATTCTGCTGTGTTCAGTGATGAGTTCCCATGTAAATTCAAATTTTAATTCCAATTTTTAAACGGATGCCACCTTACTGGGACAATAAAGCCCTCCCTACACCTACCCTAACCATTAAGCAAAGTGTCCTGCATATTAATATAACTGCAAATTTAAAATATATAATTAAAATAATATTAAAAACTACCTAAAACACTGAAAACATACACTGTAAAAAAATTCCGTAAAAATACAGTACAATACACCATAATAATTTGAAGGAATTTTCCGTATTTGGTTTTTACAGGTGTTTTTCCGTATTTTTTAAATTACGCTTTGCATTGTGGGAACAAGAAGCTCAGTCGAATATCGGCGCGAAAACAGTGCTTGAGCAGACGCCATTATTCACAGGGATAGTCTCGGTAAAAATTTCATTTTAAAGTCGGATTTCGGGTTTGAGGAACCGTTTTTACACTTCCGTGGTAAATTATATTTTGTTAAATGTAACAAACTGTAACGTTAACTTAGTTGCTGTCTTCCTTGTTTGCCAAATGAATGTCGGAGCCGTCGCATTTGACATCTTCAGCACACCGTCACATCTCACTCGACGTGGAGGTAAGTTACGTGTTACAGTGTGCTCACTTTAATTTTTATAAACAAGTTTATTAACTTTTAATTGTTGTTGATGCGGTGTATTTGTTACTGCACGTGCCGTGAAGCATCCGGCATGTTAACGTTACTGAGGTCAAGTCAAGTCAAGTCACCTTTATTTATATAGCGCTTTTACCAATACAGATTGTGTCAAAGCACTTAACAGTATCAAATTGGAGGACAGAGTGTCAGTAATATATAATAAGATTAAACATTTAATTTTCAGTTAAAGGCATTTCATTATTGAATTCAGAGATGTCATTGTCTAGCTCAGTTTAGTTTAAATAGTATATGAGCAATCAAATCGGCGATAATCGCTAGAAATTAGGTGTCCCCAACTGAGCAAGCCAGAGGCGACAGCGGCAAGGAACCAAAACTCCCTCTGAGACAGAATGGAGAAAAAAACCTTGGGAGAAACCAGGCTCAGTCGGGGGGCCAGTTCTCCTCTGACCAGACGACACCCACAGTTCAAAAGTTTCAGGTTCTAACGATAGTAGTATTATGTAGTTAGGTATTTTATTATATTTTTAGTTATATTTTTTAGTTTTAATGTATTTTAATCGAGGTCTCCGGGGGTCATCTGGGTGTCCTGGTCTCCGCTGACGATCAGGGCTGCAGACATCATCTCTTGGTGCTGATCCACCATCTGATCATAGGAAAGAAACAGACAAATATTAGCGTAGATGCCATTCTACTTACGATGTAACGAGTACACCGTGTGTTGTGGGAAGTGTTCCCGGTTCCGGTTGATCTAATTAATGCAGCCTAACAATCCTTTAACGGATTTGAATAATAGAAGCGTATTAGTGTGTTATGTGTACGCCAGGGTAAAGAGATGGGTCTTTAATCTAGATTTAAACTGACAGAGTGTGTCTGCCTCCAGAACAGTGTTAGGTAGACTGTTCCAGAGTTTGGGTGCTAAATAGGAAAAGGATCTGCCGCCTGCAGTCGATTTTGATATTCTAGGTATTATCAAACGGCCAGAGTTTTGAGAACGCAGCGGACGTGGAGGACTATAATGCGATAAGAGCTCGCTCAAGTACTGAGGAGCTAAACCATTAAGGGCTTTATAAGTAATTAACAAGATTTTAAAATCTATCCGATGTTTGATAGGGAGCCAGTGCAGTGTTGACAGAACCGGGCTAATATGGTCATATTTCCTGGTTCTAGTAAGGACTCTAGCTGCTGCATTTTGGACCAACTGTAGTTTGCTGATCAAGCGTGCTGAACAACCACCCAATAAAGCATTACAATAGTCTAGCCTTGAGGTCATAAACGCATGAACTAACATTTCTGCATTTGACGTTGAGAGCATAGGTCGTAATTTAGATATGTTTTTGAGATGAAAAAACGCAGTTTTACAGATGCTAGAAACATGGCTTTCAAATGAAAGATTGCTATCGAACAGCACACCTAGGTTCCTGACTGATGAAGAAGAATTGACAGAGCAGCCATCAAATGTTAGATAATGTTCTAGGTTATTACATGTGGGGTTTTTAGGTCCGATAACTAACACCTCTGTTTTTTCAGAATTTAGCAGTAAAAAATTACTCGTCATCCAGTTTTTTATATCGACTATGCATTCCGTTAGTTTCTCAATTTGGTATGTTTCACCGGGCCGCGAAGAAATATAGAGCTGAGTATCATCAGCATAACAGTGGAAGCTAACACCATGTCTCCTGATAATATCTCCCAAGGGTAACATGTAAAGCGTGAAAAGTAACGGCCCTAGTACTGAGCCTTGAGGTACTCCATACTGTACTTGTGATCGATATGATACCTCTTCATTCACTGCTACGAACTGATGGCGGTCAGATAAGTATGATTTGAACCATGCTAAGGCACTTCCACTAATGCCAACAAAGTTTTGTAGTCTATTCAAAAGAATGTCGTGGTCGATAGTGTCGAACGCAGCGCTAAGATCCAGTAGAACTAATAAAGAGATACAACCACGATCAGATGATAGAAGCAGGTCATTTGTAACTCTAATGAGAGCAGTCTCAGTACTATGATATGATCTAAATCCTGACTGGAATTCCTCAGAGATATCATTTTTCTCTAGGAAGGAATATAATTGTGAGGATACTACCTTTTCTAGTATCTTTGACAGAAAAGGGAGATTTGAGATCGGTCTATAATTAACTAGGTCTTTGGGGTCAAGTTGTGGTTTTTTAATGAGAGGCTTAATAACAGCCAATTTGAAGCTTTTGGGGACATATCCTAATGACAATGATGAATTAATAATAGCCAAAAGAGGATCCATGACTTCTGGAAGCAGCTCTTTTAGTAGTTTCGATGGAATCGGGTCTAACATACATGTTGTTGGTTTAGATGATTTAACAAGTTTATACAATTCTTCCTCTCCTACAGTAGAGAATGAACGGAATTGTTCCTCAGGGGATCTATAGTGTGCTATCTGATGCGATACTGTAGCTGACGGCTGCAAGGATACAATTTTATCTCTGATAGTATCGATCTTGGAAGTAAAATAGTTCATAAAGTCATTACTGCTATGCTCTTGGGAAATGCCAACACCTGTTGATGCTTTATTTTTCGTTAATTTAGTCACTGTATTGAATAAATACCGATGGTTATGTTTGTTTTCTTCTAGAAGAGATGAAAAGTAATCAGATCTAGCAGTTTTTAATGCTTTTCTGTAGGATAGGGTACTTTCCCGCCAAGCTAAACGAAATACCTCTAGTTTTGTTTTCCTCCAGCTGCGCTCCATTTTCCGGGCTGCTCTCTTTAGGGCGCGAGTGTGCTCATTATACCACGGTGTTGGACTCTTATCCTTAATCTTCCTTAAGCGTAAAGGAGCAACCGCATCTAAAGTGCTAGAAAAGAGAGAGTCCATAGTTCCTGTTACATCATCAAGTTGTTCTGAGCTATTGGATAAACTGAGGAACTGAGATAAGTCAGGAAGATTATTTATAAAGCAGTCTTTTGTGGTGGAGGTAATGGTTCTACCATATTTGTAACAAGGAGTTGGCTTTACAGCTTTAGCTATATGGAATATACAGGAGACTAGATAATGATCTGAGATATCATCACTCTGCTGCAAAATTTCAACCCCACTAACATCAATTCCATGTGACAGTATTAAATCTAGAGTATGATTTCGACAATGAGTAGGTCCTGACACATGTTGTTTAACACCAATAGAGTTTAAAATGTCTATAAATGCTGATCCCAACGAATCTTTTTCATTATCAACATGGATATTAAAATCACCAACAATTAGGACTTTATCTGCAGTCAGCACTAACTCAGACGGAAAATCAGAAAATTCTTTAATAAAGTCTGTATGGTGCCCTGGTGGCCTGTATACAGTAGCCAGTACAAACATCACAGGGGGTTTATCATTAATACTTGTTTCTTTGGATAACGTTATATGGAGCACCATTACTTCAAACGAATTATGCTTGAAGCCCGACCTTTGAGAGATACTGAAAATATTTCTATAAATTGTAGCAACACCTCCCCCTTTACCTTTTGGACGCGGTTCATGTTTATAACAGTAATCTTGGGGTGTAGACTCGTTTAAAGTAATGTAATCATCTTGTTTTAGCCAGGTTTCTGTCAGACAAAGCACATCTAGTTTATGGTCAGTGAACATATCATTTACAAAAAGTGCTTTTGAAGAAAGGGATCTAATATTCAATAAGCCAAGCTTTATCAAGTCTTTATCTGTATTATATTGTTTTTTTATTTGTTGAACATCAATTAAATTGTTACTATTACATTGGTTTGGATGTTTTCTGTATTTTCTAGTTCGGGGAACAGACACAGTCTCTATAGTGTGATATCTAGGTGAAAAAGTTTCTATGTGCTGAGAGTTAACTGACTTCTGTGACGTGAGGCGGCTAGCAGACGATCGGTTTAGCCAGTCTGTCTGCTTCCTGACCTGGGCTCCAGTTAGTCAAGTACAAACTCTAAGACTATGTGCCATATTTCTAGAGAGAAGAGCGGCACCACCCCAGGAGGGATGAACACCATCTCTTTTCAACAGGTCAGGTCTGCCCCAAAAACTCATCCAATTGTCTATAAAGCCTATGTTATTTTGCGGGCACCACTTAGACATCCAGCCATTAAGTGACGACAGTCTGCTATGAATCTCATCACCCCGGTAAGCAGGGAGCGGACCAGAGCATATTACAGTGTCTGACATCGTACTTGCAAGTTCACACACCTCTTTAACATTATTTTTAGTGATCTCCGACTGGCGAAGTCGAACATCATTAGCGCCGACGTGGATAACAATCTTACTGAATTTACGTTTAGCATTAGCCAGCACTTTTAAATTTGCCAAGATGTCAGGCGCTCTGGCTCCTGGTAAACAATGGACTATGGTGGCTGGTGTCTCTATTTTCACGTTCCGTACAATAGAATCGCCAATAACTAGAGCACTTTCATCAGGTTTCTCAGTGGGTGCTTCACTGAGTGGGGAGAACCTGTTTGATGTTCTGATCGGAACGGAAGAGTGGTGTTTTGACCCGCGACTATGCCGCCTCACCGTCACCCAGCTGCCCTGCTGCATGGGCTCAACCGAAACCGAACAATGTACAGGACTCCCTGAGCTAGTCGCATCCAAAGCAGTATCTACAGCCCTCACATTCTTACTATCCTCAATTAAAGTTTGGATGCGTGTCTCTAATTCTAAAACCTTCTCTGTCAGCCTAACTATTTCCCTGCATTTATCACATGTGAATCCCTCGCTGCTGACAGAGACAGATAAACTATACATGTGGCAGACAGTGCAAACAACAATAGCAGGAGAAGAAGCCATTACTCACCGTGATTGATGAATGACACCAACTTAACTTACCACTTACCACTGTTGTTTGATGAGCTTGTGAAAAACGGAGCGAGGAAAAAATAAAAATAAATAAATAATAGGCGCGAAATGCAAATGGAACCGCGAGTGACAAGCTAACGGGCTAACAAGCTGCACTCGCGGTTTTAAAAGCGAACGATCAAATTAGTTAGATTAGTTTGAAGGATAGCACCTGAAATATGGTGGGAATTAAATTATATGTTATCACTTTAGAAAAAAGGAGTGAAAGTAAGGTAGAGATTCAATAAAAAGCGAAGCTACACGGAGCTACAATCACAAACTCTCAGCAGCGTGCAACAGACTCAGGTGAGGTGATGTTAAGCAGCTGTGATAACGTTAAATCTGAAGTGTCGTACAACTGTGTTTAGAGCGCTGTGTGCCTCCAACAGAAGCTGGCAGAGGAATTGTCAAGAAAAGAAGATGCCATTACGACTTTTTTTATTATTCTTTAGAAGAGATTATACGACTAGGTGAAGATCTGACATCGCGGAATTCTTCAAGGATAACAACTTTTCTGCCAAATGAGGTAGGTTTAGACATTTTATTGTCTTGTTTGTTACACACACACGCGCGCGCGAGAAGTTTGTTCGGTAACGTTACTGGCACACTGTCGGTGAACGCACACGCTTCAGACAGCGCGTCAGGAGCGCATCGAGTTATTACACGGACAAAAGCACACAAATTATGTCAAAATGACCATTTTGGCTAGTGACAGTTTTAAATAAGTTAAAATGTCTTGACTGATGTAAAGTTGGGATGTGCGTCGATGTGAGTCATGTTTTAAAGGGACAGCAGTTCATGACATTCATTGTTTCTTCTGTTTTCTTTTCTAATGACTTTTCTAATGATCTCTTATCTGCCATCAGTGGTTCAATCTGAACTTTATGAAGTGATGAGAATACTTTTTGTACGCAAAGAAAATAAAAATAACTTTATTCAAATCGTTATTTAACAAAAACAGCGTATCCGTGTGGTGCGGCTGACACAGAACAGCGTACGCAGTTTGCCTTCAGCGGATATTCTCCAAAATGGCGCTACTGTGATGCAGATGCGACGAATTGTTGAATAAAGTCGTTATTTTTATTTTATTTGTGTACAAAAAGTATTCTCATCACTTCATAAAGTTCAGATTGAACCACTGATGGCAGATAGACTGTTTTAACAATGTCCTTATACTACGTTTCTGTGCCTTGACCGTGTAAGGACCCTTGCTGTCTATGGAGGGTCAGAAAGCTCTCAGACTTCATCAAAAATATCGTAATTTGTGTTGCAAAGATAAACGAAGGTCTTACGGGTTTAGAATGACATGAGGGTGAGTAATTAATGACGGATACACTATTTTGACGATGCTTTTCATACTTTTCTGGACCAAAATATCTTAAATTGTGTTCTGAAGACGAACAAAGCTATTACAGGTTTGGAACGACATGGGGAAAAGTGATTAATGACAGAATTTTCATTTTGGGGTGGAGTAACCCTTTAAGTATATCATAAAACATTGTTGACAAGATCACATGACCTATACAATTGGAGACCACTGGAAATGCAAGTTTAGCATTTTATAAACAATGTTTGAACTGGAACTTGATAATTCAATCTCAACCTGTTCTGCACGTTACTCTATACTTCACTTTCATTCATTTCATTTCTTGTCATTTCCAGTCTTCCTGTGAAGAAATCCTGAACGAGGGAGGGAACCTACGCTTCCAAGACTCATGTATGAACAACTTCGAGAATCCATGTACAATTTGAGCTTTTTTTTCAAATCTCAACATGGAACTTGGACTGAACATGCAGCAAAAGGAAAAAAGAAGTAGTTTCCCCAAGCTGGCACATGGCAAGAGATACTAAAAGCACACAAACACTTGGAGCCCCGCTCTTAATTTTTGAATGTATAGTTCTCTTAGTTTCACATTGAAATGTTACGCATGAGTGCATGAATCTTTGTTCTTTATTTTCAAATGATGTACAAGAGTTTTTTTTTTTTTGCAGTACCATGTCAATTGTAGATGACAGAATTCACATTTTTGATGTGAACTGTCCTTTTAAATAACATTTCACTTGACTATTGACTAGAAGTCTAGCAATTGTTATTAATGACAGCCCTGTCTTTGTATTAATATTTTCCCATGTATCTGAAAATGTTTTGAATCTTGACTGTTTCACAGTGAAGTTTATCTTTTGTGACCACTATTTGGTGCAACACCAATATTGTACAAGTAGCTGCTTATGTTTTATTTTTTTCTGCCTGGTGCTGTTTAAAACTAAAACACATTGTTAAATTAATTGATGTAATATTTTTGTCTTCACCTGTTAAAAGCAAATAAAAGCTACTGAACGCACTTTTAAGAATGTTTACATGAGGTAAAAATAAACCATGTTCAATTTGTATATATTGTGCTGGATTTATTTGCTACTAAAGATAGGCCTATGCTATAATTTTTTAGAAATTTCTGCAAAACGGATTTTCCGTTTATGGTACAGAAGAAAATGTAAATCTACAGAATTTTCCTTTTTAATGTTGAAGGAAATGTCCGTAAATTTAACAGAAAATGTCCTGGTAATTTTCTGCCAGTACATTATCCGTTTTTTTACGGAATTTTTTTTTTACAGTGTAGCATTTGTACATGTCCCCAATGTCTAATGCTACATTTTAACATTAAATATAATGTTTAAAATCCTTCAGAAATTATTTTTATTTTGCATTTTTGTGTACCTCCATATCCCATCTGTGTTTTATATTTCTTACAAAATGTACACTATTTTGGATAAAATACACATTTTAGTCGTGTCCCCAGGTTTTCACATTTTCTACATAATATTGCAACATCTGGATCTTCTGAAGGCAATGAATTGATCGAAAGCACGTGGTCTTATTTTCTTTTCTGTATATTTGATGATATGGTAACATTATAAATGTACTTACTGTCGTTTTTAATTAATTTAATGCATCCCTGTCAAACAAAAGCATACATTTCTTTAAAAAATAAATAATAATAATAATACTAAAAAAACAACAACATAGTAATTCCAAAACCTTTGAATGGTAATGTCATTAGTCAAATGCCAGAATCAAGTTTAGAAATATGTTGTTGTTGTTTTACCTCTCTTGCATATGATCTTAGAATAACTTTGTGTCATATTTTTATACAGCAGATCCAACAAGGATATTTACACCACACTCTTTTCTCCTATGTAGTCTTGTTTTGGTGCATAAATCTTTTTAGTTTGTAACAAGAATTCAATAGTGATTCATACTCAAAATTGAGGAAAACTTATATTAATCACATCCTCCATGACTAAATTTTGAGTGTGAATCATTATTGAATTCATATTTTTAAAAACAAAATGTCACTGTCTCACATAATAATCAAACTTCCACACCAACACACATTATAACAACATCTAGATATCAAAAGATAATCAAGGCCACAATCCAATCTTTATTCCACTTTATTTATTTATTTTTATAGAAAAGTGCCTCTATTTAAAGCCTAATTAATAATATATGTTTATGAAACTTTATGGCTTATAATGTTGTGCATCAAAGTAGATCATGCATTTGTATAAATGATCATCATTGTGTATCACAAGTACAGTGCAACACATGGTCAAAGAACAGATGACAGAGAATAACATCAGCTTAGGTTGCAACCCTGATAGCACACGTACATCTCTGAGACGTCTATTTGACGTCTGCATTTACATCTGCAAGACGTATTTTTTAGGCTGTTTGCTCATCTGCAATACGTCTATAGGACGTCTCCTTTTAGATGTCAAATAGACGTCTATTAGATGTCTTTAAGATGTTTATGATTTAGAGTGTATGTAAAACTGACATCTTACAGACGTCTGTCAGACGTTTATAGACAGCAGATGCTTTCCAGATCAACAGATCTTTAACAGACATCTTGCAGACGTACGTGTGCTATCTGGGAAAATTCTTCTTAGGCCACTGATATGGTGGTGAATGTTATTTCATTCATTGCCAGTGGATGACCATTTAAAACATAAAAGGTAACAGAAGAGTATAACAATATTATAATTGAAACGGTTGTTGGTTCACATGTCTATATCTGCACTACTATTGGAAATCAGTGTAGCTACGCCCACTGAAACTGAAAATCTCGTAACACCGGCTGTCGAGACGTCCCCTGTGTTTCCGTCTGGTCCGCGTCCTTTAGAAACTCCAAACACCGACCACACGTAAAGCAAAACCGCGTTAAGCTGCTCGTGTGTTTGCCACAAAACGGGCAAAACATCCCTCGGCCGCAGTCCATGTTCGGTCACCATAAACTGTGTTTACGCCATTTACTCCACAACCACAACACGAATTTACCGCACTCACCAACAACAACGCCTTTCACCGCGTCACTTCCGGTGTGTGGTACATTCCCTTTCCGTGAAGAATCTGTCATTGTAAATTTGTTTCGGGATTGGTAAAAGTGTTTTGCGTCTTGTTAATTTGTTTTCTAAAATGTAAATTTGTTTCGGGATTGGTAAAAGTGTTTTGCGTCTTGTTAATTTGTTTTCTAAAATGTAAATTTGTCTCGAGCTTCGTAAAAGTATTTCACACTTTGTAATGTTGTTTTGCACTTCCTGGCCACCGTAGTTCAGTGTATTCTTTTAGGCATCGGCTAAAGTGTACATAGCAATTAGATTCTACACTATGTGCAAATAGAATATTTTCTTAAAATAGCAATATTTTGTACTATTTAGGCAATTTTCTGCACCTCAGTATTGTAGTACATTATAAACCAGTACGCAATAATAAGGTATTGAGTGTAAATTCATGGGAAATAAAGTTAAGCACATGGCAGAACCGAACTCGGGTCGATCGCGTCAACAAGCATACACGCTGCCCGCTACGCCAGGCCAGCTGCGGATATGTGTAGAGCGCTGACTAGCCAATAGGAACGAAGGAAATTCCAGGTAGGCGGGACGAGTAAAATACACGCAATTAGAGGTTCGAATCCCGCCTCGGTCAGAAATGACAATATTAGTTTGTATTCATTTTTCATCTAGATACACTTTAAGTACAATTAACATATAATAACGACCTTTGTGATAAAATAAATCTTGTAATAATTGTTCTTGTTTAGGATGTACAAAATGTGCAACGATCTTAATAAACATTTACATTATAATAGGGTAAAGTTATAGATATCGCCAATATAGAAAATGTGAATGTGATTAATTGAAAGATTAATTTTGATCATGTTTTAGACATTTATTTTTAAAGAGACGTTTGCTTTATATTTGTATAACTATGTACAGAAAACCCATATATATGAAATACAACCAATAAACAATAAAAATAAAAAGTCTCTCGTTTTATTTATAGTACAATAATATACATATTATATAAAACTGAAAAAAGGTAATTGCTACAGTACAGTACTAACCAAAACATATAATAATTGAATAAATATACATTAAATAATTATAGATTAAACAACAACAACAACAACAATAATAATAAAATCTAAAGTTGTGAAGAACACAGAATTTTTTTTTTTTAAAAATAATTTAAATAATTATGTACAATTATGTATGTTTAATAGTAAGGGTTATTAATATTTAGTGTTTACAAATCAAAATAAAATAATGCAAGTAAATAAAATTAATTTAAAAAAAAACACTAAAATGCAATGCAAACAAGACCAATACTTGATATTTTACTGAACAGATGTAAATAAAAAAACGATTTACATTTATAGATTAAACAACAACAAAAACAATATTAATAATAGTAATAAAATCTAAAGTTGTGGAGAACACAGAAAAAAACAAGAATTTTAAATTAAATAATTATGTACAATTATGTATGTTTAATATTTACAAATCAAAATAAAATGTATAATTAAATATATATATAATATATAATTATAGATTAAACAACAACAAAAACAATATTAATAATAATAATAATAGTAATAAAATCTAAAGTTGTGGAGAACAGGGAAAAAGCAAGAAAAAAAGAACATGCTTTTTTAGAAAGAGGCTACACAGTACTTTTTTCAGTTAAACAGATGATACTGTCCATGTGCATGCATATAGTACAGTTATGAATATGATTTTGCCAAAAGTAATAAACTAATAAAATGTAAGAACAATAGAACAACATGCTTAAGAAATATTATATGCTTTCCATCATCTAAATAATCATAGAGTTTTGAAAATGTTTTGAAAATGAAAGATTGGTAAAAAAAACAAATTCCACTGATAAATATAAAAATGATGCATATATAACACAGTAAAAGTTAAGCAGACTTTTTTACATTTTACAATCCTGCATGGAGTCAACATAGCATTCCAAAGTAAAAAAAAAAAAAAAAAACTAAACAAAAAACAAAACAAAACAGAAAGACAAATAAGGCAAGAACATACCACAGTGGTTTCAGCATGTATTTAGATGACTTCAGGACACATACAGGTACAGTCTGATAAAATACTCCATGTTCCGTGTTTATGAATGAAGTTATTCATTTAAAAATTTGCCTATGGTGGGAACCCAGCTAATATAAGACCAGCGGGCCACTGGCGACCCACTGGTAGCAGAGTCGGCGGCCCACTGGCGGACGCCACACACGGTTCACCGGCGTTTTGCTCATTGTTATTCCAGCGGACCACCAGCGGCAGCCACCGCTTTTCCGACAGCAGTCCGCTGCAAGTACTCCTCGCTGCAGACTGTAGCGCGGTGACGTCAGGTACCTACGTCAGGTATGTGTTTACCGCGCATGCGCAAAGTGACGTATGGTATGTCTATAAAACACATGCGCAGTAGCGGGGTGACGTCACGTACCTACGTTACCTATGTATTTACCGTAAATATGCAGGTTCAATAATGGATCATTCACTTCCGGTACATTTACTTACTTTTGTTTTCTTAAAGATGTGCGTTTGTGTTGACTTTTAATTGTGAGGATGCTTTGGTCTTAATCATAGAGAGTGTCATTGCAAATGTGTGTGATTTCAAACATTTATGACATGCTTTATGATATGTGTTAGTATTCGAAGTGACAGGGATTCTGGTGCTAGTCTTTAAGTCTTATTTTGCCTATAATTAGCCTTTAAAGATGTATTAAAATAGAGCAGAAATACTTATATTAATAAAGTAATGAATTGCATGCATTGCAATAAATAAATAAATAAATACATACACACACACACACACACACATACATATGTATGTATGTATGTATATATGTTTCTCATATTTGTCATCTTTTTCATTAACATTATCAAAAATTAATAGATACTGTAACAAATGTATTGTTCATTGTTAGTTCATGTTAATTAATATATTAACTAGTGTTAACCAATGACACCTTATTGTAAAGTGTTACCTCTTAAATTTACCTTCATGTTCATATGACTTTTTAGGGACATTATCAGTGAGACGAAATTCAGAGAAGAGGCCCACTTCATATGTCTAGACAGATAGTTCTTTAACTCCTTAACATGTAGTGAGTACTGTAAAAAGTATTTGAGTGTATGTCTCTCTTCTCATCTTTCTGTCTGTCTCATCTCAACGATCTGTTTTTTTGTTGTTATTGTTTTTGTTTTATTTTTCCTGATAGACTGTATTGCCCTCAACTGTAAAACTTTCAAATTGTTTCAGGCTATGCTTTCTCAAGCCAAGCCAACCTAAATTTTGACTTGACAAACTTTTTTAATTTAGTTGGTTAATGCTGATTATAAATTAAATCTCTTAGGTACTTTACAGACAAAGCAAACAACACTCTTTTTCTAACACCATCCTACAATATTTAAAAATACATTTAAAATATTTTCCTTGTATGGCTCTTTTTGCCTTTCCTCAAAATGATTTAATATTGTTTGTTCTTTTATGTAAATTAGGTGTCGTGAACTGGAGTGCATTTTCTGCACGATACAGACAGGAGTGCCGGGTGCCGTATTCACAGACCCAGTGCCTACGGTGCAGTGAGATACTGTATTTAAAGACTGCACACCTAGGTATGTCAGGAATGGCAGGAGGGCAGTCCTGTGTGGGTTTTATTCATTCAAAGAATTTGAGGGCTACTGCTCGGTTGATTGTTTTATCAGTGATGGAGGTGAATTTCAGAATGAGTAGGTGCAATTTTTTTTTTCTTTCTCATGTGTGTTTATGTCATGTTTATAGTCTATGGTCTTAATCTATATTTGTATATACAATTATATTTTCTGTTTTGTTCTTTGAAATAATAATAATAATAATAAAAAAGATCACTGTTATCAGTTTGGTTTTTGCATAAAATGGGATGCAGACACTGAAAATATACTGTAGTCAATTGAATTTAAAACTACTTTATTGGCTTAAATATTTCACACGCAGAAATGCCAAAGCAAAAGAAAAATGTCCAAAATTATACTAAATAAATAAATAAACAAGAACCATGACAGAGGATAGATTAAAATAAGAAAGGCAGCAGCTATTTGCACTAAGTGAAAGCAGGATTTTCTGCTATTTAAACTACTTATTGCAAACAGAGGTAATTACCTGTACCTCAGTATTGTAGTACATTATAAAACAGTATGCAATAATAACTTGAGTGTAAATTATAATTTTAATTCAAATTATTAAATGGATATCACCTTATTGGGACAATGGATCCAAGCTGTAGTAACACTGGGATGGGAAACCTGAGAGACAGAAACAGGAAAACAAAAGAATTAGCAGAGATGCTGTTCATATTATTTCAGGCAAAAGATGATCATATGCATTTATTACTAGAGTACAAGGTTATGAGTTGTTATGTGAACGCTTGGCTAAAAGATGTATTTTTAATCTAGATTTAAACAGAGAGAGTGTGTCTGAGCCCCAAACATTATCAGAAGGCTATTCTGATATAATCTGATTATATATAAACAATCTGATTTTATTCTATACCCCTTAGTAAGCATATAATTTGTCCTCAGTATTCAGGGAACAGACACAGTCTCACTCTAAAAAGTAGTTTTATAGTCCATTCAAATAAAATGTTTTAATTGATCAAACATTTAGAAGACTACAGCAAGTTATGTCAATTAAAATTTAATACTTTACTCCATGTGTTTCATATTTTACCTCAACTAAGATTTATTATTTGGGCATAATAAGAAATTGCGGGGGAACTAAAACATTTTTATAGTTTAACAAAAAAAAAAAATGATTAACTGGTGTTTATCAATCACTAAAAACACACAATTTACAACACATAATAGCCATTTAATAACAATCTCCATTTATAACATTTGTCATACAGACTAAACATACAGGCTTAAAGAAAAAAAAAAGTCACATACATCTCGGATGGCCTGAGGGTCAGTAAATTAACAGCAAATTTTCATTTTTGGGTGAACTATCCCTTTAAAGCTCCAGCTGACAAACATTACATCTGAAATACAACTGCAAAATTCAGTTTAAACTTTAATGAACTAAGAAAAACCTAAACAAGCTAAATTTTGGCAAACAAACATTTACAAATATTACTACTGTTCACAATTACATCTTTAAGATGAGGCAGAAGTCACAAAAAAAAAAAAAATTGAAGCAGGAGTTACAGTATATAAAATCAAGTCAAGTCATCTTTATTTATAATGCACTTTATACAATACTGATCGTGTCAAAGCAGCTTTACAGTCAAACAGGAAAATAGTTTGTTAATAATGCAGGAGAACATTAACAAGTCATTTTTCCAGTTAAAGTCAGTTCATTGATGATTCAATGAAATCATCATTCAGTTCAGCTCTCTTCCAATAGTGTCTATGCAATCAGCCAAGCGTCCCCAAATAAGCAAGCCAAAGGCGACAGCGGCAAGGACTCAAAACTCCAGAAACTGAGTAGAAAACCTCGGGAGAAACCAGGCTCAGTCGAGGGGCAGTTCTCCTCTGGCCAGACAAAACCAGCATGGCATGGTTTAATTCCAGCACAGGTCAGATTGAGCAGAGGACTTGTCTGGTTCTCATGGTCTTGTCCCGATGGCCAACGAGGTCTTCACTGGGGATCTGTCTCTGGAGCTCATCTAGCTGACATGGTCTCCGCTGACATTCAGGGCTGTAGAGGTCGTCTCTAGGTGCTGATCCACCATCTGATCTGGATACAGACTGGATCTTGGTGGCTATGGTGACCTCGGAATAAGAATGAAACAGACTAATATTAGCATAGATGCCACTGAGAACAATAAAGCACATTTTAATAGTAGTAAACACTCTAAACATTTACACACATTACCTGGAATGAAAACAATAAACTCCTAGTCTTGAAGGTACACACAGTATGTAGCTGTATGTAGTTGTTCTCCCGCGAAGTCACTCAGGCTCGTGCACATGCGGAATCATCTCAGTGTTGGCTAGATTTGTTTTTATTAGTTTAGTCAACATTTAGCATTCTGTTGACTGGATTTGAAAATAACCATTCATTTAATATTTTTTTAAATATACTTGTGCAGACTTAATATGTCTTCTCATCTAAGCACAAGCAATAAAAAGAGTTCAACTTAAATATTTGGTAACACTTTATTTTGATAGTCCACTTTAGATATTCTACTAACAGTAAGAAACTTTGCAACTACACTTCAACTAGCAGTCATTAAGAGTTTTAGTAGACTCTCTGCTTAATAACTTCTAACACTTTATTTTGATGGGTCTACAACATACAACATACTGACTATGAGAAACTTTGCAAGTATATGTCAACTTATTCTACTAACCCTAAACCTACCCTTCTGAGAGTTAGTAGACATGTAGTTGCAAATTAATGAGAATTCGTTGACACGTACACTGTAAAAAGGTTGCTGTAAATTTTACAGTATTTTACTGGCAGCTGGATGCCAGTAAATTACTGTAAAAATGGTTACAGTATTATTACTGTAATTGCATTTACAGTATAGTAATTGGTTTACTGTATTGTCATTTACAGTAGTATTACTGTATTTTCATTTACAGTATTATTACTGTATTGTCATTTACAGTATTATAACTGTATTTTCATTTACAGTATTTTTACCGTATTTTCATTTACAGTATCAGTGCTTATTTTCATGTAGTTTAAACATTTGTTACCTGTAAAAAACAATCAAATTGTGGTATAGCACTGTAAACCATGATTTTTACCACCCCAACTCCATAAAAATCACAATAACTCATGAGCATTAGGTCTGATAATATTCTTTTTAATTGTTGAACATTTTCTTTTTAATAGTACAAATTACAAGTCTTGATCTCTAGGATGAACTAGCTGAAAAAAGGGCATCACAACAGTCCCCTGGGCACTTTGTATCATGGCAAAACATACACATACTGAAAAGCAAAAACAAGTAAGTACACTAACAGTCAAAAGTTTTTTAACGGTAAGATTTTTGATGTTTTTAAAGAATTCTCTTCTGCTCAACAAGCCTGCATTTATTTACTGCAAAAGCAGTAATACTGTGAAATATTTTTACTATTTAAAATAACAGCTTTCTATTTGAATATATATTTTAAATGTAATTTATTCCTGTGATCAAAGCTAAATTTTCAGCATCATTACTCCAGTCTTCAGTGTCACATGATCCTTCAGAAATCATTCTAATATACTGATAAACATTTATTATTATTATTATTATTATTATCATCATCATCATCATCATCATCATCATCATAACAGTTGGGTAAATTTTTTCAGGATTCTTTGATCAACATTTATCTGAAATAATAAGATTTTGTAACATTATACACTATGCCCATCAAAAACTTAGATTCAGTATTCGGGGGGGGGGGGGGGGGGGGATATAGGGTTATAGGGATTACTACTTATACTATAGAAATTACTACTTTTATTTAACAAGGATGGTTTAAATTGATCAAAAGTGAAGATAAAGACATTTATAATGTTACAAAATATTTCTATTTCAGATAAATGCTGTTCTGAGCTTTCTATTTTTTAAGGAAACCTGAAGCTGCTTTCAACACAATAATAATAATAATAATAATAGTTTTTTTTTTGAGCAGCAAATCAGAATATTAGAATTTTTTCTGAAGGATCATGTGACACTGAAGACTGAAGTAATGATGCTGAAAATTCAGCTTTGATGACAGGAATAAATTACATTTTAAAATATATTCAGATAGAAAACATTTATTTTAAATAGTAAAAATATTTCAAAATTGTACTGTTTTTGCTGTACTTTGGATCAAATAAATGCAGGCTTGGTGAGCAGAAGAGGCTTCTTTAAAAACATTAAAAATCTTACTGTTCAAAACCTTTTGACTGGTAGTGTTAATAAAATAAAATAATACAGTAAAAATGAGTTTGAGTTGTGTTAAATTTTGACAGTCAATCTTGACAAGCTCTCCGATGAGAAACAGCAGGATGGGATTCAGGCAGATCCTTTTTCTTTGTACCCTCTTTCCAGAATTCCAGCTGACCTGTGACTTTCAATGCATTTGGTGCCACAAAGATCTGAATGAACCTGCAAGCACAAGAAAAAAAAAAAAAAAAAAACATTATTTTTCCAAGCAGTGTTTACAGAATTTGCCTCAACTGTCAAACTTGGTGCCGTATGCACTTTAACGTTAATAAAACCTTATATACTACATCTGAACGCACCTACAACAGAAGGTACATAATTAGTTGATAATTCATCACATTCAAATTATTAAAGCTCCATTTTCAATCAGTAGAGCAAAGTGCTAGAATGCTGAATTAATGGGTTTGATTCCAGGGACGGTTCTAGGGTGAGTGGATATACGGGCCTTAGCCCAGAGACATTAATTTATGTATCAGAATACACGGGATACAAGTCAAATAAAACAGGCTTTGCTGAAAAGTTACATTGACTAAGTGGCTTCATTTTTTTTAAAGCGACAAGTGTAATTAATTACAATTTGCACTTACAAATTGCATAAATATTATTATGAAATTAATGTTTTAAATATAAACACAAAAATATGTAAATGATAGAAAAAAAATAGAATGATAATTTTAAAAATGAGACTAAAATTACCAGTAGGTGGCAGCAAGCCACTGTCTTAATGACTGAGCCACTGAGTCATTTATTCAATCTATTCATTAAAAACTGCTGATTCTTTCAGGAATGAAGAAAGTGTTTTTTATGAATGGATCAGTGAATCACTGATTCAAGGCATTCAAAAAAGGTAAATTTTGTCAGTAATGAAACACTGTTGTGTGCAGAGATGTACAACATGGCTTTGTTTAGAACCATTTTTGCGAAAAAAGACAATATTTCTTTTCACAATTTAAATCACTTAATATTAACTTCTTGTTTATTGAATTTTGTTGCCCTGACACTTAGTTAAAGGGCATATTTCAGGTTAGAGACTCCAGTGAGTCGATGTATAGAAAAATAATGTAGGAACTAGATTTTCTTTAAAATAAACTTTAAAATACGCTATTAAGGCTTCTGGAGTCGTTTTTGTGAGAGAATTTTACTTCCGCATCTGAAAACCGCCAAAACCGGAAGTGACGCATCAAAAGGGAGAGCGGACCATTTCGACCATAGGAAAGCAATGGATCGCAACGACAGTTCGGATGCTAAGGAAATTTTAAATGTTTATTTACGCTCGTATGACGGGCCACAGATAAAATTATGAGCCTGCTATGCAGCCAAGAGAGCAGGGACAGGCCAGGATTAGACAGAACAACGGTCAGAGGAGACAAATTGAGTTTATGTGTGAGGAGAACAGGACAGGTGTCTTGGTGAGAGACCAGTGTTAGCTTACAGATATACACACACCTTAACTAACGATATGTATTAATCAGGCAGTAGCAAAGCTAGTATTGGTCATCTACGAATATTGATACTTACCAGTAACATAAACTAATAAGCGTTGATCAGGCGTCACGCTCCTTAATATACGACACTAACGTTACGTTATATAGCGGTTTCTCATCACCGCAGGAGAGAGAGATAAACACGTTTTTGATTCATAGGTGCTTGTGTGGTAAATGCGAGGCCATGGTCACAGCTGAGGAAAGTCAGTGCTGCAGGGAGTTAGATGCGTTACACACCGGGTCTTAGTGGAGAATGTGACCCCCAGACTTGATGTGCAGTGTCTGACTGTAATGTTACCCAGGCTTTGAGGCTTGCTGTCTGAACCCATAATATGTGCTACAGATAACCTATATGCACTTCAGACAGGAGCATGGACCTCTCCAGGCCAGCAGACACATGTATGTTTAGGGCAGAGATCACCCAGATAGCACACGTACGTCTGCAAGATGTCTGTTAAAGATCTCTTGATCTGGAAAGCATCTGCTGTCTATAAACGTCTGACAGACGTCTTTCAGATGTCAGTTTTACATACATTCTAAATCATAAACATCTTAAAGACATCTAATAGACGTCTATTTGACATCTATAAGGAGACGTCCTATAGACGTATTGCAGATGAGCAAACACCCTAAAAAATACGTCTTGCAGATGTAAATGCAGACGTCAAATAGACGTCTCCGAGATGTACGTGTGCTATCAGGGCAATTATTAATCTGAGCTGAATATTTATATGTATAAATACATAGTAAATTAAAGATTTGAATATTTAAACTATCTGAATAATTTTGTTCCTAAATTACATTTAGGTCACGACTACCAGTAAATAACACTTTTTGATCCTATTGGTATAACACAATAATTATAGACAGCATAAAGGCAAGTTGTCCGCTGGGCCTGTGGTGTTCTGTGCAGGCACATCAAGCAATGGCTGTTGTGTCAGCCCTCAGAAGACTTCATAAAGGAAGGAGGAATTTATAAAGGTTTTGAATGGCCCCATTTTGGTCACAATAAAAAATAATCACAATCACAAATTGTTTTACTGTATAAAAACTTGTTTATGAAGTTTACATCATATATATATATCAAGCAGATCTGCATTTATGGTTAATTCAATTCAGTTTTATTTATACAGCACTAAATTATAACAAATATTTCATAGCACAGATAATACCTAACTCAAAACACAACATTTCAACTTAAAAAAAAAAATTATATATATATATATAGAGAGAGAGAGAGAGAGATGTACCAAACATATACTACCAAAAGAAAAATATACCATCTGACACATTTAACAATCTTTCAGTCTGGGTATTACACTAATGCGTTGTTAAAGTGTGTTAAATGGTGAATGCTGTGCTAGATACACGCCAGCAGCCTGATCTTGTTGATCCTCTGGAGGGATCTGGAGAGAGCAGCAGGTGTAGAGGAAGACAGTGCTGTGTTCTCGTGGAACCACAGGCGGACCGGGACCCGATGAAGCTGCCGTGTGCACCGAGTCTTACTAGGCTCTTGCTTCGGTATCCCATGTGGAACTCATATCGCCGGGATGATGATAATCTTCCGGTGTATAGTGATCGTTAAGCTACACACCACCGCGTTTCTCGAAGCAGATGCATCAGTGAAGTCCCGTCTCTTCAGCTGCACAAACGCACCTAGGCCCGGAATATACCGTCCTATTTCTTGTTAGGAAACCTGTGGACTCGATGTCCTGACAGGCTGGAGTTAGTGTTACCTCCACAAACACAATTTACCATGACCATGATAAATTGAAATAAAAATAACTCTCGAAAACACACTGACTCGCGCCCGCTCCATTGAATACCAGCAGAGCGCGGCACACGACTCCCTTATGTGACGTAATATGACGCGATGTTGAAAAAAAAGCGGTTTTGAGAGCTGTCAAGGAAAGCGTCACCTTTTCTTCTAAATTTGTGCACTCACGTCTTGTAAAACATTTTCAAATCCTGCATTAACGGCTCATATGGTGTTTTCATACAAGTTTATATATTCATTTGGAATTTTTTTTAACCTGCAATATGCACTTTAAGTCTGCCACAGACCATGCTAAATGCTAACCAATCTGTTCGTATAATCTAAATGTGTGTGTGTGTGTCCTAGAAAATCTGTGCTTATAATACCATGATTAAAAATCTATATTTGTTGCTATACAGTAACAGTAATCTAATTTTGTCAGATGGGGATATCGGTATTATGAATTTATAGGCTACAGTAAGTTAAAGATACCTGAAGCAGCTGCATTTTGCTGTTTAAGTGCTGGTTTAATAGAAATATTTTTAATGCGCATGAAAACTCAATCTTGATGCTCACACACCCCTTCACTGTTTGATTCCCAGGGAATTAATAACTTAATAAAATGTGTAGGGGAGCGCAGGGCACAAACTAACACAGGGTAAGTTGTAACACACATGGTTTAAACATTTCCACACATGCTAGCATAACCAAATGTACAGTATTTACTAGCTGCCATATCATCACTATATAGAGAATAAAGTGCACCAAAATTCAAAAATTTTGAAGATGTGGCTGAATATTTATTCTACCAAAGCAGAAGTACATTTCTGGCTGTAAATTGTCATCTCACTTTTTATTATTAATTTAAAATTAGACAAATCTGCTATTATTTTAATCTCCAATCTGTTATCAGCTTAGATAGTTTTATAATGCTTCGCTAACTAGCAAGAAGACACTGTGTTACAATGTGCCCCGCTATTATTAAACTATGCTATTCTATGACATTAGCAATGCAATTTACACCATTTACTTTTATGAGTTTCAATGAGAAGCCACAAGAAGCAGGTGAATAAAGACTGAGAATCGATGTTTAATGTTCAGAAATTGTTATTTTAAGAAATGTAAAGCATTTTGGCTCGTTTATGTGTCTTGTGTCCTGTGTCCTATGACAGCTGTGTGTGGAGGGAAGGGAGTGTATCATTTCTGAATGTGTTTCTTCATTTGCGCACTCTGTTTTGAACTACACTGTATATGTAGCTGTGTGTTGCGATCAGGGCCGTCCCAAGCATGGTTGCAATGTTTTCATTGTCAAACTCCAAAATTAGATTATTTTTTATTCTTAAAAAACACCATTATTTTATTTGAAAAAGTTAATGATTTTATTTTATTGACAAAATATTTTAGTTTGTCTTGTATATTTTTTCATTAGATCCGATAATATTTTAAGCTGTCATATGGTTATGTTACAACGTGCCCCTCACATGTTACAATGTACCCCACCTACGGGGCATGTTGTCACTTCCATTCTTTTGAGATAAATAACAAAAAACATATACACCTGTAATTATGAAACAACGCAACATATTTGTACTAGACAAGTGTGAAATTAAAGTGTATAAAAAAATTATACTCTGAACCCCACGTGGATTGACACATGCTAAGAAAGTCAGTGCAGGGTTGTGTCCCATGCTCCCCTACATTAAATACAATATAACTTGCTTTGGCTAAAAGCATCTGGCAGATGCATGAATGTAAATGCAATGTAAAACAAAATGTATTTGGGGTTACCTAATTCTGCATTTCTGTAAAACGGACAGCTGGCTGTATGATGATTCTGTCCTCATTCAGGATCCTGTTTTTGCTTGGATAAATCTCCTGTAACAGACAGAGTCACAACACACTTTTAGTGTTACTATAGTTTATGATCAGAAAAAACTACCGTACAGTAATACAAACATTTTGACTAAAATAAACATTTTTGATAACGCTTTACAATAAGGTGTCATTTGTTAACATTGGTTAATGTATTAATTAACATGAACAAACAATGGGCAATGCATTTATTACACTATTTATTAATCTTTGTTAATGTTAGTTAATGTCAATAGAGTTGTTGTTTATTCCATGTTAGTTCAAAGTGCATTAACTAATGTTAACATACACAACTTGTGATTTTAATAATGCATTGGTAAATGCTGAAATTAACATTAACTAAGCTTAATAAATGCTGTAGAAGCATTGTTCATTAATGTTTTTAATAACGTTAATGTTAACTAATGAAGCTTATTGTAAAGTGTTACCACATTTTTTATATTTGTAAGCAAAACTTAGGCTACTATATTAATATATTGCTAACCCGTTCCTCTCTTTAAAAAATAAGTTAGTGGAGATCAGCAGTCCGTGGCTAATTCAGCTACTTTAGTAACATTAGATGAAAGCTCACCTGTTGTTACGACGGCAATCACAGGAAAAGACTCCAATACTCCTCCGATGCATACGACATGACCACAAGACCACAAACTTGAAAATAAAATACAACAGATGTACTTTACAGTGGTATTTCTTAACTCAGTTTTCCTCAGTATTTCATGTTAGCTCGCGGTATTATTTTACGTCTCTCACTGGACCGTCTCTAAAGTTACATACAACATTGGTACACACGTTTCTAACTTAAATAGCATTTGAAGAGAATTACACTTGTGATAAAGAGGCAGTGTACAAAAGATATTATGCTTCTCTGTGTTCGTTAACTTCGGCTAACTGACATTATTAACTTACCAGTTGAAACTTATATGGCATTCACAAGAAGAGACTCCAAAATACACCTCCGACGTTGTCGACGAAATCTAGACCAGAAATTTGACAAGAACAAACAAAAGAAGTACTTGAAAATACTGTTTAAAATCTCCACTGAATTGAAACAGTGGTGTTGTCTACGCACTTTACCTCAGTAACATTATTTCACGTTAGTTCGTTGGTAAGGTTAAATAACGACTCGCCAGATTAACTAACTTGCATCAAAGGGCAACAAAACCTACAAACGTGTTTCTCGGTTTAATAAGGTTTATTTTGGCTAATATAGGTGACCTTAATTTACTCACCAGTCGACGTTATCACCGTTATGGCGGCGTTAATCCGGCCATCAGTCAGAAAAAAAGGTCCCAAAATCCCGACATGAAAAACGACACGATGAATAATGTTAGTTTGCTGTTAATAAATTAAAACACCTTAAAATATCTCAGTTTTGCATAAAACAGAAATAATATACTGCCCTACAAAGGCAAAAGACCTTAACTCACCAGAGTGTGAAACTGAGAAAAATGACTTTAAAGTTTTTTTGTTGTCCAGCCAATTGTATGACAGGTAGGACACTGAAAATTTGCCAAGTAGTTGTCATAATTAATATATTTATCTACATAAAAAAAAATTGAGCTCAAACTTGACCTTTGACCCTTATTCGGAAGTTAATGTATTCTGCCTTTGCATTATCTTCAAAACAATAATGGGTCATACCAAGGCAAAATACTGTAGTTTATCATTTATTGATCATTTTGACTTTTATCACTCTATACAAACATTTATATGATAACAATGAAAGCCTTAAAATAACATTTAGTGAGTTCTGTATAGTAAGGCTTAATATTACATCAATAGAATATTACAAAATAAAAAATGATGAGAAGGCTACAACTCTACTGGATCATTTTAAACCTTTATCATTGTACTTAATTTAAGTAAAATAACACTTTAAGAGGTTAATAAAGTAACCTTCCACAAATATTTATTATATTTGAAAGGTTTGATTTGGCTATGCCAGTAATATGTAGACGCCCTTTCTCAATACCATTCACCCTTTTCTGACAAAATGTATAGGAATATGCTATCTGATGACATTGTGTGTATGTTTTCCAGAATTAATGAAAAACTCTGTATTAATACATTTTCCTGGACAGAATGGAAAATGTATTTAGTACCACATGCATGTACAGACTACAGTTCTTGCTCACACATTTGATGTGATTAGGATTGATTGTCTTGATATAGTCAGTTTATGACAGTTTACAAAGAAGGGAGTCTAACAACAAACTGATTTCAAGAAATTTATTAAATTAATGTTGATTTAACAAGAAAATGAAACGAAAGAATGTTAAGAGGTTAGTTTGACTTATAAAACATTAATTATTCAAAATAATTTATATGGAATAATTCTCACAATTTTTTTTTAAAAGCTATAATATATCATAGCTTTAAAAAATAGTGAGAATTATTTTAATTAATTTAATTTTTATTATTTTAATTATTATTTATTTTATTTAAAAAATATTTTGTCGTTTGATATATGTTAAATACGATAAAATAAATATGTAAAAGGGGTATTTTACTACAACTATAAATGCACCACGAGTTTTACCAGTTTTAAGTAAACGCAACCTTTATTCACGTGACACGTCTGTGTTGTTTTATCGACAACAGCAGTGAGTGACCAAGTGCTAGCTAGTTTGTGTCTTTTAGCTCATACAGCTTTAGCGGCAGTTGTACGTCCCGCTGTTGGAATCCTCTACAATATAGTCACACTTTTACACAGTTTAGCTGTAAGCATTTTAACAGTTTAACCGGGACAATTTCATAGTGTTTGGTATAAACCGGACGTCACCCTACTAATAGCCCACCCACAGCGACACTTAAAATTGAATGTCAAACTCCGGACAACTTTGCACTTTGATAGATTAGGCTAGCCCGCCGGCGTATTTTCAATGGATTTTGACCAGGTTTAATAAAAAAAGGTAAGCTGCGATAAGTTATATTTGCTGGGTTGGTCTGTGTGTAATGTTTTCTCCTCGCCAGGGGAGGTGTGTCGTGAGGCGTCCCCAACCCACTCGCGCTGTTTTCTGTCAGATTGGCTGGATAGTATCCAGGCTTTGATTTATTGTGTTTTACAACTGGCACACCATATCACTTTATTTAAGTTAATGGGTGTGTCAAAAGTGCTTCAATACATTTGTGCATAACACCGTAACTTCAGCGCGGCAAAAATCTTAACGTTGGTAAAACAAAGGCAGAGTGCCTTAACTCCAGCGTAACTGAATTCCAGCGTTCTAGAGTGCAGCGGAACAAAGCTAAAAGACTGTAACTGATGTTAAGGGTTTCTGCCTTTGCTTTCCCTCTGCTTTTGGAAGTTATGGCAAAAACAGCATCCTATTTTCAGCAGAAAATAACAAAATTGACTTAAGATATTTTTCCACATGATAAAACTGATGTCCATTGTTCCAAAAAAGGCAATAACTCATTTTGACCAAAATTGAAGTTAAGGTCTTTTGCCTTTGCACGGCAGTATAGGCCTACTAACATTTTTTGTCCAGTTAACAGTGCAACTTGTCTCTTTTGTCCTTTTACCGCTGCTTCCACCAAACAGCAAACAAAATAAATCTCCCTTGCCATTGGTCAGTTTTTCGCGGGCAAGTTCACTACTGTAAATTTACAGTAGTTTACTGTAATGACCATATATTTTCCCATAATCCTTTGCAATTTACAGTAAAATACTGTATATACATTTTACAGTATATTACTGTACATAATACAGTAAAATACTGTTCAAATTACAAAAATCGGTTACAGTGTAGCATTTATGAGCTCAGGGCTGCTTTGTTTACAGCTGTTGCCGGGAAACCGCTATTTCTGCAGCTCCAAGCTCCTCTTGCAGAATGAATCTACTTCCTATCTAATTAACTTACACATCTACTTTCGTTTTTGTGAAAAGTGGGGACATCCCATAGGCGTAATGGTTTTTATACTGTACTTACTGTATGTGCTATTGTCCTACACCAACCCTACACCTAAACCTACCCCTTACAGGATGCTGTGCATTTCAACTTTCCCCCCAAAAAACCTCACTCTGTATGATTTATAAGCGTTTTGAAAAGTGGGGGCATGGGTCAATGTCCTGAGATATCACCTTCACCTTGTAATACCTATGCCATACCTTTGTCATTATACAAATCTATGTCCTGACTTTTCACAAAAACGTGCACACACACACACACACACACACACACATATATATTACAATTACAGAGACATTTAACATTCGGATGTGCTAGATTTGTAATTTACTTATCTCTTCCCTAGTCGGTGAAGTCCAAACAAAAGCTGCTTCCCTCCGGACACAATATGGGAAACTACTCCGTCCAAAACCAAGTGGCAGCAGCAGCGACAAAGACTTAACTCCCAGACAGAGGGGGATTTTAAAAAACCTCCAATTTCTACAACCTTTTGTTGTACCACGGGTATCTCAGTCTACACTGAATGTAAGTTGGTTGTTACAGTTCTTCCCAACTGTTAAATTTGTGAGCTCCCCATTCTATCTATCTATCTGACAATTTCTATCTATCTATCTTCTTTCAAATTTTAAAACAACTTCGAACTAGTTTTTTTTTATACGACTTGTTTTTATCTTAGTTGGATGACTTGGAAAACAGCATCGCTGATGAGGGAGGAGAAGACCTGGAAACAGAGGAGGATTTGTCTGAGTCATCCACCTCCTATCAAGCATTCAGTTCATCAACTCCTCTTACCTCACTTGATTCCTCATCATCTCACCAGCGTCATCAGGTCACTAGCAATAATACTGAAAAAGCACATTACAGGTCCAAACAAAAGTCAAGAGATAAATCAGCAGATGAACTTGAATTGGAGAAAGTGACCATTTTAAAAAATGTGTCTGAAACACTGATAGATGTCAGCAAGGATGTTGATCAAACATTTGGCAAGCAGGTAGTATCTGAGATTAAGCTAATCAAAGACCCACTAACCAAGAT
This sequence comes from Acrossocheilus fasciatus, assembly GCA_036784905.1. Lineage (NCBI taxonomy): Eukaryota > Metazoa > Chordata > Actinopteri > Cypriniformes > Cyprinidae > Acrossocheilus > Acrossocheilus fasciatus. The sequence continues at coordinate 13,465,691 of CM071949.1, forward strand.
GAGGCTGCGTCGTAACATCCTTATGATATTGTATGATGCACAGGAAAACGAGGCTAGATTAGCAATACAAACACCCTGGCAGGGACACACAAATTATAATCAGCACACCCAAAATGCATCAAATCATGTCCCTCCTGTAACACCTCCGGTGAGCTACTTCAGGGCAGTAGAAGAGGCATATGAACATGAAAGAGAGAGGGTGTAGGTTCAATTCTTAAAGGGATAGTTCACTCAAAAATGAAAATTCTGTCAACATTTACTCACCCTGAAGTAGTTCCAAACCTTTATGAGTTTCTCTCTGCTGTTTAACACAAAAGATGATATTTTGAAGAATGCTGGTAACAGAACAGCTGACTGAAACCATTTACTTCCATGGTATGAAAAAAAAATACTGTGGAAGTAAATGGTTACAGTCAGCTGTTCTGTTACCAGCATTCTTCAGAATATCATCTTGTGTGCTCAACAGCAGAGAGAAACTCATAAAGGTTTGGAACTACTTCAGGGTGAGTAAATGTTGACAGAATTTTCATTTTTGGGTAAACTACCGCTTTTATGTTTTTTTTATGCTATGGTGCTACACTGTTTGTTTGTTTTTGGTACTTTTCAGGCTGTTTAAGATGCTGTTTTGTATTATTTGCACATTTTGAAAGAACAGTTATGTTTACGAATTATATTTGTATAAAATTTACCAAAGACTTCTGTAAAGATTCAAGGAAAGAAAGTGCAATAGAGAGATCCCAGGATACCTAATGTCAAAAAGTTTGATTTATTGCCCCTCATAAAGATAAGACCCCCACCCCTCCCTCCCACCCAAACTGGACACCCAAACTGGACACCCAAACTAGACACCTGTTTTGTCCACCCCCACCCATCTAAATGAGTATCTGTTTTTACTGTCCAGTGATCCTAAGGTATTTATGAATGTTTTGGGAAATGTGTTTTTGTGTGGGCCATTGAAGACTGTTATGTGTTTAAACTTTAAATTGTGAAACTGTGTTAAACGGGACAAAGGGTAGTTTTTTATTGGTGTTTTTCACTTACACATATCAACAAAAAACATCAAACATATACCTAAAATGAGCGACGACTTGCTAGTGTTGTTGTAACGAGCTCTAACTAGTTTAAAAACGTTTTAAGTTAAATAAAAAGAAGTAGAAGTGTACGTGTTTGTTTATTTAAAACAAACAAAGCATCTAACACGTTAGTTAAAACAAAGCATAACATTACAAGTTAAATAATATAGAGTTGACTCATCTTACCATCTTCTAAAACAAAAAAAAAAAAAAAAAAAAAGCATCAGAAGCGAACGTTAAGGTACTTTACAACGTTCTAACATTAGAGATTAAAAGGTAGCTTTTGACACAATTAGTTACAGCAAATAGAGTTGACTCATCTTACCGTCTTCTAAAACAAAAAAGCATCAGAAGCGAACGTTAAGATACTTTACAACGTTCTAACATTACAAGTTAAAGAAAATAGAGCTGACTCATCTTACCGTCTTCTAAAACAAAAAAGAATCTGACACATTCGTTAAGTAAGCTACTCGTCAAAATCTTGTAACATTACAATTAACCGTGATCTAAAATAAATAAATAAATAAAAATAACCGAGCATCTCGCGCTGAACCTCACACGCTGCGGTCAAAACTCAGAATGCGCTTACGCCGCTGAGGCCAGACCCAATACCGCGGGAAGTAGGGGTGCTGAGGGTGCTGCAGCACCCCCTGGCTCGGAGCTAAAGAAAAAATGGGGGTGCTGGGGGTGCGGTGTTAAAAATAATTCAATTTAAATTTTGTAACAAAAAAGAAATAAAACTAATTTTATTAATTTGAATATTCATTAAAAATCATAGGGGGGGGAAAAAGCTTAGGGCTATAATGACAAGCAACAATTGTCGCGTGACGTCACCACGTCCGCATCCGTCATTGAAGATTTAAAAATACGCTGCTATTTCAGTCTTTTACTTCCAAATGTCATATTAAATTCATTGTTACTTTTAGATTCTTTGCAATTTTTTGTGTAATTTACAAAACATTTCTGATATAAAATTGTTTATACTGCTCTCTCTCTCTCTCTCTCTCTCTCTCTCTCTCTCTCTCTCTCTCTCTCTCTCTCTCTCTCTCTCACTCACTCACTCACTCACTCACTCACTCAGTGTGCTGTCGCCAGGGGCCTGAAGTTGTGTACTTTGTGTTCTGGAGATTTTGTTTCATGCTTTGGCTATAGGAATACGCATTAATCTTATTTTGTTTTAGTAGTATTAAGTAAAAAACAAAACAAACAAACAAAAAAAAAAAAAACGTTAAATTAACAATTCTTCCTGATAAAACATGAGTTAAGTCAAATCTATTTGACTGTGCAAGTAGTTTTGAATCATACTGATTTAAAAAAATAAATAAATAAATAGTTGCCATGACTTTTTGATCCTATTTTTCCCTGTAACACGTCTGTACCCAAATTAAGAATTAATGAGCATATCTACAGCTATTACAAAGAAACCAAGAAAGAGCATTAGAGTCCATACCTCAGCACCAACTATGTCGCATTCTTATCTTTAACGTTATCTGTTCGTGGATCAATGCTTAAGGTTAATTCAGTATATAGTTACATCAACAATAAAATAGTACAATGATGAAGTCGCTTAGCTTATATTAAACATAAAACTTGAACAAAACGGATAAACTGATGACGTGTAACCGCGTTGCAACATAAAAATAAAACCTCTTTGTATTTTCCCCTTTGTGGCTCATTATTATTATTATTATTATTATTATTATTATTATTAATAAATAAATAAAAAAAAACATATAGGCCCACAATAAAATAGTATCATTAAGAAATTCACTTTTAAACTGAAGAATATTAAAATAATATTAAACTTTGTTAATAAAACTTCAATTACAATTTTGTGTATAAAATTTTTAACGCAAATAAAATGGATTTCCCCTTTTAAAACGATCGTTTGTGGTTCGTTATTATTAAAACAGATCAGTCATAAAGTAGTACAATGGCAAATTTGCATTTATTAAACATGCAACTAGGCTACATCTTCTTCAATTTGTTAATATTAACTATTACCTGCTAGGCCTACTTGCTTTGTAACCCAAATAAATAAGGTTTCCCTTATTTAAAACGAATGCTTAGTTTGTGGTTCATCATTATTTTTTTTAATGAAAACACAGCAACAATAAAGACCAACTCAGTTATTTTAAACGAAATGAAACGTTTATTAACAAAAATCTTCATGCCTTGAGTTTTCCCTCTTTTCCTCGCTTTCCTTCAGATTTAAATAAGCGCCGTGAGCGTTTTACTTTCACTTTCAAATTAGGGCAATTCGGTGTCAAGCAGTTGTTTGCTTTTAGTTCGTTTGAGTTTTCTCTCTTTCCCTCACTTTCCTTCAATTTTAAATAGCCTAGTTTGAAAAAGCACCGTGCACATTTTACTTTCACTTTTAAATTGGCGGTTCTGTATCAAGCAGTTGTTCGTTTTTAGTTTGTTTGTGTTTTCCCTCTTTCCCTCACTTTCCTTTGCTTATATAGCTTATAAAAGCATCGTGCGCATTTTACTTTCACTTTTAAATTAGCGGCAATTCGGCATCAATTGCTTGAATTCAATTCAAGCAACAACAAAATACAATGTATTACATATAACTTTTATGAAAAAAAAATGAATAAAAATAAACCATGATATGCCTAATATAAAATAACAAATAGCTTACTGCTGCTTATATAAAGTTTAAATATGTATAGAAAAACTAAAAATCAGTAAAGAATGAGGAACAAATAATTATGAAATGTAGAAGCAAAACGAATAAGAATGTTTGAAGGCACTGACGCCTAACACCTTGATGCAAAATAATGAAAAAAATAAAATAAAATACATAGTTTAAATAAAATAAAAATCAGCAAATACTGTGGAACCAAATAAATGAGAAACGAATGTTTAAAAAAACGTCTATTATTACGTAGATTAATGGCAGAAATCAACAGGCTTTTCAAAATCCAAAATATTTTTTTTTAAAACAGGCGTTTTTACATTTCATTTTGAAACTCTTCTGCCATCGTCTTGACTGTCTCACCTCACTGTTCTTGTCAGTCAGCTCGATTCACTCTCCTCACGTGATAAATTAAATATGATCTGTGATGCGCGACTGTCGTTCTTTCGGTGTGCTGAGCAGCCACGTTCAGTTTTAATTGTAGTGTCCTCTAACTGAACTAAAATAATTGTATTACTATTAAAAAAATAATAATAATAATAAAAAAAAATCAAATCAAAACGACGGTGGGGGACGGTGCCGCAGTGGACAATTGGTATCACCGCCAACACCGTCTATTGCAGCGAGCGGCAAGCCTAATGTCCAGCTGAACTAAATTGATTTTATTTCTATAAAAAGGCCCTGTAACACCGACTACAGGACCAAGCCTGTGTATTGCACACATATAACTTCGCTACTGGCAAAACTCTCCTCCCCTCCCATTCCCTTTTTTTTCCCTCAGCCCCCCCTGCTCAAAATACGTTCCCGCGGCACTGACAAGAACAGTGAGGTGAGACAGTCAAGACGACGGCAGAAGAGTTTCAAAATGAAATGTAAAAACGCCTGTTTTAAAAAAAATATTTTGGATTTTGAAAAGCCTGTTGATTTCTGCCATTAATCTACGTAATAATAGACGTTTTTTTAAACATTCGTTTCTCATTTATTTGGTTCCACAGTATTTGCTGATTTTTATTTTATTTAAACTATGTATTTTATTTTTTTTTTTTCATTATTTTGCACGATGCTTTTATAAGCTATATAAGCAAAGGAAAGTGAGGGAAAGAGGGAAAACACAAACAAACTAAAAACGAACAACTGCTTGATACAGAACCGCCAATTTAAAAGTGAAAGTAAAATGTGCACGGTGCTTTTTCAAACTAGGCTATTTAAAATTGAAGGAAAGTGAGGGAAAGAGAGAAAACTCAAACGAACTAAAAGCAAACAACTGCTTGACACCGAATTGCCCTAATTTGAAAGTGAAAGTAAAACGCTCACGGCGCTTATTTAAATCTGAAGGAAAGCGAGGAAAAGAGGGAAAACTCAAGGCATGAAGATTTTTGTTAATAAACGTTTCATTTCGTTTAAAATAACTGAGTTGGTCTTTATTGTTGCTGTGTTTTCATTAAAAAAAATAATGATGAACCACAAACTAAGCATTCGTTTTAAATAAGGGAAACCTTATTTATTTGGGTTACAAAGCAAGTAGGCCTAGCAGGTAATAGTTAATATTAACAAATTGAAGAAGATGTAGCCTAGTTGCATGTTTAATAAATGCAAATTTGCCATTGTACTACTTTATGACTGATCTGTTTTAATAATAACGAACCACAAACGATCGTTTTAAAAGGGGAAATCCATTTTATTTGCGTTAAAAATTTTATACACAAAATTGTAATTGAAGTTTTATTAACAAAGTTTAATATTATTTTAATATTCTTCAGTTTAAAAGTGAATTTCTTAATGATACTATTTTATTGTGGGCCTATATGTTTTTTTTTTATTTATTTATTAATAATAATAATAATAATAATAATAATAATGAGCCACAAAGGGGAAAATACAAAGACGTTTTATTTTTATGTTGCAACGCGGTTACACGTCATCAGTTTATCCGTTTTGTTCAAGTTTTATGTTTAATATAAGCTAAGCGACTTCATCATTGTACTATTTTATTGTTGATGTAACTTTTTTTTTAAATTATTATATACTGAATTAACCTTAAGCATTGATCCACGAACAGATAACGTTAAAGATAAGAATGCGACATAGTTGGTGCTGAGGTATGGACTCTAATGCTCTTTCTTGGTTTCTTAATTCTTAATTTGGGTACAGACGTGTTACAGGGAAAAATAGGATCAAAAAGTCATGGCAACTATTTATTTATTTATTTTTTTAAATCAGTATGATTCAAAACTACTTGCACAGTCAAATAGATTTTACTTAACTCATGTTTTATCAGGAAGAATTGTTAATTTAACGTTTTTTTTTTGTTTGTTTGTTTGTTTGTTTTGTTTTTTACTTAATACTACTAAAACAAAATAAGATTAATGCGTATTCCTATAGCCAAAGCATGAAACAAAATCTCCAGAACACAAAGTACACAACTTCAGGCCCCTGGCGACAGCACACTGAGTGAGTGAGTGAGTGAGTGAGTGAGTGAGAGAGAGAGAGAGAGAGAGAGAGAGAGAGAGAGAGAGCAGTATAAACAATTTTATATCAGAAATGTTTTGTAAATTACACAAAAAATTGCAAAGAATCTAAAAGTAACAATGAATTTAATATGACATTTGGAAGTAAAAGACTGAAATAGCAGCGTATTTTTAAATCTTCAATGACGGATGCGGACGTGGTGACGTCACGCGACAATTGTTGCTTGTCATTATAGCCCTAAGCTTCCCCCCCCCCCCCATGATTTTTAATGAATATTCAAATTAATAAAATTAGTTTTATTTCTTTTTTGTTACAAAATTTAAATTGAATTATTTTTAACACCGCACCCCCAGCACCCCCATTTTTTCTTTAGCTCCGAGCCAGGGGGTGCTGCAGCACCCTCAGCACCCCTACTTCCCGCGGAGGTTCGAAGAAGTTGGGTTAATAGTAAATCCAAAGTTTCCACATTTAGGAGCCAGTCCAGATGGAATAGTCCATTGCAAGTGCTGCCCACCTGCTACACTTGAAATAAAATGCCCCTTGAAGTATGCAAATATGTCCATACCTGATGCCATCAAAAGCAAGGACTTCTGTCTGGGGAAAAATTTTGAGCTTAAAAAGGGCCATGCATACTATGCACAAGTTCAGGGGCAAATGGCAGTGTGTGAACTCAAAACATAATACTTTGTAATTTGGACAACACAGGTGTGTCACACTCAAAAGGTAGAGTTCTCTGAAGAATACTGGACTCAGATCAGGCCAAAACTAGATCTCTTCTACAGACGGCACATTCTCACAGAAATCTGCACACTCAAACTGAAGAAACAATTTCTGATCGCAGAGGCTTCCTGTTTGTGTAAAAGAATGTCTAAAATATCTGTTACACAGTGCTCTGTCTGTCACAAGGTGTTTCATCTGAAATGTGTAGGCTTAAAAAGGCATCCTGGTGATCAATGGTTTTGTTCAGCATGTTTGTCATAAGCCACATAAACATGAGATCATACACAGCCTTCTAATTCATGTTAAAAGTTAATTTAATTTTGAATAAATTTAATCAGTTGCAAGATAGAAAATATTTGAGTTAATAAACAAATGTTTAATTGTATATAGTTAGAAAATCATTAAAGATCAAACAAGTCAAAGAAAATTTGATATACAAATGACACATACAGTGCACCTTTTCATGTGCTAAATCTGCTACTGATATGCTGTACACAGTTACAATAAATTAAATCTATATAAAAAAATAAAGGTTTTCTAACCACTTGTCAGTGTCTATGATATATTTTTCTCTACTGAATTAATGACTTGTCCAAATTAGATAATGCAGAACATACTAATAATATTTTATCAACTGTTGCCACTGTGTCTTTGGGTCTTCGCTTGACCAAGTTTATGGGAGTGTTTGTCGCAAAATGGAGTAATTTTTTATGCGGCCAATAGCTCTTTCCACATGAATCCTCATCCTTGACATGTGACGTGACACGGACATGTCCTGTCCTGAAAGCTGTGTCTTTCCACGAGTTGAAGCAGGTATGAGTAGCTGAACCCCTTTTGCAGCAAAATACTCAGGGAAACTAAACCCTCTATCAGCCATGACAATGTCTCCTTCTTCCAAAAGATCAATTAAACCAGATGATTTGGTGATTGTTTTGTCACTGGCTCTCCCACCTCAAGACTTGGAAAGGAATGTGATTGACCCTGTTGGACTGATGCCAACCAGGAATTTGATGGTGTTGTGGGATTTATAGTTGGAGTAGGTCATTGCTCTTGCACTGAGTGATGTTGGTCGATCAATGAATATCTCGCTGCAGTCTATGATACACCTCCCTGAATTGAAAGGGGGGCTTCTGAACAGGGCAGGAAGATTCTTTTTAATTTCTTCCCTTGAAGGCCCATGAATTAGAGAGGTGAAACGCTGTACCATTATGTTCAACCATTCATGAAATATGGCAGAGATTGTTGCACAACTGCAATGAAACCTGAAGGCAAGATCTTTATGAGTGAGGCCAAGTCTCAGTTTCATTAAGACTATAAGTAAAACTGGAGAGCTGTTGGAGGACTCAGTGTTCTCAGACTCCAAGCAGTGGTGAGATATGTCAGAAGTGTGAAGAAGACTTTGGATGAGCGAAGGCCAGTGTAGAAGTGAATGATCTGATCATCCTTTAAATCGACATCGGATTTCAGTTGTTTCCTCTCATGGGTGAGTGTTTGAACCTTTGACTCTAGGCTTCTGACTTGCTCTTTGTAAGATGTGTTCAGTTTCTCCATGTCTTCAATATCCCTCATAGTGAGATCTGTTCCAACACACATATCACTGTAGGACTTAACTTCTGTTACATTTGTGTCCATGTCCTCTCCTTCCTCTGTAGGCTGAACTGTAGTGCTCTTCTCGAATACATCTGATTCTCATCTCAGAGACCTCTGATATCGGTCCATTTTTCTGGAGGGGTCAGGTCTGTGTGGAAGCTTTGATGGAATATAGTATGGACTTAGAGGGTCATCTGATGGCTTGCCTAAAGACAAAAGTAGAAAAACATTATTGGGATAAGCTACAGATTTCACACATCACTGGTTGAAGATACACTGGGGAAAAAAATGTTTTTGTCTTGATTCCAGTCCAAATATCTAACAATTCTTATATCAAGAAGCATTTACTTAAGGGAAAATTATTGTCTTGTTTTTTGGAGGAAAAAAAAAAAAAAGTAAACATTTAGTCAAAGACAAGCTAAATAATCTGCCAATAGGGTAAGGAAGGTTGTTCGGCACGCTTGATCAACAAACTACAGTTAGTCCAAAATGCAGCAGCTAGAGTCCTTACTAGAACCAGGAAATATGATCTCTGGCTCCCTATCAAACATCGGATAGATTTTAAAATCTTGTTAATTACTTATAAAGCCCTGAATGGTTTAGCTCCTCAGTACTTGAGCGAGCTCTTATCGCATTATAGTCCTCCACGTCCGCTGCGTTCTCAAAACTCTGGGCGTTTGATAATACCTAGAATATCAAAATCGACTGCGGGCGGCAGATCCTTTTCCTATTTAGCACCCAAACTCTGGAACAATCTACCTAACACTGTTCGGGAGGCAGACACACTCTGTCAGTTTAAATCTAGATTAAAGACCCATCTCTTTACCCTGGCGTACACGTAACACACTAATATGCTTCTATTATTCAAATCCGTTAAAGGATTGTTAGGCTGCATTAATTAGATCAACCGGAACCGGGAACACTTCCCACAACACACGGTGTACTCGTTACATCGTAAGTAGAATGGCATCTACGCTAATATTTGTCTGTTTCTTTCCTATGATCAGATGGTGGATCAGCACCAAGAGATGATGTCTGCAGGCCTGATCGTCAGCGGAGACCAGGACACCCAGATGACCCCCGGAGACCTCGATTAAAATACATTAAAACTAAAAAATATAACTAAAAATATAATAAAATACCTAACTACATAATACTACTATCGTTAGAACCTGAAACTTTTGAACTGTGGGTGTCGTCTGGTCAGAGGAGAACTGGCCCCCCGACTGAGCCTGGTTTCTCCCAAGGTTTTTTTCTCCATTCTGTCACAGAGGGAGTTTTGGTTCCTTGCCGCTGTCGCCTCTGGCTTGCTCAGTTGGGGACACCTAATTTCTAGCGATTATCGCCGATTTGATTGCTCATATACTATTTAAACTAAACTGAGCTAGACAATGACATCTCTGAATTCAATAATGAAATGCCTTTGACTGAAAATTGAATGTTTAATCTTATTATATATTACTGACACTCTGTCCTCCAATTTGATACTGTTAAGTGCTTTGACACAATCTGTATTGGTAAAAGCGCTATATAAATAAAGGTGACTTATGACTTATAAAGGTGACTTATTTAAAAAATGCATGTCTCTGTTATTTAAACTAGTTTAATGTCTGATCAGACTACGCGTACATTACCAACAGCACTGACGCGGAAAACAGGAGAAGGCTTTCAAATAGCCACCATTTACCATGGATTTACTGTAACACTAACTGTCTGTAACCATGTTATTGTGGCAGAAATGTAGGATGTTCATATTTAATTTGATTAAATTCTGAATGTGTAGGCATTACATGTATTAAAAGAATAATGGAATATAATTACAGCATTACAGGTATTAAGCTCAGTTTTTTGTGTATTTGTGTTGTTTGTATTGCATTTGTATAGTTGCAGTAGTCTGTAATAAAACCATAATTAACTGCCTGTTTTCTACTTTTCACAACTTTCACCCAGGACCAAAATCTGCCACTGAACTTGAAAGAAATAAAGATTTGACATTTATCATGACAATTATCAATATAGACTGATATTGTTCAATTTCAATTTCCCGTTTTCCTCTGACAGCAGGACTGGCAGACAGGCGGTCATCCTGAAGCAGGTGGGAAGAGAGCCTTGTGATAAAGACTCACTGAAGTATGCTGGTAAGTTAAAGGGACAGTTCACCTAAAAATTAAAATTTGCTGTTAAATTACTCTCTTCGCTTCATAAGACCTCAATGTATCGTCAGGAGCCACAATATTAAATTAGTTTTTCCTGTGTATGTTTTTTTTTTTTTTACTCTCATAGTGCCGGTAGCCGTTGACTTGCATTATATGAATCACCAAGGACCACAGTTCCAGCTAAAAACTTCTTTAGTGTTGAACTAAAGAAGAAAAGTCACCTACATTTGGATGGCTTAACTTGAGGGTGAGTAAATTAACAGCAAATTTTAATTTTGGGGTGAAAAATCCCTTTATTTTGCACCTTTTGAAATGTACGTGAGTTTGGATGCATGTGAATTTAATTTTAATTTCTTGATGTTTATTCATCTTCTCTAGATGTCCAATGATCGCAGCATGATCCTTGATGTGTTCAATATATTCTACTTTCCATGGGGCAGAAAGACCTGCAGCCTGCAGCCTTGGCAAGACGCCTGCTCTTGTGGGCAGATCGGATACTCCTCTCGATTCGAGCAGTTCATGTACCGGGCAGTCTGAATCGCGGCGCGGACATGCTGTCCAGGGAGGGCATTGTTCACGGGGAGTGGAGATTACACCCCCAAACAGTAAAGCTGATCTGGAGTCTCTTTGGCGAAGCAGAGATCGACCTTTTTGCGTCGGAAGAGAACGCCCACTGCCTGCTATACTTCTCGCTGACGAATGCTACCCTGAAAGGGGATGCGCTGTCGAGCCACTGGCTCACCGGTCGGAAATATGCATTCCCCCCAGTCAAAATATTGACGCTGGTGCTGCAGAAGATCAGAGAGGAGAGGGATGCTGTGCTTCTGGTAGCGCCGAAATGGCCCAACCAACCATGGTTTCCGAAGCTGGTGAACCTGTCGTCGGTCCCCCCGTGGCAGATTCCGCTGAGAAGGGATTTATTATCCCAGGCGAAGGGCGCCATATGGCACCCCAGGCTGGAATTTTGAGATCTGCATGTGTGGCAAGTCAGTATGGAGTGAATCAGTTAACCGTCTCACAGCGTGTATTGCACACAATAACAGAAGCGAGAGCGCCTTCTACGAGGCACCTGTATAATTTGAAATGGAGAGTGTTTGCGAATTGGTGCGTTAGCAGGCATGAAGACCCGATAAGCTGTGATATCCCGGCTGTTTTGACCTTCCTGCAGGAACGTCTGGACGCTGGCAGTTCTCCCTCAACACTGAAAGTTTATGTGGCCGCTATCGCTGCCTCTCATAATATGCTGGAGGGCCGCTCGGTTGGTAAGAACCCCCTAATATCGTGCTTTCTTCGTGGGGCGAGACGGCTGAATCCTTCCTGCCCGCGCCAGATGCCAGTATGGGATTTATCATTGGTGCTCAGAGCGCTGTCTGACCCACCCAACCAGCTGAGTCTAGCAACATGAAAGTGCTCTCTTTCAAAATGGTGCTGCTGCTCGCGCTAGCGTCTGGGAAGCGAGTGGGTGATTTACATGCTCTATCAATAAATAATGTTTGTATGCAGTTTGGCCCAAACGATTGTATGGTCAGACTCACGCCTAAACTCGGCTACACACCTAAAGTGCTCTCAACCCCGTTCAGGGCCCAGGTTATCACTATACAAGCGTTCCGTTCCCCTGAGCCGAACGCCGATTCAGTGTCACAGAAGCACACGGAGCCCCGTGCGTGCGCTGCGTGCTTATGTGGACAGAACTAGCTAGTTTCGGACTTCGCAGGCACTAAAAAGGGTAGCCCGCTGTCGAAGCAGAGGCTGTCTCACTGGATTGTGGAAGCCGTACGCCTAGCTTATGATTCCCAAGGACTCGACTGCCCGTTAGGAGTACGTGCCCACTCCACTAGGAGTCTGGCATCCTCATGGGCCTGGGCCAAGGGAATGTGTATTCAAGACATTTGCTTGGCGGCGGGCTGGTCATTTCACAACACTTTTGCGAAATTTTATAACTTGGATATTCCCTTGTTTGCACCACACGTTCTGTCAGTGCAGGAGGAGAAGGCTGAGCAGCCATTGGACGACTGAGTTGCCTAGGACACGCCCCAGCCTGGCGCGTGCTTCAGTCCATGGTTTTGACTAGGTCGTCTAGGCGAAACGGTGCAGAATCATACTTATTCTTTGTGTCCGTAAGTCATTTACTAAGTAAAACAAGCACATATCCAGAAGTGTCCCCATTTTATAAGCCCGCTTATTCAGGCCGGCAGTGTTTTTTCAAGCACCAACATGTTTGCTGCTTTATTTCTACCCCTTATATCACACCAGTTCAGTGCTGCTTGACGGTGTGCAGGGAGGCGCTGAGAGTGCCGGCGCAGTGTTGGCTAAATGTTTCAACTAGGTCCGATACCCGACCTAGAGGGGGAGGGGCGAGTGCTCTGAATTATCTTACTACTGTCTCAGTGCCTTGTCCTCTGCATCGGCTATGTGCGAGCTGGCCAGCCCAGTTTTTTTTCCACACGGCGGGGTTTTATACGTTCCCATACGTAATGTCGAGAGACCGACTCGATAAGGGAACGTCTCTGGTTACTCACGTAACCTGGGTTCCCTGAGAGGAGGGAACGAGACATTACGTAAACGGCCGTGTAGGAAAAACCTCCTTACAGTCAATAGCTCTCTCTCAGTCAAAAGATTCTGAGATATTTTGGCACCCGACATCGCTTATATAGCGGCTAAACCAGCCAATCAGGCGATTGCTCAGACGCCATTGGCTATTGCAAAGCAATAGAGTGATTCAATCAGGCTTCAGCATTTCGAGGAAAAGGAGTTTCCCCATATGTAATGTCTCATTCCCTCCTCTCAGGGAACCCAGGTTACGTGAGTAACCGGAGACGTTAACTCTCTGGGGTCGGCTGTATCGCCGGCGATACCAGATCGGTTTTTTTAAAATCAGTGCAAAAGACACTAAAAATTCTCTGTTGATTTTAGTCACACAAATAAGTGTTATACATCAATCGAAACTGTTAAGTGTCTACTTTTTTTGTGTACACTCACAATAACAACACAATTTTATGCTTTTGGAAAAATAATAAAACAAACAGTGTGCGCTCTTTGTCTTCTCCGTCTCCGTGAACTGTTTTTAGAAACACGTCACTAAAATGAACTGTAACTCAGCGAATACTCAACACAGAGACATGAGAAATATATCTATAGAAAGCTCAAAGTGTCTACTTTGAAATGAATCCGTGTGAGACCAACACGATGTTCAATCTGTCCCGTCTGACTCATTATCTCTAATGAGTTCCCACCCACGCTCGGCTCGCGCAGTTCATATGTAAATAGCCACGTGGGGCGTGCGCACGTGCAAACGCCCAAAACAAACAAAGAGCTGAGGAGAAGCATCGCAGCTACTGTTCGTTTCTGGAAGATGCGCCGAGTAAAAGCAGGATTTCCCTCGAAAGAAGAACACGATTTCATCCAGAAGAGGAGCTCAATCTGATGAGTAAGTAATGTTTCTTTTTTTTTTTTTTGCATTAGTTAACGTTTTATTGTGTCATAAACTTGAACAGATTTAAACAGTTAGTTGGGTTGTTCCCAAACAACATGATGAATGCTACACGTCTAACAATGTTTAGACCATGTTTATTATTAATACTCTGTTCACAAATATATTTTAATAGTGTGCTAAACAATAATAATTAGGTTCTCAGATATAAAATATAATTTTTTATAGTACAAAGTACATCCTTTTATTGTACAAAGCTTGCTTGAGTCTGTGGCTACAGAATCATGTCATAGGCTACTATAAAATCATACATACTAGACTATATGACTTCAAAATCATAGTTGGGTCTTTCCCAAACTATAATTCCTGACTACAATGTTTGAAATCGTGTAAAACATTTTTAATATGAGGGGCAATTCACTGTATTTAAATTTCTTATGGCACGATGATGTTTTCATGCTCTATATAAAACAATAAAAGTAATATGAGTGTACACTGTAACATGATGAATGCTACGTGTCTAAGTATGTTTAGTACATGTTTATTATTAATAGCCTACTCTGTTCAGAAATAGATTTTAATAACATACTAAACAATAATAATTAGTTTCTCAGATATAAGATTGTTTTATGATAGTACAAAGCATGTGTGAGTCTATGGCTACAAAACATATATATACATACAGATGCTCCTGATATTAACATGCTCACAAATGTTTTTTTGTTTGTATTTTATTGAATCAGATACCAGCACCAGATGTATCCTGATGTCTCTTCAAACTGTTTTCCTCTGAGAGCGCTGAACCAACATCAGATGTTCAACTACACTGATATTCTATGTTAAAACAAGCTCCTTTTCTACTGATTATGTTTTTTTCTTCTTGAATCCATGGAAAGAAGTAGAAACACTTAAATAAAACACGTAAATATCAGGTATGATTTACTTGTTTCACTTGTTGAAGAGAGTCTGTTGCAGGAATGACTCAAAGTCTGTTCACATCTCTGTGGTTAGATCAATGTGCACAATAATGTGTCTTTGACCTTCATTATGTATGTTTTGATTATACTGTGTTGTAAATAAAACGCAAATAATTTAAAAAACCCTTTTTTTCAATCTCCTTACATTCTCTCTTACCTGCCTCACAGTCACAGTCACACTGATGGGCCATTAGAGGCCACTAGGGGAGGGCCCTTTGTCTCTCAGGTGAGAATCACTTAATATTCATGGCCATTACCACTCCCTTGCATATAGACCCTCGATCACAAAACATGTCTTGAAAATTTTAAATCAATATATTGTTTTCTGTGAATGAGTAAGCATAATGATTTTCACATAATTTTGAAGTAAATATTCTAGCCTACAAGACTGATTACTCAAAAGTCTTATTCACAACTATTTAGTGTGGGTTTTAAGGCCTTATTTCAGCTACATTTTTTTTCCCAAAACGTACTAACCACGCATAAGATTTTTTTTCTAAAAAATGCAAACATGTACATCCATCTTGGTCACATATTATTGTAGCACAGTTTGTGCTGAATACAAAAAAAATACATGTTGGTCAATAGTATGTTTTAAGTAGCTGAAATAAGCACAAATATCAGGGCATGTCAAAACATCTCAAGGGCCCCAAAATGACCTCGGACCCCAAGGGTTAAAGCACAATAACCTCGATATTTACTATGAGTTTACCTCAGTAGCCGTAGTTTTACTGTGGTATTTGTAGTTAAAGCACACTAACCTCAATACTTACCATGTTTTTACCACAGTAACTGTTTTTACAGTATACTATTTGTAAAGCTCAGTAACCACAACGCTTTCCATGCCTTTAATATGTTTTTGCGAAGTAATTGTAATTCAATATTTTTTGTCTTGGAGTATGTGATACGTCAGATCACATACTCCAGCAGCTCTTTTAAGAAGCCATCTCTTGTAAAGGTTCTCTCTCTCTCTCTCTCTCTCAGCTTTACCTTTCCTATTTTTCCAAACTGTAATCCGTAATTCATTTACACATATTTTGCTCGCTCTCTTTCTGTGGTTCATCATGGCATATTTTTAAAACATAGCATCAAATTTTGACCAATTCTTTCAGAAAGCTGCTGGAATTAACAGGGAACTTGAACTCGAAGCTGTCGATCCTGATCATGAAGAAGCTGCCAAGAAGGCTGAACAAGTCCTTCAAAGGTTCAGCCCTTCACAGGTTTTTTTGAACACTTTTAGTAATAACTGATTTGCTTTAATGAACACATCCTTATATTATGTGTTGATAATATCTGTCCTTATAGTCCTTCCTCTCAAATATTTTGCTCACAGATCATTTTTAACACTGTCTCAACATGTATATATTTCTCTTCATTTCAGCTGAGAGGGAAGACCAAAGCAAGGCCTGTCATGGGATTTGAATTTGGCCGTATTGTGCGTTTACGGAGAAGACCAAAATCTGCAAAGGAAAAAATTTCCAATGGTATGTCTGTGTTGGTCTGAGCACCTTGACTATTTGTACAGCATTTGATGTTTCTTTAACTTTGGTTTACATACCCCATGGCCCCGTCAGGAAGAACCCTCAACAAAGTGTCATGTTGAAGGAGTAATAATTCATACAATTTACTAAATCAGCAAATTCATATGATATTGTACAAACGTACTCATACAAAATTCTGCGACTTTTACTCTTACTGCTGTCATTGGCCTTTGCCTCAACTCTCATGCAGATTGTGCCCATTGTAAGTAGTCAGAGTGTTTATATCATAAAGTTTTATTAAGTTCACACCCCCTTTCCAAGCTAGAGTCCCCCCAGTGAATTCTGGCAATTTCCACCACTGAATACACATGTTAGTTTTCACATTTTCAACATAATATTGCAACATCTGGATCTTCTGAAGGCAATGAAATGATCAAAAGCATGTGGTCTTATTTTCTTTTCTGTATATTTGATGATATCGTAACGGTGGCTGGGTGCGTCATTATAAATATACTGTCCTGTTACCTAAATTATTTCTTAGATGCTACTTGTTTATTTTAAAAATACAAATCTTTGGTGAATCACTATAATTTGCTGAGTATTCTTATTAGCACGTACATCTCAATACGGTTACTTTCAGTCCTGTTATATACTCATATATCCTATACTTATATATAGTAACTGAGTAAAAGTAACAGCAGTGAGTAGTTTTATCAGATTTATAAATGTAAATATTAGGCTACATCAATATTAATCTCGCCAAACCATTTTTTCTCAAAGTTTTGGCCTTCTATCCACACTGAGACAATGCTTTTGCCCATAGAAAACTTATGGCTGTTCCTGCATTGTTGTTTTAAATTACTTTCCCGCAAGTATGACAGAAAATGTATGATTTCTGTCCTGTGGCAATTATGTATTAGACTCATAGATATGGAATGGCGTTTGAGTGTGAGCTGCGCTATAAGAAAACAATATCCACAGAAAAACTGAAACGATATTATTTAAGTATTAAGATATTATTATATTTTATATCAAATTTATTTTTATATTTACTATTTATTATTAGATTTTTTTTTAGTTAGTTACTTATATCTTATCTTATAACCCATCCTCTACCCCTAAATATAACCCTAACAAAAACCTCTGCAGACCACTAGATTTAAATAGAAACATGATTTGGCCTTTTTTAGCAGTGAGGGCAGCTCACTAGTCAATGTTCAACACTTTCACTATATCAGTGCGGGCATTAATACCTCACATGTCTAGTCAAACCTGTAATATAATGGATACTCGTTCCTCTTACCAGATAAATAGATAAATAGTGATTTTTTAATGATAAAAAATCATATTTTTTGATCCCGAAACCAACAATTTGTTTAAAATAAACACCTGCCTGAGGGGGAAATGAAGGAATTATTTGACATAATTTTAAACATGCTTTTAAAGAGACATTAGAGTTTTGGTAACAGGACTGAGAAAAATGCTTCCGTCTTCCACTTAAAAATTGTGCAATAAAATACAATGGCAATAAAATGGCACCCTTTCGGTGGAATGACCCATATCTTATATTTACATTTACATTTAGTCATTTAGCAGATGCTTCTATCCAAAGCGACTTACAAATGAAATATAATATCAAATACACACATACATATATACATATATATATAAAAGATCAAATATCTTGAATGTACAGTGGGTATGGAAAGTATTCAGACCCCCTTAAATTTTTCACTCTTTGTTATATTGCAGCCATTTGCTAAAATCGTTTAAGTTCTTTTTTTTTTTTTTCTCATTAATGTACACACAGCACCCCATATTGACAGAAAAATACAGAATTGGAATGGTCCTAAGTATTCAGACCCTTTGCTCAGTATTTAGTAGAAGCACCCTTTTGATCTAATACAGCCATAAGTCTTTTTGGGAAAGATGCAACAAGTTTTTCACACCTGGATTTGGGGATCCTCTGCCATTCCTCCTTGCAGATCCTCTCCAGTTCTGTGAGGTTGGATGGTAAACCTTGGTGGACAGCCATTTTTAGGTCTCTCCAGAGATGATCAATTGGGTTTAAGTCAGGGCTCTGGCTGGGCCATTCAAGAACAGTCACGGAGTAGTTGTGAAGCCACTCCTTTGTTATTTTAGCTGTGTGCTTAGGGTCATTGTCTTGTTGGAAGGTAAACCTTCAGCCCAGTCTGAAGTCCTGAGCACTCTAGAGAAGGTTTTCGTCCAGGATATCCCTGTACTTGCCCGCATTCATCTTTCCCTCGATTGCAACCAGTCGTCCTGTCCCTGCAGCTGAACCCCACCCCCACCCCACAGCATGATGCTGCCACCACCATGCTTCACTGTTGGGACTGTATTGGACAGGTGATGAGCAGTGCCTGGTTTTCTCCACACATACCGCTTAGAACTTTTTGGCCTCAATTCTATCTTGGTCTCATCAGACCAGCGAATCTTATTCAGATGTTTTTTTTAGCAAACTCCATGCAGGCTTTCACGTGTCTTGCACTGAGGAGAGGCTTCCGTCGGGCCACTCTGCCATAAAGCCCCGACTGGTGGAGGGCTGCAGTGATGGTTGACTCTCTACAACTTTCTCCCATCTCCTGACTGCATCTCTGGAGCTCAACCACAGTGATCTTTGGGTTCTTCTTTACCTCTCTCACCAAGGCTCTTCTCCCCCGATAGCTCAGTTTGGCCGGACGGCCAGCTCTAGGAAGGGTTCTGGTTCCCAAAAGTCTTCCATTTAAGGATTATGGAGGCCACTGTGCTCTTAGGAACCTTAAGTGCAGCAGAATTTTTTTTGTAACCTTGGCCAGATCTGTGCCTTGCCACAATTCTGTATCTGAGCTATTCAGGCAGTTCCTTTGACCTCATGATTATCATTTGCTCTGACATGCACTGTGAGCTGTAACTTAAATGATTTTAGCAAATGGCTGCAATAAAATAAAGAGTGAAAAATTAAGGGGGTCTGAAAACTTTCCGTACCCACTGTATGTTATGACTAGTCAAAATAACTTTATAACTCTTACTTTATGCAAGTTACATTGTGTTGAGCTATATCTCACAATTCTGAGAAAAAAGTCAGAATTGTGAGGTTAAAAAGTCAATATTTATTTATTTTTATTTATTTCTTATTTCTTTATTTAGTGACGGAAACGAGCTTTCATAGGAAGTAGCCCACAATGTGGGATTATTGTATTGTATTAAGAGATCCATGATGATGATATTCTGCTATGTTCAATGATGAGTGTCAATGTATTCTTTTAGGCAGTGGCTATTGACTTGGTCGGCATTGCTAGGAACGCCCACAAAAATGTCATATCTGTTCACGCTGTGGGGGGGGGGGGGGGGAACAAACCGTTCAAATTAATGCACTGTAAAAAGTTTTCATCCATTTCAACTTAAAAACTTAAGATTTTAAGGCAGCCACAAAACTTAAGTTATATCAACTTAAAAGCACAAGTCATACCAGCTCATGATTTTAAATCTTGCCTAGTGCTGAGTTGCTTTAAGTTCATTTGACTTTCCAATATTTGCTGTTTCAACTTATTAAATTAAGTTTAAAAACAGTCATTTTCAAGTTATGCTAATGAAAACTTCATTTTAAACACAGATAAAAAAAAAATACTATATTTGTTTGAAACAACATTTATTTATTTATTTTTCTTGCAGTGTTTACAAACAGGTTTTTTAATATTAAAACAACCTGCTTGTGCATGCTAATGTGTGAATCCCAGTATATGTATTGTATACAACAAGGGCACAAAAGTAGCAAAAAACTGCCAAGAAACTGTCAAACAAAGTTGAAAATATACTCATACCTAATTGGAAACAACCACTGAGACAAGCTTGGAAAAAAAAAATGTCCATTACAGTTCTTTTTTTTTAAATAATTTAAAAGGAAAAAGGTGTCCTGCAGTGCGCCATCATAGTCTTCATATTAGGAGGCCAGCTTGCATGCCCTTCTTCAGTGTACGAAGTATCTCACCATGAGCCTTTAAAATCAGAAAATAGGTAAGAGTTGGTTATTCTATGTACTCTATACACTGATAAACTTCAATATACACAAATACTTCACAAACACATTCAATATTTTGAATAATAAAAAAAGTGATGGTTTAAAGCAGGGGTGTCCAAACCTGTTCTGAGGGTCACTATCCTGCACATCTGAATCAGTTAACTAAGGTCTTACTGGGCACCCAAGGCAGGTGAGTTGCGGCAAGTCGTAGCTAAACTCTGCAGGACACCAGCCCTCCAGGACCGAGTTTGGACATCTTTGGTTTAAAGTTTGTACTCTGCTGAAAACCGATGCAAATGTGTGATGATTCAAGTCAACTGAGACGTTACAAAAATCACGATACACATTTTAAACAGCAACGGCTGCTGAAGTGGCAGGGTAAATTGTTGTTGACCAGTCAAATCAGAGGTGTGGTAACGGTTTGGATTTCCGATGACTATAAATGAAAGCGATGAGGTAGAAGCAGACAAAACAAAAACTGTGTGGAGTTACATGTACAATGTTATTAAATGGTTATTAGTTCAACCCAAAATTTAAATTCTGTCATCAATTACTCACCCTCATATAATTTCAAATTTCATATTTTTGATGAAATCTGAGAGCTGAAAATCTGAAGAAATCTGAAGTAATCCATGTGACTCCTGTGGTTAAACCTCAATTTTATGAAGCAACGCAAGTGCTTTGTTTATGCAAAAAAAATAAATAAAAATAAATATTTACCACTTTATTTTATCTAAAGCTTGTTCACGCTACAATGTCAACTCTTGCGTGAACACGTATGCGCAGTGGTGAGTGTGTGTTGCAGATCAATATTTTTGTAAATAAATTGGTAAAGTATGTTTTTTGCTCAAACAAAACACTTAAGTTGCTTCATAAAACTGAGGTTAAACCACTGGAGTCACATGGATTACTTTAATGATGTCTTTTCTACCGTTCTGGACCTTGAACATGGTAGTTGGGGGGGAACAGAAAGCCATCGGATTTCATCAAAAATATTTTCATTTGTGCGCTGAGAATCAATGAAGGTCTTACAGGTGTGGAACGACATGAGTGAGTAATTAATGACAGAATTTTCATTTTTGAATTCTCATCTCTTTAACAGGCCAAACCACACTGACCGGTGGATCTGCAGCTCCAATCACAGCGACAAATGCTTCCTCGTTTCCTCGCTCCTACATCTTCCAGCCCATGACCGGAGACCAATCGAACTTAGCCTTTTTATGATATATGAAATGTAGGGGGAAAAAAACTTTAAAGTCATTCAACAATGGCTCATCTTAATAAGATATAGTTTATACACTTTATTTATAGAAATGCAAAACTCACCCTTCATCACGTCTCAGACTCCCAGTCAAAAGAGAAAAATCCCTTTAACGTGGTTCAAATTTTGACTTATCTTGAAGGAACACTCCACTTTTTTTGGAAATAGGCTCATTCTTAACTCCCCCAGAGTTAATAAGTTGAGTTTTACCGTTTTTGAATCCATTCAGCCGATCTCCGGATCTGGCGATAGCACTTTTAGCATAGCTTAGCGTAGATCATTGAATCCGATTAGACCAGGAGCATCGCGTTCAAAAATGACCAGCTACCGGGCACTACTTTCAGGCGCTGCGTAATATCACTGCGCCTGCTGCGGCCATGTTACGGCAGCAAAGTTCCTTGATTATTACGCCGGAATGAGAGTAGGTCCTAATCATATCAGCCTAGAAAATCGCAACTTTTCATTTTCCGCCGATCTTAGTACACGATATAACTACAGAAGAGTCAAGTTTTAAATAGGACAAATATCGAAACTCTTTGATTGTTTTTGAACGCGATGCTACTGGTCTAATTGGATTCAATGATCTATGCTAAGCTATGCTAAAAGTGCTATCGCCAGACCCGGAGATCGGCTGAATGGATTCAAAAACGGTAAAACTCAACTTATTAACTCTGGGGGAGTTGGAGAATGAGCCTATTTCCAAAAAAAGTGGAGTGTTCCTTTAAGATATAATTTATACTCTTTAATTGGTACAGAAATGCAAAACTTACCCTTCATCAAGTCTCACTCGCAGACAAACGTGTGCTTGTAAAAAGAGACAAACAATTATGTAACTTAAATTTACTTGTAAACAACACATACAAGCAATATTTCCTACACAACAGCCTCATAACACATTAATGATCTGAGCTGCCTAAAAAAAATTAAGATGGATGGTGATCCTCACTGTAAATTTTACTGACAAAACTATACGTTTAATTCATGCGTAACGTAATAGAAAACATCAGCAAAGCCAACTGATACGGACTTTAATGGTAAAATACACCTATAATCGCTCATATATCCAATTTTAACGATGTTTAACAGGTGGAGAAACAAATGTTTCAAATGGAACTTGCTACATTACAACTGCAGCGCTAATGCAGCACAGCAGAGCGGCCACCTTATTAAATGTACAATTTGAAAGGTAAACACACTTCGGAAAAATATGACAGAACATAACTATTACTCTGCTCTGCTAGAATGAACAATAATCTCTCCAAAATTATGTTACGCAACACAAGCATTCACTCACCTCATCCACAACACGTCGATATGCTTGCTGCTTCTTCTTGCCAGACAGACAGCTTCAAGTTCACGAGTTGTTCATCTAAAATCCCTCCGCGATTTAGTTAGTTCGCGGTTTATTCTGCCCGTGTCTCATTGTTTGATGTTGCACTGCAATGTCTATATGTATTAAACATGAGTCTAATGTCTAGATTTGCTGAATAAGTTTTTTCTTGGTGGAAAGGACTCTGATATTGAATTTCATGTACAAATTTGACTCTTGCGCATTAATCCATTAAGAGATCTGGCCAGTTAGTGCCAATAAGTTAGAATTTAAAATGTTAAGTTCATTGAATTAAATTGGTCTCCTTGAATTTCAATAACATTAAACTGACTTAAAAAAGTCAAATTGAATCTAGTATAACTTATATAAAAAAGTTGAAACTGCTTAAATTATTTTTATGAGTTAAAGTAACTTTAAAACCTAAGTTGTCATGACTTTTTCATCATATCATTTTTTACAGTGTGTAGGAGACCTTGTTAGACGCTTGATCTCTACTTTTTGTTATGATTTCGATTGATTTTTGCTTGGTGCAATGCTGAAAAGTTGCTGTGTGGCATTCTGTACCTCTAATAAGTAAAAAATAAAAATAAAAACCCGATCTGAAGATTTATATACTGCCAAATAAACTGACGGAATGTAGCACAATCTGAGCGGGTAGCACACAACATCAGAACTCCGAAAGCAGTTATTATGGATACAACGTATGAAACATATCAAGCTTAATATTCACATTTATATGCACTCCAGATAGACTACACAACTTCAATGACCTGTCATTAGTCCCGTCCCGCCTGCACCGCAACCCAGTTCTGATGGGCTCACAGCAACCCTCCTTCACATCAAATAAATGTCACTCCCTGATATTTTGTGATGTAAATGTCATATTAAAACATTTATTTCATATTATTATATGCAATCCCTTACGAAAATTAACAATGGTATTACTATAGTAAATGTAGGCTAGGCTAACCGTGTTTTTTGGGCGTTTTACCAGTTGTAGCTTATAACCACAGTTTTACTACAAATACCATGGTTAAACTATGGTTAGTGTAGCAAAACATGTTTAATTTGTTTTTACCATGGTTTACCTATAATAACCATGTTTTTTTGGTTGTAACTACGGTTAATTTTCGTAAGGGATATTTTCATGTTATTTTATATATCTTTTTATTTTACGGCATGTATTTGTGAAAATTATTAGGCTGTATGTTTAGCACACACCACATAATGCTGTGCACTTCAAGGCACTTCAGTAGACCTTTAATCTTACCTTTTT
The DNA here is from genome assembly GCA_036784905.1 of Acrossocheilus fasciatus. NCBI lineage: Eukaryota > Metazoa > Chordata > Actinopteri > Cypriniformes > Cyprinidae > Acrossocheilus > Acrossocheilus fasciatus. The sequence continues at coordinate 13,490,113 of CM071949.1, forward strand.
GTCAATGTTAAAATTATTTTTAATATATAAATAAAAAAGTATGACAGGCTTTTACTCTAGTCTGTGTAAGCAAGCTGTCTCTTGCCTGGAGACTCCTTCAGGTAACAAAAAGTATCGGGAAATGACACCTCTGGCCACTTCGTTTGGTCGTTTGTCCAGTCACAGATACCGTATGGAATCCCCGACTTTGTAAATAAAGGCTAACACAATTTCATCCACAGCACACACACGTCTCAACATTACCATATAAAACAGGAGAAAAGACTATTTAAGTCCTCTCTGTATAGCCTTACACATGCTCCAGCTACATTTTTATTTACATTCTTTTCAATTACTTCTGTATAAAACAGTTTCAAATCACCCAAAGATGCAGGACCTTTATTATACAAAACTTAGACAAAATGGCGCATTAAAACAGTTTCCAAGCTAGGATTGGTTAAATAGAATGTTTAAGGCAGGGCTCAACAAAGGCGTATTTGCATGCACATTAGAGATATATCTAAAGGCATTTTGACTAGTCAAATTGTTAATTGCAGATATCTGCATTGCAATTTTGCCTAGTCACAAAGCTTAATGCAGATATCTCCAAAAAAGTTCTTCCTAGTCACAAATCTGATTGAGATATTCTTAATTAAGTTGCAGATATCTTCAAATGAGTTTTGACTAGTCGTAATTCCAATTGAAGATATCTTTAAATATAATTTGCCTAGTCAAAATTCGAATTAGAGAGTTCCATTTGCATTGCGAGAAAAACTCAAAGAGGAATTAGTTCGCATGGAGCAGCTGGATGTCATAAAGAAAATTGATGAACCAACAGACTGGGTGAGTTCACTAGTCATTGTTCTCCAGAAAAATGGTTCCCTGAGAATATGTCTTGATCCAAGTGATGTCAACAGGGCCATAAAACGTGAACATTTCAAACTGCCAACCAGAGAAGAGATCAGTGGTTCAGTAAGCTTGATGCGTCGTCTGGCTTTTGGCAGTTGAAGCTTGATGAGGCAAGTTCAAAACTGTGTACCTTCAATATGCCAGTAGGTAGATATAGTTTTCTCCATCTACCGTATGGTATTCTGTCAGCACCTGAAGTATACCACAAAACAATCCACATGATCTTTGAGCACTTACCAAGGGTAGAGACTATGATGGATGACATAATCATGTGGGGTTCCAACCGCCAGGAGCACGATGCACGATTGAGGCAGGTCCTGGAGCTAATAAGAGAGTCAAATCTGAAATTGAACAAGGAGAAATGTGAGTTTGCAGTCAAGAGCCCAACGTTTGTTGGAGATGTTTTGTCTGAGGAAGGGGTCAGGCCAGACCCAAGAAAAACTTCAGCAATAGTTAACATGGAACGGTCTCAAAATAAAGAAGTGAGGAGATTCCTTGGAATGGTCACTTACTTGGCCAAATTTATTCCCCAGCTGTCAACGCATTCCGCTCCACTCAGATGTATCCTTGAACAAAAGAACGAGTGGATGTGGGCTCATGAGCAGAGGAGCCGATGCTCAGATATTATGACCCGATCATATGATATGATCACTTCACCTTGTACCCAAGGGTGATGTGGCCTCTGAAGCTGTACGTCCCTGTTCACTTCCCCGCCACCTGGAGACGTTCTGGGTTAAGGGGCGAAACGTCAATGAGTGGTGGTTTCCAGCTGAAGACCCTGCAGCAAAACCATGTGGTATGCGGTCAGGCTTAGGCCTGATTCAGGAAAGAGGACGCCCCTGCCATGCGCAGTCCACCACAGGCACCGCAGGAGGTGCAACAGGCCTAAGGTCCAGCAGAAAGACCAGCTCGCTGTAATGAATAAAAAAAAACCCGCACAAGAGCACACGAATCTCAGCAGATGCCTCAAGATATGGCTTAGGCCCTGTACTTTTGCAGCAACATGGTGAGAGCTGGCAGCCAATAGCTTACGCTTCAAGGGCCTTGACGGGTGCAGAAACCAACTACGCACAAATCGAAAAGGAACTTTTGGCTTGTACGTATGCCTGTGAAAGGTTCCATCAGTATGTCTATGTAAAAGTCCTTTCAAGTGGAAACGGACCATAAGCCACTGGTGTCCATAATGGCCAAGGCCTTAAATGACTGCCCCATGAGAATCCAACGAATGCTCATCAGACTCCAAAAAATACGACGTCAAAATGATCTACACACCAGGGAAATTCATGTTTGCTGATACACTCTCTCGGGCTGTCGACAAGCATGAAAACCTTATCAGTGAAAAAGGTGCAGACATACAAGCGTATGTTGACATGACTGTAACCTTTCTTCCTGTGTCCCCAGAGAAAACTGAACAAATTAGAAATGCAACTGATGCGGATGGAACAATGACAACTCAGAGAAACAATACTAAAAGGTTGGCCAGAAAAGAAAAGTGACTGTCTAAAGCAAATTCAAGATTACTGGTCATGCAGAGCTGAACTTTCAGTAGTGAATGACATCATCTTCAAAGGAAACAAGTTTGTCATCCCTGCATCAATGTGCAAGGAAATGCTGCACAAGGTTCATGAGGGACATCTAGGTGAGGAGAAATGTAAGCGCAGGGCCCGTGAGGTAATGTACTGGCCAAGGATAAACCTCGAAATCAGTCAGACTACAGCTTCACGTGAAATATGCCTCACGTATAGGTCTAGGCAACAAGCAGAGCCACTCATGCCTCATCCAGTGCCCGATCATCCATACCAAAATGTTGGGGTAGACCTGTTTGACTGCAATGGTAAGAGCCATATTGCAGTTACTGATTATTTCCCCAACTATCCAGAAGTTGCAACACTTAAGGTGACAAGCAGCCAAGCTGTCATTACTTTTCTGAAGACAGTCTTCGCAAGACATGGAGTTCCCTGTGAAGTGTTTTCTGGTAATGGCCCACAATTTTGCAGTAGGGAGTTTGATGCCTTCGCTAAAGAGTGGGGATTTCAACACACCATATCGAGCCCAAACTACCCTAGGTCCAACAAGCTGGTGGAGAGTTCTGTAAAGATCGTGAAGGCTCTCATGAAGAAGAGTCACGATGGAAAGACAGACTTCCATAAGAGTCTAATGATTTACAGGAGTGCTCCCCTTCAAAATGGGTTGTCCCCGGCCCAAATGCTGATGGGTCGACGGATATGCACTTACCCATCCACCAGGACTTGTTGACACCTGCAGGGAAAAACAAAATCAAAGAAGAAAAACAACAACTCAAAAACAAACAAAAAGGGAACTATGAAAAGCAAGCAAAGACCATGCAAAAACTCAAGCCTGGAGATCGAGTTCATATCCTGAACCATGCAACAGGAACATGGATGCGACAAGGTTGTGTTGAAAGGGAAGTAGGACCACGGTCTTACGATATTCAGACCGAGCATGGTGCGATTCTAAGAAGGAACAGAGGGGACATAAGACCACAAGGGACTGTTCAAGAATACCAGTCGCAATCGAATGAACAAGATGAACAAGAGAACAGATTTCCACAAGTGAACAAGTTGACAAAGGTTCTGTGGATTACACTGACTCTGATCTGACAAAGGAAGTTACTGCTTCCCCTGAGAAGCGTTGTAGACCAAAACGCACTGTTAGACCCCCTGAAAGCTTAATTGAAATGTGTTGACTGTTTAAAAAAAGAAAAGAAAAAAGAAAAAAAGTTTATTGTGAAAATTATGTGATGTTTTGGTTGTGAAGTTATCAAAATGTTATATTTGGCATAAGAACAAATTGACAGAACAAAATATTTTGAAAGAAAGGTTTTTACTTTTAAAGGGGGGAAGATGTGATGTTATGTCTGATAACAATTATACTTCCGGTAAGGTGTGGCATACTGGACAGTTCTGATTGATGCACCATGCTGGAGAGTTGAGTGCTAGGTGTGTGCGCACATAATAAATCATCAGAGGTTCAAGCAAGGCGTTGTCTTGTGGCATTAATAATGTAACAGGTGTGGGGGAGGGGTTAGGATTAGGGGTGGGGTTAGGATTAGGCAATCAGGTAGCGATTTCAATGAGGGGGGTAATAATTTGGCAGGGAGTCGAAAATGGGCACAACACCGTTTTTCTAACGCGAACTGTGAAAAAGGCCTATTGTCAAACTCATACATACTAAACACGAATAACCCTTAAAGTCATTCAATAGTTATTAAAAAGACATATATAATACATGCTTAAAACATGATAGTCTAATGTGTGGGTTACATACATCATATGGGGTTATGCACAGAAATGTCCTTTTAGGATGATTTTAGGTGCATATGAAAAAGAAAGTCTTTGTGTAGTTCTATGGAGACCAAAAGACATGTTCATTTCAGTCTGGTTCTTCTGTGTGGGGGATGGTCAATCTAAAGAAGCACGTGATTTCTATCACAGAACTGATCTACATGTGCTGGTCACACGGTGCATCTCTTTGACCATCAGTCTTGATTACTTGCCCCAAATTTGACAGTCTCCTTCCTAGGTTGGAATGATCAATAAGTGTTCTTTTAGCACAGGCATACGTGTGCTTACTGGAGCTCCGCTGTTCGCTATACATAATGAAACATGTTTTTACAGCAAAATCACAAATTACAACACTATACTATACTATAAGCATCTATACACCTTAAGCAATTCAACAGTTTGCTCTACAGTAGTTCAACAAATGCGTGGTTCGATGATGGCGAATCCTCTCCCATGGCATTGTGGGATAGAAAAGTATCCCTCGATCGGCACTTCGGAGTCTGGGCGGGACCAATGTTCCCACTATTTTTTTTTCTTGCTGAGCAAAACTTTTCTCTATTGGGCGGACATTTCGACCACCTGAGCAAAAACATTCTTTATACCAGACCTGTACACCGCGCACACAAAAAAAGGGTGTAACTTTTAACTTTAATGTGCTATTTATATTTGATTTGACCCTTGATGTAACTAAATGATGTACATTTTAGGTTACCAGAGAAAACATTTTTATAGTACAATACACTGCTGTTCAAAAGTTTGGTATCAGTACATTTTTTTAAAGAAGTTTCTTAGGCTCATGAAGGATGTATCTATTTGATTAAAAAAAATGATCCTTCAGAAATCATTCTAATATGCTAATTTATAATCAATGTTGGAAAAAAGTTGTGCTGCTTAATATTTTTTTGAACCTGTGATATTTTTCAGGATTCTTTGAGAAATAAAAAGTAAAAAAATAAATAACGTTAATTCAAAATAGAAATATTGTGTTACAATATACATTTACCATTTTATCATTTTTTTTTTTTTTAATTAATACACTCTCAGAAATAAAGGTACAAAAGCTGTCACTGGGGTGGTACCTTTTCAAAAGGTACACTTTTGTACCTATTAGGTTCAAATATGTACACTTTTAATATGTACCTTTAAGGTAACAAAATGGACCCTTTAGGTACAAACATGTACCTTTTGAAAAGGTACCGCCCCAGTGACAGCTTTTGTACCTTTATTTCTGAGAGTGTACTTTTATTCAGCAAGGATGTGTTAAATGGATAAAAAGTGATAGTAAAGACTTACATTGTTAGAAAATATTTATATTTTTAATTAATGCTGTTATTTTTAACTTTTTATTAGCCTAATCAAAGAATCAAAGAAAAAAGATTTTTTTAAAAAATTAAGCAGTACAAGAGTTTCAACACTGATAATAAATCAGAATCTTAGAATGATTTCTGAAGGATCATGTGACACTGAGTAGTGGAGTAATGAAGCTGAAAATTCAGGTTTGCTTTACAGGATACACTATATTTTAAAATACATTAAAATAGAAAACCAATATTAGAAATTGCAATAGCCTAATAGTTCAAAATATTACTGGAGTTTTTTTCTTTCTGTATTTTGATCAAATAAATACAGCCTTGATGAACATAAGTAACTCCATTAAAAAACAAGGTCAATTATTTATTAGGTTTATAATATAGGCCCAACATAATATAACATAATATCAAAACAATTGAAGCATTTAAACTGAGATCTGTTTTTTTTTTTTAAACGTGACCGTGAATTCTTATACAGCTATCTAAACATCCCGATGAAGTACAGTTTGCACAATACACCTGTGTATGTGACTGTAAATGTCTCAGAGTTTTGTTAACGTTACCATTCTGTGCCCATCATCCGCTATTTCCAGCACTTAATCAAGCCACTCTTCTTTAATACACGAAGACATTTATTTCACATGTCACTGCGTTTGCGTTGGCTCTCGATTTGGGCTCTTTCGTCCGCAACCATTAAAATATTCGGTTTCTAAAGCGACTCATTTGGCGCACATCATTCTTGCGGCAGCAGCTCTATAGCGGTTTACCCGAGCATTGCAATTCTTTAGTTTCTACTAGAATACAATACACTAGAATACAATAGTTTCTACTAGAATACAATAGAATACGCAGGCCATCCGGGGATCTACTGTTTTATGAATACTGTGGCCTCAGACATACTACTCTTCTCACGTACCCATTTTGCCTACTATATAGTAGGTAAGTAGGCATATTCGAACGATACTTAAGTATACGTATGTCCAAATCTCGCAAGAAATTGTCCTCCATCCAGGTAAATCTTGCCTACTCTTTTGTGGATATTGAGATTTCATGCATACTTTTCCTTCACCTACTGCTTTTTGCCTACTAAATAGTATGGAAGTATGCGGTTTCAAATGCAGCCTTCATCTGGGTTGAAGCAGTAGGACATCCAGGGATGTATCGCCTACTCTTTTATGAATACTGTTGTTTTTGAACGTACTTCTTTATTCACATACTCTTTATTCCCTACTAGTAGGTAAGTAGAACACATCATATTAGAACACAAATTAAGTATACGTACATCCGAATCTCGCAAGAATTAGTGCAATTTTTGCCTACTGTTTTATGAATACTGAGGATTCAAACATACTTACACTATAGGCTCAAAAGAGATGTCAGGGTTCTTCCATAAATTTCCAGGAGACGATCATAGAGTTTTCAAAATCTTCATTTTTATTCACTGCCCCATATTCTGCCCACAATGGTGCAGAAATAATGGGAACTCACTCATACACAGAATCACTAACGAATGAACTATCAGCACAACTGAGTTCTGGGCCTTAGATGTTTCTCCAGGGATCCCTCACCAGAACTGACTCGGCCATCGAAAATTTAACCCTTTTAACAAATCAGACCAAACCATTTTATAATTACAGGGGGTCTCACAGGATCTTAATTCAAAAATTTAGTACATCATAAACAAAATTAATATAATATATACAAAAACTTTATACACTTATGAAATTGCATTCAACAAAACAATAACAGAAATAAACTAAAACACAAAAATAAACTTTATACATAACACCCAAACAAACCCTAAACCCAAACGGTCCCCAAAACTACATTTCCCATAATTCCTAACAAATATATATAAAGGACATCAGCAAATGCCGTGCTCTTTTAATACCAGGCCTTTACTCCATGCTGCAGTCATGGATCCTGGCGGAACCACGGGTGAGATAAACAATTCAAATAATTAAATAAATTTAAACCCATTTCTGTTTAGTTGTGATTTTATTCAATCACTAGTGTGCACTCTAGTAAGGAACTGGGTCGCTCTTAGTTCTTTTAATACTAGCATGAAGAGTCAACCTACACCTCTAACACAAAATATTTTGGGTAGATAAAAAAAAAACTAAAATAAATACACAAATTTATAAACAAGCAGACAAACAATAAAAATAAACCAATTTAAATAAAATATGTACTAAGTGTGGCCTTAGCCATCACATTTCCCCCCACCTATACATTCTCGCAGGGTGAGCGAGAAAGAAAATCGGCTGCTATATTTTCGGCCCCCGGACGATGCTTCACTGTAAAGTGGAAAGGTTGTATAGACAAAAACCATCGTGTCAAACGAGAATTTGTGTCCTTCATTCTATTTAATCATTTCAGAGCTTTATGATCCGTTTCAATAACGAAATCTCAACCGAGCAAATAATATTTCAATGAATCAAGAGCCCATTTCATAGCCAAACATTCTTTCTCCACTACTGAATACCTAGTCTCTCGGGGAAATAATTTCTGGCTCAAATACACTACAGGATGTCTACCTCCATTTTCTTCCTGCATCAGGACCATTCCTAATCCCAATTCAGACGCATCGGTTTGAAGTACAAATGATTTTTCAAAATCAGGACTATGCAAAATAGGTTTAAAAACCAGGAACCCTTTTAATTCAAGGAATGTTTTTTCCGCGGATACTGTCCACTGCACTTTATTGGGATTCATCTTTTTAATTAAATCCGTTAACGGTGCCGCGATGGTCGAAAAATGGGGAATAAACTTCCGATACCAGCCAACCAAACCAAGAAATGAGCGAAGTTGTTTCTTTGTGGCTGGAAGTGAACAAGATTGAATAGCCTTTACTTTTTGCACTTGTGGCTTAATTATTCCGTTTCCCAATACATACCCCAAATACTCTGTCTCTGTTTTAACTAGGGAACATTCTACGGGGTTAATAGTTAGACCAGTATCTTTAATTCGTTGAAAAACTGCTTGAAGATGTTGAAGATGATTCTCCCACGAGGTGCTAAATATCACAACATCGTCTAAGTAAGCCGCCGCAAATTCTCCTACCCCATCCAATACAGTATCCATCAATCTTTGAAAAGTCAGGGGTGCTCCGTGCAACCCGAACGGTAAAACCCGAAAATGCATTAGCCCCCTTGGTGTTCAGAAAGCAGTTAACTCTCGCAACTCCAAATCCAGAGGCACCTGCCAGTATCCCTTATTTAAATCAATGGTACTTATAAATTTAGCCTTGCCAAGTTTTTCAATTAACTCCTCAATATGAGGCATTGGATATGAATCAAATTTAGAGACCGAATTTAGATAGCGGAAATCAATACAAAACCTAAGGGCATTATCTTTTTTTGGCACTAATACCACCGGATTACACCATTCACTCTTCGACGATTCCACTACACCCATTTGCTGCATCACTGTTACCTTATCTTCAAAAGCCGTCAGCAATCGTTCAGGGATACGATAACTCGTTCGTTTTGGCGAAGCATTTTCTTTAAGCACGATACTATGCTTTATAAGTGTGGTACAGCCTGGCTGATTTTTAAACAACTCTGGATCACACAACTGCTGAATTTGAGCTTGCCGTTCTACAGAAAGATGGTTAAGATCAACGGGCGGTGACTGTTGACTACTAGGTAAATATTATTCTTCTACCTCTTCCTCATCCTCATCCTCAACCAGCCTAATTAAATTAACAACTGCACTCTTACTCTGTGGATACCATTTCTTCAACAGATTAATGTGCAACACTCGATGTGAACGTGCCTGTCCTGGAGTCGCAATCTCATAGGTAATTGTTCCTATCTTTTTAGTTACCTCAAACGGCCCTTGCCATTTACCCAGAAGTTTATTTTCAGATGTTGGAATCATCACGAGAACTTTCTGACCCACCTCAAAAGATCGCGACTGTGTCTTCCTATCATACCAAGTCTTTTGTTTTTTCTGCATTTCTCTCAAATGTGCAGAAGCAAATTCATTCATTTGTTGCAACTTTTGTCTCATGGCTAACACATAATCGATTACATTTATTTTGGTTGATGCCCACGAATTCCCCTCCCACAGTTCTCTCACAAGGGACAATGGTCCCTGCACTTCATGACCATACATCAACTGGAAAGACGAAAACCCGGTTGACACCTGCGGAACTTCCCTATAAGCAAACATGAAGTATGGTAACCACTGATCCCAGTCGGTCCCCACCTCATTCACGAACTTGCGAAGCATTTACACTAGAGTCTGATTAAACCACTCTACAAGCCCGTCCGTCTCAGGATGATAGGGAGTTGTTTTTAACCCTGTTATTCCCATCAGCTGATACACCTGTTGCAGGAGTTGGGACGTGAAATTCATTCCTCTATCGGTCAGTATTTCTTTTGGAATACCTACTCTTGAGAAGAATTGGACCAGACAGGAAGCGATGGCCTTAGCTTTAATATTTTTTAACAGAAAGACCTCTGGAAATCGCGTCGCATAATCACAAATGACCAATATATACTTATAGCCGGTCTTACTTTGTTCCAGAGGGCCTAAAAGGTCCAATCCCAGCCGCTGGAAAGGAACATCAATGGGGCAAAGGAATTAAGGGTACTTTGCGAGGTTTGCGAATTTCACTGTATTGGCATTCCGGGCAAGCTTTACAAAACTCAGCGATGTCTTTAGACATACCCAACCAGTAAAAGTGCTTACTAATTCTAGAATGGGTCTTCCGCCTCCCCAAATGTCTTGCCCACGGAATGGAATGTCCCAACGTCATCACTGGATTTCGTACACTAACGGGTAATACCACTTGTAATTTATCCCCGGTTTTACGATACAGCAAGTCATTCATTACACAAAAAGATCTCCCCTGAAACATGATTGCATTTGACCCTCTTCCCGCTGCCTCTACCACCTGGGAATTAGAGGTCGACCGATTCATCGCTTTTACCAATTAATCGGCACCGATAGCTGACTTTCACAACTAACGGTTATCGGCAAAAATTCATGCCGATAGTTTTCCGGTTTGCAACCATTGCTGGAGTGGTTAGGAAGGGTCCGCTGGAATTATACAGTACGAGAGCGGCCTCTAGAGGCGGAAATCACTAACAGCACGTGTTGTTTATTTTGACACGTGACACTGCACAGAGTGGGAAACTCCAGACGCGCATTTAAATACAGCCGACAGAAAAGCCTGCCGCTGAACAGAGCGCCATTCACATAGTTTTCTATTAAATTACATTATATTTGTCCCAAATCGTTGTGAATGTACATAATGACTTCACTCTAGGCTATAAATTATGTATTGTGCATTTTTCAGCAAAACGTTTGTCTTTCTGTGGCTCTAATAAAGTCTGTGTGCTTCATATAGAGAGCTGTAATACAGATCGCGCGTTCTCTTTCCGCTTGCTCTGTTTTTTTTAAACACCGAACTTCAAACTCATTTATGCCACATTGTTCATTCTTGAAGCAAACTTATGTCCGTTTGGTGATTAAATAAATTGTTTGAGACCGCCACTTGATTTGAACGCAAAGCGTCTGGTGTGTGTGTGTGTGTGTGTGTGTGTGTGTGTGTGTGATACCTCTGAGTTCTCCTAGACGTAGCGCTGTGCTTTTGCCCAATGTGTGACTAAATTTTTATTTATTAGATAATTATCAAGTGTTAAAAAATAGAAGCAAATACAGTGTGTGAGTACACATACAACATCCATATGTACAATTTTAATGCTATGGCCTTGTGTAGATATTTAAAGATGGCCATCTTTAAGCATGACTGTTGAAATTAAATGGTAACACTTAACAATAAGAGTCCATTCGTAGCATTAATGAAAACTGTAGAATTATTGTTCCTTGTTAGTGTTTTCATTTCAACATTCACTATTAGCTACTAATAGGTTACGTTTTTAAATTTTAAAGTTTCTTCTTTTAACATTAGCAAACTATGAAATAACTTTAATGATCAATATAGTAAATAATATTAATATTTTAATTCATTTACAAAGTATGGTTCAGTACTGTTGTTGCTTTTTTTTAAGTAGTAAAGCACTAGCTCTTTTTCAGTATGCATTTTGAAAACTATCGGTTGATTAATCGGTATCGGCCAGTGTGGTCCAACCTAGCTATCGGTATCGGTAAAATCCACTATCGGTCGACCTCTTCTGGGAATACAATTTTGAAGTTTCCGCATCTTCTTTCTGCCGCTGCCTCAAATTTTCAGGAATTGGAACCTGATCAGCGTTCAACAGTTTCTCAGGTTCTGTTAGTCCTCTAACCTGCACTATGGTTTCTTTAAATTTTTCCTGTCTTCTTTCCCTCCTAGACTTCTTCATTTTACCCTGATTCACAGACAATTCAGAATCAAAAAAAGGCAAAGACAACAAGGAGTTTTCCTCTTCCTCACATTCATTCTGTTTGCTTTGAGACCGTGTCAGAACTACGTTACAGGTATCCTGAGGAGGTAACAGATCCATTAGAGCAGGGAAATCATGACCTAAAATCACGGGAAATGGTCAATTCTGTGCAAGTCCTACCTTCATCAAATAGGTTTGGCCCGCTATACCCATATACACATCAGTAACAGAATACTGCCGCTCCTCACCGTGAACACATCTCACTATTACCGAAGCATCCCTACTAGCATATAATTCGGGTACCAGCTCTGATTCTACTAGGGTTTGCGTGCAACCTGTATCTATTAAGGCAGTGACTTTTTTCCCATTCAACTCAACCGTTCTTATCACCTGCTTTGGCACAGAAAGATTAACAGGTTCAGGTACCATCTCTCGAGGTACATAACACACGTTAGTAAGTGTTTTTGTCAACTGCGGACACATTTGCTTTTTATGACCTAATTGACCACATTTATAGCACCTAATAGTCTCGGAAACAGAGACCCTGAAGTTCTCAGTTCGTTTTTCACTTGCCTCGTTTGTAGACCTACTCCCTTGAGATGCCGAACTCGGTCGTCGAGAAGATCTATCTCGCGCCGTCTTCCAGCGAGAGAGGTTCCAGGGCTCCGCTCTATGTCGTGCAGCCAAGAAAACATCAGCTAGCTGTGCCGCCTCCTCAGCAGTAGACGGGCCGTGTTCTTTGATCCACGTTTGCAATTCTGGATTAAGCCATAGCGCGAAATCTCTGTCGGTACGTCTCCTGGTTAATGGAATACTTCTTCAAGATAGCCTCTTTTACTTGCACATAATCTATGCATCTGCAACATCCATGGCCACATATGCACTGCGCGCCTTGCCAGTCAGCAACGGGATGAGTCTAAACCTCGACAAACCTCAGCAATCCGTTCAAACGTGGTTAAATAATGTTCGATATCATCCGACTCACACAGTTGTTGCATCCGTGGTTCCGGCTGCGCATACCCATGGCTCATATTACGGGAGCCAATAGAAGCTCTTGGCAACTCATCTGGCTCAGCAGCTCCCTGGTCTCGCAATTCCTCCAACGAAGCTCACTGGCTGACCTCGCCTTGAAGTAAACGGAACTGATGCTGAAGGGATTTCCATCTCGTCTCTTGTCGAGCTGCCTCTTGTACTTGACGTGCCTCTCTCTCTTGCTGATCTCGCATCAACCGTTGAAGCATCCCTTTAAGTTCCAGCAAGTCACCCTCCGACTCTTCATCAGACATAGGCCCCGATGCCCCTGTCAGCATTTCTCCCTCATCGGATACGATCTCGACGTCAGCAGGAACAACAGCGCGCACTACCTTCTTGGGCGCCATTCCTTCAGCACTAGACTCCGACCTCCTTCTGGACGGAATACCACCACTGCCACCATCTTGTCAGGGTTCTTCCATAAATTTCCAGGAGACGAGTGTTCAAAATCTTCATTTTTATTCACTGCTCCATATTCTGCCCACAACGGTGCAGAAATAATGGGAACTCACTCATACACAGAATCACTAACGAATGAACTATCAGCACAACTGAGTTCTGGGCCTTAGATGTTTCTCCAGGGATCCCTCACCAGAACTGACTCGGCCATCAAAAATTTAACCCTTTTAACAAATCAGACCAAACCATTTTATAATTACAGGGGGTCTCACAGGATCTTAATTCAAAAATTTAGTACATCATAAACAAAATTAATATAATGTATACAAAAACTTTATACACTTATGAAATTACATTCAACAAAACAATAACAGAAATAAACTAAAACACAAAAATAAACTTTATACATAACACCCAAACAAACCCTAAACCCAAACGGTCCCCCAAACTACATTTCCCATAATTCCTAACAAAAGATATAAAGGACATCAGGAAATGCCACGCTCTTTTAATATCAGGCCTTTACTCCATGCTGCAGTCATGGATCCCGCCAGAACCACAGGTGAGATAAACAATTCAAATAATTAAATAAATGTAAACCCATTTCTGTGTAGTTGTGATTTTATTCAATCACTAGCGTGCACTCTAGTAAGGAACTGGGTCGCTCTTAGTTCTTTTAATACTAGCATAAAGAGTCAACCTACACCTCTAACACTAAATATTTTGGGTAAATAAAAAAAAAACTAAAATAAATACACAAATTTATAAACAAGCAGACAAACAATAAAAATAAACCAATTTAAATAAAATATGTACTAAGTGTGGCCTTAGCCATCACAAGAGACATTAGGTCCCCAGTGAACGGATAACTGAAAGTATGGGACGTCGAGGATAATCAAATATCTAAATTAATATATAAGCAATATTTGTGATCAGATTTTAATTAGAAGTACAGTCTAAATTTGATGATCACTTGGAATTGGAGTCAGATCAGAATTGGAGCTAGATCAAAATTGAAACTAAATCCTGATAAATTCAGAAGCGTAAGTAAAAGACAGAACATGCATTAAACCTTCGACCAGGCTGCTGATTCCGTTGTTTGGACTAGCGGGTGGATCCTTACAGTTGGTGACCCCGACGTGATCTCCCATCTTATGTCGGCGAGGGTCTTTTCAGCGCAACATTCAAAAATGTTCCGGAAAGAGGTTTGAGCTTCTCCTTGCTTTTCTCCAGCTGCTGCAGTAAGTCAGTTCTTATTTACCTTTTTATAATTGTCGAGGGAAAGTTTAGACACACCCCATATAGACATGCTTTTGTAGAATGAGTCGGAATACTCATCATTAGACCGGAGACCGTATAAATCCGGTGGGACTTACAAAAATTAGATAAAACCACATGAACTGACAGGGACGATAGTGGCAGAGTAGATGAGGAACGGAGTCTCTTGAACCAAAAGTAAAATTGGAATAACATCATCCAAATTTTATTCTGGTGCTCAACAGAGGGCTGTAAATTGCAACCTAAATTCTTAGATTAATAATTTCCTGCCACTATTGTCTATTGGCCTTACAATAATAACTTTGCAACATTTGAAGAGCAAATATTTAAGCGCAAAGAATTCAAGAGCAATGGAATTAAAAATTAGAGAACTTTAATAGAAACTCTAATCTGGCCAAATCATGTCTCAGTCCCAGAGAACTGCTGCTTCCATGCAGAAGTCTCGGTCACTGTAAAATGTAAACTGTAAAATGAGGAGACATTAGAAATTCAAAATCGAAAACTGTACTGCACATAATGGCAATTTTGATGAGGCTTGTAACCGGGCCTAAGGGTTAAACCCATTTCAGATGACATGCACAACTTCTCCTGGGGAGAATTAGTCAAATAGCCAAATTAATTAAATTAAATGTATTGAAAATCTCTGAGATCACAAGATTTGGCTCAACAACACTGTTCAAAGCTCAGTCTTAACAAATACAGCCTATAAGCTTGGTGTTATTTTAGGTTTTACAAAAATTACTACACATGTATGATTCTCAGTCTTTGTCTTTAAGCAGACAAACATAAAGAGACCATGAATCTAAAACAACATGTGTACTTTGCATTTGCATTTGCTCTGGGTTTGCCCAACCCCCAAACTTTCTCACACTCAAAGAGATTCTCAAAAGAATCGACTTAGTGACATCTTAGCTCATAAACATAAGAAAATTGTGCCCAATTCCATATTGTAGTCACAAAAAAATCTTCAGATTGAGCAATGATTTGACCTGTGCTCTCAGTAGGTGCTTGCAGTTCATACGTTTACAGCAGCAAAACCTATAACTGGTTTCCAGTCTGGCTTGCTGCTGTGCACATGATGCACATGTCAGGACTGCTGCCACAGGATCAAATCAAAGGTGTGTTTTCAAAAAGATCAGAGATGATAACCAGTCATTCTAAACAAGTTGCTCAGGAGGCCCTCCAGAGACCAGTAATAGAAATTATTTTAATTTATACTATTTTAATGTAGTATAATTCATGTTATAACAACCTTATAATATATTATATTACAATGGCCAAGAATGGCCTTAATTGGGGTTGTGTGACGCTTTACTGCTGTGTTAAATTGATTACATTGTGTAAATAGGTAGGTACAACAACAATAACAAAAAAGATATAAAATAAATATTAAAATGTATAGAATATCATTTCATTTTTCCAGTCCATTATATTGAATAATAGAGTGATACAATTGTAAGTATATTATTTTAATACATAATGCAATGTGTTTCATGAGTACGCAAAATTACCAATCTTATTTCTTCGTTTTATTGTGTCAGCAAACACGTTTTCAGCATTAAAATCTACTTGTTCAACAGTGGCTGTGGCAAAAGGGCTGCATTTATACATTGGGCTATAACTAAAATTCATACAAAAATATTACAAATGGGTTGCTTCTACCCTCCATATATGCTTAAAAACACTTTCACACAATTTCCTTTTATTACACATTCTGTACATTCAAAAAAGAAAGCATTTTTTGGCATCACATCAAAGAGTTTTTAGAACATAATCACTCAATTTATAATAATAATAATCATCATATTTAATTGAATAAAATAAAATTACTAATTATATTTAATTGTTTTTGATGTGTGTAATTATTGGACAGAAATATTTGTAAAACAATCCTTATGAACCTGCATCTATATTTTGAGCATTTGCCCTGAAATAGGATACCCTCTTGCTAATTGTCTTCTGAAGTTTGGTCGGCAACCACGACGCCTGCTCTTGGACAGAAAGTATGTGTTTTCCTATGCAGTCTTCACATAATCTACAAAGAAAAGATCAAATATGTGGTGAATAATAGTCAGGGTAGTGGCATGTTTAATTTTTGACAGGAATGAAAATGAGGCTGTAAGGGATAGAAGTAAATGTGTTCAATAGATTGAACTGTTTTTACATTTTCAAAACTTTGCCTCTTTTTTTTCAAAACACACAAATCCAAGAATTGCATGCAAAAAAAAAAGCAAAATGCCTTGCATCACTTGCAATATGAAGCACTGCATTCAAAATATCACAAACACATCTCAAAAGCAAACATGTCTTACAGTTTTTTTCAACTGCTTACACACATTTTCAAAACTATGCCTCTCTTTTTCAAAACTTTACACACAAATCCAAGAATTGCACACACAAAATGCAAAATGCCTCACATCTCTTGCAACTGCATTCAAAATATCACAAACATATCTCAAAATCAAACATTTGTCTTACGTTACAAACACTTTCGCCATAATATTATATTTTTGGATATATCATATACACACAGTTATTCAAAACATAAAGCTCTTCTTTCATAAGCTCCTATGTACATTTCTGTACAAGATTGAAAGTAATTTGCAGAGAGATTAAAAATTCCATGAAAAATTCATGGTAAACATGAACGCCTTACTGTAATACTGGCAAAGAAGTATGTGCATTTCTCAAAACAATTTGTGCAAACAGCACCACACAATGGATTACCTGCAAAAGCCTGTAACTTACTCAAAATCTTTAGTTCATCTCTCAAAAGTAAGTATTTATGTCAATGAACATATTAGTGCCATCAGAACAAAAATACCTTGTTTCATTGTTCACAAACAAGATAGTCAAAATGCTTAGTCATGTTGTCAAAATAACACTGCGCTCTGTTAGTATTACCTGATGTAAACTATGGCAACAGTTTGGATGACAGTTACTGTACTGAAATGCAGAAGGTTGCACTTCTTATGTATGTCATATATCCATTTCAAAAGTACAAATTTACACTACTGTATGTGTGATATTGATTGAAAGAGACTGGATCGAATTCACAGTTACACTTTTACTAGTGGTCTGACTTTCACAGAGAACTATATAATACATGTTGAGCAACATGATATTAGCAACTGATAATGTAGGAAACCGCAGACAATCAGTTGCATGCATGTACCAACTTGTTCAAAAGAATGAGAAACTGCTTTTATGATGTGCACAAGTGACTAGATGATGTGGAGGTTGAACAAAGTAGTTTTGAGAATTTAATTTTTGATCTGAGAAATGCATCAAAGCGACGAAGCAAGAAAAACTGTATAACTTGACCTGTGGCCTATTTATAGGCCTATTCTAAAGTCATGATTGGTTGGTGTTAAAAAAAGCAATGAGTGTTTGTGCATGTGAGGAGTTAGTGTGAAGCACTGATGAATTAGTATGGCATTTTAAATGGTTGTGTTTGAAAAAGGAAATCAGGATACTTCCTGTTAGATTTTTGTGTGTAACATAGAGAATTGTGTGGTGTGTTGTGTTATGCAAAAAGTGTTTTATGAAATTGAAAACTGAGTCAAATGCCAAGAACTAGTGTATGGTTTTGCAGATTTGGTGTGTGGTTCTGGTGTTTGAGTGTCAGGTTTCATAAATTGCACGACAAAAAAGATTTTGTGTGAAAGCAGAAGAAAAAGCAGTAAACAACCTATTGATTGTTCAGATGATAAAATGTCTTTCTGAAAAAAAGGTGAAAATGACATGATCTAGTACCTTTATACAGTGCAGGGCTTGTTTTTATCCGTGTTAAATTAAATATGGCTTCTAACCTGATTAAGGTCTATTTTCCCTTATCAAACAACTATAGACATAAATACAGTCTTTCTTAAACATAATTATTTGATGAGCTGTTTGTTGTAGTGTGTAACTAGGATGTTTTTTTTGTTTTTTGTTTTTACCTTGACAGTGAGTACGGTTGAGTCTGAAACACCAGTACATCTGCACAGTGATTCTGAGAGGGAGACCTGAGAACTGCAACCTACAGAGGAAAAAAAAATATTTACAAATACTGTTCTCAATTACCAGATTAAGTTCATCTGCTTCATCAAGAGTTAAACCAGTCCATGATCTTGGATATATACCAGCTAATTAAAGTCTGCAGAGAGCTCTGAGCTAATGTGTCACACAATTGACCTCAAGGCTAGATTATTGTAATTTTTTATTGGTTGTTTATTTATTGGTGGTTGTTCTGCACGTTTAATAATCAAACTCCAGCTGGTTCAAAATGCAGCAGCTAGAGTTTTTAGTAGAACCAGGAAGTATGACCACATTAGCCCGGTTCTATCAACACTGGCTCTCTATTAAACATCGTATACATTTTAATATCTTGCTAATTACCTATAAGGCCCTGAATGGTTTGGCACCTCAGTATTTGAGTGAGCTCTTATCACATTATAGTCCTTCACGTCTGCTGCGATCTCAAAACTCTGGCCATTTGATAATACCTAGAATATCAAAATCAACTGCGGGCGGGAGAGTGTTTTCCTATTTAGTGCCTAAACTCTGGAACAATCTACCTAACACTGTTCAGGAGGCAGACACACTCTGTCAGTTTAAATCTAGACATCTCTTTAACCTGGCTTACACAGGTTAAAACACTATTGCATTTCTATAATTCAAATCCGTTAAAGGATTGTTAGGCTACATTAATTAGGTCAACTGGAATCGGGAACACGTTCGGGGTCACCATAGCCACCCAATCCAGTCCATATGATGGGTGTTTTAGGTTAAATGGATGCCACCTTATTGGGATAAGCCCTCCCTACACCTACCCGATACTTTATTTTCAACTTTTTGATTATTTCCTTCATTTTTATTAAAAAAAAATGCTTTTCTGATGTGATTTGAAATTTGAAAAGGGAGAAAAAAAAAGTTCGCCAAAAGGTAGATTCGAACCCGGGTCGATCGTGTCAAAAGGAGCGTGACACACATTTTACCATCTGCACCACTAAATCTGACAATTGATGACTGTCTTTTGCAAATTTGACTATCCCAATCATACCATTGTGGGTGGAGTTAGTGTAAATAGCCTCTGCCAACAACCGGGCTGTTTGCACTTAAATAGACACTCCGATTTTTATTTTATTTTATTCCCAACAGTTAAACAGTTGCCAACAGAAAAAAAACAGGGGGTGGTGCAGGTCAGATGGTGAATCAAAAATAGAAATATAATACATTTATACATTTAAAATTTTAATTAAAACAGAATAATATACAAATATGAAAAAATGAATAAATACATTTTAAAATAATAAATAATATTAAAAAAAAAAAAAATATATATATATATATATATATACATACATACACACACACACACACACACACACACACACACACACACACACACACACACACACAAACACACATGCATGCATACATACACAGCAGCAATATATTAAATGAATTAAACTATAAATTTAAATTATAATAAACAAATATAAAATAAATCATATAAATGAAAAACTTCAAATAATGAATAAAACACAAATATAACAAATACATTAAATTATAAATGAAAATGCTCCATCGGGACAAGACCACGGGAATCAGATAAACCCTTTACACAATCTGACATGGCTGCGGTTGGAATTGAACTGCGGGTTTCGTCTGGCCAGAGGAGAACTGGCCCCTGACTGAGCCTGGTTTCTCCCAAGGTTTTTTATTCATTCTGTCACAAAGGGAGTTTTGGTCAGTTTGGGGACACTTAATTTCTAGCGATTATCATCGATTTGATTGCACATACAGTGGGTACGGAAAGTATTCAGACCCCCTTAAATTTTCACTCTTTGTTATATTGCAGCCATTTGATAAAATCATTTTAAGTTTTTTTATTTTCCCTCAATGTACACACAGCACCCCATATTGACAGAAAAACACAGAATTGTTGACATTTTTTCAGATTTATTAAAAAAGAAAAACCGAAATATCACATGGTCCTAAGTATTCAGACCCTTTGCTGTGACACTCATATATTTAACTCAGGTGCTGTCCATTTCTTCTGATCATCCTTGAGATAGTTCTACACCTTCATTTGAGTCCAGCTGTGTTTGATTATACTGATTGGACTTGATTAGGAAAGCCACACACCTGTCTATGTAAGACCTTACAGCTCACAGTGCATGTCAGAGAAAATGAGAATCATGAGGTCAAAGGAACTGCCTGAATAGCTCAGATACAGAATTGTGGCAAGGCACAGATCTGGCCAAGGTTACAAAAAAAATTTCTGCTGCACTTAAGGTTCCTAAGAGCACAGTGACCTCCATAATCCTTAAATGGAAGACGTTTGGGATGTCCAGAACCCTTCCTAGAGCTGGCCATCCGGCCAAACTGAGCTATCGGGGGAGAAGAGCCTTGGTGAGAGAGGTAAAGAAGAACCCAAAGATCACTGTGGCTGAGCTCCAGAGATGCAGTCGGGAGATGGGAGAAAGTTGCAGAAAGTCAACCATCACTGCAGTCCTCCACCAGTCGGGGCTTTATGGCAGAGTGGCCTGACGGAAGCCTCTCCTCAGTGCAAGACACACGAAAGCCCGCATGGAGGACTCCAAGATGGTGAGAAATAAGATTCTCTGGTCTGTTGAGACCAAGATAGAACTTTTTGGCCTTAATTTTAAGCAGTATGTGTGGAGAAAACCAGGCACTGCTCATCACCTGTCCAATACAGTCCCAACAGTGAAGCATGGTGGTGGCAGCATCATGCTGTGGGGGTGTTTTTCAGCTGCAGGGACAGGACGACTGGTTGCAATCAAGGGAAAGATGAATGCGGCCAAGTACAGGGATATCCTGGACGAAAACCTTCTCCAGAGTGCTCAGGACCTCAGACTGGGTCGAATGTTTACCTTCCAACAAGACAATGACCCTAAGCACACAGCTAAAATAACGAAGGAGTGGCTTCATAACAACTCCGTGACTGTTCTTGAATGGCCCAGCCAGAGCCCTGACTTAAACCCAATTGAGCATCTCTGAAGAGACCTAAAAATGGCTGTCCACCCATGTTTACCATCCAACCTGACAGAAGGAGGAATGGCAGAGGATCCCCAAATCCAGGTGTGAATAACTTGTTGCATCTTTCCCAAAAAATGGCTGTATT
Organism: Acrossocheilus fasciatus; assembly: GCA_036784905.1. NCBI lineage: Eukaryota > Metazoa > Chordata > Actinopteri > Cypriniformes > Cyprinidae > Acrossocheilus > Acrossocheilus fasciatus. The sequence goes on from CM071949.1 coordinate 13,511,795, forward strand.
GGATCAAAAGGGTGCTTCTACTAAATACTGAACAAAGGGTCTGAATACTTAGGACCATGTGATATTTCAGTTTTTTTTTTTTTTAATAAATCTGCAAAAATGTCAACAATTCTGTGTTTTTCTGTCAATAAGGGGTGCTGTGTGTACATTAATGAACTTAAATGATTTTAGCAAATGGCTGCAATATAACAAAGAGTGAAAAATTTAAGGGGGTCTGAATACTTTCCGTACCCACTGTATACTATTTAAACTAAACGGAGCTAGACAATGATATCTCTGAATTCAATAATGAAATGCCTTTAACTGAAAATTGAGTGTTTAATCTTATCATTATACATTACTGACACTTTGTCCTCCAATTTGATACTGTTAAGTGCTTTGACACAATCTGTATTGTTAAAAGTGCTATATAAATAAAGCTGACTTGACTTGACTTGACTTGAATCAGCACCTAGAGATGACCTCTACAGCTCTGAACGTCAGCGGAGACCAGGACAACTAGATGAGCCCCAGAGACTGATCCCCAGTGAAGACCCTGTCTCCTAGATGGCCATCGGGACAAGACCACAGGAACCTGATGAGTCCTTTGCATAATCTGACTCTGCTGCAGCCTAGATTTAAACTGCTGATTTTGTCTGGCCAGTGGAGAACGACACTTTTTTGACACACTATTTCCCCGTCTAAATACTGTAAAGCTGATGTAAAGCCACCCAGCTTTATATCAAGCTGATGTAAAGCTGCTTTAAAACAATTTGCATTGTTAAAAGTGCTATACAAATAATAGTGACTTGACTTGGCAATTGCTGAGTTAATGCTCACTAGTAAACTCATGTCTGGTACTGTATGTTCAATGCTCTTATCCCTGCATTTATTTTTGCAATGAACATGGATGTACTGCTCAGAGGACATGTATTATGGTTCAAACTAACAGAGCCCATATATATTTTAAAGTAGAATCGGAGTCTCTGAATATTCCAGTGATGAATATGTAAATATATTTATGAATCTGCAGTACATCACAAATACAAGCCTTGTAGATTGTTGTAGATTAAGCTGTACATACCGAATCCATTACAAAGAGGTAGGTCTGGCTTCCTCCAAAAATGACTACATCACCATCTCTCCCCTTATCAGCAGAATGCCATAACCTGAGGGAGGAAATAGGTAAATAAGTCACTGATGCAAGCCTAATCTATATCACCATCATCCTATGACTTGTACCATTATTTTGATGCAGGTAAGCTGAATGAAATATAGTCTCTGCTTTCTAATTGTGTTGCTACTAACTGATATTTTTTCATTATTTATTTGTATTTCATATTATTGCCTGCCCGATGCATCCAAGTCATCAGCCAGCAGATTTGACCAGTAGATTTTAAAAAGTAAACTATTTTACTGTAACTAAAAAGTACATAAATACATCAGCCTACCCACTTAATATTGCCAAATGTGAGAAAACAACCCAAGTTCAAGTTCAAGTTGAGCTTTATTGTCATTGTATAGTGGAACGAAATGTCGTGTCTCGCAGGACCACGGTGCTACATACTAGTTAGACATGAGATACACATACAGCAATGCAAATATAGGAAAAAAATAAAATAAAATAAACACAATAGGGCTATACAACAGTTTAACCATCTGACTATACATATACTATAACTACTATACCTAGTTGACTACACATACACAAACTGAGATTGTACAAGAACTTTACATAAATACTGTACATGAAATAGTGCTAAAGAGATATTTGTACATGAAATTGTGCAGGAAATATATATTTTTACATTAAATTGTTCGAAAGAGAGATTTTGTGGGAAGCAGCGCATAGTGCAAAGGAGTTAGTAGTGCAATGCTCCAGTAAACATTTTTTTGTAGTGCAATATTCAAGTAAACATATATTATCTTATTGAGTCTTTGTTGCAGGGAGTGTTTATAGAAAGTGTCTAGTGTGCATATAGTGGGACGAGTGCGTTACTACAGGTGGTTTGTATAGCCCACTCACCTGTGTGTAGCACACCCAGAATTGCACTTAGGAGAAATTTGTCAGTAGTTATTTATGAGTTGGGGGGCTGAGGTGTTCATGGTTTCAGAGCGGGGGCAGGGAGATTGGAGTTAAGAGCTCTCACAGCCTGGGGAAAGAAGCTGTTGAGCAGTCTGACAGAACGAGCTTTGATACTCCGGTACCTTTTTCCTGATGGCAGGAGCTGGAAGAGGTTGTGGGAGGGGTGGGTGGGGTCCTTCACGATGCTGGAGGCCTTGCTGGAGCATCGTGCAAGGAAAATGTCCAGGATGGAGGGAAGAGGGGCACCGATGATCTTTGCGGCAGTGTTCACTGTCCGTTGTAGGGTCTTGCGGTCAGCAGCACTGCAGTTCCCATACCAGACAGTGATGCAGCTGGTCAGCACACTCTCAATGGTGCCCCTGTAAAAGGTGGTGAGGATGGGTGGAGGGAGACTTGCCCTTTTCAGCCGACGGAGAAAGTAGAGGCGCTGTTGTCCCTTCTTGTTGAGTGACGTGACGTTGGTGGTCCAGGTGAGATCCTTTGTGATGTGCACCCCCAGGAATTTAGTGCTACCAACTCTCTCCACGGTTGAGCCGTCGATGGTCAGTGGGGGGTGGTCAACAGAGTTTCTCCTGAAGTCCATCACAACCTCTTTTGTCTTACTCACATTGAGGGACAGGTTGTTAGCACCACACCATTCAGCCAGCTGTGCCACTTCCTCTCTGTAGTGCGTTTCATCGTTGTTGCTGATGAGGCCCACCACAGTTGTGTCATCAGCAAACTTGATGATGTGGTTGGAGCTGGACTTGGCAGTGCAGTCGTGGGTCAGCAGCGTGAAGAGCAGCGGTCTGAGCACACAGCCTTGTGGGGCCCCTGTGCTCAGTGTGGTAGTGCTCGAGGTGTTGCGGCCGATACGGACTGACTGAGGTCTTGCAGTTAAAAAGTCCAGGATCCAATTACAGAGGGAGGTGTTAATGCCCAGCAAGTTTAGTTTGTGGATGAGCTGTTGTGGGATTATTGTATTGAATGCTGAGCTGAAGTCGATGAACAGCATTCTTACATAGGAGTCCTTCTGTTCCAGGTGAGTAAGAGCTAGGTGGAGAGTGGTGGATATTGCATCGTCCGTGGAACGGTTTGGACGATATGCAAACTGGAATGGGTCCAGCGTGCTTGGGAGACTGGACTTGATGTGATGCATGACCAACCTCTCAAAGCACTTCATCATGATTGGGGTCAGTGCTATGGGACGACAGTCATTCAGACAGGACACATGTGACTTCTTTGGTACTGGGATTATGGAGGTGGATTTGAGACACGTGGGGACGACTGCCTGGCTCAGCGAGATGTTGAAGATGTCTGTTAAGACATTCGTCAGCTGTGCAGCACAGTCTCTCAGTACACGTCCAGGTATGTTGTCAGGGCCCGCAGCCTTTCGTGGGTTAATCCTGGATAGGGTCTTCCTTACATCAGCTGGGGAGAGACAGAGTACCTGGTCGTTTGGAGATGTGGGTAGTTTCTGTGCAGGTGTGTCGTTCTGTATCTCAAATCGTGAGTAGAAGTGGTTGAGTGCCTCTGGTAGGGATGTGTCATCGTCACTGGCCTGTGGCGGGGCCTTGTAGTCAGTGATGGTCTGAATGGCTTGCCACAGGGTCCGAGTGTCTTTACTGTCGCTGAAGTTGTTATTGATTTTTTTAGCATACTGATGTTTTGCCTTCTTGATGCCATGAGACAGATTGGCTCTTGCTGTTTTGAGGGCTGCTTTATCTCCTGATCTGAATGCTTCATCTCTGGTCTTTAGCAGCCCACGAACCTCTGCTGTCATCCATGGCTTCTGGTTGGCACGTGTGGTGATGGTCTTGGTGACTGTCACATCATCTATGCACTTTTTGATGTAAGCAGTCACAGTTTCAGTGTACTCCTGTAGGTCTGTGTGGTTGTTGTAGGTGGCCGCCTCTTTAAACATGTTCCAGTCTGTGTCCTGGAAGCAGTCCTGCAGTGCTGAGGTGGCATTTTCTGGCCATACCGTGATTTGCTTTTGAACCGGTCTGGTGAGTTTCAGAAGTGGTGTGTATGCTGGGATTAGCATAACAGAGATGTGGTCCGAGTACCCGAGGTGGGGGCGGGGTTCAGCTTTGTAAGCGTTCTTTTCTGTTGTGTAAACAAAGTCCAGTGTGTTATTTCCCCTTGTTGCAAAGTTCACATGTTGGTAGAACTTTGGCAAAACTGTCTTTAAGTTTGCGTGGTTGAAGTCACCGGCTATGATGAAAAAGCCGTCGGGGTTATTTGTTTGTTGTTCGCTGATGGCGCTGTACAGTTCACGAAGCGCGTCCTTAGCGTTTGCACACGGGGGGATGTAAACCGCGACAATAACAATGGCCGTGAACTCCCGCGGCAGATAGAACGGTCGACACTTCACAAACATAAACTCCACCAGCGACGAACAGTGTTTTGATACTAACGCAGCATTGTTACACCATTCTTTGTTGATATACACACACAAGCCACCGCCGCGAGTCTTACCAGACAGTGATGAATCTCTGTCCGCGCGGTAGCAGTTTAGTCCGTGCAGCTGAATGGCGGAGTCCGGGATGTTGTCCTTTAGCCATGTTTCAGTGAAAACAAACACACAACAATCCCTTGTCTCATGCTGTGTAGACCGACTGAGTTGAATTAAGTCCAGTTTGTTTTCCAGAGAGCGAACGTTTGAGAGCATGAGTGTTGGAAGAGCCGGTCTTGAGGGGTTTTCCCTCAGCCTAGCTCGTATACCTCCGCGCTTACCGCGCTTCCGTCCTCTCTCACACCGCTTGCGACACCGCCTTGTGCGGGTAGCGTCAGTAGGCGAGGCCGCGGTCTCGAGGTCCGGCTCCAGCAGTAAACAAAGGCCTCGTAGCTTCTCAGTAGCCGCCGGCGAGAGTTTGTGTTTGTATGTGTTGTTGATATCCAAAAGGCTTTGGCGATCATAGATGTATCCCGGAGTGATCTCCCGATGAATTAGCGGTGAATTGACATTGTTTGGAGACGAACAGACGACATTAAAAGACATAAAAGCACCGTCTTTGGGACCTGAAGAAGCCGCAGCGTCCGTGCGCGCCGCCATCTTGGATCTTCCTAAACCAAAGTAATTATTATTATTTTTAAAGAACCTTTACCTTTATTTTAAAAAGATCTCTTACTTACACCCGTCCGATGCTGTGTGAGCTAGTGCTGTCAAACGATTAATTGCAATTAATCACATCCCAAAAAAATTGCTTTGGTTTACATTGTTTGTACAAGTGTGTGAACTGTATATATATATATATATATATATATATATATATATATATATATTTATTATGTATACTGTGAAGGGAGGAGCCAACGACAGACACAGTGGGTGTGGCGTCAGGCCTCAGAGAGGCTTTTATTGAACAAAAACAATAAAATAAAGTGTCCAGGGGGAAGAAGTGTCCAACAAAACAGGGGGGATCTGGTGTCCTCGTTGTGCTGCGTGGCTCGTGAAGGAGGGCAGTGTTCAGGAAAGGAGGGGTCCAGGGAAGGGGCGGAGTCTGGTGGCCGCACACGCTCCCGCACTGGTCCGGGGCACGAGGGGCGGCGGCTTTCTCTCGAGCGGCGGCTCTTCCTCTTCTTTCCGCGGCCTTTGGTGGGACTTAAATGGCCTGGCGTCCTAGCCCGTCGGCCGTCATACGGGTGCGGTTCTCCTCCTGACTCCGGGTTCAGCGACTTACATCCTTGGAGGCGCGACAAGTTCTGCGACTTAATCCTCACCAGCGCGACGTCCCTCAACGCACCCTTCCTGGACCCACGAGGACACCAGCGTGCATGCACGGGGGAAAAGACCAGTCTCTCGAGGAGAGGCGCGCTCGGCATTTAACAGCGGCGGTGATGAGGTTTCATTCAGTCCAGCTGTGCCTCATCACACGCCGCCAGCCCACGTTGTTCCCACGCCCCTCCTCTTACACACCCACTCCCGTCGGGAGCCTGGTGAAGGGTGGCGAATAAGGGACGGGGTGGTGATGATGATAAGGGGGAGGGCCACCGACTTGTCACAATATCTAAATACACACATACACAGTATATATTTTAAAAATATATTTATATTAAAGGTGCAGTGGGAGATCTTGGAAAATGCTAACTTAAGCCTGATAGCCCTGAAAGCAAATGTCCCACCCTCCCTGCAATCACCATCCAAAGCCACGCCCCTGAACGCACATACGCTCAAAAAGCAGAATACATCAGTGGTTTCCAATCCCAGTCCTCGCCGAAGCGAGCATATATGTTACATACAAAAGGGATTAAAGTGTGCGAGACGTAAATTTAAATAGTATTTATTTGCAGAGGTATGTCATGTCACACTTCTCTAGTAAGATTCGTCTCTATGTGAAGACGCTGTGCAACGCAAATCCTTGAATGAATGTTCCGAAGTGAAATAAACTTCAACAGATTTCCCCTGCTCAGGGAGTAGGGAGCAATGAACACTGTGTAGGCAGCATGTCTATCAGTACACAGTTCATGCATGTAGCTCACTTCTAATGAGCTGGTAATCTGAATCGGGTGTGTTAACTAAGTGAGACATGCAAAATATGCAGAGCAGGGGTAGCCTGGTAATACCAAACTCTGCTACTTCACTTTGCTTCGTAGACAGAGTCTGGAAATCATTGGTGTACCCGTAAGTCAATCACATAACGTTTGGTTATGATCAGTGATGGGCAGTAGCGTTGCTACAAGTAGTGACGCTAGTAGTTTAACTACATTTCTCAGTAGCGTGGCGGTAGCGTCACTGCTTTCTGAATCAAATAGCTTTTCGGTAGTTAAGCTCTTTTTTTGATCAGGTAGCGCGGTAGCGTCAACAAAAGCTAACGTTACATTTTCCAAAGAAAGCATTCTGAAACTCGAGCTCAAATCAGAAATAAAACAGCTACGGATCACTGATCCTGGATCAATAAGTGACACCTCCGCCACTAAAGCTCGTAACGCCATTGGCTCCTCAAACTGTCAGTCAAACCTCATTATTCCTCCCGCCTCTCTCGTCAATGAAGTGCGGCGCACAGTTTGGAGCATCTCAACTTGTTTGCAGTCTGAAGGTAAATAAAGAACTGTTGATTGAATAAGTAGGCCTACAGCGGTTTCTTTACTCAAAAAAACAAACAAAAAAACTATTTATAAAGGCTAATGCTTTGTTTGTTTGTTTGTATTTGAGGAGCGGAGAAGAGTTTCTCTAGCATTTGTTGTCGAGTCACAGCGAAATAGCTCGTGCGAAGCGCTGAATCTTTCATAATATGATACTTTGGCCAAATAACAGAAAAAAACTGTACGCCTACATAATAACAGAGAACTGGGGAAAACGGGACACGAGTCAGGGGGGAAAAATAAATAAATAAATAACATTCGCTGGTCAAAAGCTTCGTATTTGAACTTGATTTTGGTGAAATGTTTATATTAATATCTAATGACACATGCAACGATGCAAATAAACATGCCTATCTGTAGGCCTAAACATCTGTATGGTAACACTATACAATACGACTTCATTAAAATACATTTGTTACAGTATTTATTAATCTTTGTTAATGTTAGTTAATGAAAATACAGTCGTTCATTAGTAGTTCATGTTAGTTCACAGTGCATTAACAAATGTTAACAAACAACTTTTGACTTTAATAATGCGTTAGTAAATGTTGAAATTAACATGAAGATAAATGCTGCAGAAGATATGAAGATAAATGCTGTACACTAGTTAACTAATGCTAACTACTGAACCTTATTGTGAAGTGTTACCATTTATATAAATGTATCTGTATACAATAAAGCCACAATACCAACTACCAATAGGTTTCTGGCCGACAGCACAAATTTATTTTGCCTATGTCACAATATGAGGTAAATCCGGCCCTGTTTTTGATACTGGTTATGTTGCCAAATTGGTTTGGAACAGCTGTTGAATAAACAATTAAACTGAACATGCCTGTCTATCTGCTTGACTGACAGTTTTATTGATCACTGAGAGAGCAATGACTTGGTATGGATGTTGGTTCAATAGAATTTATTTATTTTATTTTTTTTAAATAGCTTGGATGTAGTAAACTACTTTTGCCATGTTACCGTAGCTTAGCTTGCTACATTTCCCAGGGCTGTAGCTTTAGTGTAGTTAAGCTTCATTTAAAGAAGAGTAACTGTTAGCTTAGCTCACTACATTTTACAAGTAGCTTGCCCAACACTGGTTATGATGTATGTTATGCACCTCAAACTTCCACTGTAAACACTGGTATGCGGCGAAAACAAAACCATTGAGCGAAATACCAGAGTGAAGATGGCTGTGGACGACTTTTGCAGATTATGTTAAGTAAATCTACACATCTACAATACAGTACAGTATTCATTACGTTTGTTTGTGTTACATAAAAGGCGATCTGACGCTGAAATGTGTTGCTTTTGAAATCACGCTGAGTGCTAGTTGCCGCTGTTGTTGTCAGTTACGGCTTGTGCACGGACGAGCGCTTCAGTCCCATTCGTTCCATTGAAACCACAAAATAAAATGCACACAAACATGTCCCTGCCTTTGATATATAATCACTGATGAATGCATTTGGTTTTAATTACTAAAAAAAAAAACACAGATGATGTGACATGCTTAACAATATCTACCACCTGAGTATTATTCCACTCGCAAGCTGTCAGCATAAATTAAACTCAAAGTACCATTCAAATTTATTTGTGATGTCATATATGCTATTTTTGGCTTGTTTCACCAAATGCAGTGTAAAATGCACACATCGGATACGGGTCACTTTTAAAAGAAATGTAAGCACGTTGTCCAAAAAAATCGGATATAGTCACAAAATCGGAATTGGTCATCAAAACCTGCAGTGTAAATGCATCCCATGTCCGCTGTCGTTTTAGATTTCCCAAACCTAAACTACAATCTTAAATTCGGGGCTTAGCGTCTACGTCGCGGCTCTCAGCCCACCCTCTGTTCATTGGTTGGCAGGCTGCTGCGGAGCCGGAGATAATCTGGGAGATGGTTTGCTATATCAGACTGAGTACAGAAGCAAACTGAAATTGAGCGGAAGTACAAAGTCTAACGTAGTCAGGCTAGAGCAGGGGGGGCGGGAGGACCAGAACTGGGAAGAGCGCTGGGCTACATCACGTGTCACTTGCCGGTGAGAAAGCTTTATAGCGTGATCGCGCTGATGATGTAACCTGTCTGCGCGAACTGGGTGCGCAGAGTTATGCAAATACATACATTGATAGACAGGTAGGAAAGCAAATTAAAACACTCGGACCGAGCGTTTTTATTGGACGAACATTTCTTGGTCCTACGCCTTCCACAGAATATATAAATACATTTAGACCACTTAACTTAATGATTGCTATCACACAGTACACACTTTATTCTATTATGTAAACAAAAACTTTTATATCGGATGCAGCATGAGCCCTCCATCTAATGTTTTGCATTGTGCATGGGCTCTCCCGGTCACCCTGCCTCCTCTTTGCAAACTCCAACCTGCTTCTCTTCATAGCATGCAATTTTGGGGGGTTAATGGCCAAATTTATTTTCTGGCTGATGTCTCATTTACATTTACTTCTTTGGGGGAGTTCTCTGGGGTTGAGCCCTCCCTCAGGACAGAACGCCAAATATGCTTAATATTTGCTTAATCTGATTATATGTAAGGGCAGATGTGCGGATAAACTAATGAACTCAGGAACACTACCACTACAGCCATACATGGACAAGACCTGGCACAGAACACTAGAAACACAGGCATTAAAATATATACAAAACAGCTGGAAACAATCAATCTAACAATGAGGAAACAAGAAACTTAAAAGGGCAAACTAATAATCCACAAGATCAAACAAAAGCACAAATACTACGGAGCCCCTTAAGGGACATGGTGGTGGGAATAATTCGGGGTGAGTGGAAAAAATTTGGGGTGGAAGGAAATTAATTAATTTTTGTGTTCTCTCGCAAAACTTTTGCATTCTCTCGCAAAGATATTTGCGTTCTCTTGTAAAACCAGTTGAGTTCGGACAAATTCTTCCTGTTTACTTTACCACCTGCAGTGGTTACATCTCCGTATGTTAACAATGGAGCAGTTCATAGAGTTTTATTTTGAAGTTTGACTCACGTATAAATAAATACAGTCAGTGCTTAGTTCAAGGCATGGTTTTGGGACATTCTAAAATGCTTAATGTGGCTTAATGTTTTAAAACAATGACATTGGAGGACCAAATTCGATAAAATAATAAATACTGATAAAAAATGTTAGGTTAATATTAATGGAGTGTCTATTTACATTAAGTGCATGTAGGGGGCTTTGATCTCCTCGTGAAGCCAATCACTCAGGAACTCTTGCAATGCAAATGTCATGCCACAAAACAAATTCTCTGTTAAGACAAGAAGATCTGGGAGAAAGACCATTTGCTCATCGATCCCTTCACCCATCCTTTCCCACTGGACACATGGTCCTGGTCCTTAAAAGTTGACAAAGAAATGCCAAGAACTCAAGTCGCTACTCTTACATAAAATGTTTACTATATTTTCAGAATTCATGAGCGTAAACTTTTCATGTTTGGTATCAATTTTACAGTCTTGGTTCAATTGGAAATGTGATCTCAGTCCCATATCAATAGAACAGAGCAAAAATAAATATCTTAAATCTGAGAGAAATTCTGTTCTTCTGGTATGGGTTGTGCTCCTGATAAGGTCTTTGCCAAATGTTATTTTTATACCCCGGGTTAGATGGGGCCTTCAGGTCATTTCATGCCCCAGCAAAATGTCCTGTGAAGCTTTTATTATGCTAAATTTATGATTGTTTTGTTTTGATTTGAGTATTTAAAGAGGATTGGTGAAACATTCATGGAAGCATCTGTAAACATAACTTCCCACATGGTTGCTGCGTGTCTCTCTATTTGCCAGGTATGCTGACTCTTTGAAATTATTACAACATTACTTTTCTTATTTTGTGTTTTATATTTCATGCTGATCAGTTGTGTACCTAAACTCTAGATACATTCTTTTTCAATTGATGTATTCATTTTACTAATTGAATTTGTTCTTTTGATTGATGTTTTATTATGCCTGGCAAAATAAATGTTATTTCTTGATTTATTTCAGACTCTGCTGAAATCATTATGACTATTAGACTGTGAGGAGGCTTTTGTTACTGCAAATCTATGGCCAGGATAGGTCAAACTGAAGGCTCACGAATGAACGGAGCAGTAGGCACGTCATCGGAGACCTCAGATTTCTGTCTATCGCTGATGCTAGCAAGTTGTACAGGAAAAGACTAAGAACACTTTTTATCATAAGCAAGCAGTTGGCGGCCAACAATTAGGTATTAGTCTACCTACACCCTCTGACTAACCTCAGACTGGTGAATTTGTGATTGTGAGACTGGTGCCTTCAGTCGACGCTAGCCTCAAAAGAGACATTAGGTCCCCAGTGAACGGAAAATTGAAAGTATAGCGAGTCCAGAATAATCAGGTATTTAAATTGTAACACAACGGATGTTATGATCAGTTTTTAAAATTATCATTGCGATTTGTATTCAATAAATACTAGAAATTGGAATCAGATTTAAACGTGAAAGGAGACAGAATTAAATTAGAAACCAACATTTTAATAAATGAAGTGATTTTTTCCAGAAACACAAGAAAAGACATACACGCAGAACACCTTCGACCAGGCCGCTGGATTCCGCTGTTTGGGCTAGCGGGTGGGTTCTTACATGCAAATAGCCCACCTTGTTGGCAGAGGCTATTTACACTAACTCCACCCACCAATGTGTGATAGGACCATTTTCGATAATAAATACTAATAAAATTATTAGGCTAATATTAATAACCTTATTAATAATATTACTATTAATAAAGCAGAATAGCCCAGAATATGAATGCAGCGCCCTGCACATTAAGCTTTTTCTCCCCCATAGAAAACGCTTAAGGTAGGCTATATGAATGAATACAGTGATTTAAAAATACCAAATCTGTTTACAGTTTATATTACAATTCATAAAACGTTTAACGCGTCCAAATAAAGATGATAAAAAGAAACCAAAAATGCTATATTATATATGTATTAAAAATATGTAGGCTACTGTGTACATGGCCAGCCCAAAATATGAGCTGAATTGCATGATAAGCGTTTTTTTATAATGTTTGTCTGCGGGGGAGAAAACACTGCTTGTTCCATTCTGGGCTGTACATAATATAAACTGTAAACAGATTTGGTATTTTTAAATTACCGTCTTCATTCATTAGCCTACTTTAAGCGTTTTATGGGGGAGAAAAAGCTTAAAGGAACACTCCACTTTTTTTGGAAATAGGCTCATTCTCCAACTCCCCCAGAGTTAATAAGTTGAGGTTTACCGTTTTTGAATCCATTCAGCCGATCTCCGGATCTGGCGAGAGCACTTTTAGCATAGCTTAGCATAGATCATTGAATCCAATTAGACCAGTAGCATCGCGTTCTAAAACGATCAAAGAGTTTCGATATTTGTCCTATTTAAAACTTGACTCTTCGGTAGTTATATCGTGTACTAAGATCGGCGGAAAATGAAAAGTTGCGATTTTCTAGGCTGATATGATTAGGAACTACTCTCATTCCGGCGTAATAATCAAGGAACTTTGCTGCCGTAACATGGCCGCGGCAGGCGCAGTGATATTACGCAGTGCCTGAAAGTAGTCCACCGGGGACTTTCATTTTCCGCCGATCTTAGTACACGATATAACTACAGAAGAGTCAAGTTTTAAATAGGACAAATATCGAAACTCTTTGATCGTTTTAGAATGCGATGCTACTGGTCTAATTGGATTCAATGATCTATGCTAAGCTATGCTAAAAGTGCTCTCGCCAGATCCGGAGATCGGCTGAATGGATTCAAAAACGGTGTTCCTTTAACGTTCATAATGGGAAGTCGTGGCCTAATGGTTAGAGAGTCAGACTCAAACCCAAAGGTTGCAAGTTCGAGTCTCAAGTCCGGCAGGAATTGTAGGTGGGGGGGAGTGAATGTACAGTGCCCTCTTCCACCTTCAATACCACGACTGAGGTGCCCTTGAGCAAGGCACTGAACCCAACTGCTACCCGGTTTGACGGTATTTATTTTTTTCATGCATGACCGGGTGTTAACCACATTTTCTACTGATTGAGAGAGAAAAAAACTGCAGTAGATTGACTTAGAATGCCCTATTTTACTGTCATGATGTGTGAATATTGTAGAAAAATTCCACACTAAATAGTGACTAAACACGACCCATTTATACGTTAACCAGTCACTCTCATTTATAATCGCGACATCGTCTGATAAAATCAACATGCATCTAACGTTACACTAAAGAGCTGTTTTGTACTCATTTACTGACGAGTCTGCTGCGGTACGGCCAACTGAATGCGGTGCTTCTCTGTCACTCGCTGCACAAAACAGACGCAGAGAGAGGCGACACTGCGCCCGGAGAGTCAGATCTCGTGCTCGCGGGGCAGCACTGGCGACATCTTCCAACTGAACCATAGCTAAAGTTTATCCAAAAACGTCGCTAGGTGTGTCAGTTTGTACATTCCGTGGATAGAAGCCGCTAAGATGGTTTGAAAGTTGCTAAATATAACGCTAAACTCGTGCTCGTGTATGTGAGACGTGGGAGCTGATGGCAGCGGGCGGTGGATATTGTGGATGAGTTCTTCTGTGTCATCACGTTCTACAGCTTCAGAACTTTCAAGTTTAGTAACACATACAGCTGTGCCCTCGCCACAGCGCAACAGTGAAAAGAGACCCCTCTCAAACAGTGTCGCGTTCCGAACGTTATTTAAATAACACCGGTATTGCGGTATTTTAAAAATTCATATCATAAGAAAAATAAACACAGGTATTCGGTATGAACCGGTATACCACCCAGCACTATGCCAAAATCGCAACTTTTCATTTTCTGCCGATCTTAGTACACGATATAACTACAGAAGAGTCAAGTTTTAAATAGGACAAATATCGAAACTCTTTGATCGTTTTAGAACGCGATGCTACTGGTCTAATTGGATTCAATGATCTATGCTAAGCTATGCTAAAAGTGCTCTCGCCAGATCCGGAGATCGGCTGAATGGATTCAAAAACGGTAAACCTCAACTTATTAACTCTGGGGGAGTTGGAGAATGAGCCTATTTCCAAAAAAAGTGGAGTGTTCCTTTAACGTTCATAATGGGAAGTCGTGGCCTAATGGTTAGAGAGTCAGACTCAAACCCAAAGGTTGCAAGTTCGAGTCTCAAGTCCGGCAGGAATTGTAGGTGGGGGGGAGTGAATGTACAGCGCTCTCTTCCACCTTCAATACCACGACTGAGGTGCCCTTGAGCAAGGCACTGAACCCAACTGCTACCCGGTTTGACGGTATTTATTTTTTTTCATGCATGACCGGGTGTTAACCACTATGCCGCAGCATAACGGTGTGTGTGTGTTCACTGCTGTGTATGCACTTAGGATGGGTTAAATGCAGAGCACAAATTCTGAGTATGGGTAACCATACTTGGCCACATGTCACGTAACTTTCATATTCTAGGCTATTCTGCTTTATATTTATATTTAATATTAGCCTAATAATTTTATCAGCATTTATTATTATATAATTTGGTACTCCAATTTCACTGTTTTAAAACATTAAGCCACATTAAGCGTTTTAAAATGTCCTAAAACCGTGCTTTGAACTAAGCACCGACATATTTTTTTATTTGTCCAAGTTCAAAGTAAAACTCTATGAACCGCTCCATTGTGAACATACGGAGCTGTATGAATCACTGCAAGCTGTAAAGTAAACAGGAAGAGTTTGTCCGAACTCAACTGGTTTTGCGAGAGAACGCAAATATCTCTGCGAGAGAATGCAAAGTTTCTCACAGGAATGCAGGTTTTGCGAGAGAACACAAAACATTTAAAAAAGATTTTTTCCACTCACCCCGAATTATTCCCACCACCATGTCCCTTAAGGAGCTCCGTACAAATACACAAAAGCACTTTGCAAAGACATGTTGTTTACAAGCTATTTTCCTCTACATTAGAGAGACAATACATTTCAGTAAGCTGCAGTGTGTCTTCAGCATATACATTTTAAGCCAATACTGTTTGTGCTAGTATAACCAGTAGTAAAGTGGAAGATATCAACAGGTAATGCACGCTTTGTGCTGATGTTTGAAATACAGCATCAATAACAATCTGTAACGCCACGTTAAAGAGCATCAAAATGACATTTACCTTTGTAAGAAAGATGACATTTTTGTTTATAAATTTTGTTTCTACATAAATGGCTCATACAGCACATCACACAATACTAAATATATTGTACCTGGGCTTGTCTTTATGTGCATGGTCTTTCTCTCTCCATTCTCTTGTTTTAGTGTCAAATTCCCACCCATCACCTAAACAAAATAAATATGGAATGTTTGCAAAAAATGTGATGGTTATAATTATCGATATGACTGTTTCTATGGAAGAAAAATAATGAAAATGTCTTTGAAACAAAAAAGCATGTTGAATTGCACTAACTGAAAAAATAATGCATTGCATTAACAGTGCTTGCGTTTTGATGCCTTTTTTAGGGCTTGCATTTGTTTATTTAAGCTGTGAATATTTCAATTAAAAAAAAAAATTCACCCACATTTTCATAATTAAAAATTCAATAATCCATATTCACCTTCCAGAGTTCACTTCCAAAATATTCGATCGGTTTAAAAATACGTGTAATATTGGACAGTCAATTTTCAGTCCATTTTATTTCACTTTACAAATTCGCTTCCACAAATTCAGTGGTTCAAATTCGGCAGGAAATGCAGCATTACACATCCAGGAACTGCAGGAATAGCAGTAGATTACCGATGCATGGTCTCCATCTGCTGTTAGTTGCTCACCAGCAGAGGAAGACCAAAGCAATTGCCTCACGTGCGGAACAAAAAGATCAACCTCAGTATACACCTTATTGATGATGCAAACTATACAGTTATGTAGAATATAAACATAAAACACAAGGTTTCACGCACATTTCCCTAGAAATCTGTTATAAAGAAAATGGGCCCTTGGGAGACCTCAGAGCTTTCTCCGGACTAAATACAATACATGCAGGTAGTTTTGAATATTTTCTTATAATTTTTTTTAATGTTGGTCGATATAAAGTGGTTGCATATTGTTCAAACTAATAGTGGTAGTGATATCTTTGTAGGAGTGTTGACTCTATTGAACAGTGGCAAGGGACAGCGAATGTCCGGTATTAAACCTAAAACTAACTTTACATAAACACAGCTTCTTAAGCTTTTCCGCATATACATACTTGTCCTGATAATTATAACTTCTACTTACTGCTTGCTCCATTTCTGCAAATCAATTTTTTTATGAATAAATGACTTGCTTTACCTGCTACTTTGGTCTTCGTCAACACCCGCTTGTGCCACCTGCTGGCGACCAACTGACAGCAGATGGAGATCATGCATCAGTAATCTACTGCTATTCCTGCAGTTCCCGGATGTGCAATGCTGAATGAATTTGAACCACTGAATTTGTAGAAGCGAATTTGTAAAGTGAAATAAAATGGACTGAAAATTGCCTGTTGAATGTTATACATTATATTTTAAAACAGACTGAATATTTCTGAACTGAACTCTGGAAAGTGAATACGGATTATTGAATTTTTAAATTATGAAAATGTGTGTGAAATGTTTTGAATTGAAATATTCACGACTTAAACAACTATTTCAGCCCCTAAAATGCAAGCCCTTGTCATTATTTTTATTCCATACTGTAGTTTCTAAAATCTTGACATAAACATACTGAGGACCTCCCCAAAAGTACTGAGGCCTCCAAACAGGAAGAGTGTGTCGTCTGAGATGGCAGTCAGTGTGTGAAGAGTGCGGCCCCGTGGGAGAGAAGCAGCCTGATGTTCTCTATGTTCAAAAAGAGTAACAATTACATGACTTATATGAATCATGAACAATTTAGACTGAATAATAATTTAGCTAAACCGTCTCATGGCATGATGCAGTCTATTTAAGATTGACGCTATAATGTAAAGTCATCACTAATGCTTTAACCTCAATGTCTTTAAATGTTTTACATAATCACAATGGATGAATCTACAATGAAATAATACACTATACAAGCACAACAACAGAAATAAGCTTAATTTTATTATATACTTTTTTAGACACACTTAAAGTTGTGGTTGTCACTGCTGTGTGAACAGACACTTATGCTTTTATACTTTCTACATGTTTAGGCTCATACAGTCTATTTGGTAACATCTGTGCTGATATGCGAACTGTGGTTAAGACAGCACTATAAGGCCTTTGCATAAATATCATATAGCAAACATTTTGAAAAACATGGACATATAAGTATTGAACTTCTGTATTTAACTCATATTGCACTGTATACTACAGATGATACAATCTGCAGCTTGTTGAGAACATGTGTGCTAAACTACTCAAAACAACTGAATAGATCTATGAGAACATTGTGGTATTCATATTTTCTTTAGAAAATATACAGATATAGTTTAATAAAATGAGGTTGTGAGAGTGCTGCTGTGTTAAAATATTTACTTTTCCATGACAAGCATGCTCCTTTATCTGTGCAGGAAACACTGTGTTTAAAGAGCAGAAGCACTTTGTGTAGATTGTTCAACTTTGATATTGTGCTCTTTTTTTAATGAATAATGTAATCAGGTCAGTTACTCAGAGAAATACATTACTTACATTTGTGTCCATGTCCATGTTACCAGATCTAAACAATGAATGTCTATCATCTGCATTTCCTGAAATGACAGAATTTTCACTATTCCATGAGGAAAAATAACTTGATGTTTGTGCGATTAAATGAACACAGACGACACCAAAATTGGGTGAAAAGCTGTGAACAGGCTATAAAGCTTTTACTGAACTCACAAAACGTCTAACTCTTAAAGGGGAAAACCCCACCACAGGCAACAAAACATTCTTAAAGGGGTCATATGATGTGATTTCAAGTTTTCCTTTCTCTTTGGAGTGTTAAGTGCTTTGCGCATAGATAAGATCCCTGAAGTTGCAAAGACTAAAGTCTCAAAACTAAAGAGATATTCTTTATAAAAGTTAAGACTCTGCCACGCCCCCTTAAAACGGCTCATTTAAACACACCCCCACATGTCTACATCATGGTGTGGGAAGATTTGCATAACAGGCGCAATGTCATGGAGACGCCGTGTTTCATTGTGAAAGTGAAAGTACTTTTTTTGGGCTTCCAAAAGAAGACACAACTTGAAATCAGTGGTTAAGTTGTATTCACAACACTGTTCCAGAACAGTTCAACCCAAATATTAGAGTGTGTGCACTGTGCAGCACATTTTACAGAGGATTATTTCCTGAACCAACAATGCTAGCTTGGTGGGGCAATTCCAACTTTGCAAGGACAGTCTGGCCACGGCCGCTGTTTTAATGGCGGACAAAAAGCGCATTCGCACACATTCGCTGTTCAAAAACCCCGAACTGCATTTGAGTCTGACACAAAGCGACTACGCGATCCTCGTCACCTAGGTAAAATATATTTCTAAAAATTTCTGATGTGTATGATTGCTGATACACTTAATTGATTTACATTTCATCACATTATATGGTCGCATGGTTCGTGTTTACGCTGTTAATACGCATTTCTTAATATAGTATTCTCTCCACTCGTCTTCACGTATAAACGTAGTAAAACATGGTTAAGTAATGTTTTCATAACTAAAAAAAAAAAAAAAAAAAAAAACATTACAGAATCAGATCACTGTGAAATCTTTATATTTTATCATGCAGAATTTTATTCTGTGTACTCTGTATATAGGCTATATACTGTAGGATTAGGAGGGGAGAGCTCAGGTACAATTCAAACTATTCACTGCAACTGTACTTTTCACAATATATTTTTTTTTTTTTTTCATTGCAGGCTTATTTTAAACCTTCATGAGACCAACATCCCTGGTCCTACACAGAATCAAGTTTTTGCCAGGTATGCGGATACATGTTTGATATGCTATAGTAACAGTATGGCTATAGTTTCTTATAATCTCCTATTTTGACTGGAATTGTGTTGGACATAATTATTTAAATTATATTTCAAAATAGTTTGGCAAAAACACTTGACTAATTGCTTTACCTTCCCCTCTTCTCAATGACATACATAAACATGTTAACCAAATAATACAAATTAGCTTATAAAACCAAACAGAATAGCTAAAAAAATATTTTTTTCTTCAAACTATATTATTATTATGGTTATTAATAGTGAATAAATCTAAAACTTTTGAGACTATTATTTTGTGTTATTTAATTTGTCATTAAGATGTGACCAAAAAAAAATGGGGGGAGGGGTGTGCCCTTTTTCAGTTTCAGCACATGCCCCTCAAAAGGTCTGTGCATGGTCCTGATTCTAACTGAATTAATTAGAGCAATGTAAGAATTTGATTTGAAAGAGGACACATTTAATAAGGTAAAAGGGGAAAAAAAACATTTATAAACATAGTGGGAAATGACAACTGTTTTGTTACAGCAACTCATTTTCAGTTAATTGTTATTTTTACCTCTTTCCAGTCACAGATCAATTTTGAGAGTTATTTAAGTGAGAGAACATCTGTAACTTAGTCCAGATTGGGGGAATTGTGATGTTTAATAATTTATTTTATTATGTTTTTTTGTTTTTTTTTTTTGTTTTTTGCTTTGGAAAAAAAAGTATAGATTTTTGTTTGTATGAGCTGCCCATTATAGTTCTTAGAAGGAAAATCAGAATCTTAAAAAATCGGTATCGGCAGGTCACCCTTACAAAAAAAATCAGAAATCGGAATCGGCCAAGAAAATTGCAATCAGTGCATCTCTACAATCAGCCATAATTAATTAATTCTATGTGTAAAAAGTATTAATAAAAGGGGATTACTGGCATGAAGTTAGTAGTACTCAGCTGGTCATGTGATGTCAACATGGCATTAAATACTAAAATTACTAATAAAAAAACTAAAGTTTAAAGAAAAATAAAGCTAAAGATAAATATTTAAAAACTAATAAAATGACAAAAGCATATAAAATTAATAAAACTTCAACTAAAATTAAAATGATAAAAAATAAAAGGCAATACAAAATATTAACAAATACTATAATAGTGTATAAATAACACTGCAACTGATATCACATCTGCACCAGGGTCTACCTAATAAAACTGAAAATATCAGTTTGGAAAGATCAAGGTTTAAATGTCTTACCAGGCCTCCACAGATATAGCCCTTATGACCTAAAATAGTACTGGCGTGTGAGGCCCGGGGCTCTGGAGGCTGGCCCTGCAAAAAGTGGAACCGTACAGCAGGGAAAACAAGACAATGTATACTGTCATCTATCAGTTTTTATGGCTGAGATTAAGTAAGTAAGTAAAATAAATAAATATATATATTTATTTTATCTTTATTTTTTTCCCTCTTAGTATAAAAAAAAATTGCTTCATTTATCCTTGCTCTTTTACCTGGGTTTGTGGTTCAGTCCATGTGGCTGACACTGGTTCAAACATATGCACTTCATTATTCCAACCCCAAAACTGGAAAAACTCTGACCCGACTGTTGCCTGTAAAAAGTCCAGTTGATCTAACTCTACTTCTGTACAACAACTGTAGCTGTACAATTTTTTCAAGATCTGCTCACCCAACTAGCTTCGTCAACCATAAAGCTCTTGGAGTTGTTGACCTCTCTGACTGTTTTGCACCCATATCCACCAAAGTAGATGAGCCTATGAATGACACCAGCTGTTATAAAACTGACTTCATAGCAATAGCTTCCTATTATGTAGCAATTACGCATCATTAGCATTTTCATTACTGTAATTTCATTACCCAATTTGCTGTTGCAACACTTATTTCAAAACATGGTCCTTTAACTTTAGTGACTAACTTTAGTAACTAGTATAGTCATACTATAAAAATCTGAAGAGGACATTATGCAACCACTGTATTGCATATCGGTATAGACAGTGCAGTTAGCATGCTTTTCCTTACCTGTTTCTGTAGACCCAGCAGGAATGTCTGACCCTGGGAGAGGGTGTCCCTCCCACTGTGTCTGTCACTTTTCTCCAGTTATATTCCACGCCCAACAGGTCAACACAATACATCTGTCATAACACCAGCAAGAGTCTTAAATGGAAGCAGTGAGATTTATGCCCCACAGAAATGCCACCAGCAGCTTTAAAACAGAAGCTCATAAACCTTTTTTTTTCTCTCGCAATTTCCTAAATATTGTGCAGGGTATTTGGATTGCAAATGCTAGGATGAAATGCTAGGATGTTGAAGGATCAAAAAGTTGGAATAAAAAAGCTTCATAAAATTAAATTTGTATGGAGGAAAGTGCAATGACATTATGTCTTTGTTCACTCTCTATGTCCATGGCAGAGCAGCAAGAAAAACATTCTCCAGGAATTTTGGAGCGGTGTGGTTTCCCTTCAACTGAGGCTTTGTTCAGTCATATTTGCTTAGAGTAATAAATCTTGAATTACATAAGTATATCCAACTTCCTATAGTGTGCACAGAGCAAAACATTACCTATCAGGTTACAGACAACATATGCAATTATGTTGGACACATCCTGGACAAACCTGTTACTCTGCCTTTGAGATGTGATGCTTTATGATGATATCATTCCTAAAGCAGCTCACCGTGTTGGTGTGGCTATTGATGTCACATCCCCCAAAAATGTAAAGTGTGCCATGAAGATATGCACCACAAGCCTGTGAAAGAACAGGAGGAACCTCTCCGCCCATATGCCTCCGAGACCTGCCGCACACAAACATGCAATTGAAACTCTTGTTTGGGAAAATATTGTTTGGGGCTGGCAATGGTAGTCTGGTAACTCTGGAACTACCCTGTTTTAATGCAATAAAGCACAGCAGGCAGAATACAGTAAACAAAATACTTGATATATGCAACAAAAGTACAATTCGCAGAAGGAACACCTATTGCTAGGGATGTCCAGCAGCTATTCAGGAAATGCAAAATCTTGGAAAAACAAATAAGCCAGATAAGTTGTTCTTAAATAAAACATGGCATCTTACCAAACTCCACTCTCCATGTCATAAAACCAGATCTCATCACTGGGCAAAAACGTTTCTTGTCCATCCAGACACTAAATAATAATAATAATAATAATAAAATCGTTTCATATTTTTCACATTTTCTCTGTAATTCAAACAAGCGCAAAACAAAGTTCTCTAATCCCAACCAGACAAACTACTAAACTAATAACACTCAACAAACCCTCGATGTAACTCAGTCTACTCGTTGTATGTGTTTAAGTGCATGAAAAATATTCACGATGTAATTTTATTTTATTTTTATTTTTCTATAGAGCTCACCTGGCAGCCACCCCAGACGTACAGCTTGTGTCCCTCCAGGAAGGAGATATGGTCGCTCCGCGGTGGAACCGGTGAACGCTGCGCTGTGACAACCGCCGGTTCTTCTGAACTCCCCATTACTGAAGTGGTTAACTGCTGCGGTTCAGCACCTGAGAACACAGACATCAGCTCCCGTTGTTTACACTGCATAATATATGCAAGAAGCATTACACTGCTTATTGCATATCCAGAAGACTGGGTACGCAAATAGGAAACAGAACAAAGATTTTCACTTCCTTTTATGTAAAGCACTTTGAATTACCACTGTGTATGAAATGTGCTATATAAATAAACTTGCCTTACCTTTCCTTGACAGAGGTAGTTAAAAACTGTGGAAATTTTTATTCCTTCCGGTTCAGTAACTCCTACAGGTTCCCAGCAAACATTGGTCCAACCATAGACATAATATACGTAGACGCCTCATAGACTGGCGCTGCCTATTGGAACTGACGTACAGGGCGGCCGCCATCTTGGATGGGTCTCCAATGCGCCCCACCTGCATTAATTTCTACTGAATGTGTATCTCCAATTACAATAATCAAAACTCCCCGAATTTTTACCGGATTTTCACACGGTTTGGTTTATTGCAAACTGCAGAGATTTAGTTATGATACAGGACGCTGTCACACATTGAAAAATACGTGCTTTCATGCTAAAAGACTTGTATTATGCTCTTTAACAAAGACATATGGTAGGCTATGGCATATTGATAAATGAATGAATTTTATATTTTAATAAAGAAACAAGTTTGATTGTTCATTTGAATTTATCTCTCTCTCTCTCTCTCTCTCTCTCTCTCTCTCTCTCTCACGGACACACTCAAACACACACACACACACACACACGTGAAAATAACTTAAAATAATAGTGGAAACAACTTAAAATACGCCATAATGTGTGCTCATAAAGGTAGGAGTAATACATCATTCGGAACTGTAAAGGGTCTACTTTTATTTGTGTGCATTCACAATATATATATATATATATATATATATATATATATATATATATATATATATATATATATATATATATATATATATATATATATAAAACGTTGTGCTTTTATTAAAGTAAATAGGAAAACAGAGGATGGCTTGCCGTCTCATCTTGAATAGGAGCGCTTCACAATGATGATCCGAAACGAATTGAGTCACAAATATGATAAATATATCTATAGAAAGCTTTAAATTACTACTTTAAAACGAAATAATTCAAATCGAAAACAAAATGTAAATTATGTAATCCGTAAAGATGCATTTCTCTCTAAAGGCACGTTCAGTGAGGAGATGGCATCATTTTTCATCACCATCTAAAATATAAAATTAAGGAAAAGCCTAAAACAGGCCTGATTATATTTTTTTTACGTTGCTCTGCTCTTAATTCCTTAACATTTAAAGGGTTTTCTGCAACGTAATTTTGTCTGATATGTGAATTTATTAGCCTATTTTTTAATCCATGCAGCAAAATGCTTTAAAAACAGCTGTAAAAATTACTTTATTGCATTCCAGATGATTTTAAAGAACTTTTCACTATAAATTTTACGGGTAGCTTGAATGTAAAAAATTGTCATGACTTTCGTTGTATTCCCATTTGTGGTAGTCTAACCTGACCTGTTTATAAGCAGAAATGGACTTTGGCATGCAAAAGACTGATACGTTCATTATTAATGGCATGGCTGTTTCAGTCGATAGAAATACGGCTATAATTTACTGTTGAAATGATTGCGGGGCAAATCACAGGTCAGTCTGAGCGCTCATGGTACGCACAGTGCGTCCAGCCGTACCTGCAGGCGCCACTGCCCAGCTAACACATGACGTAACAGTTACGTAATTTATTCGTAATTTTTGGTAATTTCATGACTTACCAACAGACAACGTTACCACAACGTCATATGCTCGTAATTCCATTACCATCCCATTACCAACTCACAACGTCGTCAGTACGTCCTCATAACGTAACAAGATAACCAAAAACGTCTCAGACAGGTCCTCTATTCGTAATAATTTGGTAATTTCATGACTTACTGACAACGTAACTGCAACGTCACTGGCCCGTAATTTCATTACCAGAACATTACATGTCGGCAGTGTGCGCGTTTTTAGTCTGCAACGTCGTATGTCAATTTAATTAAACTGCATGTCTTTTAAAGATTTTATTGCTATGCGGTACGTTTGTGAGAAAACATAATTTTACAAAAAGGAACAAATATTTATCAATTTGCTATAAATAATTTTGACTTTTTATCAAATTCATTTCCAGGAAAACCCTCCTTAGAGGGAGACATCCCCGCACATTTCATAAATGTACAATGAAAAATGAATACCATAAATGTGCTATGTGCAAGGGCGTAGTTTTGGTTTGAACATTGGGGGGGTTGAAGTGGACCCCGGGTCATGCCCCCTCTTAAGGTTTACTTGCTAGTGTACTTGCTAGTTTTGGTTATTGGGGGGGTTACCTCCCCCCCATCCCCCCCACAAACTACGCCCCTGGCTATGTGCAAGATAAAACAAAACACACACACTTTTAGACTTCATGTATCAGACATCTACTTTTAGACTTTATGTATCAGACATCTAAAGCTTTCAGCATATTCAACACCCACCTGCAACAGTTGTCTAGTGCTTTGTAAAACTATTGACACTACTGACACTACTTTGACACTATTGGTCAAAGAATATTTAGGGTTTTCTCTCATTTGTAAAATGCAGTTGGCCTATTAAGACAAAACAAGTGCATAACTGTCCTTATGTATTATATCTACAAGTGATCACAATTCTATATATGGTTTTACAACCCGATTAAACATTTGCACACTGGATTGAGACAATAACCAAAATCAGTTATTGACTAATTTTAAATGCATAGGTATTGGCTTATCACCTATAAACGGAGTTCATTGTATATGCAAAAATGTTTAAATGAAGTTTACTTAGTTAAGTTTACCTATTTCATACAGAAATGGTGCATAAGACACAGAAACCACAAACCACAGAAACACTCTTATTAACATATTTAATTTACCATAACACAGTTCTTCACACCACAAAACTGAAAAAGAAAAAATAAACCCTCAAAGTATAGTCACTGATTTGTGATATGTAATTCTCAAAATACTAAAATACTACAGCCTAAATACTACAGCAGTAGAGGACATTATCAATTAGTATGTATTAAAAAGGACAGAGGTGAAAAACAGAAAAACCAGAACAAATGAATACAAATATTCAAGTTCAAGGGACAATCATGGCCCAAGAATAGAAATTACACAAAATCCAAGGCCTAATATTAAATTTATGTTTTGACTGTGAATGTAATGTCAATAACGCTGGAATTGC
Organism: Acrossocheilus fasciatus; assembly: GCA_036784905.1. NCBI lineage: Eukaryota > Metazoa > Chordata > Actinopteri > Cypriniformes > Cyprinidae > Acrossocheilus > Acrossocheilus fasciatus. Next base: position 13,537,534 of record CM071949.1, read on the forward strand.
TCTAATGTGATGCTGGTCTTTGAATGGTCTTTGCTTTTTTTGTCCAAAGTTGTAATGCTAGTTTTTGAAACACTGCAAAAAAAAAAAAAATGCACAATTTCAACTGTTTTTGTGAACGTTCATAAAATATTGTGCTTGACATTTTCATTCATTTACAGTTTTATTTATTTATTTTTTATTTTATTTATTAAAAAAAAATAAAGAATCGACTAAACTGCCCAAGTTTCTCTTGTGGTCCCTTAGGAAAATTAATTGCCCACCCCTGGTCTACATTCAAGGCTTTCTAATAAAATAAGGTGGTTGAGTGTTCATTTGAAAAAAAAAAAGTGTGAGTCACGTGCAGTGTCATAATACTACATTTAAATAAATTAAATGTATGGTTTAATAATAATTTAATTAGATTAAGTTAATTATTTATGTAATGTTCTAATTTTATATGATTATTTATGTAAATTCTGCGTGACTGTGACGTGTTTTAAATGCGTGCGTGCTGAACGTTCGAGCCGCGTTCAAACACTGGAGCGGAGGGAGTTGCCATGGTAACGGGGCGTCAACACAACGACTGACAAGCAGGAAGCTCCGTTTCTCGCTGCTGTTTTTACTGTTTTCGGTAAGTTTAGTCCCTAAAATCTCACAAATATTAAATATAACTATTCCTGACTCCTCTCTTGCTTGTATTTGAGTCGCTTCTGGTGAAATTAGTTCATAGAAATGGTTTAGTGTCTTCTTACGAGTTCGTTAGCATCTTAGCCGTTTTCAGAGGAAGTAAGTTAGGCTAACTCCATAGACTGAGCTCTTTTTGAAAGTTTGGGATTTTAATCACATCTGCATGTGTAGATGAGAGGTTTTGACAGTTCTTTAAAAGTTTAGCTGGTAATTTTTCAGTGGGTGATTGGAAATAGGCTTATTTATTTAACCTAAACATATAGATGGTTTCATCGAGCGCACGCGCCTGGATCAAAGTTAACTTCCGGTCTGTGTTTGTTTATCGGTTTATCGGTCTTGTTAGTGGCTCGAGTTTAAAAATCAAAACGAGGCGCAGGTGTTTTTATATCACTGTATGTCTGAAGGAACACGGTCTTTAGAAAATGTTCGATGTCATTTTCATTTCATCTTATCTTGCATGTTATATGCCTGATAAAGCAGCGTTTGTAAGCTCAGCGCTGCTTTGTGTAACGTACAGCCCAACAGCCGTTTCCGGGGAAACCTGCTTTAAAGCGCCTCCTGCTGGCAGAGAATGAATTTGCATTTTTAATAAGTCCTTCCAAGTAGTTATCGCTGCATCTCAGTCCGTCTGATTTACGCAGCAAACATATTTTGCATGTTATCAAAACATAATCTACTCTAGAGGGACTTAGCTGTTGTTGCTGATTGTATTTGGATGTATACCGGAAGTTAAGTTAGGGCCACTAAAGCGCGCATGCGCAGTAACGTTTGTTTATGTTGTTGCCGTTGAAACCGTCTATAGCCTACACTGTACCGTTAATCGGTGACGTCACTTACATCAGCGGGACAATTAACTGAATCTAGTTCAAAGGTTTTTTTGATCTCTCATGGTAATCAAATGTTGATGATAAACTGTTCTGTGATTTCAGAAGAAGAAAAAAATCACAGCAACATGGGAGGCTCCAAGATTTCACAATTTCTGAAGGGAGCCGCAGACGGAGAAGTAAGGAACACAAGTGAACAGGTGAAGCTTCTTAATTTTAAGAGGGCTTTGACATCCACAAGTAAGAAGTATGAGCAATATTAAATAAGTAAACCTAGAAGCAAATTGTTATATTAAAAAAATATTTTCTGTATATTCTTCTTTCTCTTTTCTACATTTCACCTGCTCTAGCTTGGTTCCTTGTAATAAACCTGGCTGGCATTGTATACTAAATATTGTTGGCTCTGTGACAAATTGCTTATGTTCCTACATTCTTCCATGTTGATGGCCTGCACCCCAGACTTAGAGCGGACCTCCTTTTGGACAACATCTCCCAGGCACAATGAATCATATGGCTAATGCTCACAAAGGCTGAATTTATTAAAAAATGGTATACTCACTAAATTAAGTAGTTTAATCCATTTGTATTCTAGTTTTTTTACAATTCCCTAACAATAAAGTAGATCATACCAGTGACTTCAACTAAAAGCTTCATATGAAATCGTGAGATAAATGAGAAAATTTCTGATAACTGATAAGATACAGTGGATTTATCATAGGCCTTTCTTCATAGATCTTCAGGAAATAGGAAGGAGGAAGTCAAGTGATGTCATCAGTGTGATTTTTATTTCAAAATAAATGGTTTTTGTTAAACGGTAACACCAGTGACACAACTCCAAATTACATTTTAACATATTCACACAGAAAACATCTCATAACCTTGTACTTCAGTTATATGTGATGAAATAAATAATCTTTTGTCTGAAATAATAACAGCAGCTATTCTAATCTTTCTCCTTTTGCTTTCCTGTTTATATCTGGGGATGTCCATCCCAATGTTACTAGAGATTACAACAGTTCCAGTTTGGATCCAGCCTGCCGTGTGAAGACTTCAGAAGACGCCAGCACTCACAAAGACTTCAGATGATGGCAACTAGATGAACATACAAAGCTGCCAAATAATCCTTATATTGTAATCATTGCCCTAAAAGGTAAGTTTGCAGATTTTCAACCAGCTTTGTATTGTTACAGTGTTGGTAATAAATGTAAATGAACAAGGTTTACCTGTTCTCTGAATTACTTGTATCGAGATTTCACCATTTGTGACCTGTGCTGGCAAAATGAGTCAAAATGAACAAATTTTCAAAAATGAGTCACTGTTTATGATCATTTAAGACATAACAGATTATGCGTTAATACTTAAATACTGTAATTCTGTGTATATTTGTCGGGATCGCACGCCGTCAGAAGCGCCGTTATGCGCTCGCTTCGGATGACAGTCAGCGTGAGATGCGAGTAGAGAAAAGGTACTCCTCTCAGAAAACATGCAAATAAAGATATATTTAGATGTTTAAATACTATTTGGAGCATTGGGATCGCTAGAAGAGGGCTTAATGAACTCATTTTTGTGAAAACCTCAAATTCGACCAAAATCAACATCTTTCACTTCTTTTGCCTGTAACTCGAAATTAGCTTGTGTGCATTTCAGACTCATTTTGCCAGCACAGGTCACATTTATTTGTGAAAAACTCTGCCAGATGATGCAAAAGGTTTAGGGGGTGATTGTATGCCTCATTTCTCTGTCCTGTGTACTATAACTTTTGAACAGGAACTAATACTCCTTTGACTTGTTTGAGAAGATTTAGATGGAGGGTTCAGCTGTGTTTCTCCCTTTTCTCTATTTTATTCGTTTTTTTATATACTACTACTATTAAATTATTAATCAGTCTGGAAATCTTTTTACCACATTTACTAATCACTTTGGGACTGAGTATGTATTTATGATGCAAATGTAAATGAACCTAAAACGCTGTTACATGCCTTTCTCATAAGGTTGGCAATGTTATTTATTATAACAATAATATTATTTAGCGAAGTTATTAATGAGATCATTTAAAAAGGCAATATAGTGACTTCATTAAATGATCCACTATGAAAATACAGTTTTATCAATGTACTTTTGTAATTTTGAACTGTACTATTTTTATTGCAGGTTTTTATGGATTCCCAGTTGAAGACATCAGTACATCAGATGTTGGCCTGGACAGCTGTATCTACAGTACACCACACTGACCTCTCTGCTTTTGCATAGATGGCTGACTACTACCATGTTCTATAGAATTATTGGTATTATGTCCTAAGGTATTATTATAGAAAAACTGAGCACCTGTGACAGTGGAATTTGTAGTTGTAAAGAATAGATACATGCGTATTACAGGTAGTAAATTTAAACAGTTTTTTATTTATTTTTTTAGGAGTTACAAATGTTTTTTTTACTCTTTCTCTCTAACAAACACAACACAACAGTTACATCATTTAAAATTCTGAGGTGCACAAATCATATTCTACAAATAAAAAATTAAGAAACTCATGTGAATGCGGGGCAAAACACATTCACACACCCAAATAAAAAATGTAAAGTCATGAACTAATTTTGCACATTTGCATATATAGAGTCATAGTCAGAATTATTGACACCCTTGGTAAATATGAACAAAGAAGCCTGTGAAAATAAATCTGCATTGTCAATCCTTTTTGATAAAAGATCAAAAAGGGGTAGGGGAAGCTCATTAGGAGTATTTTTTTTTCTCTAATACACATAGGCCACAGTTAATGGCACCCTTTTATTCAGTACTTTTTGCAACCTCCTTTTGCCACAGTAACAGCTCTGAGTCTCTCCTATAATGCTTCGTCAGTTTGAAGCCCACCTGACAAGAGATCTTTGGAGAGTCGTTGGCCAATCAAACTATCCTCCTCACCTTGCATATAGACAATATGGACACACATCCTCTTCCAGGCAGATCTGTGACATTTTAAACAGTACAGATTTATTTTTACAGGCTTCTTTGATCATATTTACTAAGGGTGCCAATAATTCTGACCACAACTTTAAGAATGAGAACTTATATGTGAGATTTCACATGACATATCAGAATGTGAGATCCCACTTGCACGCTTGATTAGAATTTGAAATTCGATCAAACTGAATAGAATTGGTAAGTTATAGCATTAATTGGTCAGGTGTTGATGAAAAAGATGTGTCTTTAGACATTTTTTGAAAATGGCTAATGACTCAAAGCTAAAGCTGCTTGAATTGAGATAAGGAGGTCATTCCAACATGAACTTATCTACAAATACCACAGTTAAATTCTGGAAAAATTAAATATATCCCTGCATTTGTGATTTGAAGAATAGGATTTATGCACCTGCAATGAAGATTTTGAGAAGGTTATGTTGGTTTGTGAGAGAGAAAGAAACTAAATATAACTTTGCAACTCCTAAAACATTTACTTGATGACTGTACTGAAATATTCTCTACAAATACACATTCCATGCTCATACTGTAGGTGCTCAGTTTTGCTACAATAATTCTAGACACAATAGATGTACTGTATGCAAATATAAAAAAGGGACATAAACAACTGAATATTCAGGGAAAATAAAATAATTCTTGATAATCTTTAAAATGAGAGAATCACTGACACATTAGGCTTCTTTCTTCGACTGCAGAAAAAACGAAACTATTAAAATGTGCTAAGTGCCCTTGAAAGGTATCATTACGCCGTTTGGAACCGTAAGGCCAGTTTATGAATTGGAGGTAAAGATAATTTGCAACACAACTTAATATAGACTTTTAAAGTAGTCATCACCAGTAGGCTACTATGCAATCTCGTGACATTGAACAGTTATAAAATGATTTAGGACAACACTGTATGAAGACCAAACTTTAGTCGTAGCAAGGTAATTGCGACTTAGTGGCAACGTAAATAAGTTAACCATAATACGTAACTGCACCGTAATTTGACGACCAAACTTTCGTTGTGACAACCATAGATATATATATAAACACTAGATACCTCGTACGCGCTGTTGGCCAATGGAGGTCGACGTCCGCACACGGCGGCCATCTTGCCACAGGGTGCTCGCTCACTCATAACATTGTGTTGTATGAAGCATGTACTTTTTAAATAACCATAACTTGCTCAATTATCTACCGATTTTCAAACGGTTTGATTTGTTATCAACGTCAGAGATGTAGTTATGACACTGCATACATATGAATAAGAAAAGAAAATCTGCAATTTCAACATGTTACAGCATTCAGAATTATAGCCACGTTAATAACGTTTGTAAGAAACCAAACCGTTTGTAAATCCGTCAAGATTTCAGCGAGATAAGAAGATTTATGTTCGTGCTGATCACTCATCTTACCTCAGATACCTCAGAACTTCCCTGTGGCAAGATGGCCGCCCTATGATGCCGGAAGTGACTCCGCCTTAAGAGATCTAGTGTTTATATATATATCTATGGTGACAACGTAGCTAGTTACGTTGTGACAACCGGAAAAGTGAAATTCCTGGATACGTTGCTACAACGTAACTTTGTGACGTTGCCAGTTAGTAATGAGGACGTTCTGACAACGTTGAGGATCACTGGTTATCTTACGTGGCACGTTTTCAGTAGATTCTTATGTCTTCGTTTCTCTTTTTTTTAAGATTAGCCTTGTAACACTTAACTCTTATTTAAAAGTTAAAATGAAAACGACTAACCTGTTCTTTTGTTGTTTCTTTAGGATCGTCTGCCAGTAGGCCTACCTGTAGAAATGGAGTTCTATGTTTTGTTCCATTTCTATTAATATAATAATGTGTACTGTTTTCAAAAACAAAATAAAAGAGCTGGATTTGCCTAATTGAGTGTGCGTCCATCATTCATAAAATATTTCGTCTTTATTGGGCAAATGAGGACACAAACTGTCCGCCCTGAAAATGACCAAGTTTGTACCAGCACACGACGTTGTCACAACATCGTGATTACTTACTGGCGACGTCACAAAGTTACGTTGTAGCAACGTATCCGGGAATTTCACTTTTCCGGTTGTCACAACGTAACTAGTTACGTTGTCACAACGAAAGTTTGGTCGTCAAATTAAGTTGCAGTTACGTAACAATCACGTATTATGGTTAGCTGGGTGACCACAAATGACACAAGCATGAAATGATGTACTCCCCGAGTAAGAACACATCCTCTGAAAGTTGAAGAACAGAAAAAAACAGCAAGAGATAATGAGAGAGAGTGTACCAGTTCCTGCTGTAATAATGTTACACGTAAGAGTTACGATGACATAATATTATAAATGGTAAAATAACCAAAATTATTGTTCAATCTTGTGAAAGGTAATCCCACGCGAACTGGTATCTGCGCGGGTTATTGCAACTGTCGTGGCTTGAGAGAGTAGATTTCTTCAATGGAGTCAGAGAAGCTCAAAAAGCAGAGTTTCAGATGCCAAAATAAGACTTTATTAAACAAAGTAACAAAGCCGAGAAGACAGCCGCCTCATTCACTGCTTCTCCTTCTATGTCTGTCCATACATCTTTTTTTATACCTTTTTACTAACCAAATTTGTCTGGTTTTGCTACAATTTATTACCAGCCCACTTGGCCTATTTTTATTGGTGGGATTTGGACAGATCCACCATTGTTTAAGAATGACTACATCAAAATGGCTACACCAAAATGGTTACATTAAAATGGTTACATCAAATCTGCAACATTTAATTAGTTTACACGAAAAAGGAAAAACACCAGTATTCAAAAGTCTATGGGATAGACTCTCTCTGTGCTTTCTCACGAAACAGTGGTGTTGTTTTTGTATTATTTTCAACCTTGAAAATCTTCCTCTTAAATTCTGTTCCCACACCAGTACTGCACAATGGATGGCTTCTTCACAATCTGTATTAAGACATCTAGTATTGGAATAATTCAGCATATTAATTAGTATGGATTGCTTTCATGATCATACATCATATTTTAAGTAAGATAATACCATATTCAGTAAATATCTTAATATAGAGTAAAAATAAGTAAAATTACAATACAATACAACAGTAAACTGCACAAAATACGGGCATAAATTGCTCGCTCTCCGTTGACTCCGGTGCTAGCGTAGAGGAGACCCAACCAATATGGCGGCGACGCTGGATTAAGTTCCAGCATGTCATGAGGCGTCTACGTATATTATGTCTATGGGTCCAACGGCAATAGAGTGGGGGAACTATGACGTCAGAACCCGGAAGAGTAATTTGCCGCGGGTTCCTTCGAGGTTTTCCTATGGGGTTTTATAATGGGGTTTTCAATTTATGAGTAAAATAAAGCCTGTGGTAAACATAACTTGACGATACCTTTACGTTTTGTTCTACAATGTAAACTGCACACACTCACAGCCCAAATGTTCTTATCTAGATACTTATTAAAAACATAAGTTTTCAAAAATGAACATAACTGCTTCAAATTTTTAGTTTTGGGTATGGATGTGTGTAACTTACGTTGTAGAACAAAATGTAAAGTATCGTCAAGTTATGTTTATCACAGGCTTTATTTTACTCATAAATTGAAAAATCCCATAGGAAAATTTCGAAGGAACCCACGGCGAATTACTCTTCCGGGTAATTCTACTCTAATGTTAATGTCGGCTAAATGTCGTGCTACTGCAAGAACATGGTGTAATAGATCTGGGGTTCCCAACCCTAGTCTTCAAGGACACCTGGCTTAATTATGTCCAAACTATCCCTGCCCTACCCCATGCTGGTTACCTGGATCAGTTGTGTTCAATTAATCAGAAGCTGGAAGACACCATTTCAGATGAGGTTGGAGTGGGGGAGGGCAAAAATAATTATCTTCTAGCTTATAATTCATTTTCTAGGTGCTATTGTAACTGCTAGAATTGGAATTTAAAATGAGAAGTACGTTTAATGAAATAATAATTTTCAATTTACCCAGAGCCTGCTGGATCTCCAAGTAAGACGGAGGCAAAGGCCCACATCTCATGAAACAGTGACTGCTACCCCAGAAGTATGTCCCTGTGTTTTTTTTTTTTTTTAATTTTCACAATGTCCTAATGTATACAGTTTAATGGAAGTGGTTGCAAAGCTCTTTATAAACATCAAAATTCCATAGATAAAATGGTTCTTTTGAATGTGTACAACTAAGTTGATTTTTCTGCCCTGTTACTGTCACGGGGAGCAGGAACGAGGAGACGAGGAATACACTTAATGAGTCTTTTATTAATCTAACAGGAAACACAGAGAACAGGCAGGGTAGACATTCAAAGACCGACAAACACTAACTGAAAGGACTGGGGCTTATAAAGACAGGACAAATCAAGGAACTGAGGAGACACACCTGGAATCAAATTAAACAATCAAAGGGAGACAGAAACTGGGTCACAGGGCACACATGGGGAGCAAAACACAGACAAGACAGTCCAGGGGCGTGACATTCCTCCCCCCTCCCGGAAGGTGCGTCCTCGCACCGTGGAACAACAGAGGGGGGGGGGGGGAAACGGGTGGGAACCATGGTGGAGGCTCAGGAGGAGGACGGACCACCGGGAGGAGGCCGGCAGACAGAGACCAGGGAGGCAATGAAGGAGGGAGGAGCCAGGGAAGAAACAGGAGGGACCCGGAGCAGGAGGAGCCTGGCAGGACCCAGGCCACAGCCATGATGATGGCCCACGGTGGAGCCGACGGGGGGGAGGAGCCATGGAGGAGGAATGGCCGCCGACTCCATGGGGCCGACCAACGGCGGCGGAGCAGGTGGTGGAGGAGCCCGAGGTGGAGACGGAGAGCCAACGAGCCAGGGGGATGCCGAGGATCCGGGGGGCCAAGGTGGAGCCGAGTGCTCCGGAGATCCGCGGCGAAGCCGGAGCGACTGAGGACCAAGGTGGAGCTGGCGGGAGGAAGGAGCCCAACTGAGCCGGTGGGACGGAGCGACGAGGTGCAGCCGGAGGAGCGGAGTCCTGAGGCGATGGCGGGTCGACGCCCGACCAAGGCGGAGCCGGAGGGACGAGGGAGCCCGGTGGAGCTGGAGGATAGACGGGTGACGGTGGAGGCGAGGGAGCTAGGAGCCGAGGTGGAGCCTTTGGGTCAACGGACCGAGGCGGAGTCCGGGCCGAGGAGGCTGGAGGCGGAGGTGAGGGATACTCCAGCCCCGGCGACGCTGGAGGATGGCAGTCCTGTGGGGCTCGCACCGTATTGATAGTGGGCTGAGAGCGAGCAGAGGGGCTGCCAGACGACAGCGGTGGAGGAGGCAGGAGCGGGTGGGAGGGTGGGCATTTTTGAGCCTCCGGGCTAATCCTTGTGGGGTACTTTCGAGGAGCCGGCACTGGAGGGCACTTTGCAGGCACAGACTCTGGGCGGCGCTCTTGCAGCGCGGATTCAAGGGGGCGCTCTTGCAGCGCAGGCTCTGGGCGGCGCTCTTGCAGCGTGGATTCAAGGGGGCGCTCTTGCAGCGCGGAGACAGGGAGGCGCCTTCGTGGCGCAGGCACTGGGGTGCGCTCTTGCAGCGCGGATTCAAGGGGGCGCTCTTGCAGCGCAGAGACAGGGAGGCGCCTTCGTGGCGCAGGCACTGGGGTGCGCTCTTGCAGCGCGGAGCTGGACGGGACCAGCGGAGGCACAGACGAGCTGGACGGGACCAGCGGAGGCACAGACGAGCTGGACGGGACCAGCGGAGGCACAGACGAGCTGGACGGGACCAGCCAGGGCGAGGGAGAAAGGAGAGGGGGAACTTCGACCTCCAGATCCATCTCCCAGTCTATCAAATCCTCCTCCATGTCTAGCAGCCCCAGATGAACAGTCCACTCACCCTCAGCCGTGATGCAGGGGGCGGAGCTCCACTCCGCGCTCACACCGTCCACAGTTGGCTCCCTCGCGATGGGCACTGTCGCCGGCTCTCGCACCTGATCTGACGTATTGGGCTCAACTTCCGGGGCGATCTTCCGCTCAGTCGCTCGGCTTCGCGCTGGCTCGCAGATCGCGGCGGGGAGTGGCTCTCCGTCATCGGTGGGCTCGGGCTGATGCTCCGCACCGCTGGGAGTTGGTGGGCTGGGCTCTGGGTCTGGAGTGGATCTGGTGAGATCATCTTCGGGTGAGACGGTGAGGGGTGATCCGTTTCTCACCAGAATCCACTCCACGAAGGTGGCGAAATCCTCTCGAGGACCATCCGCGGACGACAGCGCTCTGCACGCGGTGTTCAAACTTGCATCGTAGAATGAGCAGAGCGCGTCGTCCGGGTAGCTGGTGGCATTAGCGATCATCAGGAACTGTCTGGTGTGGTCCTCGAGAGATCTGTCTTCCTGCTCCAGCAGGAGGAGGAGGAATTCGGGTCGCACAAGGGGATCCATAGAACAAAAAACAAAAACACTGGGTAAAACACGGAAAAAATAAACGGAGGGTACAAACACGGACGTTACTCTAATTTGGTCGGTCTTTCTGTCACGGGTCCACGGGGAGCAGGAACGAGGAGACGAGGAATACACTTAATGAGTCTTTTATTAATCTAACAGGAAACACAGAGAACAGGCAGGGTAGACATTCAAAGACCGACAAACACTAACTGAAAGGACTGGGGCTTATAAAGACAGGACAATCAAGGAACTGAGGAGACACACCTGGAATCAAATTAAACAATCAAAGGGAGACAGAAACTGGGTCACAGGGCACACATGGGGAGCAAAACACAGACAAGACAGTCCAGGGGCGTGACAGTTACAGTGCAAGACAAACACAGTCCTGTCAATTACAGAGTTTTTTTTAGAAGAACTATATTTTTCCCTGAAATACCAGCTCCAGCATCTGGAAATATGTGAAGAATTTGTTCTGACTTTGAATGTCTAAGTGACACTTTTAAAATGTCATAGTAGTTATCAGTATGTTAACTGCTTAATGACACTATTGATACTCCAAGGGTGCAATTCAGGTCACGACACCATTGTCATTGTAAGTAATGCATCAGAACTTAAGAAAGCTTTCAGATGATCATTACCCTTGTCATTGTAGAGGAAGCAATAAACACTTGGTAGTACAAACAGCAGGGGCACACCCGATGGCGTAATTCAGAATTTAATGTAGTTTTCCAGTTTTCCTCCACAAATCCAATGAACAGAAATGTTAATATTTACTTTCAAAGTTGAAATCCATCTCTAGAGTGTAAGGAAAATAATCTCTATCTTCTGGAATAAGGTCTGATTGTTGCAGGGTTTGATAGTAAGTGTAACAACAATATTAAAGTCATTTATATATTTTGAGATGAGTTTCAAAATTAATATAAATAGATTTTTGAATTTTTTCCACAGGTGATAACAGGCTTCGTGACAGTGAACATCGGTCGGTATCAAGGTGGTGTGATTGATCTGTCTAGAGTTGATGGATCTTCTCTCAGAGACTGTGTGAACAAAGTCATGCACATGTTTGTATTTACCTTGCATTGTTTGTGTGTATTGCTGCATAATATTTCAGTAAATTATATATATGATTGCCACAATAATAAATCCAACCTTTGATATCACTTGAATTCAGGATTTAACCCATCACACACCATCCTTATACCTGCTTGTTTTCTTGCTCAGAAGTTTTGATGTCCGTACTAACTTGGACAGTCAGCCAGGCTTGAAAAGAAGCCATTCAAAGCTACACCTTTATACTAGGTAATTCAAGGTAATTTTGGCCTTGTAACATAAAAAAAAAACTTGTTCCTTGTCTTATGTAATTTTTATTGGTATCCTTTATCTATTCAGGGGGCATTCTCTAAAAGACTACCTGTCTTTATCAGAAATGTCCTGTTCACTTTCACACAGTTACACACCTGGTTAAGGGTCTTTCTCAAGGACACCACACGCATTTAATGCAGAAAAACTTTTACTGACATAAGATTATTGTAGAGTAAAATACATGTTGATTACTTTTTTCTAATGCTTCGTTCATAAAATGGATGCAAAATCTTGTTTCATTGTATTTTAAATTTGGTTGTAGGACCATAAAAACATTTTCAAAATTAGTAAGTGTCATTTACCTCAAACCTTGCCTTTTGATTTTTTTGTTTGTTTGTTTGTTTTTTAATATTCATATTCTCTTCCCTCAGATGCTTTGAAGAGGTGGAGCCCCAATACTACAGACTCAGACATGGATGCAGAATTGGGGGAAAATCTGAAGCATGCTCCAGGAAGAGCTGGGGGTGGTGGATATAAAAATTGAGCCATAAACAACTTTAACAGACTCTAAAAACATGTACATACAGTGGTGTGAAAAGGTGTTTTTTTTTTGCATATTTGTCACACTTTAATGTTTCAAATCATCAAACTAATTTAAATACTAATCAAAGGTAACACAAGTAAACACGACATGCAGTTTTTAAATGAAGTTTTTTATTATGAAGGGAAAACAAAATCCAAACCCACATGGCCCTGTGTGAAAAAGTGCTTGCCCCCTAAACCTAATAACTGGTTAAGTCACCCTTTGCAGCAACAACTGTGATAAAGCATTTGCGATAAATGGCAATGAGTCTTTCACATCGCTGTGGAGGAATTTTGGCCCACTCTTCTTTGCTGAATTTTTAATTCAGCCACATTGGAGGGTTTTCGAGCATGAATGGATTGTTTAAGGTCATGCCACAACATTTCAATTGGATTTAAGTCCAGACTTTGATTTGGCCACTCCAATCCTTAATTTTGTTTTTCTTGAGACATTTTCAGAGGTGGAATTGCTGTGTTTCGAATCATTGTCCTGCTGCAGAACCCAAGTTCGCTTGAGGTCACAAACTGATGGCCAGACATTCTCCTTCAGGATTTTCTGATAGAGTGCAGAATTCATGGTTCCATCAATTATGGCAAGTCATCCAGGTCCTGAAGCTGCAAAGCAGCCTCAGACCATCACACTACCACCACCATGTTTGACTGTTTGTATGATGTTCTTTTTATGAAATTCTGTGTTGGTTTTACACCAGATGTAACGGGACACACACCTTCCAAAAAGTTAAACTTTTGTTGTATCAGTCCACAGAATATTTGCTCAAAAGTCTTGGGGATAATCAAGATATTTTTTTGGCAAATGTGAGACGAGCCTTTGTGTTCTTTTTGGTCAGCAATGGCTTTTGCCTTGGAACTCTCCCATGGATGCTGTTTTTGCCCAGTGTCTTTTTTATTGTTGAATCATGAATACTGAAATTAATTGAGGCAAGTGAGGCCTGCAGTTCTTTAGATGTTGTTCTGGGTTCTTTTATGACCTCCTGGATGAGTCGTCTTTGTGCTCTTGGAGTAATTTCGGTAGGCCGGCCACTCCTGGGGAGGTTCGCCACTGTTCCAAGTGTTCTCCATTTGTGGATAATGGCTCTGACCATGGTTTTCTGGAGTCCCAAAACCTTAGAAATGGCTTTATAACCCTTGCCAGACTGATACATGTAAACTATTTCCTTTCTCATCTGTTGATGAATTTCTTAAGATCACGGAATGATGTGTTGCTCTTTAAACATGCTTCACTTTGTCAGACAGGTTCTATTTAAGTGATTTCTTGATTCAACAGGTCTGGCAGTAATCAGGCCTGGGTTTGGCTAGTGAAATTTATCTCAGCTTTCTAAAATAATGTGGTTAATCACAGTTCTTTCATGATTTAATAGGAGGGGGCAAGCACTTTTTCACACAGGGTCATGTGGGTTTGGATTTTGTTTTCCCTTCATAATAATACACTTAATTTAAAAACTGCATGTTGTGTTTACTTATGTTATTTTTGATTAATATTAAAATTTGTTTGATGATCTGAGACATTAAAGTATGACAAACATGCAAAAAATTTAAAAATCAGGAAGGGGGCCAACACTTTTTCACACCACTGTATGTGTTAACCATATTCCAGTATTTTTGTTGTTTACTTGTTTGATTTATGGCTGTTTAACAGTAATGCAAGACTGTTAGGAAAAAAAAATGAGTACTTCCATGCATCAATGGTGGAACACATGAATTACACTCCTGGAAGAGCTGGTGGTGGACCAAGAAAATGAGAGTAAACATTTAGAATTTTTTTTTTTTTTTGAAAGACTCTAAAAATAGTTACAGGTGCATCTCAATGAATTAGAATGTCGTGGAAAAGTTCATTTATTTCAGTAATTCAACTCAAATTGTGAAACTTGTGTATTAAATAAATTCAATGCACACAGTAGTTTAAGTCTTTGGTTATTTTAATTGTGATGATTTTGGCTCACATTTAACAAAAAACCACCAATTCACCATCTCAAATTAGAATACTTCATAAGATCAATAAAAAAAATTTAGTGAATTTTTGGCCTTCTGGAAAGTATGCTCATTTACTGTATATGTACTCGATACTTGGTAGGGGCTCCTTTTGCTTTAATTACTGCCTCAATTCGGCATGGCATGGAGGTGATCAGTTTGTGGCACTGCTGAGGTGGTATAGAAGCCCAGGTTTCTTTGACAGTGGCCTTCAGCTCATCTGCATTTTTTGGTCTCTTGTTTCTCATTTTCCTCTTGACAATACCCCATAGATTCTCTATGGGGTTCAGGGTCTGGTGAGTTTGCTGGCCAGTCAAGTACACCAACACCATGGTCATTTAACCAACTTTTGGTGCTTTCAGCAGTGTGGGCAGGTGCCAAATCCTGCTGGAAAATGAAATCAGCATCTTTAAAAAGCTGGTCGGCATAAGGAAGCATGAAGTGCTCCAAAATTTCTTGGTTAACTGGTGCAGTGACTTTGGTTTTCAAAAAACACAATGGACCAACACCAGCAGATGACATTGCACCTCAAATCACCACAGACTGTGGAAATGAGCTTCTCCACCCTTCCTCCAAACTCTAGGACCTCGGCTTCCAAATGAAATACAAAACTTGCTCTCATCTGAAAAGTGGACTTTGGACCACTGGGCAACAGTCCAGTTCTTCTCCTTAGCCCAGGTAAGACGCCTCTGCCATTGTCTGTGGTTCAGGAGAGGACAGCTGTAGCCAAATTCCTTGACACGTCTGTGTGTGGTGGCTCTTGATGCCTTGTCCCCAGCGTCAGTCCATTCCTTGTGAAGTTCACCCAAATTCTTGAATCGATTTTGCTTGACAATCCTCATAAGGCTGCGGTTCTCTCGGTTGGTTGTGCATCTTTTTCTTCCACACTTTTTCCTTCCACTCAACTTTCTGTTAACATGCTTGGATACAGCATTCTGTAAACAGCCAGCTTCTTTGGGAATGAATGTTTGTGTCTTACCCTCCTTGTGAAGGGTGTCGATGATTGTCTTCTGGACAACTGTCAGATCAGCAGTCTTCCCCATGATTGTGTTGCCTAATGAACCAAACTGAGAGACCATTTTGAAGGTTCAGGAAACCTTTGCAGGTGTTTTGAGTTGATTACCTGATTGGCATGTCACCATATTCTAATTTGTTGAGATAGTGAATTGATGGGTTTTTGTTAAATGTGAGCCAAAATCATCACAATTAAAAGAACCACTACTTCAGTCTGTGTGCATTGAATTTATTTAATACACGAGTTTCACAATTTGAGTTGAATAACTGAAATAAATGAACTTTTCCACGACATTCTAATTTATTGAGATGCACCTGTAGTGTTAACTATGATCCTGTACTTTTATTTTCTTGTGTAAATAATGGCTGCTTAACATTAATGTAAAACTGTTAAGAAAATGCCATTGCCACAGATTTAGACTTAACCACATTCTACTATTTTTATTTTCTTTTTTGGATAGTTCTTTTTTTCAAAAATGTAATCACAATAAAATATGTTGTGCTAAATTACAACACTATTCTTCTTGCTTAAGTCCACAAATAATGTGTTATTGTTTGTGATGTACGCGTGATTAAAACGTTTTATAGACGTTCAGGTCGGACTGGACCGATTTTGGACCTTTTTACAACCTTTGTCAAGTTCAGATGTGTAAACCTCAAGACATAATTTAATGCTATCACGATGTTACACAATGGGTGTGTGTGTGATTATTTTATATGCAGGCTTATATACTTAAATTAATACATTAAATTAACACAAAATAGGCATCCAGAAGATGACACATTTAGACGTGCAGAAAAGACATGTAATTCACGGCCAGAAGACGTCAAAGACGTCGGTTCAATTTTCATTTTGGATATATTTTTCAACCATGACGGGAGGTGTCTGAGGGACGTCTTTTCAACGGTCATTAAACGTCCAAATGTTTGTTGGGTTATGTCTGGTGGCATAAAAAGTCCACTCAACCACGCAGCCGTTTAAAACACACAGTCGACACATCGCTAGGGTGGTTGTGAAATGTACGGTATTATAATAACTAATTCCGTTTGTGCCTCATCATAAGCTGGCATACTGCATTACAGTTAAAAAAAAAAAAAAAAACTTTGTAAAATAGAAATGTTGTCATGGCAACTCACTGAAATATTGAAAATTCAGCAGTAGCAGCCTAACTTACTCAAACTGAACAAACAATAAGATTAAAAAAGATACAAAACTACTAAAATTAAAATGAAAACATAAAAATAAAAGTTTATTTGAAATAAACACCTTAATAGTATATAATATTTTCCATCTCGTTAGAATTGCAGGGTAGACTAAAATTTATTCCCCCTCTATGCACTTCTGTATCTAACCAGTAGATGTCACCATTTTACAAGACAGGTAATTGTGCCCATAAAGCGCTATTATGTTCAAAATTACATTAACATTTATGCATTTGGCAGATACTGTTACATGGCGCGACTTGAACTGAAATTAGGATATACATTTTATTAGTTCATGCATTCCCTATAGGGAATAAGAACTTATCATTTATATGTGACCCTGGACCACAAAACCAGTCTTAAGTGTCAATTTTTCGGAATTGAGATGTATACAACATCTGAGAGCTGAATAACAAAGCTTTCCATTCATGTATGGTTTGTTAGGATAATATGATTAAAAAATATTGAGAAAATTGCCTTTAAAGTTGTCCAAATTAATTCTTAGCAATGCATATTACTAATCAAAAACAACGTTTTGATATATTTACAGTA